>CM061031.1:66319260-67519260 GCA_030763125.1 Hippophae gyantsensis
TTTTATGGTGGATCCACATTAGTTTTTAATTTTTAGCTTTTTATTCCTACATAAGAACATATTGACAATATTTGGCACTCCACGAGTTATTATTAGTGATGAAGGGATCCATTTTTGAAACAAGTTGTTCGACAACCTTCTCTTTAAATATGGTGTGAAACACAAGATAGCACTTACCTACCATCCTCAAACGAATGACCAAGATGAAATTTCAAATCGAGAAATCAAGAATATCCTTGAGAAGACGGTCAACACCAATAGAAAGGATTGGGCAAAGAAGCTTGATGAAGCTTTATGGGCATACCATATAGCTTTTAAAACACCTATCGAGATGTCTCCTTATCAATTAGTGTTTGGAAAAGCATGTCATATCCTTGTTGGGTTGGAGCATAAAGCTCATTGGGCTGTAAAGAAGTTTAATTTTGATTTGAAGGCAGCATAGGAAAAGATACTTATTCAATTGAATGAGATGGATGAGTTCCAAAACGATGCTTATGAAAATGAAAATATCTACAAAGAACGGACAAAGAAGTGGCATGAAAAAATAATTCTCAGGAGTGAGTTTTCTACAAGACATCAGGTTTTACTTTTCAATTCACGACTAAAACTTTTCCCGAGAAAGTTAAGATCAAGGATGGGAAGAGGGTTTGATATATATATATATATATATATATATATATATATCCATTTGGGGCATTATTTATAGAAAATACTTGAACTGCCCATGCCCTCAATGAGAGTAATAGCCATTACGAAGAGAATAATTACCACAATTTCTCGTTGCCATCCATGTTATCTATAAGACAAGAAAATTAAAAAACAATCTTAAAAAATTCCAAATCAATGATTGTTTTTCAAATATCTTGAGATGAGATTCTTGGAGAAAAGAAAAACCAAAAAGAGATTTCAAGCATCCTTAGTATTTCAGTTGTAATAAAATGGTCATATGGCCTTGGGTTGTCCTTAAAAAGATAATCTAAATTCAAAAAGACTGAATGCTTCATGGAGTGATTCATAAGAAAACTCAAGTGATATAGAACACTATAGTGAAAAAATATTAAAAAAGCTATGATTTGAACATTTGAAGAATCTGATTGTATAGTTGGAATACAATATTATAATAACAAAGAAATATATAAATATTTTTTCTAAAAAATATATGATTTTTGTTCTATGCCAACACATTACCATACTAGAAAAGAAAAAGATTTTTTCTTGTTATCAAAACAAATTTGGGGATGACCACTACCAGAAGTTTGGAACTATTGCACTTGGACCTATCGGGACCAATGCAACATGAAAGTTTTGAAAGAAAGAAATTTTTGGCTGTTATTGGTGATGATTTCTATCGTTACACTTGTGTTTTATTCATTTAAGAAAAATCAAAGATATTTTCAATTTTTAAAATCTAGTGTTTGAAAATTCGAAATGAGATTGAATCAAAAATTATTTTTATTAGAAGTGATAATGTAGAGAATATGAGAATATCAATTTTACACACTTTTGTGATGAACAAGGTGTTAAGAAAGAATTCTCATCACCTAAAACACCTCAAAAAAAGGTGTAGTTGAAAGGAAAAATTGAGCATTAGAATAAATTACAAGATTCATGCTTCATAGCAAAAAGATTTCTAAAAATCTATGGGAAAAAGCACTGAACACTACTTATTATATCATCAATCTCTCTTATCTAAAACCAAACACGAAACAAACTCTATATGAGATACTCAAAAAATGAAAGCTAAGTATTAAATACTTTTAAAAATTTGGGATATTAATGCTACATTCTAAATGACAAAAAAATAATTTATATATATAAAACTTAAATTACAAACAAAATGATGTCATCTCATTTATTATGTATTTTGTGATATTCCCACTTTATTTCAAGGAGAGAAAACTTGGTTTGCTTAGAATCACTAGCATAGTGACCAGGAAACTAGGCAAGAGAGAAAAGATGAAGTTTGGGAAAAAAACAGCTAGTCTATATAACAATTCATTCCCCTAAATACACGAGCATGTAAACATCCATCAAACAAGCAGCTCAAACTTCAGAGACACATGAATAGAGAAATTAAAGCATTATAAAATTACCATGGTGTTATGCTATGTTATTCAAGATCATCATATTCTTCTTGTTATGTTATAATTTGAACCATGTGTTCTGTCCACTCTTCTCGTAAATCATTAAAAATTTGCACATCATAGCCAAACTTGTTCCAACCAAAGAACTATTTGTAATTAAATTCAAAATAAGAATGTAATATCATGAATTCATAAAAAATAACTTATATATGTTAAAAGATTAGTAAAAAAGATTACCACATCGATCCCGGACTGATATAATAATAACCCCATCCCTTTGAAATCATATTAGCATTGTATTAATCTTTTGTTTATAAATATGAAGCTATCTAGAATCAAACTAGTATTTTTAATGCTATAATGACCTCTAAATATGAAGTCAAGTGTAACTTCGATTTGTTACTTGGGTTCGTTGAGTTTTGGTGCCTATAAACTAATACTTTTGTATTTCCTTTGGGTGAAATAACAATTACTCTTGAAGATATGATGATTCTTGGTGGTTTTTCTGTACTTGCCTAGCCAGTGACTACTATAATGTTGTCATACCATGGAACTATGCAAGAGAGATGGGATTAAGTATGGGCAAAAAATAGGTTCATATAACAATTCATTTCCCTAAATACATGAGCACATAAACATCCATCAAACAAAACATCCATCAAACAAAACATTCATCAAACAAGCTACCCAAACTTCAGACACAGGAGTAGAGAAATTAAAGCATTATAAAAATTACCACGATGTTGTCATATGCTATTGAAGATCATCAGAATCTTCTCCTGATTCTTCTTGTGATGATATAATTTGAACCATGTGTTCTACCTATTCCTCTTGTAAATCATCAAAACTTTACGTGTCATAGCCTCACTTGTTCCAACCAAAGAACTACATGTATTTAAATTCAAAATAAGAAAGTAATATCATGAATTCACAAAAAATAACTCATATATGTTAAAAAGGTATATTAGTAAAATAAATTACTACATCTTTAATTGGAATGTTGATATTTGTGATGATTTCACTCATAAACTTCATGACATAGTAACCACACATGACTTCATCATTTTGTTGTGGAACATACAAATAACAAGTGTAAAGGATTTTCCATATTCGAACATCATTATTATTCAATAGTAAAATCAATTAAATTATTAACATTCGCTTGTACATACCATAACTTTGTCCCATGTAAGCTTATGAGATTTTTTAAAGGCAACGCCCCTACTCTTGTTTCCATAGCTTCGATGCCCTATCAAAGTTTAAAACTGTTAGTTTTTTATTAAATATTGCAAAGAATAATAGAAGAAAAATAGCTAGCTATAACTCTTACATTTCAACAACTACTTTTGTATCTTTACTCAATTCTATGGAAGCTGAGTAACAGTACTAATGAGCTAAATTGGCATCGCCAATCCTGCCAATACTTTGATTTTATATTTGTAAAACTCTCGCATGTTCACGAATCATTTCATAGAAAATGATAAGTATACTCCCAAGGTTGATCTAAAATGTATGTGATTTTTAATTTATTATTCAAACTTTTAAAAACAAAATTAAATCTTAAATATCCTGTCACTATATTTTGGGTTTTATGTTTTCCTAATCTAATAACATAAAAACAAACATAGATATGGATTCCATAAATATTTATGCAAACTTTTATCACTTATAATAGTGGAGTATTTATGGATATAATAACTAAATTAATTATACTTGTTCATATTATTTAGGTTATTAAATATATAAATTGATATTTATTGATTCTTTTTTTTTATATGAATACCACCTTTGGTGGGGTTAGATATTCTTTGTTAATTAAACAAATCAATTAACACCTATGGGTGGGGTTGATAACTAATTTTGTCAATTAAATTAATTCCTTTTTTTCTAAGAGATTGAAAATGAACCATTTAAATGCCAACTTTGGTGGGATTAGACAATTTAAACTTTATTCAAGGGTCCAAATTAAACCTAAAAATGTAATTATTCGAGTACTAACATTCAATTTTTAAAACCATTACTGAAAACATGTTGCAATACATTTTTAGTTAATAAATCTTATAAAAACTTTTGAAATAGAGCTTCACTCTAAATACTGGGCGATTGTACCACAAAATAAAAGAGCACTACTCTAAATCAGACCAGATAACTAAACTTTAAAATCTAATTTTTAGATTTAAGGTTGTAATGAAAAATAATATATTTCTCTCTAAATTATTAATATAAAATCTTGAAAAAAAACAAAATCAATTCATTTTATAGAGATTTTTATTAATTTAATATTTCATAAGCATAACAACGTTATTATTATATCATGTTTACAAATAGCGAGCAATGTAAAAACTTACAACACTTTGATGTTAATTATGTTGCTGGAAAACCTCCAAACGGATTTGCATTTCCATTTATTGAATCAAAAATCTAATAATATACAAAAAACATAACTAGTTCTTCTTAAAAAGAGAAGAAAACTAAAAACTAAGAAAAATAAAGTGAGAAAAAGCTAAGAAAATACGTTTGAAGTTTGTTTTTGGTGTGTTGTGTAATGGAGGAGATTAGGGTATTTATAGGTGAGGAGAAAGGTAAAAAAGGGGGAAAACGCGTTATAGATGGACGATGACATCAACACTAATGCAGAATAGATAGGCGATGATGTAAGACTAACGCAGGCAGTGGTGTGTGCAAATTTAGCATGTTGGTTGCATCGGCGGGCGTTGGTTCAACCAGATGGGTGCAAATGCGCGCTCATGTTCGGGCAATGTACGCAGAAAGGGGAAGATGCACAGGCAGATACTCAGCATGGTGTGCCATGCTGTGCATGTTTCTCGATGTGGTTGGGCTCATTGCTCGATGCGGTTGGGTAGTTACGCACGCGATTATGGCCTTTTGACATTTTTGACCCATTTTGTGCAATTTTTCCATCTTTTTGGCTTTTCCTCATTTATTTTATCAATATATTTGTGATGTATTGCTTGGAGTATTTTTTTCTTCAAGTCCTTAAGTTATTTTTTAAGAAAAAATACCTAAAAAATAATAAAAATATCAGTAATTCTGAAAAGATAAATTTATATAAAAATATGATAAAATCATATCAATATAAATATTTTTAATCAATTAAAGTACATAAAATCTTGGTAAAAACGATAAAAACTAAAAATTAGACTATCCTAAATCACTTTCATGGATTGACACAGTTGCATTAAACGTATGCAACAAGCCTTTAAAACCTTAGGTTGCCCTAGTGGACGTGTTTAAGTCTCGTAAGGGTTTTCAGTAATGATACCCATAAACATTGAACAAAAATTAAAAGAAATAACAAAAAAAATAACAACTCAAAAACTAAATTTACAACAAAATCAAAAATAAAATAAAAAATTAGCTTAAGAATATAGAAAACATAACACAAAAATTTCTCATACTTTTTAATCTCCTTTAAGATCATAATTAGAATCTAAAGCATAAGTTATTTTAATCTTCTTAGACAGTTATGATTTATTATAATAATTAGTTAAAAATTATTTTTCATATTTCATATAAAAAATTTATCAATTTAATTTCACTCAAACTTAGTGTCAAGAATTTGAATTCACTTCGACTCTATTCCTCACAAGTCAATATTCTCAAAACACTAAATCCTATGGGTTTAAATAGTCATACTAATTTATATGCGAAAGAGTTGATGTATAGAAATGAACTAATATGTGCACATATGTATAAAGAATAAAAGATCAAAGTGTTATTTAATGTTGATCTCATGAAAGGAATCGAATATATAAATTATAAAGATATCATATATAAAAATTATTTTCATGCATCAATTTAACTCATTAAGCAAAAATTTCAACATATATGTCTTTTATAAATGAAGAAAGTGCAATGACTTTTTAGGGAATTACTTCCCATATATATATATTGTAATTAGCCTTTACTCACAACTTTGTAGGAAATATGGGTCATAATATGTAGATTATACTATATATTCTTTATCTGTCTATTTTTTTAAGATATTTTTCAATATATATTTTTTTAGAGAGTGAACCCATGTACATACATTTTTGTAGGATTTTGGTGAGTGGTTAATTTTGTGGTTTTTTTGTTTGATTTTGGTTTAGGTAACCCCAGATATATCTCTTTTTTTGTAGCAGTCATGCATGAATGAGATAAAAGCATATACTATCAATTTCTACTTAAATCATTTAATCTAAGCAAAAAAAATAAAAATTATACGACACTCTGTTAAGATGAGAATTCATACATTTAATGCTAATACCTATAGAGATCATCTAAAATTTTGAATAAATAAGAAATGTGTTTGGAGTAGAAAAAATATATTTTACTCAAAATAAAGAAAATTAGGCTCAAATTATATCTCACAAGGGTAATCTCCACTATTAAAAAAATTCCTAAACATAGATTTCGGGTTTAATATAATTTTCTCATTTTATCAAGAAATATATTTATGACAAAAACCAACTAATTACCAAAAACAATACTCCATAATATGTTTTCAAAAATTAATCTAACAATGCAAAAAACTTAATTATTTACTTAAATTTGATTTAAAGAAATGCTAAATTTTTGTGAATTTTTTTTAAAACTAATTCTAAAATTCTAAAGATTACTAAACCACACAAAGAAAATCAAATCAAACACAATAAAAATGAAAATGTGAATATAAATTTTTTTTATTTTTTTTGAATTGTTAAATTTTTTGAAATTAAGCTTGTTAACTTTTCATCATCCCTAACCTAGAACTTACATTGTCCTCAATGAAACAATTATAAATTAAAGATAAAGAGAAAAGAGAAGAAATATTACCTATTTTTTGAGAATGTCTAAGTATTGATGGAGAAATACAAGTGCATCCATCATGTTCATCATTAAAGTTCACACAGAAATATCGTTGTGAACTTCTAACATCTCAACAAATATTTTTAGTTTTAACAATTCTAAAGTTATTCACATGCAATTAAATTAAAATAAACAATAGAAATTAAATAAATAAAACAAATAAAAAATTACATAAAATGATGGGTTACCTCCCATCCAGCACTTAGTTTAACATCTTAGCATGGCTTAACTTGAAGGATTTCATTTTAAGTAAACTCAATATCCCTACATCATTTGAGTTAATCATGCCCTATAGATTTTGAAAATTTTCTTTACTTAAAATTAGGAACATGATTGTGGGTTTTAGATAACTCATGTCTAGGTACAAGTCAAATAATTAAGGCATCAAAACACAGTTGTACCTAGATCTAACAAAGTAACTAACTCCTTTTATCACAGATTGTAATTAAAACTTTAAAATTTTAGAGATAATTTCAGAGTTTTTTTTAATTTCTAAGTTAAATAACAAAAACAGTACTAACCAAGAGTGCTCCTAGAAAAGAATGGTGGGGAAAATGCTCCTTAAAAACCATCATTCTAAACTAAACAACGTTCCCAAGAAAGACTAGTGGCATAAAAGCTTCCAAAAATTAGTCTCCTAGACAAAAATCCCTTAGATCTTTATTTTTCATGCTATTAAAATCTAAGTTAATTAAATTAATAAAAATTAAGTAAAAATTGAAGTTAATTAAATTAATAAAAGTTAGGTAAATTAAGTTAATGAAAATTTAAGTTAATTAAGTTAAGTTATTTAAGTTAATAAATTAATTTTATTTTATTTTTTATTTCTAAATAAATTTTAAAAAAAGTAAAATAAATTAAAATTTAGACTTAAAAAAAATAAAAAAAAATAAAAAGGTAAAATTAAAAATTCAAAGAAAATAAAATTAAAAAAATTAAAACTTAAAAATTAAATTTTTTTTAAAAAAAAATAATAAAATAAAATAAAGTTTTAATATATATTTTTTATTTTTATTTGTATTTTTGTTTAAAAACGTTATTCCTTCCCTAACAACGGTGTCAGAAACTTGATGAGCTAAATTGGCATTGCCGATATTGCCAATACTTTGGTTTTATATTTGTAAAACTCTCATAAGTGTACGAATAATTTCATAGAAAATGATAAGTATACTCCTAAGGTCGATCCAATGAAGGAATGTATGTGATTTTTAATTTATTATTCAAATTTTTAAAAACGAAATTAAATCTTAAACATCCTGTTATGAAATTTTGGGTTTTGTGTTTTCCTAATCTAATTATATAAAAATAAACATAGATATGGATTAAATAAATATTTATTCAAAATTTTATCATTTATAATATTGGAGTATTAATAGATATAATAACTAAGTTAATTATGTTTGCTCATATTATTTAGGTTATTAAAGATATTTATTGATTCGCTCTTTTTTATATGAATAGCACATTTGGAGGTGTTAGATATTCTTTGTTAATTAAACAAATCAATTAACACCTATGTGTGAGGTCGATAACTAATTTGGTTAATTAAATTAATTTTTTTTAAGAGATTGAAAATGAACCATTTAAATGCCACCTTTGATGGAGTTCGACAGTTTAATCTTTATTCAAGGTGTCCAAATTAAACCTAAGAATCTAATTATTCGAGTACTAACTTTCAACTTTCAAAACCATTACTGAAAACATGTTGTCAATACATTTTCAGATAATATTTCTTATAAAAACTTTTCAAATAGAGCTTCACTCTAACTACCGGGAATTGTAGCAACAAATAAAAGAGCACTACTCTAAATTAGACGGGATAACTAAACCTTAAAATCTAATTTTCAAATTTAAGTTTGTAATGAAAAATAATATATTTCTCTCTAACATTCTTAATATAAAATCTTAAATAAAAACAAAATCAATTCATTTTATAGAGAGTTTTACCTATTTAATATTTCGCAAGCGTAACAACGTTATTATTAAATCATGTTTACAAACAGCCAGCAATGTAAAATTTAATTACAGACAAATTAAATATAACATATAAGAATAAAACATAAAAAATTACAGTACTTTGATGCTAATTCTGTTGTTGGAAAAATGTCGAAACAGATTTGCATTTCCATTTAATGAATCAAAAAGCTAATAATTTAGAAAAAATATAACTAGTTCTTCTAAAAAAGAGAAGAACTGCAAAACAAAAACCTAATAAAACTATAGAAAGAAAAAGCTAAGAAAATGTATTTGAAGTGTTTTTTTGGTTTGTTGCGTAATGGAGGAGATTGGGGTATTTATAGGTGAGGAGAAGGGTAAAATAGTGGGAAAAAACATAATAGATGGATGCTGACATCAGTGTTGATGCAGAATGGACAAGTGATGATGTAAGCATTGATGCAAAGAGTGACGCATGTGAATTCGACATGTTGGGGCGTAGTTGGGTGCAGCAGCGCGTAAGGTTTTAGGCAAATGCGCTTAAGTTCGGCGTTGTTCGGGTGGTGTGGGCAGATAGGCACAGATGGGCCGACGGATGCTTGGCGTGGTGTGGTGTGTTACGTGAGCATTTTTGGCTTTTTTGACATTTTTGAGCCATTTTGTCCAATTTTTCAATCTTTTTTACTTTTTCTCATTTATTTTATCAATATATTTGTGATGTATTGCCTCCAATATTTTTTTTCGAGTCCTTATGTTATTTTTTAAGCAAAAATACCTAAAAAACAATAAAAATATCTGTGATTCCGAAAAGGACAAATTTATATAAATATATGATAAAACCATATAAATATAATTTTTTTTAATCAATTAAAGTACATAAAATCATGGTAATTTTAGTGCTTTTTAAGCACTTATCAAGTACCAAACATGATTTCCACATAGATCAGGGGTTACCAACATCCAATGATCTTGGCCTTGTTCAAACTTTATCGGCCAAGGGATTATCAACTTCTAATTTCTGTTAAATGTTAATGTCCTATCATATAATTATTTAGCTCTATGCTAACATCCTTCGCTTGATATTGATTGATAAATGAAGAATCATAGAACATTGCTAAATATGATGAATGATTAGCTTAGATTCGATAATAACATGCCCTATATTAAAGAAATATATATAAATAATTTCATGATATAAATATAATTATATATGTTCTACATAAATGAAAGTTATTTATTGATTAAGGATTCACCTTGTCCACACTTGAATTATACTTAAATTGATCATTTGATATTCAAATAGTTGCAATATGCACTCGATCGATATATATGTTTGGTCAATGTCTACGCCAAAAATTTCTATAGGAAGTGGCACAGTCTATCCATCATTTATGCTAGATGCCCTCGCAGCAATAGTCATCAAAGTGCCAAGATTTCTGTTGAATTTTATAGCATAATCATAACTATACTGTTTCCATGGCTTCTTCTTGAATGACTTAGTGCGCGATGATTTCCCACTAGACATAGATTTACCACGAGATACTTGCTTTGTATATCTTTAATATGTCACACTTACTAATTTTGGTATAATACACTAAAGAAGAAGCATTATATATGTTAGTAACAATAAAAGAATAATAATATAATAGTATTAAAAAAAGTGTTATCTTAAGTAAAAAAATAGTACCATGTCAAAATTTATCACAACTTGACTTGACGGCTGATAAGTGCTCAAAAAACACTAAAATTACCATGATTTTATGCACATTAATTGATTAAAAATATATATATTTATATGATTTTATCATATATTTATATAAATTTGTCTTTTCGGAATCACGGGTATTTTTATTGTTTTTCAGGTATTTTCGCTTAAAAATGTAACTTAAAGACTCAAAAAGGAATACTGGAGGCAATACATCACAAATACATTCAAATATAAATGAGGAAAAGTCAACAAATAAGGAAAAATTGGACAAAATGGGTCAAAAAGGTCAAAAAAGAGGAAATCGCGCCGCCTAGCCACCCAACTGCCCAGCCGCGTTGGCCACTGCGCGCAACGCACAGGCCAGATCTTCCTTCCACGCGCGCCGCGCACGTCCCTACTCTTGTCCGCGCGCGCCACTGCACCCATCTGCGTGCACGGCCGCGCCCACATCAATATGACGTCATCGGTATGATGTCATCAATCACTACTCCGCGTTTCCATCATTTTTTATCATTTTTTCACCCACTTTTTCTCCCCATCCTCACCTATAAATACCCCCATTCTTTTCATAACAAAACACACCTCAAAACACATCTTCTCTTCTCTTTCTTTCTTTCATTTCTTAGTTTTTTTAGTTTTTCTAGTTTTTTCTTAGTTTTTAGCTTTTCTTAGTTAGTTTCTCTTAGTTTTAGAGTTCTTCTCTTTTTGAGAAGAACTAGTTATGTTTTTGTAATTTATTTGCTTTTTGATTCAATAAACCAACATGAATAACATCAAAGTACTGTAAGGATTTTATTTTCTTTATAGTTATTTTTTATGTTTTATTGTTACATGTTATATTTAATTTGTCAGTGATTAAATTTAACTTTGCTGGCTGTTTGTAAACATGATATAATAATAACGTTGTTATGCGTGCGAAATATTAAATAGGTAAAAATATCTAAAATGAATTGATTTTATTTTTATTCAAGATTTTATATTAAGAATGTTAGAGAGAAATATATTATTTTTCATTACAAACTTAAATCTGAAAATTAGATTTTAAGGTTTAGTTATTGATGAGTGCTCAAAAAGCACTAAAATTACCATGATTTTATGCACATTAATTGATTAAAAATATATATATTTATATGTTTTATCATATATTTATATAAAATTGCCTTTTTCGGAATCACGGGTATTTTTATTATTTTTCAGGTATTTTTGCTTATTAACGTAACTTAAAGACTCAAAAAGGAATACTGGAAGCAATACATCACAAATATATTAATAAATAAATGAGGAAAGGTCAACAAATATGGAAAAATTGGACAAAATGGGTCAAAAAGGTCAAAAATGTCAAAAAGGAGGAAAAATGCGCCGCCGAGCTGCCCAGCCCGCACGCAGCACGTCGAGTCTCCCGCGCGTGCAGCATGCCTAGTCCGTGCGCACTAGCTCTCCAATCCACGCATGCTTGCCCCTTTCCGCGCGTGCTCCTGCTGCTGTCCGCGTGCGCCGCTGCCATCTCGTGCCATTTTTGCGCGCAGTCGCCCCCACGTCATGCTGACATCATCAAATGACATCATCAATCACTACTCCGCGTTTCCACCATTTTTTTACCCACTTTTTCTCTCCATCCTCACCTATAAATACCCCCTTCTCTTCACTTCTAAACACACCTCAAAACACATCTTCTCTTTTCTTTCTTTCTCTCATTTCTTAGTTTTTTGTAGTTTTTCTTAGTTTTTAGCTTTTCTTAGTTAGTTCTTCTTAGTTTTAGAGTTCTTCTCTTTTTGAGAAGAACTAGTTATGTTTTTGTAATTTATTTGCTTTTTGATTCAATAAATGGGAGTGCAAATTCCGCTTGGAGGTTTTCCAGCAACAGGAATACCATCGAAGTGCTGTAAGGATTTTATTTTCTTTGCAGTTATTTTTTAGGCTTTATTCTTACTTGTTATATTTAATTTGTCTGTGATTAAATTTAATTGTACTAGCTATTTGTAAACATGATATAATAATAACGTTGTTATGCTTGCGAAATATTAAATAGGTAAAAATCTCTAAAATGAATTGATTTTATTTTTATTCAAGATTTTATATTAAGAATGTTAGAGAGAAATCAACCTAGACAAATGGTCAGCTACTAAGTTTTCACTGCCTTTCTTATCCTTGATTTCTAAGTCAAATTCTTGTAAGAGTAAGACCCACCTGATTAATCTTGGCTTGGCATTTGGTTTACTTAATAGGTATCTTAAAGCAGCATGATCAGAATGCACAATCACTTTAGATCCTACTAAATAAGACCGAAATTTGTCTAAAGAAAACACTATAGCCAAGAATTCCTTTTCAGTGGTGGTATAATTCATTTGGGCATCCTTTTCTTGGATTTTGGTCAAGGTTGAAGAAATTATCACTGGATAAGTTTCCCCTTCTCCCAAAAACACATATTTTAAGTGCTTAGGTAAGTCTTTGAGTTCAAGTTCAGGTGGATTGGCCTCTTTACTAGATGAAGAACTGGGTAGATTTAAAAGTGTACTAGATTTTGTCATTACTTCATCATTGTCTAGTTGTTCAAGGTACCCCTTAATTTCCTCATCTAAATCTTCTTCGACCTCTTCAAGTGTAAGAACAGTTTCAAGCTTGTCTTCTATTCTGGTTTGGAAAAAGGTGCTTTGGACAAGATTATCCAAAGGGTCAACATCGAATATTTCATCGATGGCAGAAATAGAAGGAAAAGGTGAAGAATCAAAAACTTTAAAATGAACAGTTTCTCCTAAGACTGTCATTGTCAATTTTCCATCTTGGACATCAATAATAGTTTTAGTAGTTGCCATAAATGGTCTACCAAGCAATATTGTGTGCTCTTTGTCCAATGCTAGATTTTCTTGCATATCCAGAACCACAAAGTCAACAGGTATTATCAATTTGTCTACTTGTACCAATACATCCTCAACTATTCCCTTTGGATACTTAAGAGATCTATCTGCAAGTTGAAGGGACATAGTTGTGGGTTTTAAATCTCCTAGATTGAGCTGTAAGAATATAGAGTAAGGCATCAAATTTATACTAGCACCTAAATCAAGCATTGCTTTAGCAACCTTCCTATCCCCCATAGTTATGTTTATAATAAAACTTCCAGGGTCTTTTAACTTAGGGGGTAGTTTGTGCTGAAGTACAGCGCTAGAAATTTCTGATACTACTACTCGTTCATTCAGTTCATACCTCCTTTTCTTAGTGTTCAACTCTTTGAAAAACTTAGCATATGAGGGCACATTCATGATCACTTCTAATAATGGTAAATTGATATTTACTTTAGAGAGCATATTAAAAAGATCATAGAATTGCTTATCTTCTTTGGATTCTTTTAATCGATGTGGAAAAGGTACTTGCAACTGGTGTGGTTCTGTTGTCTTTTGAATTTTGGGGATGTCAGATGACTCTGCAATGAGTTTTTCAGAAGGCTTGTTAAGTTTAACACTTATTTCTCCTTTTTGTGAGACTAGAATATCACCTTCTTTGTTACCTGAACTACAAGGTAAATCGTTAGAGATTTCAGGTAAACTAGTATTGACTACCTTACCACTTCGAAGGGTTCTTACATCCTTTGCTTGTTCTGGTTGACTAGGAAACTTTCCTGGTTCTTTCTTTTGCATTTGTTCAGCCAGTTGCCCAATTTTAGATTCAATTCTTTTAACCGAAGCCTCCATGGTGTTCAATCTTTGATTATTTATCAATTGGTTGTCACAACTAACTTGAATAAAAGCATTCAAGCTATCCTCTAAGGTTGGATTGAAAGATTGGGTGTAGACTGGATAATTGTTTTGCTTCCAATGATGGTTAGGGTGATTATAGGTGTTTGGATGATACCTTTGAAAGGATTTTACTTCCTCTATGGAATTGACACTAGAATCACAAGTACTTGAACAATTATGAGTACCATGCCCAATTGAAAAACACACTTCACACACCTCTTGATTTGGCATTTGGTGGGTAGTAAGAAGTTTCACTTGTTTAGTCAATTCAGCAAGTTGCAAGGTTATCTCATTATTGGAGCCAACTTCATTGACTCTTTCTCTCCTTCTAGCACTTCTTTGTTGGGAATTAGAACCCAACAGCTCATAAAGATTATAGGCTTCCTCTCATAGCTTTTTCTCCCACAAGACCTCCAAAGTGACATTATCAACCTTGTATTGACTCTGCAGTGTCAAACCATCATAAAAGAATTGGTTCTGTAGTTGCAATGGAAAGCTATGATTATGACATTGAATGAAAAGGAGTTTGAATCGTTCCCAAGCTTCATGAAAGGGCTCTTCATACATTTGAGAAAATGTTGCTATCTTTGTCCTTAAGTCAACAGTATTTTGATGGGAATAGAACCTACCCATAAAAATTTCATATACTGCCTCCCAAGTTTTTAGAGAACCCGATTGTAGAGTAATGAACCATGACCAAGCTTTATCCTTGAGGGTGTAAGGAAAACACCTCATCCTAAGTTGATCTTCATTAATTGCATGTAGTGGAAAGGTTTGGACAATAGCATAGAATTCTCTAATGAAATGCAAAGGATCTTCATTAGGGACACCATAAAAGGAAGGCAACAAAGAATAATGAATCTTTTTTAATTCATAATTCCTTGCAGCCTCTTGTAATTGTATGCCAGAAGTTATATTGCCAATGATTGGCATTGTATAGTCCTTCATCATTTTCCACCTATCTTCAGCATCTCCCATGGTTATTTGTAGTTGAAATTGATCCTCCTCCAATCAACATTTAACTCTTAAAAAAAATAGTAGATATCATTTAGAAAGATTTCTCACTTGACAAAATGTACAAGCTTAAAGCAAAAAGGTGTAAAAAAAAAATTTTTTTTTTAATTTTTAATTTTTAATTTTTAATTAATTTTTTTTTATTTTTTTTATGCTAAATTTAAAGAATGGACACAATTTTTGAAATAAACAAATTTATTTCATTTAAATTTTATTACACACAAAATAAAACTAAAACAAAGGAAAATATAATAATGGGTGACCTCCCATGTAGGACTAAAATTTATCGTCTTCTAGTAAGACGTTGCTTGGAGATTACAGAATGACAAACTCAATGTCTCCTCTTCATTGAATTTATTTTACCCCATTTGACCATCAAATTAGTCTTTGCTTTGTTTTTGTAAATGTTCAACTAACTGTTCTACTTGAACTTCCACCTTTTTCATAGAAACTTCCACAGAATCCAACCGTTGATTGGTTTTGGATTGGTTATCTCTACAAACTTGAATAAAAGAATTCAAGTTGTCCTCCAAGGTTGATTTATTGGGAATGCTTCTTGGGATAGGTGGGTGGAATTCTTGGCTTTGGCCGATTTGAGCTCTGAGTGAAAGGAGGGTTGTTTTGCCTCCAGGAGAAGTTCGGATGATTTCTCCACCCAGGATTGTAGGTATTTGAATTGGGGTCATACCTTGGTCTCTGTTGATATGCTCCCAATACATTAACTTGTTCAGGTCCAGCTATTGTTTCTCCTTGGTATGGACAGGCTTCAGTACCATGTCCCATGTTGCCATACAAACCATACTGTTCATTATTGGTGTTGGTTTGTGTAGTGAGAAGGGCAACTTGCTTGGTCAGTTGAACAAGTTGTTGTTGAACTTCAGTGCTAGAATCGATTTCATGAACTCCAACTTTTCTTACTCGTGAGCTTTTCTGTTGGGAATTAGCACCCAACATCTCAAAAAGGTTGTACGTCTCTGAGGCAGTCTTTTCTCCCATTGCTCCTCCTGCAGCGTTGTCGACAATGAACTGACATTGTTGTGTAAGTCCATCGTAAAAGAATTGGTTCTACAACTGTAGGGGAAAGCTGTGATGGGGACATTGAGTGAGAAACATTTTGAACCTATCCCAAGCTTCATGGAATGGTTCTCCTTCCATCTGAGAGAAAGTAGCAATCTTTCCTCTCAACTCTGATGTTTTTTGGTGGGAATAGAATTTTCCCATGAATTTATTATAAATGTTCTCCCATGTCATCAGAGAACCTGGGGGAAGTGACATTAACCAAGCTTTGGCCTTATCCTTTAAGGTGTAGGGGAAACATCTCATTCGAAGTTGATCCTCGTTTAGAATACCGAGGGGGAAGGTTTGAACCGTAGCATAGAAGTCTCTAATGAAGGAAAGAGAATCTTCATTAGGAAGCCCATAAAAGGAAGGAAGCATAGAAAAATGAATATTTTTTAGGTCATAATTCCGAGCAGCTTCACCCAACTGGATAGCGGCAGTTGCCGTGCCAATCACTGGTCTTGCAAACTCCTTCATGGTGGTTTCCCTAACATGTTGGTTTTCTGTCATTTCTTTTGGTTCTAGTAAAGGACTAAGGTTTGGTTCTACGTTTGGCTCAAAAACAGATTGGTGGTTGGAATCCAGTATTGTTGACACTTGTTTAAATTTATGAATATTATCTACATATGGTGTAAGAGGGTTTCCTAAGGATCTCCTACCACGCATAGACTATTGAAAACGTAAATTTAAAACTCCTGTCAACAAAATAATAACCACACAAAAATTTAGAGAAAATTTACATGGTATTTAATACAAAACACTAAACAAAAACTAGTTAAACCCTAAGTCAAATTTATTAAAATAAAACAAAGTTTAAATTTTATTTACTTTATGTTTTTTTTATTAATTTTTTATCTTTTATTTTTTGAAATTTTTTTTACTATTCATGAACTATAACCTTTTTTTATGAATTTTGAAATTTAAATTTTTTTACTATTTATGAATGGTAAGTTTTTTTTATATAATTTAAAAAAAATTATTATTATTTTTATTTATTTTATTTATTATTTTATTATTTTTTTTTACTATTTACGAAAAATTTATTTTACAATTTATGAAAGGTTTATTTATTTATTTTTTTTTTAATTTATTTATTATTTTTTTTATTATTTATTTTTATTATTTATTTTTTTTTTTATTTTTATTTTTATTTATTAATTTTTATTTTTTTATTATTTTTTTTTAATTTTTTTTTAATTTTTTTTTAATTTTTATTTATTTATTATTTATTAATTTTTTAATTTTAATTTTAATTTATTTATTTTAATTTATTTATTTTTACTATTCTTGAACGGTAAGTTTTATTTTATTTATCTTTTTTTTAATTTTCCTTTTTTTTTATTATTATGAAATTTGAAATTTGAATTTTTTTTTTGTTTTTTTTTGAAATTATTTTAATTTTTATTTATTTATTGTTTTTACTATTTACGAACAACAATTTTATTATTATATATTTATTATTTTTTTGTTTTTTTATGAGAGAAAAAAAAATTTATTTTAATTTTTATTAAATTATTGTTTTTATTTTACTATTCACAAACAACAAAAAAAATAATTTATTTTTGTTTTTTTTTAATCAAAATAAAAAAAATCACAATTATTTACAACACAAAAAGTTTTTAAAATTTTGATAAATAATTTAAAAATGCTATTCCTTCCCCGGCAACGGCGCCAAAAACTTGATACCATCCCCGGCAACGGCGCCAAAAACTTGATCGGGGCAGAACCGACATCGCCGATCCTGCCCGTTCATTTGGTTTTATCTATTTATAAAACTCTCGCAAGTGCACGAATCATTTCGTAGAAAATGATAAGTATACTCCCAAGGTCGATCTAAGGAAGGAATGTATGTGGTTTTTAATTTATTATTCAAACTTTTAAAAACGAAATTAAATCCTAAACATCCTGTCACGATATTTTGGGGTTTTGTGTTTTTAATCTAATTACATAAAAATAAACATAGATTCAATAAACATTTATGCAAATTTTATCATTTATAATGGTGGAGTATTTATGGATATAATAATTAAGTTAATTATGCTTGCTCATATTAATTAGGTTATTAAAGATATGAATTGATATTTATTGATTCTCTCTATTTTATATGAATACCACCTTTGGTGGGGTTAGATATTCTTTATTAACTAAACAAATCAATTAACACCTATGGGTGGGGTTGATAACTAATTTGGTTAATTAAATTAATTCCTTTTTCTAAGAGATTGAAAATGAACCATTTAAATGCCACCTTTGGTGGGGTTAGACAGTTTAAACTTTATTCAAGGTGTCCAAATTAAACCTAAGAATTTAGTTATCCGAGTACTAACTTTCAAGTTTTAAAACCACTACTGAAAACATGTTGTCAATACATTTTCAAATAATAATTCTTATAAAAACTTTTGAAATAGAGCTTCACTCTAACTACCGGGCGATTGTACCAACAAATAAAAGAGCACTACTCTAAATTAGACTGGATAAGTAAACCTTAAAATCTAATTTTCAGATTTAAGTTTGTAATGAAAAATAATATATTTCTCTCTAACATTCTTGATATAAAATCTTGAATAAAAATAAAATCAATTCATTTTAGAGATTTTTACCTATTTAATATTTCGCAAGCATAACAACGTTATTATTGCATCATGTTTATAAATAGCCAACAGAGTTAAATTTAGTCACAGACAAATTAAATATAACATGTAAGAATAAAGCATAAAAAATAACTGTAAAGAAAATAAAATCCTTACAGAACTTCGATGCTATTCCCGTTGCTGGAAAACCTCCAAGCGGAATTTGCACTCCCATTTATTGAATCAAAAAGCTAATAAATTACAAAAACATAACTAGTTCTTCCCAAAAAGGGAAGAACTCTAAACTAAGAGAAATTAACTAAGAACAACTAGAAACTAAGAAAGAAACTAAGAAAAGCTTAAAAACTAAGAAATGAGAGAAAGAAAGAGAAGAGAAGAATGGTTTTGAGGTGTGGTATGAAGTGAAGAGAAGGGGTGTATTTATAGGTGAGGATGGAGAGAAAAAGTGGGGGAAAAAATGTTAAAAAAATGTGAAAACGCGGAGTGGTAATTGCTGACGTCATACTGATGACGTCGGCGATGAAGCCGCGCGCAAAAATTGGGCGAAATGGCGATGGCGCGCGGAGGCGGTAGGGCGCACAGCGCGCGCGAAGAAAACGAGCGTTGCGCGCACGGCGCGTGCGGGAGCAGGAGATACTGTGTGGCGCGCTGATCTGTGGACATGGGCCGTCTTGTATTGTATTGACATGTAGTCTGGCTGTGATGTGAGCTCGAGCTGGCCTTGTGTGTGATTTTCTCCTTTTTGACATTTTTGACTCTTTTGACCCATTTTGTCCAATTTTTCCATATTTGTTGACCTTTCCCCATTTATTTATTAATATATTTATGATGTATTGCTTCCAGTATTCCTCTTTGAGTCTTTAAGTTACGTTTTTAAGTGAAAATACCTGAAAAACAATAAAAACACCCGTGATTCCGAAAAAGACAAATTTATATAAATATATGATAAAACATATAAATATATATATTTTTAATCAATTAATGTGCATAAAATCATGGTAATTTTAGTGCTTTTTGAGCACTCCTCAAATAGCAAGAAGCTGGTTGGGGGTTGTGATGAGTGCTCAAAAAATACTAAAATTACCATGATTTTATGCACATTAATTGATTAAAAATATATATATTTATATGTTTTATCATATATTTATATAAATTTGTCTTTTTCGGAATCACAGGTATTTTTATTGTTTTTCAGGTATTTTCGCTTAAAAACGTAACTTAAAGATTCAAAAAAGAATACTGGAAGCAATACATCACAAATATATTAATAAATAAATGAGGAAAGGTCAACAAATATGGAAAAATGGGACAAAATGGGTCAAAAAGGTCAAAAATGTCAAAAAGGAGGAAAAACGTGCCGCCGAGCTGCCCAACCCGCGCGCGCGCCGCCCACAACACGCCGAGTCTCCCACGAGTGCAGCATGCCCAGTCCGCGTGCGCCACCTCTCCAATCCGCACGTGCTTTCCCCTTTCCACGAAGTCCTCTGCGCACCACTGCTGCCTTCCACGCGCGCCCCTGCTGGTGTCCGCTCGCGCCGTTGCCATCTCGCGCTATTTTCGCACGCAGCCGCCCCCCAGGTCATGTTGACGTCATCAAATGACATCATCAATCACTACTCCGCATTTCCACCATTTTTTAACATTTTTTCACCCACTTTTTCTCTCCATCCTCACCTATAAATACCCCCCCTTCTCTTCACTTCTAAACACACCTCAAAACACATCTTCTCTTCTCTTTCTTTCTCTCATTTCTTAGTTTTTTTTAGTTTTTTTTAGTTTTTCTTAGTTTTTAGCTTTTCTTAGTTAGTTCTTCTTAGTTTTAGAGTTCTTCTCTTTTTGAGAAGAACTAGTTATGTTTTTGTAATTTATTTGCTTTTTTATTCAATAAATGGGAATGCAAATTCCGCTTGGAGGTTTTCCAGCAACGGGAATAGCATCGAAGTTCTATAAGGATTTTATTTTCTTTGCAGTTATTTTTTATGCTTTATTCTTACATGTTATATTTAATTTGTCTGTTATTAAATTTAACTGTGCTGGCTATTTGTAAACACGATATAATAATAACGTTGTTATGCTTGCGAAATATTAAATAGGTAAAACTCTCTAAAATGAATTGATTTTATTTTTATTCAAGATTTTATATTAAGAATGTTAGAGAGAAATATATTATTTTTCATTACAAACTTAAATCTGAAAATTAGATTTTAAGGTTTAGTTATCCTGTCTGATTTAGAGTAGTGCTATTTTATTTGTTGGTATAATCGCCCGGTAGTTAGAGTGAAGCTCTATTTCAAAAGTTTTTATAAGAATTATTATCTGAAAATGTATTGACAACATGTTTTCAGTAGTGATTTTAAAACTTGAAAGTTAGTACTCGGATAATTAAATTCTTAGGTTTAATTTGGACACCTTGAATAAAGTTTAAACTGTCTAACCCCACCAAATGTGGCATTTAAATGGTTCATTTTCAATCTCTTAGAAAAAGAAATTAATTTAATTAACCAAATTAGTTATCAATCTCACCCATAGGTGTTATGATTTGTTTAGTTAATAAAGAATATCTAACCCCACCAAAGGTAGTATTCATATAAAAAAGAGAGAATCAATAAATATCAATTCATATCTTTAATAACCTAAATAATATGAGCAAGCATAATTAACTTAATTATTTTATCCATAAATACTCCACCATTATAAATGATAAAATTTGCATAAATGTTTATTGAATCTATGTTTATTTTTATGTTATTAGATTAGAAACACAAAAAACCAAAATATCGTGACAGGATGTTTAGGATTTAATTTCGTTTTTAAATAGTTTGAATAATAAATTAAAAACCACATATATTCCTTACTTAGATCGACCTTGGGAGTATACTTATCATTTTCTACGAAATGATTCGTGCACTTGAGAGTTTTATAAATAAATAAAACCAAATGAACGGCAGGATCGACGATGTCGGTTATGCCCTATCAACGGCCAAGCCACATATTGTCCAACCGCTTCTTAGACTGTGGTAGAATCAGAAGGCACATGTAGTGGACAATCATGGAGTAATGATTGATCAATTACTATTCACCAATAATTTAGAAAATATTGATTATGAATCATTCGATCATTACTAAATTATTGTACTGTTCCAATAACAATAAAGTCCATTAATGAAGGATGTTTCAACAAACATTCCATATTCTATAAAATATTTAAGCTTTATATATAATAAATAAAATATATAATAAAAAATAAAAATAATAGAGTATCTACATAAATTTTAAATCTTACCACAAATGATTCATCAAATAGAGGAGGACTCCTATGTGAGGTAGCTATTGGAAGAACATTCTCATCAAAACACTCATCATGATGTGCTGGATGGTAAGAATGCACAGATTGCATTGGAGAAAATGAACCACTACATGATTGCATCTGCATTCCTGGCATAAAGGGATGACCAATAGGATGACTATATCCCATATAGAATATAGGTTGGGTGCCATGAGATTGCATGGGTGGCATACTTGGCATGGATAGTGGCATGACTAGCATGGATGGTTGCATGCCTGGCCAATAGGGCATGCCCTTATTATAGTATGTTGTCATGCCTGACATGTGTTATGATTGATATTCTTTTAAAGTGGCAATCTCTCTTAACATTGAGGCCTTAAAAGATCTGAATTCTTCTTTAATTTTACAGTACTTCTCCTTATTGACCATCTGAGGCTTTTTTTTAATGTTAGAAAAATCCATATAACCATCATATTGGCTTCCTCCCCTAACACGACCATTATGCTCACGTCTGAATGCATGATATATAGCATCTCTCCTTAGCTGTTCGATTATTTCACTCCTGGCTATTTGTTCTTGAATATTTCTCTACAAATAATAAAGCATACAAAAATAGCATACATTATTACATCAATTAGCAAAAATCATAAAGACTTTGTATCAATTTATTACTAACACAACTATTTAGTTATTGTTCTCCTCGTTTAGTTATTGGTCTTGACTTCTTCATTTCGAGGGTCTTTGTTTCTATATATAATTCAGATTAGGTAACTGGTCTACCCAATTTAGCTTCCTATATAAATTAAATAAATTTATTAACCATGCAATCAACTTAAATTTGAGAAAATAAATAAAAATATTTATAAATTAACAACTTAATAATATCATTCTTTGTCTAACTTCAGGATTTGAAGTCCTCCCAATACAGTTATGAAGAATATTCTACATTTGTATATTCTAATGTTCTTCCCTAATAATTTGAAATTCATTTGTATGTCTATAATCCACGAAGTCTTTCCAAACTTGGGGTACAATCCAAGGGTGTTCTTTAGGGATTTTGTATAGTTCTACTTCATCAAGTGGTTCCAAATATGAAAACATATAATTTCTGGCCAATCTGGAAGTTTTGTATTCCTTCCATGCCTTATTTACAATCTTATAACACTTGCTCATTCACATGTCAAGGACTTTATAACGATTCTGTAAAAACACACTACAAAAGATGAGATATAGTACAAAAAAGATATAATATATGTAATTAGTTATAAAAAATTGAGACTCACACAAATGGTTTTCCATATTTTGAACTTTTTAGCTTTGTCAACCTTAGTCCAATCATTTATATTGATTGGTATACTTGACTCACAAGTCTACCAATAGAGGATTTCAATTGTTGGCCATTTTTTTTTCTAATGGATTACCAATAGAATCAAATAGAACGGCTACTCTATCATTTGAGTTAAGTAGAGCATCAAGTATATTCTCCCAACCTTTTCTTTTCAAATGCTCCAATGGATCATTTTAATCTACAAGCTCTGGTACCCTAGGATCCATGAAATATCTACAAACAATGATGAAATATTAGAAATTATTATTATTTCTACAAGCAAGTTCCAAGAAACTTTCAACTCTATAAATGTAGTCATGCTCAATTCTACACTTTAACATCCAAGATTTGTCCATTTTCTATTAATAACATTAAGCATATTAAATATGAATCCAACCAATATATTTTAGATATTATTATATATGAATTCCCTAATTATTAGAATATCAATCAAAACATCATATAAAAATAAATACATAAAAACCAAACATAACAAATATATACACATAAATATAATTATATGAGATTTGATTGTAATTACTAATAATAATATGCCACATCATTTGAATTGATTTCAAATTTAAGATATATAAAACAAAATTTATATAACAATTATGTGATGGTTAATATTTTTTTATATTAACTACACTACTTCAAACCTAAATTTTTAATGAGCATCATATTGTTGAATCATGTCTTTCCCATTTCATATTAACAAAAATAAATAAATTAAAAATCAATCTTAAATCACAATTATAAATATATAAATTTATTTTATTACAAAAATTTATACAAAACCTACATAATAAAAATAATAACATTTATAATACAAAAATTTATACATACAAATAATAACACATAATATACAAAAAATAAAGAAATATGAATAATAAGTGCGTAAGATTAATAGAAATACTTACAAGAGTAAATGAAGTGCCAAAAATAAAGGAAATGAAGAAAAAATGGTGTTTTGTAAGTGAGAAGATGAGTATAAAAAATTTGAGTATTTCACTCAAAAAATAGAGGATCTAGAAGATAAATTAGAAAGGAAGAAATCCCACTAAATGGTGCTAGAATTGGTGGTTGTAGGTGGCAAGAAAATGAGAAAGAGTGGAGGATGAGTGTCGATCAGTTTTTGGTTTTTAAGTGTTTATAGTGCTGGAATGTTCTGTCTAATGGGGAAGAAAGAAGAGAAAAGGAAAATATTCATGTGTGTAGCATCGATTGACATGTTAAACTGACGTTACAAGTAGGACGTAGCATCGATTCTACATGTCAACCGACATTACATACTACGTGTAGCGTTGGTTCAGCACGTCAACCAATGTTATGTCCTATCATCGGTTGATGTGATGAATCGATGCTACACATAGGATGTAGCCTCGGTTCTACGTGTCAACCGATGCTATCCACGTGTAGCGTCGGTTGACACGTAGAACCAACGTTGCATCCTACATGTAGCATTGGTTCAACACATCAACCTATGCTACAATCTACATATTTTAAGTTGGTTTTTCAATGAATCGACTTTAAATTCATTATAAGTTATTTTTTCCCAAAAACTGACTTTAAATTTTGACTTAAATGCCACCTTTTGTAATAGTATGAAGTTCAAAGGATTTGGATAAGTCAATGACAACTTATTCAGATATTTGGAATCTTCAATAAGAAGGGATATTTTTATCCCTATAATATGATGTCTTTCATAGTTAAATTGACTTTTGTCAATTTGGCTATGATTGGCTAATTTTATAATATAAGATTTTTGTTTATGCATCCAAAGATTGAAAGAACAATTTTTTGCTTCAAAAAAATAAAAAATTTAGATTTATTTCTTACTAATAATCTTTAGATATTTAATTATAAATTCATGATAGGTTAAATCTTGATTTATAATTAAAGAAAACATTTTAGAATTAAGCATTAGAAACATCATATGTGCTTAATTATACATAATGAATAAGAGTCTAATTAAATTTTATGCATTCGTCTTAAATTAGATGGTTAGAATATATATTTAATTATGGGGAAAAACTTTATTTATAATTAAAAAATATATTTTTCTTAGTTTTCTAATTAATCAATTTCAAGCTCAATCAACGAAGTTATTGAGAAATAGAATATCATTGGGAACTCACCATGATTATAGATGGTTCACTTATTTAAAAGAAAAAAATCGTTAAATCGAGCTTATATTTAAATCATTTAATTTTTTTTAATTAAGGGTTATGCTTACTAAAAGCCCATGTTTATCGATCATCCTAGGTTTGGTTATAGTTTAGTTTACTCGCTTTCATTCACTTAATTTCATTTAATTGCTTTCTTTTACTTCTTTTCTTTAAGTATTAATTTAATTCAGAATTTATAGTTCTTTTGACCAACGAAAAATTGTTATAGTATTTAGAAATTGTTTCTATGAAAAATGAATTGGCTTAGAAATTTTGTTTATAATCTACCAAAGAGATGAGACTTAATTAGACAATACTCTTTACTAAAGCATTATTAGAAATCTATTATATTTAATTGCAAGTAGACCTCACACTTCGTCTCATGTCCTATATCCTATAGATGACCTATTATTTCTTGGACTTGACACACAAAAAGAAAATAGACCAACACTAACCAAACCAACCAAAATGGATCAAAATGGACTAGGAAAGCCTAGAATCAAATAAGCAACTTCCTCCAACTTCTAGCCAAGAAAATATGAGAAATATAGTGTTTTTTATAAAAAAAAAATGGAACCCCTCACCAACTAAGAGACCTTAGTAGAAAGAGTCCAATAAGCCCTTAAACCAACTAAGAACTAGCCAAACCAACCAAAACACTAAAACACACTAAAATGGTTTGGTTTGGCCCCAAACCAACTCATATCGGACAATTTAAGATTGGTTTCAAAGCCCATAAACAAAAAGACAACTTTCTATCCAAACATATTGTATAACTTGCACAATGGTTATTGTTCAAGTTTATGCTTTTTATAACACCCCTGGATCTACAAAAGATTATCTTGCTTATGATTTTGAATTAACTATACAAAAGATTTTGAGAGGAGCCTTATATCTATTATAGTGTTGGATTTTGTGCAAGATTACAACCTTTACCCAAAGAGTTACATATATTAATAATTCAAAATATCATCAAGTATGTTAGTGGAAAATCTAAGTTTCATATTTTGTATTCATACGACATAATAGTTGAGTCAGTTTGTATTTTGATGTAGATTGGGCTCGGTGTAATGATGAGAGAAAGATTACTTCTGATGGGTATTTATACTTAGGTAACTTTATAATCTCCTAGCATGGTAAGAAATAGAGTTTTGTATCACTCTTTACAACTGAAGTAGAGTATATAGTAGTTGTGTTGTCTTGTGCTCAACTTTTATGGTGAAGTAGATGCTAAGTGATTATGGAATCACAATTAAGGATTTGACCTAGCTGTGTAACAACATCAGTGCCATCTATATTTTGAAAACTCTAGTTCATTATTCAAAAGCTAGTCACATCAACATATGACAAAAATATCTCTCGAGACTTGGTAGAGTCAAACACCTTTTCTCAATACTGCTATATAGAAACACCTAGTATTGAGAGGGTTACTACTTATGATATGTAAAGATACCGTAGTGAGTAGAGAGGGCTACCTCATAACTAGTGTGAAGCTCATCATACTAGGCTTTTGGCCCATGTATATTTCCCAAAAATAATATTATTAAAGGAAAGAGGAAAATGTTACAAAAGAAATTACATGCACAAAAAGAAAGAGCCACAATTGGTTATACAAAAATAAATAACAAATCCCTTTTACAATATATATATATATATATATGGAATTCAATAAAATATAAATAAATCATTATACTAAGCTCTCTCTTAGTTAGTAAAAAAATTCAATTGCAATTATTTTATGATTAGTGATACTCTTTCTTTAAATTTTTCCTAACTAATCATTAATGGACTAATTGACATATGATTATTGTTCCAAAACTCAATTCACTTATGGTGATTGTTTGAACATATGGATCGACCCGAAGCCCGATCCAAACTTATAGCCCAAGCCTTTAGATGATTCAACTTAGGAAGACCAATATGTTCTCGTGTCCATAATGATGGCTCGTATGATGATCCTGCCTGTGAACTATAGCTTTGGTGTTGGAAGGTCTACCACCAGCCTAACCTATAAGTGGTCGACCTTGAGCTTAAAATGTGTTTCTTTTACTAATTGTACCCCTCTGACACGATGTGATGATTGTAATCAAAATATGTATATGTAATATCCTATATATGCCTGAAATCATAGGAGATCCATAATTCTATAAAAATTCTCTAACTTATCTCTAGTTCCTTTCTCGAAAAATTGGACCATCTGACCATTTTAGCACCCATTATGGGGCTCAGGATTTGAAGGTCATGCCTTAGCTTCTGAACCCTTATTTTAAAGGAATCATTCCAAGTTCTGGGAGAGAGAACACAAAAGCAAGTGATGTTCCCTAGGATTTATATCTGTGATGGCGAGAACACGAGCCAAGAAAATATTGAGACTAGAAAATGAAATAATAGTCTCCTTACGAGACCATATTTTACTAGCCTATGAAGAGGCATGAGTTGAGGTCAATCCCCATCAATATTTGGTATACTAACTTCTTGAGTTAAAAAGGGAACTCGAGGAGACCAGGCAAGAAAACATTGCACTTTAGTCAAAGTCAAGCCTTAGTGACCTTGAGAGTTTAGCCACTAATCTGGTTGGTAAGGTCGGGATAGCTTTTGTAGCACATGTGCGTACCCAAGGTGAGAACATAGTAAAGGGTGACCCTCCTTCCAGTGCAATAGGGCTCAATAATAAGCAATTACTATGGGAGCAAAAAAGCTTGGAGCCACGGTTCTAGGAATTAGAGGAAGAAAATAGAAAGTAAGAAAACCCTCAACAAAGTGAATGAAATAAAGAAAAAGGCAAGGTATACTACAATATGGATAGGGATTATGAGCAATTATATGTCTCTCCCTTCGCTGATGAAATAGAGCATGATAAGCCTCTGGCCTAATTTACTGGTCCCTATTGTCTGGAATACCAAGAGACAAAGGATATGATAACTCATGTTCAATATTTCAATACAGCTATAGCCCCTATGAGAATCATTCAAGAGAAGAGAATTTCCATGATGTGTAAACTATTTGTTGCCACTCTATGCACCTTAACATCAAAGAGTTTGCCACCAAGTACAATATCAACATGTGTCATTCGATGCCATATTACCCACAAGCCAATAGTTACGAAAAGTCTTCTAACAATTTGGTAATCAACCTATTAAAAATAGGTTGTAGGGTTCTAAAGGAAGATGGGTTGAGGAGCTACTTGGAGCATTATGGGCTATCAAGACTAGTCCTAGGGCAACACTAGTGACACACCTCTCTCGCTAGTTAAGGGATTAAGGTTGTAATATCAACAGAGATCGTAGTGATCACTATGAGATCAAACCTAACCAAAGACTAGAGCACTACAAGTAGAACAATTGAACTAACCCTATTAGAAGAAAAAAGAGATGAAGCCTTAAGAAAGATATGGAGTAGAAAAAGAGGGTAATAGATTATTAAAACAGATCCATAAATTTTAAATATTTTACCATAGGTAATTGGGTTCTCAAAAGGGTCTTTCCCAACAAGAAGGAGTGGATGGGTGGCAATTTGGGTGTAAATTGGAATGGCACCAGAAGGATGGGCCTACCTTTTGAATAACATCGAAGGAATTGAAGATATCACTAGTTGGAACGCTCGACACTTAAAAAAGTATCACTTCTAATGTACTTTGACTTACCATCTTCATGTACCAACTATATATATATATATATATATATGGAATAACTTTTGGTGAGCAACGACAATCTCCCTTAAAATTACATGTCATGAGTTGATCAACTCAATTAGTAACTAGGTAGAGCGCCCTGGCTCAACATTAAACGAGTTGATCACCTTGGTTATGGACCATTTCGAGCACTCTCCCATAAAGTTTTATGTCATGAGCTAATTACCTTGGTTAGAAACCAGGTAAAGCGTTCTAACACAAAGACGTTATGAGAGTTTATCACCTTGGTCACAGACCAAGAAGAGCACTCTCCCTTAAAAAGACATGTCATGAGTTAATCACCTCGGTTAGGAACTAGGTAAAGCACTTTGACAAAGATGTTAAGATAGTTGATTACCTTTGTCATTGACCTTCTCCTTAAAAATTACATGTCACGAGCCGATCACCTCGATCATGAACCAAGTAGACCATTGATCAAGCTTTACAAGTTCATCCTACTAAAAATAAATGTTTATTCCTAGAGGTTATAAAGCTTTTAAAGTTCATTAATAGAAAGCCCAGTCTCCCCAAATATTAAAATTTCTTAAGACATTTGGACACACGATTAGTGTCAAGCCATTTGCCTCCTCCATTAAGGGCAACAACTCGACCAGAATCTTGACAACTTTTTTTTTACTAATATAGCCCCTACTTTTGTGGAGGCTAACTTCAAGTTAAGTATGGAATGTTCCATAGCCTCAACAACACTCATCACCTTTAGGAACACTTCTTTAGATTGCTTCATGTAAAGTTTTGCCCAATAGGACTCCCTATTAACTAGAGCAGCCATTTTAGTCATGGTTCTTCTCTCTCAAGTTCGAGTTTGAGATAGCTACTCCTTACAAAAAGTGAGCTCACACTTGGTCTCTTCATAAAGAAAGAGCTTATCCTTACGGTTGGTTAGCTCATCCTTTAATTTCTCTACCTTAGTGTTTAGTCTATCGTTCTCTAATTTTAAAGCTCAAGATAAGTATCTGTAGACCAATCATAATCCATAATGATCGAGAATGAAAAATGGAGTGAAAATTTTAAGTTTTTTGAAATAAAAGAGGATTTCTAAATTATAGTACCCTTACTCCCCTTTTATAGGTAATGACGTTGGCATAATTATGATGAAAAATGTCCTTAAAACTAAGGAGGTGTGTCAAAATCATAAATAAATACTATAAATGCAAAAATACATGATCAGGCAGAACCGACATCGCCAATAGTTTGGTTTTTTAATTTATTATTCAAACTTTTAAGGAAGGAATATATGTGGTTTTTTAATTTATTATTCAAACTTTTAAAAACAAAATTAAATCCTAAACATCCTATCACGATAGTTTGGTTTTTGTGTTTCCAATCTAATAACATAAAAATAAACATAGATACACATTCAATAAATATTTATGCAAATTTTATCATTTATAATAGTGGAGTATTTATGGATATAATAACTAAGTTAATTATGCTTGCTCATATTATCTAGGTTATTAAAGATATAAATTGATATTTATTGATTCTCTCTTTTTTATATGAATACCACCTTTGGTGGGGTTAGATATTCTTTGTTAACTAAACAAATCAATTAACACCTATGGGTGTGGTTGATAACTAATTTGGTTAATTAAATTAATTCCTTTTTCTAAGAGATTGAAAATGAACCATTTAAATGCCACATTTGGTGGGGTTAGACAGTTTAAACTTTATTCAAGGTGTCCAAATTAAACCTAAGAATTTAATTATCCAAGTACTAACTTTCAAGTTTTAAAACCACTACTGAAAACATGTTGTCAATACATTTTCAGATAATAATTCTTATAAAAACTTTTGAAATAGAGCTTCATTCTAACTACCGGGCGATTGTACCAACAAATAAAATAGCACTACTCTAAATCAGACCGGATAACTAAACCTTAAAATCTAATTTTTAGATTTAAGTTTGTAATGAAAAATAATATATTTCTTTCTAATATTCTTAATATAAAATCTTGAATAAAAATAAAATCAATTCATTTTAGAGATTTTTACCTATTTAATATTTCGCAAGCATAACAACGTTATTATTATATCATGTTTACAAATAGCCAACAAAGTTAAATTTAATCACAGACAAATTAAATATAACATGTAAGAATAAAGCATAAAAAATAACTATAAAGAAAATAAAATCCTTACAGTACTTCGATGTTATTCCCGTTGCTGGAAAACCTCCAGCAACGGTTTTGAGAGAAAGAAAAACTAAAAACTAAGAAAGAAACTAAGAAAAGCTTAAAAACTAAGAAATGAGAGAAAGAAAGAGAAGAGAAGAATGGTTTTGAGGTGTGTTTAGAAATGAAGCGAATGGGGGTATTTATAGGTGAGGATGGAGAGAAAAAGTGGGTGAAAAAATGTTAAAAAATGGTGAAAACGCGGAGTGGTAATTGCTGACATCATTGATGACATCAGCATGACGTGGGGGCGGTTGCGCGCGAAAATAGCGCAAGATGGTAGGGGCGCACGGAAGGCATCAGTGGCGCGTAGAGGCACGCGTGGAAAGGGGCAAGCGCGCACGGATTGGAGAGTTGGCGCGCGCGGACTGGGCATGCTGCGCGCGCGGACTGGGCATGCTGCGCGCGCGGGAGATTCGGCGTGCTGCATGCGGCGTGCGCGCGGGCTGGGCGGCTCGGAGGCACGTTTTTCCTCCTTTTTGACCCATTTTGTCCAATTTTTCCATATTTGTTGACATTTCCTCATTTATTTATTAATATATTTGTGATGTATTGGTTCCAGTATTCCTTTTTGAATCTTTAAGTTACGTTTTTAAGCGAAAATACCTAAAAAACAATAAAAATACCCGTGATTCCGATAAAGACAAATTTATATAAATATATGATAAAACATATAAATATATATATTTTTAATCAATTAATGTGCATAAAATCAAGGTAATTTTAGTGCTTTTTGAGCACTCATCACAACCCCCAACTAGCTTCTTGCTAGTCCCTTAGCAAGAGAAGCGATAAAAACTAAAAATTAAACTATCCTAAATCACTTCCGTGGATTGACACGGTTGCATTTAACCTATGCAACAAGCCTTTAAACCCCTAGGTTGCCCTAGTGGACGAGTTTGAGTCTCGTGAGGGTTTTCAGTAATGATACCCACAAACATTGAACTAAATGTAAAAATTAAAAGAAATAATAAAAACAATCAACTTAAAACTAAAATTACAACAAAATCAAAAATTAACTTTTAAGAATAAAAGAAAACAACATATCACAAAAATGTCTCATACTTTTTAATCTCCTTTAAGATCATAATTAAAATCTCAAGCATAAGTTATTTTAATCTCTTTAAACAATCATGATTTATTATAATAATTAGTTAAAAATCATTTTCATATTTCATATAAAAAATGTATCAATTTAATTTCACCCAATTTCAGTGTCATGAATCCGAATTCGCTTCGACTCTATTCATCACAAGTCAATACTCTAAAAACACTGAATCCTATGGGTTCAAACACTCATACTAATTTATATGCGAAAGAGTTGATGTATAGAAATGAACTAATATGTTCATATAGAATAAAGGCTCAAAGTGTTATTTTGACGTTGATCTCATGGAAGGAATCAAATGTATAAATTATAAAGATATCATATATAAAAATTATTTTCATGCATAAATCAAACTCATTAAGAAAAAATTTCAAGATATATGTCTTTTACAAATGAAGAAAGTGCAATGACTTTTTAGGGAATTACTTCCTATATCTTTCTTTTGTAATTAGCCTTTACTCACAACTTTGTAGGCAATGTGGGTCATAGTATGTAGATTATACTATATATTCTTTCTCTCTATATTTTTCTGAAGATATTTTCAATATATATCATTTTTTAGAGAGTCAACCCATGTACAAATTGTACATTTTGTTTTTTTTTTTTGGATTTTGGGTAATGCAGGTCATTTTGTGGCTTTTCTGTTTGATTTGGTTTAGGTAACCCCAGATATATCTCTTTTTTTGTAGCAGTCATGCATGAATGAGATAAAAGTATATACTATCAATTTCTACTCAAATTATTTAATCTAAGCAAAAATAATAATAAAAAATATACGACACTCTATTAAGATGAGAAAAAATTTATACATTTAATGCTAATGCCTATAGAGATCATCTAAAAATTTGAAGAAATAAGAAATGTGTTTGGAGTAGAAAAAATATATATTTCACTCTGAATAAGGGAAATTAGGCTCAAATTATATCTCACAAAGGTAGTCTCTACTAAAACAAATTCATAAACACCGATTTTGGGTTTAATATAATTTCTACATCTTATCAAGAAATACTAGTTATGACAAAAACTAACTAATTATCAAAAACAATTACAAAATATTTCATGATATGTTTTCAAAAATTAATCTAACAGTACAAAAGACTTAACTATTTACTTAAATTTGATTTAAAGAAATGATAAATTTTTGTGAGAATTTGTTTTTTTTAAATTCCAAAAATTACTAAATCACACAAAGAAAATAAAACCAAACACAATAAAAATGAAAATGTGAACATAAAAAAGAAAAAATTATTACTATTATTATTATTTTTTATTTTTTTTAAATTGTTAATTTTTTTAAAATTAAGCATGGTAACTTTTCACCACCCTTAACCTAGAACTTACATTGTCCTTAATGTAAAAACTGTAAATTAAAAATAAAGAGAAAAGAGAGGAAATATTACCTATTTCTTGAGCATGTTGCAAGCAGTGATGGAGAAATGCAGGTGCATCCATCATGTTCATCATTAAAGTGTATATAGACAGATCGCTATGATCTTCTAACATCTCAACAAATATTTTTAGTTTTAACAATTTAAAAATTATTCACATATAATTAAACTAAAATAAACAATAACCTTCCCCCTCTTACTAAGACTACAGAATGTTCTTGTAAATTATGGCCAATACCAGGTATATAAGCATTGATTTCAAATCCAGAGGTTAAGCGTACTCTGGCAACTTTACGTAAGGCAGAGTTTGGTTTTTTGGGGGTGATAGTGGAAAAGTTGACAGATAAGTCACCCTTACCCGTAGGCCTTCTACCTCCACGCGGCATTGCTCCGTCAGGCTTTCGCCCATTGCGGAAAATTCCCCACTGCTGCCTCCCGTAGGAGTCTGGGCCGTGTAACAGAAAATTACCTAAAATGATGGGTTACCTCCCATCCAGCCCTTAGTTTAACGTCTTAGCAAGACGTAACTTTTTGGTGCTAAGGGTTACTCAGCCAAATGCAATCCATTTCAGCAATGTTGTTTGGTTCTTCTAAATAAGGCTTCACACGATGCCCATTGACTTTGAATGTTTTTTGTGTCTTGGAATCCAATAGTTCTACTACTCCATGTGCAAATACCTAAATTATTTTGAATGGTCCATCCCATCTTGATCTCAGCTTTCCTGGAAACAATCTCAAATGAGAGTTAAATAAAAGAACTTTCTTTCCAGGGTGAAGAGTCTTAGGAACTATCCTCTTGTCATGATAGCGTATAGTACGCTCTTTGTATAATTTGGTATTCTCATAAGCTTCGTTCCTAATTTCTTCCAACTCATTAAGATGGAGTAACCATTTTTCTCCTACTTTATCTAAATCCATGTTTAACTCTTTAATTGCCCAGTAAGCCTTGTGTTCAAGTTCAACTAGAAGGTGGCACATTTTCCCAAAGATTAACCGATAAGGGCTCATCCCAATAGGTGTTTTGTAAGCGGTACGGTATGCCCATAAGGCATCATTTAACTTAAATGCCCAATCTTTCCTTGAAGGACGCACAGTACATTCCAATATTCCCTTAATTTTCCTATTACTTACTTCCACTAAACCAGAAGTTTGAGGATGATATGGAGTAGCTACTTTATGTGTGATGTTGTACTTGTTTAGTACTCCATCAAAGATCTTGTAACAAAAATGGCTACCTCTATCACTTATTATGGCTCTAGGCATTCCGAACCTGCTGAATATTAAATCCTTCAAGAATTTAACAACAACATTAGCATCATTGGTTTTAGTGGGGATAGCTTCTTCCCACTTGGATACATAATCCACAGCAACCAAAATATATTGAAAACCATTGGATGGGGGAAAAGGACCCATAAATTCAATCCCTCATACATCAAAGAGTTCAACAACTAAATTAGATATCAAAGGCATTTCATCTCTTTTCCTTATGTTTCCTGTTCTTTGACATCTATCACATTGTACATAAAACATATGAGCATCTTTAAAAAGAGTAGGCCAAAAGAATCCATACTGTAATACCTTACGGGCTGTCTTTTCACCACCAAAATGGCCCCCACAATGAAGTTCATGACAAAAAGTTAGAATGCTTTTATGTTCTTCTTCAGGTACACATCTCCGAATGATTTGATCTTGACCAATCTTGTATAAATAAGGGTCATCCCAGAAATAGTCCTTAATAGTTTTAAAAAACCTTTTCTTGTCCTGATATGAAGTGTTAGGTCGCAAAACACCAGTGGCAAGATAGTTTATAATATCAGCATACCATGGGTTCAGACCTATTGAAAATAACTGTTCATCAGGAAAGGTTTCAACTATATCTTCATTACTCTCATCTTTAAGAGAATTGAAGTCAGAAATCAACCTAGATAAATGGTTAGCTACTAAGTTTTCACTGCCTTTCTTATCCTTGATTTCTAAGTCAAATTCTTGTAAGAGTAAGACCTACCTGATTAATCTTGACTTGGAATTTGGTTTACTTAATAGGTATCTTAAAGCAACATGATCAGAATGCACAATCACTTTAGATCCTATTAAATAAGACCGAAATTTGTCTAAAGAAAACACTATAGCCAAGAATTCCTTTTCAGTGGTGGTATAATTCATTTGGGCATCATTGAGTGTTTTGCTAGCATAGTAGATGACATGTAAACACTTATCCACTATTTGTCCCAAGACTGCTCCTAGAGCATAATCAGAAGCGTCACACATTATTTCAAAAGGTAAAGACCAGTTTGGTGCCATAATAACAGGGGTAGATGTTAGTTTCTCTTTCAAGGTATTAAAGGCAATAAGGTAGTCATTGTTGAAATTAAAATAAACATCTTTTGATAGCAAGTTACATAAGGGACGACTTATTTTAGAGAAATCTTTAATAAATCGTCTGTAAAATCCTGCATGTCCTAAGAAGCTTCTTATCCCCTTCACAGATGTAGTGGGAGGTAGTTTGGATATCAATTCAACTTTTGCCTTATCAACTTCAATACCCTTGTTTGAAATTATATGTCCTAAAACTATCCCTTGTTGAACCATAAAATGACTTTTCTCCCAACTAAGGGTGAGATTGCATTCAATACATCTTTCTAAAACCAAAGTCAATTTATGTAAGCAATCAACAAATGAGTTCCCAAAGACAGAGAAATCGTCCATGAAAATTTCAATGAATTTTTCCACCATGTCCGAGAAAATTGATATCATGCATCTTTGGAAAATGGCAGGGGCATTGCATAACCCAAATGACATTCTTCGAAAAGCAAATTTCCCAAAAGGACATGTAAATGTGGTCTTTTCTTGATCTTCTGGTGCTATGGGTACTTGATAATATCCAGACAATCCATCTAAAAAACAGTAAAATTCATGCCCAGCTAATCTTTCCAACATTTTATCAATGAATGGAAGAGGAAAGTGATCCTTTTTAGTATATAAATTTAGTTTCCTAAAATCTATACACATTCTCCATCTAGTGATTATTCTAGTGGGCACTAATTCACTTTTGTCATTTTTAACAACTGTTATCCCAAATTTCTTTGGTACCACATGCACTGGACTAACCCATTTACTATCCACAATAGGATAGATAATTCCTTCTTCTAACAATTTAAGAATTTCTTTCTTAACTACCTCTTGCATATTTGGGTTTAGTCTTCTTTGGGCCTCTCGTACAGGTTTAGCTCCATCCTCCAAGTTGATCTTGTGCATACACATTGTAGGACTAATGCCTCTTATATCCCTGATACTCCAACCTATAGATTTCTTAAACTGTTTAAGCACTTTGATAAGTTCTTTTTCTTAGGTTTTGGTCAAGGTTGAAGAAATTATCACTAGATAAGTTTCTCCTTCTCCCAAAAACACATATTTTAAGTGCTCAGGTAAGTCTTTGAGTTCAAGTTCAGGTGGATTGGCCTCTTTACTAGATGAAGAACTGGGTAGATTTAAAAGCGTACTAGATTTTGTCATTACTTCATCATTGTCTAGTCGTTCAAGGTACCCCTTAATTTCCTCATCTAAATATTCTTCGACCTCTTCAAGTGTAAGAACAGTTTCAAGCTTGTCTTATATTCTGGTTTGGAAAAAGGTGCTTTGGATAAGATTATCCAAAGGGTCAACATTGAATATTTCATCGATGGCAGAAATAGAAGGAAAAGGTGAAGAATCAAAAACTTTAAAATGAACAATCTCTCCTAAGACTGTCATTGTCAAATTTCCATCTTGGACATCAATAATAGTTTTAGTAGTTGCCATAAATGGTCTACCAAGCAATATTGTGTGCTCTCTATCCAATGCTGGATTTTCTTGCATATCCATAACCACAAAGTCAACAGGTATTATCAGTTTGTCTACTTGTACCAACACATCCTCAACTACTCCCTTTGGATACTTAAGAGATCTATCTACAAGTTGAAGGGACATAGTTGTGGGTTTTAAATCTCCTAGATTGAGCTGTAAGAATATAGAGTAGGGCATCAAATTTATACTAGCACCTAAATCAAGCATTGCTTTAGCAACCTTCCTATCCCTCATAGTTATGTTTATAATAAAACATCCAGGGTCTTTCAACTTAGGGGGTAGTTTGTGCTGAAGTACAGCGCTAGAAATTTCTGATACTACTACTTGTTCATTCAGTTCATACCTCCTTTTCTTAGTGTTCAACTCTTTGAAAAACTTAGCATATGAGGGCACATTCATGATCACTTCTAATAATGGTAAATTGATATTTACTTTAGAGAGCATATTAAAAAGATCATAGAATTGCTTATCTTGTTTGGATTCTTTTAACTGGTATGGAAAAGTTACTTGCAATTGGTGTGGTTCTGTTGTCTTTTGAATTTTAGGGATGTCAGATGACTCTCCAATGAGTTTGTCAGAAGGCTTGTTAATTTTAACACTTATTTCTCCTTTTTGCGAGACTAGAATATCATCTTCTTTGTTACCTGAACTACAAGGTAAATTGTTAGAGATTTCAGGTAAACTGGTTTTGACTACCTTACCACTTCGAAAGGTTCTTACATCTTTTGCTTGTTCTGGTTGACTAGGCAACTTTCCTAGTTCTTTCTTTTGCATTTGTTCAACCAGTTGCCCAACTTTAGATTTAGTCCTTTTAACCGACGCCTCCATGGTGTTCAACCTTTGATTATTCATCAATTGGTTGTCACGACTAACTTGAATAAAAGCATTCAAGCTATCCTCTAAGGTTGGCTTAAAAGATTGGCTTGGTGGGTAAGGGTGGTTGTTATTCGACCTTAGTGTTGGACATTGGGTGTAGGCTGGGTAATTGTTTTGCTTCCAATGATGGTTAGGGTGATTGTAGGTGTTTGGATGATACGTTTGAAAGGATTTGACTTCCTCCATGTCATTAACACTAGAATCACAAGTATTTGAACAATTATGAGTACCATGACCAATTGAAAAACACATTTCACACACCTCTTGATTTGGCATTTGGTGGGTAGTGAGAATTTGCACTTGTTTAGTCAATTCAACAAGTTATAAGGTTATCTCATTATCGGAGCCAACTTCATTGACTCTTGCTCTCCTTCTAGCACTTCTTTGTTGGGAATTAGAACCCAACAGCTCATAAATATTATAGGCTTCATCTGCAGTTTTTTCTCCCATAGCACCTCTAGCAGCATTATCAACCATGTATTGACTCTGCAGTGTCAATCCATCATAAAAGAATTGGTTCTGTAGTTGTAATGGAAAGCTATGATTATGACATTGAATGAAAAGGAGTTTAAATCGTTCCCAAGCTTCATGAAAGGGCTCTTCATACATTTGAGAAAATGTTGCTATCTTCATCCTTAGATCAGCAGTCTTTTGATGGGAATAAAACCTATCCATAAAAATTTCATATACTGCCTCCCAACTTTTTAGAGAACCCGACTTTAGAGTAATGAACCATGACCAAGCTTTATCCTTAAGGGTGTAAGTAAAACACCTCATCCTAAGTTGATCTTCATTAATTGCATGTAGTGGAAAGGTTTGGACAATAGCATAGAATTCTCGAATGAAATGCAAAGGGTCTTCATTAGGGACTCCGTAAAAGGAAGGCAACAAAGAATAATGAATCTTTTTCAATTCATAATTCCTTGCAGCCTCTTGTAATTGTATGCCGGAAGTTACATTGCCAATGATTGGCATTGTATAGTCTTTCATCATTTTCTGCCTATCTTCAGCATCTCCCATGGTTATTTGTAGTTGAAATTGATTCTCCTCCTATTTTGTATCAACATTTAGCTCTTAAAAAATAGTAGATATCTCTAAGAAAGATTTCTCACTTGACAAAATGTATAGGCTTAAAGCAAAAAGGTGCAGGGAATCTAATTTTTTTTAATGCTAAATTTAAAGAATGGACACAATTTTTGAAACAAACGAATTTATTTCATTTGAATTTTATTACACACAAAATAAAACTAAAACATAGGAAAATACAATAATGGGTGACCTCCCATGTAGGACTAAAATTTATCATCTTCTACTAAGACGTTGCTTGGAGATTGCAGAATGACAAACTCAATGTCTCCTCTTCATTGAATTTATTTTACCCCATTTGACCATCAAATTAGTCTTTGCTTTGTTTTTGCAAATGTTCAACTAATTGTTCTACTTGAACTTCCACCTTTTTGATAGAAGCTTCCACAGAGTCCAACCGTTGATTGGTTTTAGATTGGTTATCTCTACAAACTTGAATAAAAGAATTCAAGTTGTTCTCCAGAGTTGATTTATTGGGAATGCTTCTTGGAATAGGCGGGTGGAATTGCTGGCCTGGCTGATTTGAGCTTTGAACGAAAGGAGGGTTGTTTTGCCTCCAGGAGAAGTTCGAATGATTTCTCCACCCAAGATTATAGGTATTTGAATTGGGGTCGAACCTTGGTCTCTGTTGATATGCTCCCAATACATTAACATGTTCAGGTCCAGCTGTTGTTTCTCCTTGATATGGACAGGCTTCAGTACCATGTCCCATGTTGCTATAGAAACCATACTGTTCATTATTGGTGTTGGTTTGTGTAGTGAGAAGGGCAACTTGCATGGTTAGTTGAACAAGTTGTTGTTGAACTTCATTGTTGGAATCGATTTCATGAACTCCAGCTTTTCTCACTCGTGAGCTTTTCTGTTGGGAATTAGCACCCAACATCTCAAAGAGGTTGTACGTCTCTGAGGTAGTCTTTTCTCCCATTGCTCCTCCTACAGCGTTTTCGACAATGAACTGACATTGTTGTGTAAGTCCATCGTAAAAGAATTGGTTCTCAGAATCACAGGGGAAAGTCATGATGGGGACATTGAGTGAGAAACATTTTGAACCTATCCCAAGCTTCATGGAATGGTTCTCCTTCCATCTGAGAGAAAGTAGCAATCTTTCCTCTCAACTCTGATGTTTTTTGGTGGGAATAGAATTTTCCCATGAATTTATTATAAATGTTCTCCCATGTCATCAGAGAACCTGGAGGAAGTGACATTAACCAAGCTTTGGCCTTATCCTTTAAGGTGTACAGGAAACATCTCATTCGAAGTTGATCCTCGTTTAGAATACCGAGGGGGAAGGTTTGAACCGTAGCATAGAAGTCTCTAATGAAGGAAAGAGAATCTTCATTAGGCAGCCCATAAAAGGAAGGAAGCATAGAAAAATGAATATTTTTTAGGTCATAATTCCGAGCAGCCTCTCCCAGCTAGATAGCGGCAGTTGCCGTTCCAATCACCGGTCTTGCAAACTCCTTCATGGTGATTTCCCTAACATGTTGATTTTCTTCCATTTCTTTCGGTTCTAGTAAAGGATTAAGGCTTGGTTCTATGTTTGGCTCAAAAACTGGTTGATGGTTGGAATCCAGTCTTGTTGACACTTGTTTAAATTTATGAATATTATCTACATATGGTGTAAGAGGGTTTTCTAAGGATCTCCAACCACGCATAGACTATTGAAAATATAAATTTAAAACTCTTGTCAAGCAAAATAATAACCACACAAAAATTTGGAGAAAATTTACATGGTATTTAATACAAAACACTAAACAAAACTAGTTAAACCCTAATAATAAAATATATTTGACTTTTTTTTTAATTTTTTTTCAAAATTTTTATTATTTTATTTATGAATGGTAAGATTATTTTACTATTCACGCTATAATTTTTATGAAATTTGAAACTTGAATTTTTTTTTAATTATTTCAAATTAAATTTGTTTTTATTTGTTTGTTTTTTTACTATTCACAAACAACAAATTTTTTTATTTTTTTTTAAAATCACAATTATTTACAACACAAAAGCATTTTAAAATTTTGATAAATAATTTAAAAACACTATTCCTTCCACGGCAACGATGCCAAAAACTTGATAGGACAGAACCGACATCGCTGATCCTGTCGTTCATTTGGTTTTATGTATTTATAAAACTCTCGCAAGTGCACGAATTATTTCATAGAAAATGATAAATATACTCCCAAGGTCGATCTAAGGAAGGAATATATGTGGTTTTTTAATTTATTATTCAAACTTTTAAAAACAAAATTAAATCCTAAACATCCTGTCACGATAGTTTGGTTTTTGTGTTTCTAATCTAATAACATAAAAATAAACATAGATACACATTCAATAAATATTTATGCAAATTTTATCATTTATAATAGTTGAGTATTTATGGATATAATAACTAAGTTAATTATGCTTGCTCATATTATCTAGGTTATTAAAGATATAAATTGATATTTATTGATTCTCTCTTTTTTTATATGAATACCACCTTTGGTGGGGTTAGATATTCTTTGTTAACTAAACAAATCAATTAACACCTATGGGTGTGGTTGATAACTAATTTGATTAATTATATTAATTAATTTTTCTAAGAGATTGAAATGAATCATTTAAATGTCACATTTGGTGGGGTTAGACAATTTAAACTTTATTCAAGGTGTCCAAATTAAACCTAAGAATTTAATTATCCGAGTACTAACTTTCAAGTTTTAAAACCACTACTGAAAACATGTTGTCAATACATTTTCAGATAATAATTCTTATAAAAACTTTTGAAATAGAGCTTCACTCTAACTACCGGGCGATTGTACCAACAAATAAAATAGCACTACTCTAAATCAGACCGGATAACTAAACCTTAAAATCTAATTTTTAGATTTAAGTTTGTAATGAAAAATAATATATTTCTCTCTAACATTCTTAGTATAAAATCTTGAATAAAAATAAAATCAATTCATTTTAGAGATTTTTACCTATTTAATATTTCGCAAGCATAACAACGTTATTATTATATCATGTTTACAAATAGCCAGCAAAGTTAAATTTAATCACAAACAAATTAAATATAACATGTAAGAATAAAGCATAAAAAATAACTATAAAGAAAATAAAATCCTTACAGTACTTTGATGCTATTCCCGTTATTGGAAAACCTCTAAACGGAATTTGTACTCCTATTTATTGAATCGAAAAGCAAATAAATTACAAAAACATAGTTAGCATGACGTGGGGGGGCGGCTGCGTGCGAAAATGGGGCGAGATGGCAGCAGCGTGCGCGGAAGGCAGGAGCAGCGCACGCGGGGGTGCTCGCGGAATTGGAGCAAGGCGAGCGCGGGCTGGGCGGCTCTGTGCGCGTTTTCCTCCTTTTTGACCTTTTTGACCCATTTTGTCCAATTTTCCATATTTTTTGAACTTTCCTCACTTATTTATTAATATATTTGTGATGTATTGCTTCCAGTATTCCTCTTTGAGTTTTTAAGTTACGTTTTTAAGAAAAAATACCTGAAAAACAATAAAAATACCCGTGATTCTGAAAAAAAAAACAAATTTATATAAATATATGATAAAACATATAAATATATATTTTTAATCAATTAATGTGCATAAAATCATGGTAATTTTAGTGCTTTTTGAGCACTCATCAATACACATATAAATAAGTTTCATTAACAAGGTGTCTTGGATTAAAAAGGACAAGATCGAGCCCATACAAAATGAATAAGGCATCTAGCCTTAAAAAAAGAAGATATACGTAATAAATGGCCTTGGACCTATGCCAGCATTAAAGATCCTCAATTCCATCTCCACCATGTTCATCTCCCATTACAGGTTCATCATTACTCACCCAAGAGTCCATGCCCTAATTTTCATCCTCATCTTGAGTTTAGGTGGGCGATTACGGAAGGGTGGTAGGGATATTGAGGATTTGATAATAGTTTTGCCTAAGGCACTTCTTTTTGGACTCTTTCTTGAAGAAGTGCATGGATAGGTTATACTTAATTTGAATGCTCAAGGATACCTATTCTATCATGGTGTCAAGCACACACCTTGCTTTTTCATGTTCACAAGCAAATATGTCTTTGGCATCATTCAGCTCACACTTATAAGCTTCTACCTCAGCCTTAATTTTTCTCTAAACCTCACTGAGTGCCTCAAAGCACCTCTAGTTCTTATTCAGCTCATGTATGGCCTTGGCTAGATTTTCCTCCTTGTCAATGGCCTCACCTTTCCACTTGTTATCCTTGGCTAACAACACAACATCCTATGCCTGAGTTAAGATATAGCTCTCTTTTCCATCACAAGGTCGTGCTTCGACCTATCCATACCCCAAACTATGCTAAGCCAATGAATGAATTGGGCTTGAAAATAAGAGAACAGTGTGAGGTCAAAAAATATAACAACTCAAGACTCAATAATAAAAGCTCCAACTAACACATACTTGGTACAATAGTCTGTCGAGAGCGACCCTAGAATCAAAATCCTTGCAAATAGCATCAAGTTGTTTCATGTGTACCATGTAGATAAGGTTTTCCACATAGTGGTCCACCCTCTCTGGCACTATACCCCTGTATAGGGCCACTCCAACTTCTATAATGAGGTTATCGATAACCCATTTCTCCATTTTCGAGTCTTTCAAAGGGGGGGTAGGTGTTTATTGGCCTCAGGTGACAGGTGTGGGAGTGTGTAGACCTAAGAACATTGGTGTAGGGTCGATGATATTCAAAGGGGTAGGTGCAAGCACGAGCTTATCAATGGTCACATGTTTCTTCTTGTTGGACACTGTGGGAATGGTCTCCTACCTAAAAGACTTCTTCCTCTTCTTTCCCTTGGAAGAGCTCATTCTTTGGGATGGAATTGGACCTTTCTAATAGCTTGCCCCTATTTATCAAACCTACTTTCAAGCTATACCAATAAGGCATCAGAATTAACCTCCATGGTATCTACAAAAATAAAAGGAAAAGGGGATGTTAGGTTTTTAAGGCTCGAGCTAAATAAATAACAAGTTATTAGTAGAAGGCTCAGGGTTAGTTCACCATCATTAGGGAGAACTTCAAGCCTCCCTTATAAGTTTGTGGAAAGGGTGCTACACTTGGTGGGTGCCCGAGGTTTATGAATTATCCTATGGGGCAGCATCACTGAACCTTGCTTTATCAAGCCATACGTAACAAAGTGTGGGGTGTTTAATAGTTGCCTCCACTTTGTCTTCTTGAGCAGATAGTTCTTGATATCAACCAATATTTTCTTGGCCTCAAGGTTCAAGGTCGTGATAAGGGAACCCATATTCCTTATCAAATTTTTGGTGTTAATTCAGGTGCTCCTTATTAGCCTTGCATCATTATTTGATGTTTCCCACCAACTAGACACATTGAAAATGTACTCCTTCTAGTTCTTCTTATTCTTGGGAAGGATCATGTTTATGCCCTAGTCCTATTTGATGGACATGTACACCCTTCTCGTATCTGTGGGATTCTACTTTAATACATATACCTCATTAAACTCAAACATTTTCAACTTGACTCTGAGCTCTCTATATATTAGAGTGAGACAATGCTGGTACCTGTACCTATTTGGTATCAACTGGCCGAGGATGAGCTGAGTCCTAGCCAAGAACTTCCTTATGAAAGGGTATAGTGGAAAATTGACCCCTAGCCACAAGGCCTTTTCATGAAGGGTTGTCTACCTCAATAAAGGTGGATCACTTTCAAGAACACCCAGCATGTGGATCATTATCTGAACTAAGGAGATAATATCATTCATCTTCCTTATCTTCTCTTGTCCTGAGTAGATAACTCATTGGGTTTGACCTTATCCACTCAACCTTTAGTTGGGCCTGTAGGTTCATTGGTGCCTTTCTTCCTAGATTTTTTCCTCCATGATCTCGAGACCAATATCTAGCTATAAGGTATATTCAATCTAATGGTGCGTGTGGTCTTTGGGTGACACATAGACATAGAATGAGGAGGCTTAGACATCTCATCTTCACTAAAGATGTTTGTTTCATTAGTAGATCCTAATGCATCTCTTTTTGCATGACCTAAAAAGCTGGGGTATTGAGGGCTCTTCCAAGATGAGCCTAAAGAGCACAAGGGTAGGACTACTTGGCCAATATACCATGATGATAAATCTCTATGCATGGTCTCTAAAAATATCACAAAACACAAAAAGTAAGGTACGAAGGAATAGAGGTTACCTATGGGCTAGTTTTCAAAGTAAAAGGGGGAGTGAGTTTAGAGACTAACCTAAAAAGAAATTAGAAAACTGTTAGACACAAGAAGGTATCTTTAAAATCCTAAGCAATAGTAAATTACATGTTGTAACGATTTTCTTACCCCTGAGTAGAGAACTTTTATGGCGTGAGTTGAAATGATAAAGCATTTTTGCTCCAATTTTTGTTTGATATCTAGGAGATTTTGAAATGAAGAAATGCCCTGGAACATCCTTATATAGAAGTCCATATCTTCTCTCTCTAATTAACTAACTCACATTTGCTGCCTGATTGATACTCATCTATCATCTTTGAAGAACTAAATTGAAAAGGTAGGGGGACTTGATGTTTGAACATATGGATCGACCTAGAGCCTGATCCAAACTTATAGTCTAAGCCTTTAGATGAGTCAACATAGGAAGACATGTCTATGCTCACGCCTACAATGATGACTCATAGGATGAGCCTTTGTGTTTGAAGGCCGACCACCAGCCCAACCTATGAGTGGTTAACCTTGAGATTAAAATGTGTTTCTTTTACTAATTGTACTCCTCTGACACGCTGTGATGTGTACCTCTCATGTAGTCGACACATGTATATGTAATACCCTATATATATGGACCTTATAGTAAATCCACACAATTTTGTAAAAATTTTCTAACTTCTCTATAGTTTCTTTCTCTATAAATCAAACCATCCCAACAGTTACTATGGATATGTCACTATATGTGTGATCATGTTTGTGTGTACTACTTACATATGTTTATGTTGTTAATGACTAGTCACACTTTGAACACAAATTAATTTTTCTTATGTGTGTGTAATGTTGTAGTCATGTTAGGATTAATCTACTACCCTCTACTAAAAAGAAATCTCTTCATCTTTACTTCATGTTTGATTCATTTGTCTATTTTTATCTCCAGTTTATATTTGTTTATTCGCATGATAAAAGGGGGGAGAAAATTGATTTAAAATTTTTTGAGCTTTAATTGAAATATTAATAAAAGGGAATAACTAATTTAGGGAATGATTTTTATTTTTGAATTAATTTGATTTTTTTTTTGGGATATTTCACATAGGGAAAGTTATTTTTTAATTTTTATCATTTTTTTAATCTTCTTTTGAACATTCTTCACTTTTCTATTATTAGATACATTGATATATTATGAACAACGAGTCCTTTGAGGCAAGTTGTTTGTTTTTTGGTGTTTTTCTATTTCAAAGCAAACAAGTGCTATCAAGATTCAAGCGAAGATGGTTTCACTAGATCATAGAATAGTCCAACTATGTAAATTGTTTTTCCTATGAGCATTATATAGTGATAGAGAAGTTTTGTCACACGAATATTCCAAAAGAGGAGATTTAAATGTTTATGGGTATTAGCGATATTTGTTATCAAAACATTTGTATGTAATATTAGTTTTTAGGTGTGTCTTTCAAGAATATTTTCAAGCTGAAGAAACTATCTAGCCTCAATGATTACATTTCAGTTATATCTACATGTTAGATTTCATATTAGACACGCAAGAGCATTGTTCAAATAGTTCACTCGATTGATTGAGTGGTGACTAGATCGATCAAGCTTAGTTAAAACTGGCTAAATTAATTTTTTTTATATGACTAGATCAATTGAAGCACTAACTCTATTCATCGAGCAATTTATCAATCGAGATTAATGACTAAATGATCCAAATATTTCTACATTTATTAATTTTTTAATTAGATCGATAGAGATTTAACTAGATCGATCAAACTATGATCAATCGAGTAGCCATACTTGATCGATCGAGATAAATCTAAATCAATCGAGCACCTAAATATTCAAGTTTGACATAACTTTTACTCGAGCCAATTTATTTTACTACTATATTGTCCTTATGTTTTAATGTTCTTTTAAATATTATCAAGGACACATTTGTAATAGACCTTTGATATATGGTTTCTACTCGTTCTATTTAATCAAATAATTGGCTCACAATTTTAGTAAATATACAAGAGCATTATTGAGCATTATTTTGTTCATCTTATTCTCTCTCATGTTTTTCTAAAACTATTCAAGTATGCTTTTTATTGAGTTGATTTGTCAAACATTTGTGGTTGTGTTTGATGAATTAACAAGCCTACAATATTTGTGATATTGTGCTTTAAACTGATTGTTCTAGAGTTGCTAGTTGATTTTGATTTATTTGATATATTTATTAAATCATCTAGTTATAATTATTCATTACTGAATTTGCTCTAGGACATATATTTATACTTGTGGTATTGTGCTAAATTTTTAGGTGCCAATTGTATGGGTTCAATTAACTTGTATGACTCGAGTTCATTGGAACATTGATATGGATCTGAATACCTTTCTTGTAGAAACAATAATGAAAGCAGTGGCTTGAAAGTAAATTACTTTGGGCCATTACCTTAGTGGGTAGTTTGAGTTTTGACCTTGTAATTGGACCTTATTTTTCATTGCGAATAGTTAGGTGGACCAGTGGATCGGTGGTTTTCCTCTTAGGTTATTGGTGTGGCATAGGTTGTTTTCACCTAAAAATATGGTGTGTTGATCTTTATATTTTTGTATTCCTTTATTTACACATGATTGCATATTTGCCAGTACTGTGAATTTTTAATTTGTTATACTTCTGTTGATTATCTTTTCACAACTTTCCTAGTTATCAACATCCGTAACTAAAAAAATATTTAACTTTCTCTTAAGGAGGAGAAGTTTGTATTTGAAACATGTTTGTTAGTTGTATGGTATTGTAACATGAGATCATGAGTGTAATTTGCACTGCATCTTTATTGCTTGATATGCATACACTTAGGGGGAAGGTAGCATGTGTTCAGGGGGAACTGTGTGTCTCTTTGTTGTAGGTTTTAGTGCACTTATCCTATCATAGTTTACCTTTCTATATAGGGGTAACATGATATTATTTGGTTAGACTACACATAGTTATGCATAATGCTCTGTATGGGCATATACATCGTATGTGTAGAATACAGGTACGGTTGCAAATTCTTGAGCTTAGTTGGGAGTTGTTTGGATATCAAACTTGCATCATGGAGTGGTTAATCAAGATTAATCTGCTGATAAATTAAGATGGATGGAGTACAATAAGATAGATGCACTAGAGTTAAGTGTAAGGGGTGTCTTGGTTGTATGTCTGAGTATTCATAAGAATGAAATACTTAGGACCATCTTGCATGAATGTATCATATTAAATGATATGTTTGTTTTTTAGGTTGTAAGTTTTGCTACAAAAGCCATATGAAAAGTTTGTAAGTTCTACTGTTTTGGTGTTAGCATTCATGTGTGCAAAATACTGAGTCTGTATTTTTACATAGAGTTTCATCCTCTATAATATGTTGACTATTAATGGTTCAATATTTCACATGCTCACATAGATTGTAGTTTGTATAATTTCACGACACATAAATCACCATGGGGTATAAAGCATGTATGACATGTTTAGGTTTTATGTTTATATTATTGATTTTACGGGTAGTTGTGTAACATTACTCAACATTTTTCAAACAAAAAAAGATTAATTTTGTGTGCTTGTCGAGTGGTAAACAAGAGCTCACCGAGGTGGCAAGCACCAATTGCATCTATTACTCTTGTTGAGGGCAACTATTAACCTTAATGAGGTGTTCAATGAAAGCTCATTGAGGAGGTCGGTGAGACCTATGGAAGCTAAAATATTTTCTATAAATACCCATCATTTTGTATGTTTTGAATTAATTAGGAAAATTTTAAGAAAAATATTACAGTTTAAAAAATCGAGGTTTTGTGAAAAGTAATTTTCTAGTTCTGTATCAGTGATACATTGAGTGTGGCTCGGTAAAATTGATACAAATGAGTGATTTTCTAAAAAAAACTTCTTTTTGGTTGGATTCATTTATAAAGAGTTAAACATGACGATATAATTGTATCGAGAATCATGTGCATAGGAGTTGTCATATGTTAGGTTCTTCACTATATGAGTAGTAGTTGGTGATTGTGCGACAACACGTGGTAGTAGAGCTCTAGAGGAGAGCTTGAACTATTTTGATCGCACTTATTGTGCAAACATCAATGGGGGTAGCTTATACACAGTTGAACTGGTGGTCTAATTGATAGCGATATTGATTTATATTTTTTGGAGTTGTAAACTATTTATTTACTTATTTTAAGGAATTGCAAACTCTGTAAAATTGCTTGTTATGATGCTATATTGTGGTGTTATGCATGTTAGTACGTGTTTTTATTATAATGAGAGTAATTACCAATTATTTTCACACATGGGAGATATATTTTCTTGTTTACTACTTTCCTTACTTATCTACGTAATATTTTGGATGTTTTCTTTATTCTGCTTGTGTGCTGGTTTATTCTGTTATTATTATTTTTTTTTATGTTAGGGAGAGTTGTTGAGTCTTTGAGGTGTCTGCATCACCTCTCTCTTGGTTCTATATCAAGTGTGGAATTTCGTCATTTGTTTGTGCAATCACACGAGGCCATGATTTCGTTTCAACTTATGCTAATTTAAAGCACTTGTCTTTTTGCCAAACCATTCACATTTGCTAACTGGTATTTGTTTTAGAAGTAAAAGTAGTTTTGGACTAAATTTGAAACAATAATATTATTTTGAGGATCAAATTGGATGAAAAATTTATTGAATAACTAAATTGAATAGAATAAAATAATTTGAAAATCAATAGTGCATTTGACTCCGTAATTTTGTCATATATATATCTAGCTGTTTTCTTTAAAAAAAAACAAAAGTCCTATATATACGTGTAAGTATTGTCCATTTTTTTGACGTAAAACAAAAATAGTTTAACTTAATCCTTTTTTTATTATTTTTATTCAAAACTACACGTATATTTATTATTAAAAAAATACAATTGAAGTCTCTGGATTAAAATAAGACTAATGAAAGGTTTAGATTAGTTTATTTAAAAATAAAATTGAAATGTCCTATAAATACGCGCACATTTTTTGACAAAAAACGAAAGTTGAACATGATAGCTCTATTTTTTTGAGGCAAGAATCCTTTTAGCCACATCCTATTTTCAATTCAAATGGAATTCAAAGTTGAAATCATCTCAACAGAGAAGATTATACCATCTTCCCCAACACCCAGTTACCTTAGAACATTCAAACTATCTATGTTAGATCAGCTCGTTCCGTTTCCTTATGCTCCAATTATCTTCTATTTTCTCCCAAAAAACTTCACTCATCATAATTTTGATGTCCCAAAGAGTTTAGAAACAATAAAGATTTCTCTATCAGAAACTTTAACTAATTTTTATCCACTAGCCGGAACAATAATAGATGATCTCTCCATAGACTGCAATGATGTGGGAGCTTCTTTTAAAGAAGCTAAAGTCAACTGTTCACTGCTCATGTTTCTTAACCAACCTGACCTCTATGCCATAAATAGTTTCCTTCCGGATGATACCATGATCAAAGAATCAAATGTTGGAGTTTCTCTAACCAACATTCAAGCAAATGTGTTTGATTGTGGTGGAATAGCTATTGGTATGTGCATAACTCACAAAGTCCTTGATGGGTTTTCTTTAAGTACGTTCATCAAAGCTTGGAGTTCAACAGCTTTTGGTTGTTCTAAGGAAAATATAATATATCCCAAATTTTTTTCATCTTCTTTTCTACCTGCTAGAGATTTGTCTATAGGAAATGCATCAAATATGATGTGGGGCTCTTTTATTGGGAAAGGAAAGGGTGTTGTTAAAAGATTTGTGTTTGATGCCTCTGCTTTATCTACTCTCAAATCTCAATCATCAAGCTCATATGTTCAGAACCCAACACGTGTTGAAGTTGTTTCAGCACTAATATGGCAAGTTAAATTGGCTGTCTTAAAAGAAAAATATGGTAAGTCACAGCCTTCTTTAATAACTCATAATGTGAACCTTCGCAGAAGGACAGAACCACCTTTAGCTGATAATTCTGTTGGTAATATTATTTGGCTAGCATCTGCAAAATATTTGAATGAAAATAATAATGAAGAGTCATTGAGTGAATTGGTGAGTAAGTTGAGAGATACATTCAAAAAATTTGATGGTGAATTTGTGAATAAATTGGTAAAAGGTGATGAGGAGGGTCACTCCTTGATGTTAAAGTCTATTAAGGAAATAGGTGAATATGCTTCTAAAGATGAGGTGGGTTATTTTGGAATGAACAGTTGGTGTAATTTTGGATTTTATGAAGCCGATTTCGGATGGGGAAAGCCTATTTGGGTGAGCTTTTCTGGTGGAAATGATAAATCAGAAATTTTTGTACCTTATGTTACTATTATTGACACAAAATCTGGTGATGGGATTGAAGCTTGGATATTTACAGAAGAACAAGAAATGAATATGTTAGAAAGGAACCCAGAACTTCTCAAATATGTTTCAGTGGACCCAAGCCCTTTCGTATATAATAGGAACTAATTGCAATCCCTTGGGAAAGATGAGGAGGGGTGGGTTGAATTATAGGATGGTATATATGAAGAAAGATATGTAGGAATTAATTATTTACATGATGAATCTGACGGTGATGACAATAGTCGTAATCCTTTTGATGATTATTGCAATGAAATTGATAAATATAGTTGTGATGATGAGAGTGAGAATGAAGAATAGGATCATCCTTTTCGATAATGGCATTTTAATGCGACTTCTAGCGTTTTAGTGAACCTTTTATGGAACTAATTTTATTATGTTTTAACAGTAATTGGATTGATTGTTATGTTGGTAAAATTTGTCTTATTTTTATTTTTATTTGAGGCTTAAATCTCATACTGTATCATGATTTACTCTTTGCCTCATAAGAGGTGGTATGCACTGAGGCTCTGCATACATGGACATGCTTAAAATGCTAAGAAAAATTAACAAATTCCTACAACTAGATTTATGGGAAATAAAAACAAAAAATAAATAAAACCTCAACACAAATTTTTTTTATGTGTTTCTTCTAAAAATATAACTGGGCAACTCAGAGTTTTTACCTCTCTTTTTAAGTATACGAAAAAAATTTATGTTTTGTATAACACTCAACCCATAACTCCAGAATTCAATACCCCACCTAAATAATTAAATGTTTATTTTTCTCTTCTCTCAATATAATATTTATCTTTTCTCATTATTGGATACTCTGATCAAATGCTCTAAATGTCAGACTCTCAACCTCTTCAGGTAAAAATCATCATTGAGTAACATGTGAATAATACAACATGCATGTAAATATGGTTTGAAAGTTCTAGGTTGATTAGGACGTGGAGATATAAGTTTTATAGAATTCCAATGGTATTATCCTTTTTAATGTAAATTTGTAACTTATTTTTATGAAAATTATGAAAATTTTATCAAAATTATTGTTTTGTTATAAAACTTTATAAAATATGAAAAAAATAAATTATTTATATTTTTAACTAATATTTTATTTAATATATATTTTTAAATACTTATAATATTTATTAATTTGAGATATTCTGAATAATTATAATATTATAATTATTTTATATAATATTTAATAATATGTATAATATATTTTTATAAAATTAATAATAAATATTTTAATAAAATATTATGTAATTTTTTCAAGTATTTTTTAGATATTAAAATTTATCATCATAAAATTTATTAAATTAGTAATTTATTATTTATATATTTTTTCTTTTGTCTTAGATAAAAAATATTAATTTAATTTAAGATAAAAAGAAAAATAATTCTAAAACTAAAATATTTAAAGAAACTAATAGTAATTTACACCTACCTAATGGGTAAAACAAATTTTATAACCGTAAAATTGTTACAGTTAAGTATAATCTAACTAAATGTATAATTTATTAGCTAAAAAATATTTAATTATATACAAAATATTTGAGCTAGGATAAAATAAAATAAAAATTAAAATTAGAATAGAATTATGATTCATAAAGAGGAGTAAAAATTACTATTTTTTCTCTTAATTTGTATTGAATTAAACCACATGCTCCACTGCTTGTGCGAACTTGATCCAATGGAATCAGAACACCTTTTTATCTAACAAAAATGGTACAATTTGATAAGAAAGAGTTTGGGAATGTCTTGACATGACATGCCATCACTCTATCTATTACTTGTTTCTCGTTCCTCGCCTCATTATTATTCAGTTTGAATAACTCAAGTAGTTTCATTTTATTATATATCTTTTATTCAATCTAATCAAATACATAAATTAAAGAAATTAATTTTAATTTTTTTTCATTACTTTTAGCAAACATATCTAATAGTTTAGATAAGGCGCCGACAACTTTGACGGAAAATCCATAAACTTTATACAGCATATAGATGTGAAGATACTCATAATCTTTAATAGTTTAATTAAGGCGCCGACAACTTTGACGGAAAATCCAGCAACTTTATACACCATATAAATGTGAAGCAAGTGGCTAACATATTTTCTTAGACGAAATATCACCCTACCCAGTACCCACCATTCAGACAGATGGGACAAGATTGGAAAAATGGATATGGATTAGGAACATGGGAATATATTTTAATATACCGCCCATAATTTTTAATATCCATATCCACTTTGTATCGTAATCCAAAACTTTAAATTTAATGTTATCCACCATATTATCATATATTTTTTAAAACTTTATGCAACGTAAGTTTTGGATTTTTCTACTCTCTAATGAAAGATTGTTAACTTAAAATATTTATTATACTATATTTTAGTGTGATTTAAAATTATGAATTAAAATAAGAAAAAGACTAGTCATATTAACATAACACTAGATAAACCACATACACATTATAATATATCCCGTAAAAGTATTCTTATTAAGTCATCAAGTGATCACTTAAAGAAAAATGAGCATGTGATATTTGAGGAGCAAAACCAACAATGTCTATCCTATAAATAGTTTTTATTTTATATTTATAAAACTCTTATAAGTGTATCAATCATCATAATATTTTGATTCTTGTTTCTTAATCTAATGACATAAAAATAAATATAGATATAATTCAATAAATAATTATGTAAAAATTATATCATTCATACCAGTAAAATATTTATAGATATAATAATTAAGTTAATTATGTTTGTTCATATTATTTAAGTTATTAAAGATATAAATTGATATTTATTAATTTTTTATATAAATACCACATTTGGTAGGGTTAGATACTTTTTATTAATTAAACAAATCAATTAACACCTATTGGATGGGTCGATAATTAATTTGGTTAATTAAATTAATTCATTTTTTCTAAGAGATTGAAAATAAACCATTTAAATGACACATTTGGTGGGGTTAGATATTTTAAACTTTATTCAAGGTGTCCAAATTAAAATTAAGAATTTAATTACCCAGTACTAACTTTCAAATTTTAAAATCATCATTGAAAATATGTTGTCAATACATTTTCAAATATTAGTTATTATAAAACTTTTAAAGTAGAGTTGCATTCTAACTACCGGGCAATTGTACCAACAAATAAAATAACACTATTCTAAATCAGACCAGATAATTAAACCTTAAAATGTAATTTTCATATTTAAATTTGTAATAAAAATAATATATTTCTCTCTAACATCCTTAATATAAAATCTTGAATTAAAACAAACTCAATTTATTTTATATAAATGTTTTACCTATTTAATATTTGACAAGCATAATAACGTTATTATTATATCATATTTACAAATAGTTAGTCATGTTAAATTTAATCATAGATAAATTAAACAAAATATATAACAATAAATCATAAAAAATAACTGTAAAGAATTAATTTTAAAATTATACTTCAAAATAATCCTTACAGAACTTTGAAGTTAATTCTGTTGTTGGAAAACCTCCAAACGGATTTGCTTTTATGTTTATTGAATCAAAAACTAAAAATCTATAAAAGCATAGCTAGTTCTTCTCAAAAAGAGAATAACTTTAAAACAAAAAACTAAAAAAAATTTCTAAAGAAAGAAAAAGATGATAACATTGTGTGTTTTACAATGGGAGAGATGATCCTTTTTAGGTGAAGAAAAGGCCAAAAAAGATGGTAAAATATTTCAAAAATTGATTTTGGATGCGTTTGGACAGGTTGGCACACATGTGGGGTGCGAAATTTGAGGCAGATAAGTTTTGGTGCGCGAGGGACATGGCGCCAATGTATACTGGCGCATGCGAAAATCAGCACGACGTGTGCATGGCATGTGCTGGGCGTGTGTTGGCTGCGCGCGTGAAGGCGTGTGCTTGACGTTTTGACCCATTTTGTCCAATTTTTGACTTTTACTCATTTTTTTCTCAATATATTTGTAATGTATTTCCTCTAGTGTTTTTCTTCGAGTCTTTAAGTTTTTTTTGGACGAAAATGCCTAAAAAATAATACAAATACATGTGATTCTAAAAAGATAAATTTATATAAAAATATGATAAAATCATATAAATATAAATCTATTTAATCAATTAAATTACATTAAATCATGATAATTTTAGTTCTTTTTAAGCACTCATCACAACCCCCAACCAGTTTCTTGCTAGTCCCTTAGCAAGAGAAGCGATAAAAACTAAAAATTAAACTATCCTAAATTACTTCTGTGGATTGACACAGTTGCATTAAGCATATAAAACATTCCTTTAAACCCCTAGATTGCTATAGCGAACAAGTTTAAGTCCCATGAGTGTTTTCAGTAATGGTACCCACAAACATTAACAAAAAATGAAAATAAAACAAATAAAATAAGAAGTTAACTAAAATTTAAAGTAAAAAGACTAAAATAAAATAAATAAATGAAATACAAAAATATCTTATGTTGATAATCTCTTTTAAATTTCATAATTAAAATCTTACGCATGAATTATTTCAACTTCTTAATCATTCATGATTTATTATAATAATTAATTAAAAATCATTTTCATATTTCATATTAAAAATGTTTCAATTTAATTTAAACCAAACTTGACGTCAGGATTCCAAATTCCCTTCGACTTTATTCCTCACAACTCAATACTCTCAAAGACAATGAATCCTATGGATTCAAACACTCATACTAATTTATATGTAAAAGAGTTTATGTATAGAAATAAATTAATATGTTCGCATATGTATAAAGAAAAAAGGCTCATAGTGTTATTTTAACATTGATTTCAAGAAAGGAATCAAATGTAAATATTTATAAAATATTATACATTACTTTCATGCATCAATCAAATTCATCAAATAAAAATATCAAGTAATATACCTTTTAGAAAATGTAGGAAAATGCAATGACTTCTTAGGGAATCACTTCCTATATTTTCTTTTTCATTAAATCATTTCTTACAACTGTTTAGGCTTTTTTTTTGTCATAGTAATAGATTATACTATTCATTTTCCTCTCTTTCTTTCTATTTTTTTTCTTTCTCTTACATTCCTCTTTTTTTATAAGAGAATCTATTTTTTTAAAGAGTGGACCCATGTACAGATTATACATTTTCATATGATAGGGTGAGTAATTAATATTTGACTTTTTTGTTTGTATTTGTGTAGGTAATCCTAAATATAACTCTTTTTTAATAGGAGTCATATACGAATAAAGAAAGACATACTATCAATTTCTACTTAAATCATTTAATCTAAGCAAATAAAAAAATAAAAATATAACATTTCATTAAAATGTAAAAATCCAAACATTCAATGCTAAGTCATATAGAAATCATCTAATAATGCTAAAAAAATAAGAAAAGTGTTTAGAGCAAAAAAAAAATATTTATCACTCAAAATAAAGGATAATGGGCTCAAAATATTTCTCCATTATTTGATTCATAAACACCGATTTTGAGTTTAATATACTTTTCACACCTTATCAAGAAATACTAGTCATGACAAACACTAACTAATTATCACGTTATTTCATGATATGTTTTTGGAAATTAATCTAATAGTGCAAAAAATACTTAATTATCATTTAAATTTAATTCTAAGACCTTATCAATTTTTGTGAAAAAAAATTGAACACTACTCTAATTTACCTAAACACACAAATAAAGAAAATAACACACATATATAAAAGAAAAACAAATAAATTAAAGGAAATAATTAATGTGAAATTACACAACCAAATAAGAAAAATAATGGCACATTGTTTACAAAATATTTTAAATTTTGCCTAATTCGTGTAACTTTTAAATCCTACCACCCCCAACCTAAAATCTACATTGTCCTCGATGTAAAAAAATGAAAATTGTAAAAGAGAAGGGATAGAAAAGTTACCAAATTGCTTTATATCTTAAGGATTTTTATGGAAAATGCTAGCTGCATCTAACATCAGATTTGAATCATGCAAACAAGTACTCTAACACATATTAAAAAGCAATTATTTTATGCAATAAAATAAACAAAGTGCTCATAAAAGAAAAAAAATTAATAAAATAAACTAAATAAAATAAAATTACCTTTCAATGATGGGTTGCCTCCCATCCAACACTAAGTTTAACATCTTAGCAAGATGCGTCCTTATGATGCCAAGGATTACCCAGCCACATGCAATCAATTTATGTAGTGTTGTGTGGTACTTCTAAATAAGGCTTTATGCACTACCCATTGACTTTGAATGTTGTTTATGTCTTGAAATCCAATAGTTCTACTACTCCATGAGCAAATACTTGGACTATTTTGAAGGTTTCATCCCATCTTGGTCTTATTTTTCCTAGAAACAATCTCAAACGAGAGTTAAATAAAAGAACCTTCATTATAGGGTGAAAAGTCTTAGGAACTAGCCTCTTGTCATAATGGAGTAACCATTTTTCTCATGCTTTATCTAAGTCCATGTTTAAATCTTTAATTGCCCAATAAGCCTTGTGTTTGAGTTCAATAGGAAGCTTACATGCTTTCCCAAAGATTAATCAGTAAGGGCTCATCCCAATGAGTGTTTTGTAGGTTGTGTGGTATGCCCATAAGGCATCATTCAAATTAAATGCCTAGTTCTTCCTTGAAGGACGCAAGTTCATTCTAGGATTCCCTTGATTTTTCTATTACTTACCTCCACTAAACCATAAGTTTAAGGATGATATGGAGTAGCGACTCTATGTGTGATTTTGTACTTTTTCAGTAGTCCATCAAATATTTTATTACAAAAATGGATACCTCCATCACTTATTATAGCTCTAGGCGTTTCAAACTTGCTAAATATTGAATTCTTTAAGAATTTTACAACAACATTAGCATCATTTATTTTACTGGGGATAGCTTTTACCCACTTGGATATAAAATCCATAGCAAGCAAAATATATTGAAAACCATTGGATGGGGGAAAATGATCGACCCATAAAGTCAATCCCCTATACACTAAAGAGTTCAACAACTAAATTAGTTGTCAAAGGAATTTCATCCCTTTTGCTTATGTTGCATGTTCTTTGACATCTATCACATTGTGCATAAAACATATGAGCATCTTTAAAAAGAGTGGGCCAAAAGAATCTAGATTATAACACCTTACGAGTTGTCTTTCCACCACCAAAATGGCCCCCATAATGAAGTTCATGAAAAAAAATTAGAATGCTCTTATGTTCTTCTTCAGGTACACATCTCCAGATGACTTGATTTTGACCAATCTTATATAAGTAAGGGTCATCCCATAAATAGTCCTTGATAGTTTTAAAGATCCTTTTCTTGTCCTGATATGAAATGTTAGGTCTCAAAACACCAGTGGCAAGATAATTTATAATATTAACATACCATGGGTTTGGACCTATTGAAAATACTGTTCATGAGGAAAGGTTTTAACTATATCTTCATTACTCTCACCTTTAAGAGAATTGAAGTTAGAAATCAACCTAGGCAAATGGTCAGTTACTAAGTTTTCACTACCTTTCTTATCCTTGATTTCTAGGTCAAGTTCTTGTAAGAGTAGGATCCACCTCATTAATCTTGGCTTGGAATTCGGTTTACTTAATAGGTATCTTAAAGTAGCATGATTAGAATGTACAATCACTTTAGATCCTACTAAATAAGAGCTGAATTTGTTTAAAGAAAACACTATAGCCAAGAATTCCTTTTAGTGGTGGTATAATTCATCTGGGCATGATTGAGTGTTTTCCTAGCATAGTAGATGACATGCAAATGCTTATCCACTCTCTGTCTCAAGATTGCTCTGATAGCATAATCAAATGCATCACACATTATTTCAAAGGGTAAAGACCAGTTTGGTGCCATAATCAGAATGTTTCTCATTCAATGTATTAAAGGCAATAAGGCAATCATCGTTGAAATCAAAATAAACATTTTTTGATATTAGGTTACATAAGGGATGACTTATTTTAGAGAAATATTTAATAAATCATCTATAAAATCCTACATATCCTAAGAAGCTTCTTATCCCAATAACAGATGTAGAGGGAGATAATTTGGAAATCATTCCAAATTTTTCCTTATCAACTTCAATACCTTCTTTTGAAATGATATATTCTAACACTATCCCTTGTTGAACCATAAAATTATTTTCTCCCAACTAAAGGTTAGATTACATTCAATGCATCTTTCTAAAACCAAATTCAATTATGTAAACAATCATTAAATGAGTTTCCAAAGACAGCGAAATCGTCTATGAAGACCTCAATGAATTTTTCCACCATGTTCAAGAAGATAGGCATCATACATCTTTGGAATGTGGTAGGGGCATTGCATAACCCGAATGAAATTCTTCAAAAATAAAATGTCCCAAAAGAATATGTAAATGTGGTCTTTTCCTGATCTTCAGGTGCTATGGGACCTTGATAATATCCAAACAATCCATCTAGAAAGTAGTAAAATTCGTGCTCAGAATGAATGGAAGAGGAAAGTGATCCTTTTTAGTATATAAATTTAGTTTCTTGAAATCTATACACATCTTCCATCTAGTGATTATTCTAGTGGGTACTAATTCACTTTTTTCATTTATAAGAACTGTTATCCCATATTTCATAGGTAACACATGCATTGGACTAACCCACTTACTATCAGCAATAGGGTAGATAATTCCTTCTTCTAACAATTTAATAATTTATTTCTTCACAACCTCTTGCATGTTTAGGTTTAGTCTTCTTTGGGCCTTTCGTATGGGTTTAACACTATCCTCCAAGTTGATCTTATGCATACACATGGTAGACTAATGCCTCTTATATCCTCGATACTCCAACCTTTGGCTTTCTTAAACTTCTTAAGCACTTTTATAAGTTCCTTTTCTTGGGTTTTGGTTAATGTTGAAGAAATTACCACTGGATATTCCTTCTCCAAGAAATAGGTATTTTAAGTGCTTAGGTAAGTCTTTAAGTTCAAGTTCAAGCGGATTGGCCTTTTTACTAGATGGTGAACTAAGCAAATTTAAGAGTGTACTAGATTTTGTCATTAGTTCATCATTATCTAGTTGTTTAAGGTACCCCTTAGTTTCCTCATCTAAATCTTTTTCAACCTCTTCAAGTGTAAGAACAGTTTCAAGCTTTTCTTTTATTCAGATTCGGGAAAATATGTTTTGGACAAGATTATCCAAAAGGTTAACATTGAATATTTCATCGATGGTAGAAATAGAAGGAAAATGTGAAGAATCAAAAACTTTAAAATGAATAGTCTTTCCTAAGACTGTCATTGTCAAATTTTCATCTTGGAAATCAATAATATTCTTGGTAGTTATCATAAATGGTCTACCAAGTAGTATTGTGTGCTCTCTGTCCAAGGATGGATTTTATTGCATATCCAGAACCACAAAGTCAAAAGGTATTATTAGTTTGTCTACTTGTACCAACACATCCTTAACTATTCCCTTTGAATTCTTAAGAGATCTATCTGTAAGTTGGAGGGACATAGTTGTGGGTTTTAAATATCCTAAATCAAGCTGTAAGAATATAGAGTAGGGAATCAAGTTTATACTAGCACCTAAATAAAGCATTTTCTTTAGCGACCTTCCTATCCCCTATAATTATGTTTATGATAAAACTTCTAGGGTCTTTCAACTTAAGGGAAAGTCAGTGCTGTAGTACAACACTATAAATTTATGATACTACTACTCACTCATTAAGTTCATACCTCTCTTTCTTACTCTTCAACTCTTCGAAAAACTTAGCATAAGAGGTCACATTCATGATCACTTATAATAATGGCAAATTGATAGAAAGCATATTAAAAAGATCACATAATTGCTTATCTTGTTCGGATTCTTTCAACCGGTGTGGAAAAGGTACTAGTAGTTGGTGTGGTTATGTTATCTTTGGAATTTTGGGGATGTCAGATGAGTCCCAATGAGTTTTTCTGAAGGTTTGTCAAGTTTAGCACTTGTATTTCCTTTTTACGAGACTATAATTTTACCTTATTTGTTACCTGAACTACAAGGTAGATCTTTAGAGAATTCAGGTAAACTAGTATTGAATACCTTACCACTTCAAAGGGTTCTTACATAATTTGCTTGTTTGGGTTGACTAGGAAACTTGGTTCTTACCTTTGCATTTGTTCAGCTAGTTGCTCAACTTTAGCTTCAATCCTTTTAACTGAAGCCTTCATGGTGCATAACCTTTGATTATTCCTCAATTGGTTGTCGTGACTAACTTGAATAAAAGAATTCAAGCTATCATCTAAGGTTGGATTAAAAGTTGATTTGGTGGATAGTGGTGGTTTTTATTTGGCCTTCGTGTTTGACATTGGGTGTAGCCTTGGTAATTGTTTGGTGTCCAATGATGGTTAGAGTTATTATTGGTGTTTCGATGATACCTTTGGAAGGAATTGACTTCTGATAACTATATATTATACAGTTATTTTGTCCATTTTATTAATTATAATTGCTATATTCTTGATATTTTTAGTTAATTTTAGCTAATAAAATTACTATTTATAGTTAGGTTTTTGAGGAATATATTTTTAATAAAATTAAAGAATTTGAATCAAAAAAGGACTTAATTGTAGATAATAAATGCCTAAAAATATAATTTAAATTAAAACAGTATTTAATTGCAATTAAAAAAAGTGTAAAAGTTAATTTAAATTAGAAAAAAAGGCTTAATTGCAATTAACAAAAATTTAAAAGTTAATTTGAATTGAATTGGAGGGCTAAAATGCAATTAAGAAAAGTTTAATTTTTCTACGCAGGAAAGAAGACCACATGCAGCTATTGTCCGTGCGCGACGTGCACCGTCAAATCAGAATATCAACGGTGAGGATTAGCGTGTGTAATACAAACGCGACAAAAGCGATTGGACGTGAGTTTTCTAGTTACATGCTACTCGATGCGCCGTGTTGGTCCTACCTACCGTGCAGGGTGGGACCCACGTGTCGCTGCACGAAGTGTCCCATGCAAAGCGGTCCAGCTGAATATCATGCACCCTGACATTCCAACTGATCATTCATTGCCACGTGTCTCGATATTTTTTCAACGAATCAAATGCTGACACGAGGCATGCGTTGATCAAAATATAATTGCACCATAGGCCCTCGTTTTTCCAGCTTTTTATGTGGGAACCATGTGTCTCCATGCAACAATCTGATGCAATGCAACCACGTGCAAGCTTTACCTCCCACGAATTAAATGCCGCCACGTGTCTTGGTTATTTCTTTCAGCCAGTCATATGCTCACATGTGGCATGCATTTTGAATTAAAAATAAAATCAGAAACGGTGCATGTTGTCCTTAGTTTTGGATCGCACAATATTCCTTCTGTGCGTTTCAAGAATGTCCCCCACGTTTTTATAAATTAATATTTTTGATGTATTATTTGTCTCCTGCGTGTGTAAACAAAATATATTTTATGATGTATTTTTTTTAGAGTATGGAGCTATAAATAGGGGATATTTGTGGTAAAAAGGGGGGGTTCAGTTGGAGAGTTTTAGAGTTCTAGACAGTGGTACACGCAGAAGCCATTTTTGGCTTCTGTTGTATTCTGCGTGTGCCAAAAATTTAAGAGCAAAAATGTTTTAATTTCCTTTGTGTTCTTTAAATCATATTCCCTAAAATTCTGTAATTTTAATTTTTTGTATGGAGTAATTTAATTTTTCTAGGGTTGCATTTTATCTAAATTTATGAAGCTTGGATTTAATTATTTTTGAACAATTTATTAGATTTTTAATTTGTTTATTCTATTTGTGCTTAATGCTTTTGATTATTGGAAAATTTATCAATTGATCTGTGGTACTTAAATAAACTTAGAAGAGACATTTTTGTGTATTGTTCATGGATAGAATAACATGTATATATGAAGGATAGGTATATACCTTTATTGTATGTGTGACCATTTGAGAACTTAGAACGTAATGAATCTTGGTGAATTTAATTCTCATAAGAATATAGTGAATTAATTTAGGAAAATGTGTCTATACGGAGCTCGGAAGAGATGTATGGATAAAATTAGAAGTTCTTAGTTGACAAATTAAATTTACAAAAAAATAAATCAAGAGAAAATAATATGATTCGAGTGGATTAATTTGGTGAAACTGCAATCCTAGAATGTTTTTTATATTTTGTTATAAAATTCTTAATTAGTTGTTAAACTTTCATAAACTTTTGCTTGTTTTGGATAAAATCATATTGAAATAATTTTAGTACTCCACAAACTGTAGTGACAAATCTCCGTGGGAGCGATAATTTACTTATCAAATTTTATTACTTGTGACCGTATATACTTGCACGTTTTTATGTTCTCTTAAAGTCGTCAGTTTGACTTCTCAATTTGTTTTTCTTTTTGTGAGTTAGGATATTGTGTGTCAAACAAAATCTCAACTTACCAGAAAATTGAAAAATAAATTAAGCAAGTAACAATAGGCATAATTTTTTTTGAACTAAAATCAGATTGAGTGGTATTAATATCAACAAAAAAATAGTAAACAAATCCCCGGCAACGGCCCCAAAAATTTGTTGTCTCCTTTATGTCGTGTTTGTATTACGTGGGTCCCACCCTACATGTTGGCCTGCGTGGTAGGTAGGCCCCACACGGCACACCGAGTAGTGTGCAACTAGAAAACTCGCATCCAATCGCTTTTGTCGCATTTGTATTACACGCGCTGATCCTCACCGTTGATATTCTGATCTGACGGTGCACATCACGTGCGGACAATAGCTGCGCGTGGTCTTCTTTCCTGCACAAAAAAATAAACTTTTCTTAATTGTATTTTAGCCCTCCAATTCAATTCAAATTAACTTTTAAACTTTTGTTAATTGCAATTAAGCCTTTTTTCTAATTTAAATTAACTTTTACACTTTTATTAATTGCAATTAAATACTATTTTAATTTAAATTATATTTTTAGGAATTTATTATCTACAATTAAGTCATTTTTCGATTCAAATTATTTAATTTTCTTAAAAATATATTCCTCAAAAAACTAACTATAAATATTAATATTATTAGCTAAAATTAACTAAAAATATCAAGAATATAGCAATTATAATTAATAAAATGGACAAAATAACTATATAATATACAATTATCAACTTCCTCTATGTCATCCACACTAGAATCACAAGTATATGAACAATTACGGATATCATGCCCAATTGAAAAACACACTTCACACATCTCTTGATTTGGCATTTGGTGGGTAGTGAAAAGTTTCACTTTCTTAGTCAATTTAGCAAGTTGCAAGGTCATTTCTTTACCGGAGCCAACTTCATTGAGTCCTACTCTCCTTCTTCTTGTACTTCTTTATTGGGAATTAGAACCCAATAGCTCATAAAGACTATAAGTTTCCTCTTCGGTCTTTTCTCCCACATCTCCTCCAACAACATTATCAACCACATATTAACTCTACAGTTTAAATCCATCATAAATGAATTGGTTCTATAGCTGTAATGGAAAGCTATGATAAGGACATTGAATGAAAAGGAGTTTGAATCTTTCCCAAGCTTCATGAAAGGGCTCTTCATCCATTTGAGAAAATGTTGTTATCTTTGTCTTTAGATCAGTAGTATTTTGATAGGAATATAACCTACCCATAAAATTTTCATAGACTACCTCCTAAGTTATTAGAGAACCCAACTTTAGAGTAATGAACTATGACTAAGCTTTATCCTTGAGCGCGTAAGGAAAAAACCTCATCCTAAGTTGCTCTTCATCAGTTCTCTACGGTGGAAAGGTTTAGACAATATTATATAATTCTCTAATAAAATGCAAAGGGTCTTCATTAGGGATACCGTAAAAGGAAGGCAAAAAAGAATAATGAATCTTTTTCAATTCATAGTTCCTTGCAACCTCTTGCAATTGTACACCATAAGTTGCATTTCCAATGATTGGCATTGCATAGTCCTTCATCATTTTCTACCTATCTCCAGCATCTCCCATGGCTACGTATAGTTGAAATTGATCCTCCTTTTTGTGCGTATCTAGCTCCTAAATTGAAAATTAGTAGAATACTCTAAGAAATATTTCTCCCTTGACAAAATGTATAGGCTTAAAAAAGATGAAAGATGTAGGGAACCTAAATTATTATTATTATTTTTTTAATTTGTTTAGTGAAAATCTAAGTTAATTAAGTAAATAAGTTAAGTATTTTTTTGTAATGCAAAATTTAAAGAATGGACACAATTTTTGAAAAAAAATGAATTTCTATTATTTCATTTGAATTTGATTACACACATTCTTAAAATAAAAATAAACAAACTAAAAGAAAGGAAAATGCAATAATGGGTGACCTCCTACTTAGGACTAAAATGTATCATTTTCTAGTAAGACGTTGCTTGGAGATTCCAGAATGACAAACTCAATGGCTCCTCTTCATTGAATTTATTTGATCCAATTTGACCATTTAGTTAGTCTTTGCTTTGTTTTTGCAAATGCTCATCTAACTGTTCCACTTAGGCTTCCCTTTTTTTGATAGAAGCTTCCATAGAGTCCAACCATTGATTGGTTTTAGACTAGTCATCTCTGAAGACTTGAATAAAAGAATTCAAGTTATCCTACAAGATTGGTTTACTAGGAAGGCTCACTACTATAAAAATGATCAATTAAGTCAGGATTTAAAGTCGATTTTTGGGAAAATTCGACTTATAATTTATTTTAAGTCGGTTCTACATGTCAACCTAAGTAAGTCATGTGTAGCATCGGTTGACACGTAGAACCGACTTAAAATCCTACGTGTAGTGTCGGTTTTACGTGTCAAGTGATGCTACTATTTTATTTTTTTATAATTTTTTAAGTCAGTTGACATGTAGAACCGATGCTACACATAGGATTTTAAGTCAGATCTACGTGTCAACCGACACTACCTTATTTTTTTCCTTATCTTCTTCTCTCCCCCATTTACTGACAGTGTTAGCTTATGTTTCCCTATTCCCTTATAAAGAAAAACCATCCATTATCTCTATTTTCTTTATCCTTTTCTGGCTACTTTTGACCATCATTTCTAGCGCCATCAGTTTGGTTTTCTTCCTCTCCAATTTCCCTTCTAGATCCATTATTTGTTTGGGCATAATACTCAAATTTTTCATACCCATTTTCCTTGACTTTCTCACTTACCAAACACTCTTTTTTCTTCATTTCTTTCATTTTGTCACTTCATTTACTCTTGTAAGTATTTCTATGAATTATTTTACACCTATTATTCATATTTTTTTTATTTTAATGTATATTATGTGTATAAATTTTTATGTTATGTAGGTTGTGTATTTTTATTCAAGCATAGAAGAGAAGAAGGTATTTTATTCATTTATTTATTTTAATAATTTTATGTATTTAGGTTTTTGATATATTTTAATCTATTTTAAACTTAAAATTTTTGAAAATTATTTACATGTACATAATATATATATATGTATATATATATATATATATATATAATATAAAATATATTTTTATATGTATATAATTTATAATGGATTTATTAATATTTATTATTATATATATGTATAAAATATTTATTATTATCGTTTTTATATATAAAAATTATTATATATTGTTAATATTATATATTTGTTAATACTATTATGAGTTTATTAATTATTTGGTTTTTATGTATTTATTTTTATATTATGTTTTAATATATATTCTACTAATTTGAGAATTCATATATAATAATATCTAAAATATATTGGTTGGATACATATTTAATATGCTTAATATTATTAATAGAAATGGGCAAATCTTGGATGTCAAAGTGTAGAATTGAGTAGTACTACATTTCTAGTGTTGAATGTCTCTTAGAATTTGCTAGTAGAAATAGTAATAATGAAATTAGTATGATTCGATGCTTATGTGTTAAATGTAAAAATGAGAAATTTCATGATATTAACGAGGTATAATATGCAAATTTTTGAGGATTTACGTGAATTATTAGAAGAACATATGTTTCAAATTATTACATCACAAGAAGAATATCACAAAATCTCATCTCTCTTGCCTAGTTCCCTGGTCACTATGAATGAGACATTACTGGTGATTCTAAGCAAACCAAGCGTCCTTTCCTTGAAATAAATTGAGAATATCACAAAATCTATGAAAAACGAGGCAACATCGTTTTATTTGTATGTTAAGTTAAATATACACACATATATATATGTATGTATGTAAATTATTATTTTTGTAATAAATTTAATTATTAAGTAATTAATTAATATTTATTTTTTCAATTATTTGTAGTATTTAAACTCTTATAAACAGATTTTGGTATTTTCTACTATTATGTGATCGAATACAAGTTTTGAGGATAGTATAAAATGAGCAAAATGTGTAAAAAAACATAATTTAAAGTCGGTTCATGGGTTGAACCGACTTTAAAGGTATATTTTGGTGTAGTGGCTTCTTGGAATGGGCTGGTGGAATTTTTTGCCTAACTGATTTGAGCTTTGGGCGAAAAGAGGGTTGTTTTGCCTCTAGTAGAAGTTAGGATGATTTCTCCACACAAGATTGTAAATATTTGAATCGGGGTCAAATCTTGGTATGTACTGATATGCTTCGAAAAATTAACCTATTTAGGTCTAGTTGGTGTTTCTTCATGATATGGACAGACTTCTGTACCATGTCCTATGTTGCTACACAAACCACAATGTTCATTATTGGTGTTGGTTTGTGTAGTGAGAAGGGCAACTTGTATGGTAAATTGAACAAGTTGTTGTTGAACTTCCTTGGTGGAATTGATTTCATGAACTGTAGCTCTTCTCATTATTTACAACACAACAAGTTTTCAAAATTTTGATAAATAATTTAAAAACTCTATTCCTTCCACGGCAACAGTGCCAAAAACTTGATGAGCAAAACCAGCAATGCCGATCTTACAAATAGTATTGTTTTATATTTGTAAAACTTTCGCAAGTGCACGAATCATTTTATAGAAAATGACAAGTATACTCCCAAGGTCAATCTAAGAAAGGAATAAATATGGTTTTTAATTTATTATTCAAACTTTTAAAAACGAAATTAAATCCTAAACATCCTGTCATGATATTTTGGTTTTTGTTTCCTAATCTAATGACATAAAAATAAACATAGATATAATTCAATAAAAAAGTATGCAAAAATTGTAGCATTCATAACAGTGGATGGATATAATAATTAAGTTAATTATGTTTGCTCATATTATTTAGGTTATTAAAGATATAAATAGATTCTTTTTTTTTTCAAATTTAGAGTCTTTTTTTCCATTCCACAAAGCATACATAAATAAACATAAATAAGAATAAGAGACATTGTTGATCCCCAACTAAATATCACATGAATCTTTCTTATAAATAGATGGTGCAATATATGCAGTTAAGTGTTCTTGGGTGAAAGTAGTACTAGAATGGGTGTCCTTTTGGGAAGTCCTCATGTTGCACAATTTTTTCTCAAAGTTTTTTTCTGATATAGAGTCTTTTCTTGTTTTCAACAAAGAATACATGAATAGTTACAAATAAGAATAAGAAATATTATCAATCCCCAAAAAGTATTACTCAAATCCTACTTATATAGAGATGGTGTAGTTCTTGGTAGGTGCGATCATACCTATGCTAACGCATCAGATCATATAAAAACTCTATTGTTAAGCACGCTTGGGCGAGAGTAACAATAGGATGTGTGGCCTTTTCGAATGTCCTTATGTTTCACCCTTTTTCTCTCAATTTGTTTCTTTTTAGATTGAGTCTTTTTTCTTCTCTTCAACAAATAATACGTGAATAATTACATAAATAATAAGAAACGTTGTTGTTTCAAAAACAAATCATACTCAAAATGCTTTTTATATAAATGTGGTGCATTTGTTGATGGGTGTGATCATACTAGTACTAACGCACTGGATCTCATTAGAAATTTGAAATTAAGCATGCTAGAGTGGTAGTATTACTAGGTTGGGTGACTTGCTGGGAAGCCTTCGTGTTGCACCTTTCCACCTCAATCTCTCTTTTCCTTTTTTTTCTTCAGATTAAGTATCTTTTCTTCCCTTCCACAAAGGATACATAAGTAATTAATCACATATAAAAATAAGAGAAATGTTTTATCCCCATAAAAGTATTATGCTAATCTTTCTTATACATAGATGGCACAATTGTTGATAGGTGTGATTTTACCTACATAAACCCATCGTATCCTATCTGATCTCCAAAGTTGAGCATGTTTGTGTGAGAGTAGTACTAGGATTGGTGACCTCCTGGGAATTGCTCTTGTTGCACCATTATTTGCTCATGCTTTTCATTATCAGATTAAGAGTCATTTCTTCTTTTTAACAAAGAATATATTAATAGTTACAAATAAAAATAAGAAAGATTACCGATACCAAGAAAATCTTATGCAAATCCTTCTTATATAAAGATGGTGCACTTGTTAATGGTTGTGATCATACCAGCACTAATGCACCGGATCCCATCAAAAGTACACAGTTCAGTGTGCTTGGGCGAGAGTAGTACTAGAAAGGGTGACATCTTGGGAAGTTCTTATGTTGCACCCTCTTTCATTCAAAGTATTTTTTTAGATATAAATTCTTTTCTTCTCTCTAGAAAAGAATACATGAAAAGTTACAAATAAGAAAAGAAATGTTATCAATCACAAAAATATCTTACCCTAATCCTAGTTATTTATAGATGGCACAGTTTTTGATGAGCACGATCATACCTATGCTAAAGCATCGAATCCCATCAGAAATTTTTCAGTTAAACATGCTTGGGTGAGAGTAGTGCTAGGATGGGTGGCCTCTTACCATGTCCTTATGTTGCACCTTTTTCTCTCAATCTTTATTTTCCTTTTTTAGGTTTTTTTCATTTTTTTCTTTAGATTGAGAGTCTTTTCTTCCCTTCCACAAAGGATACAAAAGTAATCACAAATAAGAATAAGAAATATTTTTTATCCAAAAAAATTATACACGAATCCTTCTTATACCTAGATGATGCAACACCTAATGGGTGTGATCATACCTATATTAATGCACCGTATCCCAACATAACTTTGCATTTGAGTGTGTTTAAGAGAGAGTAGTACTAGGATGGGTAAACTTTTAGGATGTCCTCAGGTTGCACCATTTTGCACTCATGCTTTTTATTTTCAAATTGAAAGTCTTTTCTTCCTTTTAACTATACAAGAATAGTTATAAATAAGAATAAGAAACAATGTCAATGCTAGAAAAAGCCTTATAAGAATCCTTCTTTTATAAAGATGATGCATTTGCTGATGGGTGTGATCAAACTAGCACTAACATGTTGGATCCCATCAGAACTCCGTAGTTAAACTTGTTTGGGTGAGAATGGTGTTAGGATAGGTGACCTCCTTGGAAGTCCTCATATTGCACCATTTTTGGATCAATCTCTTTATTTCTGCTTCTTTTTTATTTTTTCAGATTGAGAGTCTTTTATTCTTATCAACAAAGAATATACGAATAGTAACAAATAAGAATAAGAAATACTATTGATTCTAAAAATATTTCCATAAATTCTTTTTTATACATAAGTGGGATCATACCAGCACTAACCCACAAGATTCCATTAGAACTCCACAGTTAAGCATTCTTGGGTGAGGGTAATGTTAGGATGGCTTACCTTCTAGAAAGTCCTCATTTTGTATCCTTTTTTGGCCATTCTCTCTTCTTCTTCTTTTTTCAGATTAAGAGACTTTTCTTCCCTTCAACAAAGAATACTGAATAATTACAAATAATAATAAGAAAAATTATTGATCCAAAAAAATCTTGCACGATTCCTTCTTATACATAGATGGTGCAATAGTTGATTGGTGCGGTCACAACCACATGGAGGCGTCATAACCCTTCAGAACTTCGCAATTAAGCATGCTTAGACGAGAGTAGTACTTGGATGGGTGACCTCTTAGGAAGTCCTCGTGTTTCACCATTTTATGCTCATGTCTTTTATTTTTAGATTTAGAGTCTTTTCTTCTCTTTAATAAAGAATACCTGAATAGTTACAAATAAGAATAAGAAACATTGTCGTGCCAAAAAAACATCTTACGTGAATCCTTTTTATATAAAGATGGTGCATTTATGATGGGTGTAATCATACCAATAATAACGCATCAGATCCCATGAAAAATTCGTAATTAAGCGTGTTTGGGAAAGAGTGGTGTTAGGATGGGTGACCTCTTGGGAAGTCCTCGTGTTGCACCTTTTTGGATCAATCTCTTTTTTTCTTCTTTTTTCTTTTTCAGACTGAGAGTCTTTTATTCATACCAATAAGGAATATGAATAGTTACAATTAAGAATAAGAAATATTTTTGATCCTATAATAATCGTACGCAAATCCTTTTTGTACATAGATGGCTTACATGTTAATCAGTGTGATCAAATCAGCACTAACACACTGGATCTCATTAGAACTTTGCAATTAAGCATGCTAGAGTGGTAGTAGTACTAGGATGGGTGACCTCCCGAGAAGTCCTCGTGTTGCACCAGATCCTTCTTATATAAAGATGGTGCACTTTTTGATGGTTGTGATCATACCGATATTAATGCACCAGATCCCAAAAATCATATGGAACATTTTTCGCTCAAAGGTTTTTTTCAAATATAAAGTCTTTTCTTCTCTTGAACAAAGAATACATGAATAGGTACAAATAAGAATTAAAAATATTATCAATCCCCAAAAAAAATTACTCGAATCCTACTTATATATAGATGGCGTAGTTATTGGTGGGTGCAATGATAACTATGCTAATGTATCGGATCCTATCAAAAGTCGACTATTAAGCATACTTGGGTGAGAGTGGCAATAGGATGGGTGGCTGATAACTATATATTATACAATTATTTTGTCCATTTTATTAATTATAATTGCTATGTTCTTGATATTTTTAGTTATTTTTTGCTAATAAAATTAATATTTATAGTTAGGTTTTTGAGGAATATATTTTTAAGAAAATTAAAGAATTTGAATCGAAAAAGGACTTAATTGTAGATAATAAATGCCTAAAAATATAATTTAAATTAAAACAGTGTTTAATTACAATTAAAAAAAGTATAAAAGTTAATTTAAATTAGAAAAAAAGGCTTAATTGCAATTAACAAAAGTTTAAAAGTTTAATTTGAATTGAATTGGAGGGCTAAAATGCAATTAAGAAAAGTTTAATTTTTCTGTGTAGGAAAGAAGACCACGCGAAGCTATTATCTGCGCACGGCGTGCACCATCAGATTAGAATATCAACGGTGAGGATCAGCGCATGTAATACAAACGCGACAAAAGTGATAGGACACAAGTTTTCTGGTTGCACGCTGCTCGATGTGCCGTGTGGGGCCTACCTACCGCATAGGTCGGCATGTAGGGTGGGACTCATGTGTCGTTGCGCGAAGTGTCCCATGCGACATAGTCCAACTGAATATCGTGTGCCCTGACATTCCAACTAATCATTCATCGTCACGTGTCTCGATATTCTTTCAGCGAATCAAATGCTGACGAGGCAAAATGTTGGTATAAAAAAAACGCACAATCGATGCTCGTTTTTCCAGCTTTTTATGTAGGACCCACGTGTCTCCGTGCAACAATCCGGTGCGGCGCAACCACGTGCAACTTTCCATCCCACCAATTAAACTCCACCACGTGTCTCGGTTATTTCTTTGAGCCAATCAAATACTGACACATGGCATGTGTTTTGAATTAAAAATAAATTAGAAATAGTGCACGCTGTCCACTATTTTACACGATAAATTTCGTTTACATGCGTCTGCCAGAAGAATAATTATTGTTTTCCACTTTGAATATTTGTAATATTTTATTAGAGCTATAAATATGTGATATAGAGAAAAAGAGAGGTTTCGGTTGGAGAGTTTGAGAGTTCTGGACAGTGGTACATGTAGAAGCCATTTTTGGCTTCTATTGTGTTCCACGTGTGCCAAAAATTTAAGAGCAAAAATGTTTTAATTTTCTTTGTGTTCTTTAACTGATATTCCTTAAATTCTGTAACTTTAATTTTTCGTATGGAGTAATTTAATTTTTCTAGGGTTACATTTTATCTAAATTTATGAAGCTTGGATTTAATTAGTTTTGAATGATTTATTATATTTTTAATTTGTTTATTCTATTTGTGCTTAATGCTTTTGATTATTGGAAAATTTATCAATTGATCTGTGACACTTAAATAAACTTGGAAGAGGCATTTTTGTGTATTGCTCGTGGATAGAATAACATGTATATATGAAGGATAGGAATATACCTTTATTGTATGTGTGGCCATTTGAGAACTTAGAACGTAATGAATCTTGGTGAATTTAATTCTCATTGGAATATAGTGAATTAATTTAGCGAGATGTGTCTATACGGAGCTCGGAAGAGATGTATGGATAAAATTAGAAGTTCTTGGTTGACAAATTAAATTTACAAAAAAATAAATCAAAATAAAATAATATGATTCGAGTGGATTAATTTGGTGAAACTGCAATCCTAGAATGTTTTTTTATATTTTGTTATAAAACTCTTAATTAGTTGTTAAACTTTCATTAACTTTCGCTTGTTTTGGATAAAATCAGATTGAAATAATTTTAGTACTCTACAAACTGTAGTAACAAATCTCCGTGGGAACGATAATTTACTTATAAATTTTATTACTTGTGACCATGTATACTTGCACGTTTTTATGTTCTCCTAAAAGAGACAACAATGGCCTCTTAGGATGTCATTGTCTTGTACCCTTTTTCTCTAAATCTTTTTCTTAGATTTAGTATATTTTTTCTCTTTAATAAATTATACATGAATAATTAGAAAAATAATAAGAAACATTGTTGATGGGTGCTATCGTACCAGCACTAATGCATTGGATCTCATTAGAAATTTGCAATTAAGAATGCTAGAGTGGTAGTAGTACTAGGTTGGGTGACTTGTTGGAAGTCCTCGGGTTGCACCTTTTTTCCCTCAATCTCTCTTTTATTTTTTATGTTTTTTTTTCTATGTTTTTCAGATTGAGAGTCTTTTCTTCCCTTCCCCAAAGGATACATAAGTAATCATAAGTAAGAATAAAAAACATTTTTGATCCCTATAAAGCATTACATGAATCTTTCTTATGAATAGATGGCATAATATTTGATGGGTTTGATCATACCCACATTAACACACTGTTGATGTGAGCGATCATACTAGTACTAAGGGATTAGATATGATTACTAGCCGTGTTTAGATCATATTGTTGATCTTAAAAAAATCTTACGTAAATCCTTTTTGTACATAAATGGCGTACATGTTCATGGGTGCGATCATACAAACACTAATGCACCGGTTCCCATCAAAACTTTTCAATTAAGCGTGTTAGAGAAATAGTAGTACTAAGATGGGTGACCTCTTGGAAAGTACTCGTGTTGCATCCTTTTTCACTCAATCTCTCCTTTTTTTCTTTTTTCTTTTTTCTAGATTGAAAGTCTTTTCTTCCTTTAAACAAAGAATACATGAATAATTATAAATAATAATAAGAAGGATTTTTTATTCTTAAAAAAGTATTATGTGAATCCTTCTTATAGATATATGGCACAATTACTAATCGATGCGATCATAATAGGATGAGTAACCTTTTCGGAAGTCCTTATGTTGTACCACTTTTTTCTCATTCTTTTTATTTTTAGATAGAGAGTTTTTTCTCATCTTTAATAAGGAATACAAGAATAGTTACAAGTAAGAATAAGAAACATTGCTGATACCAAAAAAAATTGTAAACAAATCCTTCTTATATAAGGATGGTGCATTTATTGATGGGTACGATCGTACTAGTACTAACATACCAGATCCCGTCAAAACTCCACAGTTAAGTGTGTTAGAGGGAAAGAAGTACTAGGATAGGTGACATCCTGGGAATTTCCAGTGTTGCACTCTTTTTCACTCAATATCTCTTCCTTTTTTCTCAAATTGAGAGTCTTTTCCTCCATTCAATAAAGAATACATTAATAATTACAAATAAGACAAAAAATATTGTCAATCCCGAAAAGTTTATTACGTGAATCCTTCTTATACATAGATGGCACAAAGGTTGATGGGGGTGATCATACACGCATTGTCATATCGTATAACATTAGAACACCATAGTTACGAGCGTGTTTGGGCGATAGTAGTACTAGGATGGGTGACATTCGAGGAAGTCCTTGTGTTGCACAATTTTTTACTCATGCTTTTTATTTTCTAATTGAGAGTCTTTTATTCTCTTTAATAAATAATATACAAATAGTTACAAATAATAATAAGAAACAATGTCGATGCCAAAAAGAAATTTTATGTGAATCCTTCATATCAAAAGATGGTGTAATCGTTAATGAGTGCGACCATACCAACACTAATGCATCAGATCCCATCAGATCTTCTTAGTTCAACTTTCTTGGGAGATAGTAGTATATATTAGGATAGGTGACCTTTTATGAAGTACTCGTGTTGCACCTTTTCTCGCTCAAACCTTTTTCTCTAGATATAGAGTTCTTTCTTCTCTTTAATAAAGAATACATGAATATTTACAAATAATAATAAGAAATATTGTCAATCCCAAAAAATAATCTTAGTGTATCCTTCTTATATAAAGATGGTGCATTTTTCGATAGGCGCAATAATACCAGCAATAACGCACTAGATTCCATCAAAAATCTAGATTTTATAATGTATGGGAGAGTATAGTATTAGGATGGGTGACCTCCTAGGAAGTAGTTATGTTGTACCTTTTTTGGATTAATCACTTTTTTATTTTTTAGATTAAGAGTGTTTTATTCTTATCAACTAAGAATTTATGAATAGTTACAAATAAGAATAAGAAATAATGTTGGTCCCAAAAAAATATTCCACCAATCCTTTTTGTACATAGATGGGGTAAAAGTGAATGGGTGTAATCATACTAGCACTAATGCACCAGATCCCATCCGAACTTCATAGTTAAGCATGCTTAGGTGAAAGTAGTACTAGAGTGACTGACCTCTTGGGAAGTCCTCGTCTTGCATCCTTTTTTGGTCGTTCTCTATTTTATTTTTCTTCTTTTCAGAATGGAAGTAGTTTCTTCCTTTGAAGAAAGAATACATGAATAATTACAAAATAAGAATAAGAAACATTGTTTATCCCAAAAAAATCTTACGTGAATCCTTCTTATACATATTTTGCGGAATAGCTAATGGTTGCGATTATACCCATATTAATGCATCATATCCCAAAATAATCTACACTTAAGCATGCTTGGGCTAAAGTAGCACTAGGATGGGTTACCCCTTGAGAAGTCCTCATGTTGCACCATTTTGCACTTTTTATACTTTTTATTTTTAGATTGAGAGTCTTTTCTTCTCTTTAAAAAAGAATACTTGAATAGTTACAAATAAGAATAACACACATTACTGATGCAAAAAAATCATACACAAGTCCCTCATATTTAAAAAAGGTGCATTTCTTGATGGGTGCAATCAAACCAGCACTAACACATCAGATCCTCTTAGAATGCTACAATTAAGCATGTTTGGGTGAAAGTAGTATTAGGATAGGTGACCTCTTAGAGAGTCCTTGTTTTGTACCTTTTTTGGATCAATATCTTTTTCAGATTGAGAGTCTTTTATTCTCATCAACAAAGAATACATGAGTAATTACAAATAAGAATAAGAATCATTGCAGATCCCCAAAAAACTTACTTGAATCCTTCTTATACATGTTTGGTGCAATAGTTGATGGGCGTAGTCATACCTACATTAACGGATCTTATCACATACGAACTCTGCAATTAAGCATGCTTGGGTGAAAGTAGCACTAAGATGGGTGACCCTTTGGGAAGTCCTCATGTTGTACCATTTTTGGCTCATGCTTTTTATTTTTAGATTGAGAGTCTTTTCTTCTCTTTAACAAAGAATTCTTGAATAGTTACAAATAAGAAGAAGAAACATTGTCTATGCAACAAAAAAAATACCTACGCAAATCCCTTTTATATAAAGAGTTGGCATTTGATGATGGGTGCGATCCTACCAACACTAACATACTAGATCCCAATAAACCTATGTAATTAACCTTGTTTGAATGAGAGTAGTATTAGGATGGGTGACCTCATGGAAAGTCCTTATGTTGCACCCTTTTTCGATCAATCCCTTTTTTTCTTCTTTTTTATTTTTCAAATTAAGCCTTTTATTCTTATCAATAAAAAATATATGAATAGTTACAAATAAGAATAAGAAATATTGGCAGTCATAAAGAAAAAACTTACTCAAATCTTTTATGTAAATATATTGATTATATGTTAATAAGTGCGACCATACTAGAACTAATGCAACGGATCCCATCAAAACTCCATAGTTAAGAGTGCTCGAGCGAGAGTAGTACTAGGATGGGTGACCTCCATGGGAAGTCCCCATGGTGCATCTTTTTTTCCCTCAATCTCCCTTTTTTTCTTTTTAAAATGAGTCTTTTTTTACTTCAATAAAGAATACATAAATAATTACAAATAAGATTAAGAAACATTATTGATCCCCAAAAAAATCTTACGCGATTCCTTCTTATACATCGATGTCCCAATAGTTAATAGGTGTGATCATACCTGTATTAATGCACGGTATCCCATCAAAACTCTACATTAAAGCATGTTTGGGCGAGAGTAGTACTAGGGTAGGTGACCTCCTAAGGAAGTTCTCATGTTACACCACATTTTTCTCATGTTTTTTTATTTTTCAATTTAGAGTCTTCTCTTCTCTTTAACAAAGAATACATATATAGTTGCAAATAAGGATAAGAAACATTTTTGATACCAAAAAATTCTTATGAGAATCCTTCGGGTATAAAGATGGGGAACTTGTTGATGGATGCGATCATACCAGTGCTAACGCACCGGTTCCCATTCAAACTCTGATGTTAAGTGTGTTTAAGCGAGATAGTACTATGATGGATGATTCCTAGGGAAGTCCTTATGTTGCATGATTTTTTAATTTTTAGATTGTGAGCTTTTCTTCTCTTTAACAAAGAATACATGAATAGTTACAAATAAGAGTAAGAACCATTATCGATAAAAATAAATTTGATGCGAATACTTCTTATTTTAAAGATGGTGCATTTGTTAATGGGTGTAATCATACCAACACTAATGCACCAGATCCCATCGAAACTCTATAGCTAAGCACGCCTGGGCAAGAGTAGTACTAGGATGGGTGATATCTTTGGATGTCCTTATGATGCACTCTTTTTCACTCATTCTCTTTTTTTTCGAGATTAAATGCCTTTTCTTATTTTCAACAAAGAATATAGAAATTATACTAAATAATAATAAGAAACATTGCTGATCTAAAAAAATCTTATGCGAATCCTTTTTATATATAGATGACACATTTGTTTATGGGTCCGATCATACTAGCACTAAAGCACTGTTTCCCATTAGAACATCGTAGTTAAGAGCATGTTTGGGAAATGCTATTAATAGGATGGGTGACATCGTGGGAAGTCCTCATGCTGCACAATTTTTTACTCATTCTTTTTATTTTTAGATTGAGATTCTTTTCTTGTCTGTAACAAAGAATACATGAATTGTTATAAATAAGAATAAGAAACCATGTTGATGCCAAAACAAAGAATACATATATAGTTGCAAATAAGGATAAGAAACATTTTGATACCAAAAAAGTCTTATGAGAATCCTTCGGGTATAAAGATGGGGAACTTGTTGATGGGTGCGATCATACCAGGGCTAACGCACCGGTTCCCATTCGAACTCTGATGTTAAGTGTGTTTAAGAGAGATAGTACTATGATGGATGACTCTTAGGGAAGTCCTTATGTTGCATGATTTTTTAATTTTTAGATCGAGAGCTTTTCTTCTCTTTAACAAAGAATACATGAATAGTTACAAATAAGAGTAAGAACCATTATCGATAAAAAAAATTTGATGCGAATACTTCTTATTTCAAAGATGGTGCATTTGTTGATGGGTGTAATCATACCAACACTAATGCACCAGATTCCATCAGAACTCTATAGCTAAGCACGCCTAGGCAAGAGTAGTACTAGGATGGGTGATATCTGTGGATGTCCTTATGATGCACTCTTTTTCACTCATTCTCTTTTTTTTCGAGATTAAATGCCTTTTCTTATTTTCAACAAAGAATATAGAAATTATAATAAATAATAATAAGAAACATTGTTGATCTAAAAAAATCTTATGGGAATGCTTTTTATATATAGATGACACATTTTTTTACGGGTGCGATCATACTAGCACTAAAGCACCGTTTCCTATTAGACCATCATAGTTAAGAGCATGTTTGGGAAATGCTATTAATAGGATGGGTGACATCGTGGGAAGTCCTCATGCTGCAAAATTTTTTACTCATTCTTTTTATTTTTAGATTGAGATTCTTTTCTTGTCTGTAACAAAGAATACATGAATTGTTATAAATAAGAATAAGAAACCATGTTGATGTCAAAACAAAGAATACATATATAGTTGCAAATAAGGATAAGAAACATTTTTGATACCAAAAAAGTCTTATGAGAATCCTTCGGGTATAAAGATGGGGAACTTGTTGATGGATGCGATCATACCAGTGCTAACGCACCGGTTCTCATTCCAACTCTGATGTTAAGTGTGTTTAAGCGAGATAGTACTATGATGGATGATTCCTAGGGAACTCCTTATGTTGCATGATTTTCTAATTTTTAGAACGAGAGCTTTTCTTCTCTTTAACAAAGAATACATGAATAGTTACAAATAAGAGTAAGAACCATTATCGATAAAAAACAATTTGACGCGAATACTTCTTATTTCAAAGATGGTGCATTTGTTGATGGGTGTAATCATACCAACACTAATGCACCTGATTCCATCAGAACTCTATAGCTAAGCACGCCTGGGCAAGAGTAGTACTAGGATGGGTGATATCTGTGGATGTCCTTATGATGCACTCTTTTTCACTCATTCTCTTTTTTTTTGAGATTAAATGCCTTTTCTTATTTTCAACAAAGAATATAGAAATTATAATAAATAATAATAAGAAACATTGTTGATCTAAAAAAATCTTATGGGAATGCTTTTTATATATAGATGACACATTTTTTTACGGGTGCGATCATACTAGCAGTAAAGCACCGTTTCCTATTAGACCATCGTAGTTAAGAGCATGTTTGGGAAATGCTATTAATAGGATGGGTGACATCGTGGGAAGTCCTCATGCTGCACAATTTTTTACTCATTCTTTTTATTTTTAGATTGAGATTCTTTTCTTGTCTGTAACAAAGAATACATGAATTGTTATAAATAAGAATTAGAAACCATGTTGATGCCAAAACAAAGAATACATATATAGTTGCAAATAAGGATAAGAAACATTTTTGATACCAAAAAAGTCTTATGAGAATCCTTCGGGTATAAAGATGGGGAACTTGTTGATGGATGCGATCATACCAGTGCTAACGCACCGGTTCCCATTCGAACTCTGATGTTAAGTGTGTTTAAGCGAGATAGTACTATGATGGATGATTCCTAGGGAAGTCCTTATGTTGCATGATTTTTTAATTTTTAGATTGTGAGCTTTTCTTCTCTTTAACAAAGAATACATGAATAGTTACAAAGAAGAGTAAGAACCATTATCGATAAAAAAAAATTTGATGCGAATACTTATTATTTTAACGATGGTGCATTTGTTAATGGGTGTAATCATACCAACACTAATGCACCAGATCCTATCGAAATTCTATAGCTAAGCACGCCTGGGCAAGAGTAGTACTAGGATGGGTGATACCTTTGGATGTCCTTATGATGCACTCTTTTTCACTCATTCTCTTTTTTTTTCGAGATTAAATGCCTTTTCTTATTTTCAACAAAGTATATAGAAATTATAATAAATAATAATAAGAAACATTGTTGATCTAAAAAAATCTTATGCGAATCCTTTTTGTATATAGATGACACATTTGTTTATGGGTGCGATCATACTAGCACTAAAGCACTGTTTCCCATTAGAACATCGTAGTTAAGAGCATGTTTGGGAAATGCTATTAATAGGATGGGTGACATCGTGGGAAGTCCTCATGCTGCACAATTTTTTACTCATTCTTTTTATTTTTAGATTGAGATTCTTTTCTTGTCTGTAACAAAGAATACATGAATTGTTATAAATAAGAATAAGAAACCATGTTGATGCCAAAACAAAGAATACATATATAGTTGCAAATAAGGATAAGAAACATTTTGATACCAAAAAAGTATTATGAGAATCCTTCGGGTATAAAGATGGGAACTTTTTGATGGGTGCGATCATACCGGTGCCAACGCACCTAGGTTCCATTCGAACTCGATGTTAAGTGTGTTTAAGCGAGATAGTACTATGATGGATGATTCCTAGGAAGTCCTTATGTTGCATGATTTTTTTAATTTTTAGATCGTGAGATTTTCTTCTCTTTAACAAAGAATACATGAATAGTTACAAATAAGAGTAAGAACCATTATCGATAAAAAAAAATTTGATGCGAATACTTCTTATTTTAAAGATGGTGGATTTGTTGATGGGTGTAATCATACCAACACTAATGTACCAGATCCCATCGAAACTCTATAGCTAAGCACGCCTGGGCAAGAGTAGTACTAGGATGGGTGATATCTTTGGATGTCCTTATGATGCACTCTTTTTCACTCATTCTCTTTTTTTTCGAGATTAAATGCCTTTTCTTATGTTCAACAAAGAATATAGAAATTATAATAAATAATAATAAGAAACATTGTTGATCTAAAAAAATCTTATGCGAATCCTTTTTATATATAGATGACACATTTGTTTATGGGTGCGATCATACTAGCACTAAAGCACTGTTTCCCATTAGAACATCGTAGTTAAGAGCATGTTTGGGAAATGCTATTAATAGGATGGGTGACATCGTGGGAAGTCCTCATGCTGCACAATTGTTTACTCATTCTTTTTATTTTTAGATTGAGATTCTTTTCTTGTCTGTAACAAAGAATACATGAATTGTTATAAATAAGAATAAGAAACCATGTTGATGCCAAAACAAAGAATACATATATAGTTGCAAATAAGGATAAGAAACATTTTTGATACCAAAAAATTCTTATGAGAATCCTTCGGGTATAAAGATGGGGAACTTGTTGATGGATGCGATCATACCAGTGCTAACGCACCGGTTCCCATTCGAACTCTGATGTTAAGTGTGTTTAAGCGAGATAGTACTATGATGGATGATTCCTAGGGAAGTCCTTATGTTGCATGATTTTTTAATTTTTAGATCGTGAGATTTTCTTCTCTTTAACAAAGAATACATGAATAGTTACAAATAAGAGTAAGAACCATTATCGATAAAAAAAAATTTGATGCGAATACTTCTTATTTTAAAGATGGTGCATTTGTTACTGGGTGTAATCATACCAACACTAATGCACCAGATCCCATCGAAACTCTATAGCTAAGCACGCCTGGGCAAGAGTAGTACTAGGATGGGTGATATCTTTCGATGTCCTTATGATGCACTCTTTTTCACTCATTCTCTTTTTTTTCGAGATTAAATGCCTTTTCTTATTTTCAACAAAGAATATAGAAATTATAATAAATAATAATAAGAAACATTGTTGATCTAAAAAAATCTTATGCGAATCCTTTTTATATATAGATGACACATTTGTTTATGGGTGCGATCATACTAGCACTAAAGCATTGTTTCCCATTAGAACATCGTAGTTAAGAGCATGTTTGGGAAATGCTATTAATAGGATGGGTGACATCGTGGGAAGTCCTCATGCTGCACAATTTTTTACTCATTCTTTTTATTTTTAGATTGAGATTCTTTTCTTGTCTGTAACAAAGAATACATGAATTGTTATAAATAAGAATAAGAAACCATGTTGATGCCAAAACAAAGAATACATATATAGTTGCAAATAAGGATAAGAAACATTTTGATACCAAAAAAGTATTATGAGAATCCTTCGGGTATAAAGATGGGGAACTTTTTGATGGGTGCGATCATACCAGTGCCAACGCACCGGTTCCCATTCGAACTCTGATGTTAAGTGTGTTTAAGAGAGATAGTACTATGATGCATGACTCTTAGGGAAGTCCTTATGTTGCATGATTTTTTAATTTTTAGATCGAGAGCTTTTCTTCTCTTTAACAAAGAATACATGAATAGTTACAAATAAGAGTAAGAACCATTATCGATAAAAAAAAATTTGACGCGAATGCTTCTTATTTCAAAGATGGTGCATTTGTTGATGGGTGTAATCATACCAACACTAATGCACCAGATTCCATCAGAACTCTATAGCTAAGCACGCCTGGGCAAGAGTAGTACTAGGATGGGTGATATCTGGGGATGTCCTTATGATGCACTCTTTTTCACTCATTCTCTTTTTTTCGAGATTAAATGCCTTTTCTTATTTTCAACAAAGAATATAGAAATTATAATAAATAATAATAAGAAACATTGTTGATCTAAAAAAATCTTATGGGAATGCCTTTTATATATAGATGACACATTTTTTTACGGGTGCGATCATACTAGCAGTAAAGCACCGTTTCCTATTAGACCATCGTAGTTAAGAGCATGTTTGGGAAATGCTATTAATAGGATGGGTGACATCGTGGGAAGTCCTCATGCTGCACAATTTTTTACTCATTCTTTTTATTTTTAGATTGAGATTCTTTTTCTTGTTTGTAACAAAGAATACATGAATTGTTATAAATAAGAATAAGAAACCATGTTGATGCCAAAACAAAGAATACATATATAGTTGCAAATAAGGATAAGAAACATTTTTGATACCAAAAAAGTCTTATGAGAATCCTTCGGGTATAAAGATGGGGAACTTGTTGATGGATGCGATCATACCAGTTGCTAACGCACGGTTCCCATTCGAACTACGATGTTAAGTGTGTTTAAGCGAGATAGTACTAAGATGGATGATTCTAGGGAAGTCCTTATGTTGCATGATTTTTTAATTTTTAGATTATGAGCTTTTCTTCTCTTTAACAAAGAATACATGAATAGTTACAAATAAGAGTAAGAACCATTATCGATAAAAAAATTTGATGCGAATACTTCTTATTTTAAAGATGGTGCATTTGGTAATGGGTGTAATCATACCAACACTAATGCACCAGATCCCATCGAAACTCTATAGCTAAGCACGCCTGGGCAAGAGTAGTAGTAGGATGGTTGATATCTTTGGATGTCCTTATGATGCACTCTTTTTCACTCATTCTCTTTTTTTTTCGAGATTAAATGCCTTTTCTTATTTTCAACAAAGAATATAGAAATTATAATAAATAATAATAAGAATCATTGTTGATCTAAAAAATCTTATGCGAATCCTTTTTATATATAGATGACACATTTGTTCATTGGTGCGATCATACTAGCACTAAAGCACTGTTTCCCATTAGAACATCGTAGTTAGGAGCATGTTTGGGAAATGCTATTAATAGGATGGGTGACATCGTGGGAAGTCCTCATGCTGCACAATTTTTTACTCATTCTTTTTATTTTTAGATTGAGATTCTTTTCTTGTCTGTAACAAAGAATACATGAATTGTTATAAATAAGAATTAGAAACCATGTTGATGCCAAAACAAAGAATACATATATAGTTGCAAATAAGGATAAGAAACATTTTTGATACCAAAAAAGTCTTATGAGAATCCTTCGGGTATAAAGATGGGGAACTTGTTGATGGATGCGATCATACCAGTGCTAACGCACCGGTTCCCATTCGAACTCTGATGTTAAGTGTGTTTAAGCGAGATAGTACTATGATGGATGATTCCTAGGGAAGTCCTTATGTTGCATGATTTTTTAATTTTTAGATCGAGAGCTTTTCTTCTCTTTAACAAAGAATACATGAATAGTTACAAAGAAGAGTAAGAACCATTATCGATAAAAAAAAATTTGATGGGAATACTTCTTATTTTAAAGATGGTGCATTTGGTAATGGGTGTAATCATACCAACACTAATGCACCAGATCCCATCGAAACTCTATAGCTAAGCACGCCTGGGCAAGAGTAGTACTAGGATGGGTGATATCTTTGGATGTCCTTATGATGCACTCTTTTTCACTCATTCTCTTTTTTTTCGAGATTAAATGCCTTTTCTTATTTTCAACAAAGTATATAGAAATTATAATAAATAATAATAAGAAACATTGTTGATCTAAAAAAATCTTATGCGAATCCTTTTTGTATATAGATGACACATTTGTTTATGGGTGCGATCATACTAGCACTAAAGCACTGTTTCCCATTAGAACATCGTAGTTAAGAGCATGTTTGGGAAATGCTATTAATAGGATGGGTGACATCGTGGGAAGTCCTCATGCTGCACAATTTTTTACTCATTCTTTTTATTTTTAGATTGAGATTCTTTTCTTGTCTGTAACAAAGAATACATGAATTGTTATAAATAAGAATAAGAAACCATGTTGATGCCAAAACAAAGAATACATATATAGTTGCAAATAAGGATAAGAAACATTTTGATACCAAAAAAGTATTATGAGAATCCTTCGGGTATAAAGATGGGGAACTTTTTGATGGGTGCGATCATACCAGTGCCAACGCACCGGTTCCCATTCGAACTCTGATGTTAAGTGTGTTTAAGCGAGATAGTACTATGATGGATGATTCCTAGGGAAGTCCTTATGTTGCATGATTTTTTTAATTTTTAGATCGTGAGATTTTCTTCTCTTTAACAAAGAATACATGAATAGTTACAAATAAGAGTAAGAACCATTATCGATAAAAAAAAATTTGATGCGAATACTTCTTATTTTAAAGATGGTGGATTTGTTGATGGGTGTAATCATACCAACACTAATGTACCAGATCCCATCGAAACTCTATAGCTAAGCACGCCTGGGCAAGAGTAGTACTAGGATGGGTGATATCTTTGGATGTCCTTATGATGCACTCTTTTTCACTCATTCTCTTTTTTTTCGAGATTAAATGCCTTTTCTTATTTTCAACAAAGAATATAGAAATTATAATAAATAATAATAAGAAACATTGTTGATCTAAAAAAATCTTATGCGAATCCTTTTTATATATAGATGACACATTTGTTTATGGGTGCGATCATACTAGCACTAAAGCACTGTTTCCCATTAGAACATCGTAGTTAAGAGCATGTTTGGGAAATGCTATTAATAGGATGGGTGACATCGTGGGAAGTCCTCATGCTGCACAATTTTTTACTCATTCTTTTTATTTTTAGATTGAGATTCTTTTCTTGTCTGTAACAAAGAATACATGAATTGTTATAAATAAGAATAAGAAACCATGTTGATGCCAAAACAAAGAATACATATATAGTTGCAAATAAGGATAAGAAACATTTTTGATACCAAAAAATTCTTATGAGAATCCTTCGGGTATAAAGATGGGGAACTTGTTGATGGATGCGATCATACCAGTGCTAACGCACCGGTTCCCATTCGAACTCTGATGTTAAGTGTGTTTAAGCGAGATAGTACTATGATGGATGATTCCTAGGGAAGTCCTTATGTTGCATGATTTTTTAATTTTTAGATCGTGAGATTTTCTTCTCTTTAACAAAGAATACATGAATAGTTACAAATAAGAGTAAGAACCATTATCGATAAAAAAAAATTTGATGCGAATACTTCTTATTTTAAAGATGGTGCATTTGTTACTGGGTGTAATCATACCAACACTAATGCACCAGATCCCATCGAAACTCTATAGCTAAGCACGCCTGGGCAAGAGTAGTACTAGGATGGGTGATATCTTTCGATGTCCTTATGATGCACTCTTTTTCACTCATTCTCTTTTTTTTCGAGATTAAATGCCTTTTCTATTTTCAACAAAGAATATAGAAATTATAATAAATAATAATAAGAAACATTGTTGATCTAAAAAAATCTTATGCGAATCCTTTTTATATATAGATGACACATTTGTTTATGGGTGCGATCATACTAGCACTAAAGCACTGTTTCCCATTAGAACATCGTAGTTAAGAGCATGTTTGGGAAATGCTATTAATAGGATGGGTGACATCGTGGGAAGTCCTCATGCTGCACAATTTTTTACTCATTCTTTTTATTTTTAGATTGAGATTCTTTTCTTGTCTGTAACAAAGAATACATGAATTGTTATAAATAAGAATAAGAAACCATGTTGATGCCAAAACAAAGAATACATATATAGTTGCAAATAAGGATAAGAAACATTTTGATACCAAAAAAGTATTATGAGAATCCTTCGGGTATAAAGATGGGAACTTTTTGATGGGTGCGATCATACCGGTTAACGCACCGGTTCCCATTCGAACTCTGATGTTAAGTGTGTTTAAGAGAGATAGTACTATGATGCATGACTCTTAGGGAAGTCCTTATGTTGCATGATTTTTTAATTTTTAGATCGAGAGCTTTTCTTCTCTTTAACAAAGAATACATGAATAGTTACAAATAAGAGTAAGAACCATTATCGATAAAAAAAATTTGACGCGAATGCTTCTTATTTCAAAGATGGTGCATTTGTTGATGGGTGTAATCATACCAACACTAATGCACCAGATTCCATCAGAACTCTATAGCTAAGCACGCCTGGGCAAGAGTAGTACTAGGATGGGTGATATCTGGGGATGTCCTTATGATGCACTCTTTTTCACTCATTCTCTTTTTTTTCGAGATTAAATGCCTTTTCTTATTTTCAACAAAGAATATAGAAATTATAATAAATAATAATAAGAAACATTGTTGATCTAAAAAAATCTTATGGGAATGCCTTTTATATATAGATGACACATTTTTTTACGGGTGCGATCATACTAGCAGTAAAGCACCGTTTCCTATTAGACCATCGTAGTTAAGAGCATGTTTGGGAAATGCTATTAATAGGATGGGTGACATCGTGGGAAGTCCTCATGCTGCACAATTTTTTACTCATTCTTTTTATTTTTAGATTGAGATTCTTTTTCTTGTTTGTAACAAAGAATACATGAATTGTTATAAATAAGAATAAGAAACCATGTTGATGCCAAAACAAAGAATACATATATAGTTGCAAATAAGGATAAGAAACATTTTTGATACCAAAAAAGTCTTATGAGAATCCTTCGGGTATAAAGATGGGGAACTTGTTGATGGATGCGATCATACCAGTGCTAACGCACCGGTTCCCATTCGAACTCTGATGTTAAGTGTGTTTAAGCGAGATAGTACTAAGATGGATGATTCCTAGGGAAGTCCTTATGTTGCATGATTTTTTAATTTTTAGATTATGAGCTTTTCTTCTCTTTAACAAAGAATACATGAATAGTTACAAATAAGAGTAAGAACCATTATCGATAAAAAAAAATTTGATGCGAATACTTCTTATTTTAAAGATGGTGCATTTGGTAATGGGTGTAATCATACCAACACTAATGCACCAGATCCCATCGAAACTCTATAGCTAAGCACGCCTGGGCAAGAGTAGTAGTAGGATGGTTGATATCTTTGGATGTCCTTATGATGCACTCTTTTTCACTCATTCTCTTTTTTTTTCGAGATTAAATGCCTTTTCTTATTTTCAACAAAGAATATAGAAATTATAATAAATAATAATAAGAAACATTGTTGATCTAAAAAAATCTTATGCGAATCCTTTTTATATATAGATGACACATTTGTTCATTGGTGCGATCATACTAGCACTAAAGCACTGTTTCCCATTAGAACATCGTAGTTAGGAGCATGTTTGGGAAATGCTATTAATAGGATGGGTGACATCGTGGGAAGTCCTCATGCTGCACAATTTTTTACTCATTCTTTTTATTTTTAGATTGAGATTCTTTTCTTGTCTGTAACAAAGAATACATGAATTGTTATAAATAAGAATTAGAAACCATGTTGATGCCAAAACAAAGAATACATATATAGTTGCAAATAAGGATAAGAAACATTTTTGATACCAAAAAAGTCTTATGAGAATCCTTCGGGTATAAAGATGGGGAACTTGTTGATGGATGCGATCATACCAGTGCTAACGCACCGGTTCCCATTCGAACTCTGATGTTAAGTGTGTTTAAGCGAGATAGTACTATGATGGATGATTCCTAGGGAAGTCCTTATGTTGCATGATTTTTTAATTTTTAGATCGAGAGCTTTTCTTCTCTTTAACAAAGAATACATGAATAGTTACAAAGAAGAGTAAGAACCATTATCGATAAAAAAAAATTTGATGGGAATACTTCTTATTTTAAAGATGGTGCATTTGGTAATGGGTGTAATCATACCAACACTAATGCACCAGATCCCATCGAAACTCTATAGCTAAGCACGCCTGGGCAAGAGTAGTACTAGGATGGGTGATATCTTTGGATGTCCTTATGATGCACTCTTTTTCACTCATTCTCTTTTTTTTCGAGATTAAATGCCTTTTCTTATTTTCAACAAAGAATATAGAAATTATAATAAATAATAATAAGAAACATTGTTGATCTAAAAAATCTTATGCGAATCCTTTTTATATATAGATGACACATTTGTTTATGGGTGCGATCATACTAGCACTAAAGCACTGTTTCCCATTAGAACATCGTAGTTAATAGCATGTTTGGGAAATGCTATTAATAGGATGGGTGACATCGTGGGAAGTCCTCATGCTGCACAATTTTTTACTCATTCTTTTTATTTTTAGATTGAGATTCTTTTCTTATGCAGTAACAAAGAATACATGAATTGTTATAAATAAGAATAAGAAACCATGTTGATGCCAAAACAAAGAATACATATATAGTTGCAAATAAGGATAAGAAACATTTTTGATACCAAAAAGTCTTATGAGAATCCTTCGGGTATAAAGATGGGGAACTTGTTGATGGATGCGATCATACAGTTGCTAACGCACCGTTCCCATTCGAACTCGATGTTAAGTGTGTTTAAGCGAGATAGTACTATGATGGATGATTCCTAGGGAAGTCCTTATGTTGCATGATTTTTTAATTTTTAGATCGAGATCTTTTCTTCTCTTTAACAAAGAATACATGAATAGTTACAAATAAGAGTAAGAACCATTATCGATAAAAAAAAATTTGACGCGAATACTTCTTATTTTAAAGATGGTGCATTTGTTGATGGGTGTAATCATACCAACACTAATGCACCACATTCCATCAGAACTCTATAGCTAAGCACGCCTGGGCAAGAGTAGTACTAGGATGGGTGATATCTTTGGATGTCCTTATGATGCACTCTTTTTCACTCATTCTCTTTTTTTTTCGAGATTAAATGCCTTTTCTTATTTTTAACAAAGAATATAGAAATTATTATAAATAATAATAAGAAACATTGTTGATCTAAAAAAATCTTATGCAAATGCTTTTTATATATAGATGACACATTTTTTTACGGGTGCGATCATACTAGCACTAAAGCACCGTTTCCCATTAGAACATCGTAGTTAAGAGCATGTTTGGGAAATGCTATTAATAGGATGGGTGACATCGTGGGAAGTCCTCATGCTGCACAATTTTTTACTCATTCTTTTTATTTTTAGATTGAGATTCTTTTCTTGTCTGTAACAAAGAATACATGAATTGTTATAAATAAGAATAAGAAACCATGTTGATGCCAAAACAAAGAATACATATATAGTTGCAAATAAGGATAAGAAACATTTTGATACCAAAAAAGTATTATGAGAATCCTTCGGGTATAAAGATGGGGAACTTTTTGATGGGTGCGATCATACCAGTGCCAACGCACCGGTTCCCATTCGAACTCTGATGTTAAGTGTGTTTAAGAGAGATAGTACTATGATGCATGACTCTTAGGGAAGTCCTTATGTTGCATGATTTTTTAATTTTTAGATCGAGAGCTTTTCTTCTCTTTAACAAAGAATACATGAATAGTTACAAATAAGAGTAAGAACCATTATCGATAAAAAAAAATTTGATGCGAATACTTCTTATTTTAAAGATGGTGCATTTGGTAATGGGTGTAATCATACCAACACTAATGCACCAGATCCCATCGAAACTCTATAGCTAAGCACGCCTGGGCAAGAGTAGTAGTAGGATGGTTGATATCTTTGGATGTCCTTATGATGCACTCTTTTTCACTCATTCTCTTTTTTTTTCGAGATTAAATGCCTTTTCTTATTTTCAACAAAGAATATAGAAATTATAATAAATAATAATAAGAAACATTGTTGATCTAAAAAAATCTTATGCGAATCCTTTTTATATATAGATGACACATTTGTTCATTGGTGCGATCATACTAGCACTAAAGCACTGTTTCCCATTAGAACATCGTAGTTAGGAGCATGTTTGGGAAATGCTATTAATAGGATGGGTGACATCGTGGGAAGTCCTCATGCTGCACAATTTTTTACTCATTCTTTTTATTTTTAGATTGAGATTCTTTTCTTGTCTGTAACAAAGAATACATGAATTGTTATAAATAAGAATTAGAAACCATGTTGATGCCAAAACAAAGAATACATATATAGTTGCAAATAAGGATAAGAAACATTTTTGATACCAAAAAAGTCTTATGAGAATCCTTCGGGTATAAAGATGGGGAACTTGTTGATGGATGCGATCATACCAGTGCTAACGCACCGGTTCCCATTCGAACTCTGATGTTAAGTGTGTTTAAGCGAGATAGTACTATGATGGATGATTCCTAGGGAAGTCCTTATGTTGCATGATTTTTTAATTTTTAGATCGTGAGATTTTCTTCTCTTTAACAAAGAATACATGAATAGTTACAAATAAGAGTAAGAACCATTATCGATAAAAAAAAATTTGATGCGAATACTTCTTATTTTAAAGATGGTGCATTTGTTACTGGGTGTAATCATACCAACACTAATGCACCAGATCCCATCGAAACTCTATAGCTAAGCACGCCTGGGCAAGAGTAGTACTAGGATGGGTGATATCTTTGGATGTCCTTATGATGCACTCTTTTTCACTCATTCTCTTTTTTTTCGAGATTAAATGCCTTTTCTTATTTTCAACAAAGAATATAGAAATTATAATAAATAATAATAAGAAACATTGTTGATCTAAAAAAATCTTATGCGAATCCTTTTTATATATAGATGACACATTTGTTTATGGGTGCGATCATACTAGCACTAAAGCACTGTTTCCCATTAGAACATCGTAGTTAAGAGCATGTTTGGGAAATGCTATTAATAGGATGGGTGACATCGTGGGAAGTCCTCATGCTGCACAATTGTTTACTCATTCTTTTTATTTTTAGATTGAGATTCTTTTCTTGTCTGTAACAAAGAATACATGAATTGTTATAAATAAGAATAAGAAACCATGTTGATGCCAAAACAAAGAATACATATATAGTTGCAAATAAGGATAAGAAACATTTTGATACCAAAAAAGTATTATGAGAATCCTTCGGGTATAAAGATGGGGAACTTTTTGATGGGTGCGATCATACCAGTGCCAACGCACCGGTTCCCATTCGAACTCTGATGTTAAGTGTGTTTAAGAGAGATAGTACTATGATGCATGACTCTTAGGGAAGTCCTTATGTTGCATGATTTTTTAATTTTTAGATCGAGAGCTTTTCTTCTCTTTAACAAAGAATACATGAATAGTTACAAATAAGAGTAAGAACCATTATCGATAAAAAAAAATTTGACGCGAATGCTTCTTATTTCAAAGATGGTGCATTTGTTGATGGGTGTAATCATACCAACACTAATGCACCAGATTCCATCAGAACTCTATAGCTAAGCACGCCTGGGCAAGAGTAGTACTAGGATGGGTGATATCTGGGGATGTCCTTATGATGCACTCTTTTTCACTCATTCTCTTTTTTTTCGAGATTAAATGCCTTTTCTTATTTTCAACAAAGAATATAGAAATTATAATAAATAATAATAAGAAACATTGTTGATCTAAAAAAATCTTATGGGAATGCCTTTTATATATAGATGACACATTTTTTTACGGGTGCGATCATACTAGCAGTAAAGCACCGTTTCCTATTAGACCATCGTAGTTAAGAGCATGTTTGGGAAATGCTATTAATAGGATGGGTGACATCGTGGGAAGTCCTCATGCTGCACAATTTTTTACTCATTCTTTTTATTTTTAGATTGAGATTCTTTTTCTTGTTTGTAACAAAGAATACATGAATTGTTATAAATAAGAATAAGAAACCATGTTGATGCCAAAACAAAGAATACATATATAGTTGCAAATAAGGATAAGAAACATTTTTGATACCAAGAAAGTCTTATGAGTATCCTTCGGGTATAAAGATGGGGAACTTGTTGATGGATGCGATCATACCAGTGCTAACGCACCGGTTCCCATTCGAACTCTGATGTTAAGTGTGTTTAAGCGAGATAGTACTAAGATGGATGATTCCTAGGGAAGTCCTTATGTTGCATGATTTTTTAATTTTTAGATTATGAGCTTTTCTTCTCTTTAACAAAGAATACATGAATAGTTACAAATAAGAGTAAGAACCATTATCGATAAAAAAAAATTTGATGCGAATACTTCTTATTTTAAAGATGGTGCATTTGGTAATGGGTGTAATCATACCAACACTAATGCACCAGATCCCATCGAAACTCTATAGCTAAGCACGCCTGGGCAAGAGTAGTAGTAGGATGGTTGATATCTTTGGATGTCCTTATGATGCACTCTTTTTCACTCATTCTCTTTTTTTTTCGAGATTAAATGCCTTTTCTTATTTTCAACAAAGAATATAGAAATTATAATAAATAATAATAAGAAACATTGTTGATCTAAAAAAATCTTATGCGAATCCTTTTTATATATAGATGACACATTTGTTCATTGGTGCGATCATACTAGCACTAAAGCACTGTTTCCCATTAGAACATCGTAGTTAGGAGCATGTTTGGGAAATGCTATTAATAGGATGGGTGACATCGTGGGAAGTCCTCATGCTGCACAATTTTTTACTCATTCTTTTTATTTTTAGATTGAGATTCTTTTCTTGTCTGTAACAAAGAATACATGAATTGTTATAAATAAGAATTAGAAACCATGTTGATGCCAAAACAAAGAATACATATATAGTTGCAAATAAGGATAAGAAACATTTTTGATACCAAAAAGTCTTATGAGAATCCTTCGGGTATAAAGATCGGGAACTTGTTGATGGATGCGATCATACCAGTGCTAACGCACCGGTTCCCATTCGAACTCTGATGTTAAGTGTGTTTAAGCGAGATAGTACTATGATGGATGATTCCTAGGGAAGTCCTTATGTTGCATGATTTTTTAATTTTTAGATCGAGAGCTTTTCTTCTCTTTAACAAAGAATACATGAATAGTTACAAAGAAGAGTAAGAACCATTATCGATAAAAAAAAATTTGATGGGAATACTTCTTATTTTAAAGATGGTGCATTTGGTAATGGGTGTAATCATACCAACACTAATGCACCAGATCCCATCGAAACTCTATAGCTAAGCACGCCTGGGCAAGAGTAGTACTAGGATGGGTGATATCTTTGGATGTCCTTATGATGCACTCTTTTTCACTCATTCTCTTTTTTTTCGAGATTAAATGCCTTTTCTTATTTTCAACAAAGAATATAGAAATTATAATAAATAATAATAAGAAACATTGTTGATCTAAAAAAATCTTATGCGAATCCTTTTTATATATAGATGACACATTTGTTTATGGGTGCGATCATACTAGCACTAAAGCACTGTTTCCCATTAGAACATCGTAGTTAATAGCATGTTTGGGAAATGCTATTAATAGGATGGGTGACATCGTGGGAAGTCCTCATGCTGCACAATTTTTTACTCATTCTTTTTATTTTTAGATTGAGATTCTTTTCTTGTCTGTAACAAAGAATACATGAATTGTTATAAATAAGAATAAGAAACCATGTTGATGCCAAAACAAAGAATACATATATAGTTGCAAATAAGGATAAGAAACATTTTTGATACCAAAAAAGTCTTATGAGAATCCTTCGGGTATAAAGATGGGGAACTTGTTGATGGATGCGATCATACCAGTGCTAACGCACTGGTTCCCATTCGAACTCTGATGTTAAGTGTGTTTAAGCGAGATAGTACTATGATGGATGATTCCTAGGGAAGTCCTTATGTTGCATGATTTTTTAATTTTTAGATCGAGAGCTTTTCTTCTCTTTAACAAAGAATACATGAATAGTTACAAATAAGAGTAAGAACCATTATCGATAAAAAAAAATTTGACGCGAATACTTCTTATTTTAAAGATGGTGCATTTGTTGATGGGTGTAATCATACCAACACTAATGCACCAGATTCCATCAGAACTCTATAGCTAAGCACGCCTGGGCAAGAGTAGTACTAGGATGGGTGATATCTTTGGATGTCCTTATGATGCACTCTTTTTCACTCATTCTCTTTTTTTTTCGAGATTAAATGCCTTTTCTTATTTTTAACAAAGAATATAGAAATTATTATAAATAATAATAAGAAACATTGTTGATCTAAAAAAATCTTATGCAAATGCTTTTTATATATAGATGACACATTTTTTTACGGGTGCGATCATACTAGCACTAAAGCACCGTTTCCTATTAGAACATCGTAGTTAAGAGCATGTTTGGGAAATGCTATTAATAGGATGGGTGACATCGTGGGAAGTCCTCATGCTGCATAATGTTTTACTCATTCTTTTTATTTTTAGATTGAGATTCTTTTCTTCTCTGTAACAAAGAATACATGAATTGTTATAAATTAGAATAAGAAACCATGTTGATGCCAAAACAAATCTTAAACAAATCCTTCTTATATAAATATGGTGCATTTTTTGATGGGGCGATCATACCAGTACTAACACACCGGATCCCATCAGAACTCTGCAATTAAGTGTGCTAGAGTAAGAGTAATAATAGGGTCGGTGAGATCCTCTGAAGTCCTCATGTTGCACCTTTTTTCACTCAATCTCTATTCTTATTTTTTCTTCTTGTTTTAAGATTGAGAGTCTTTTCTTCCCTTCAACAAAGAATACATGAATAACTATCAATTAGACAAAAAATGTTGTTGATACCCAAAACAATCTTACGAGAAGAAATCTTATATGTAGATGGAGCAATAGCTGATAGGGACGATCATATCCATATTATCATACCATATCCCATTAGAACATCATAGTTAAGAGCGTGATTGGGCAATAGTAGTACTAGGATGAGTGGCATCTTAGGAAGTCTTGTGTTACACCATTTTTTACTCATGTTTTTGTTTTTCAGATTGAGAGTCCTTTATTCTTTGTTGCAAAGAATACATAAATAGTTAGAAATAAGAATAAGACAAACTACTGATGCAAGAAAAATCTTACGTGAATCCTTCTTTTCTAAAGATGGTGTATTCGTAAGTGTGTTCGATCATAAAAGCACTAATGCATCGGATCCTATTATAATTCCTTATTTAAACATGCTTAGCTGAGTGTAGAATTAGGATGGGTGACCTTTTATGAAGTACTCGTGTTGTACCTTTCTTCGTTCAAAACTTATTTTTTAAAAAATATATAGTCCTTTCTTCTCTTCAACAAAGAATATATGTATAATTACAAATACGAATAAGAAATATTATTGATCCCAAAAAAACATCTTAGCATATCGTCCTTATATAAAGATGGTGCATTTTTTGTACGACCATACCATAACTAATGCACTAGATCCCATTAAAACTCTATAATTTATCGTGTTTGGGAAAGAGTAGTAATAGTATAGGTGACCTTCTGGGAAGTCCTCATGTTGCACTCTTTTTGGATTAATCTATTTGTTTTTGTTTCTTTTCTCTTTTTTGGATTGAGAGTCTTTTATCCTTATCATCAAAGAATATATGGATGGTTACAAATAAAAATAAGAAATATTGTTGGTCTTAGAAAAATATTCCACCAATCCTTTTTGTACATAGATGGCATACATGTTAAAGGGTGCATCATACCAGCATTAATGCACTAGATCCCATCAAAACTCTGTACTTAAGTGTGCTTGGGTGAGAGTAGTACTAGGGTGAGAGTAGTACTAGGGTGGTTGACCTCCAAGGAAGTCCTTGTGGTGCATCCTTTTTCGATCGTTCTCTCTTTTCGTTTTCTTTTTTTTCAGATTGAGAATCCTATTTTTAGATTGAGAATCTTTTTTTTTTCATTGTACAAAGAATGCATAAATAATTACAACTAAGAATAAGAAGCATTGTTGATCCCAAAAAAATATTATGCAAATCCTTCTTACACATTGATAGCACAATCCTTAATAAGCATGCTTGAACGAGAACACTACAAGGATGGGTGATCTCCTAAGAAGTCCTCATGTTGCACCATTTTGCACTCATGTTTTTTTTTTACAATGAGAGTCTTTTCTTTTTGTCAACAAATAATACAAAAATAGTTAGAAATAAGAATAAGAAGCATTGTGAATCCCAAAAAAAGTCATACGAAAATCCTTCTTATACATTGATAGAACAATCATCAATGGGTGCAATTATACTTGCATTAATACATCGTATCCCATCAAAACTCTACAGTTAAGCATGCTTGCATGAGAACACTACTAGGATGTGTGACCTTCTAGGAAGTCCGCGTATTGCACCATTTTGTGCTCATGCTTTTTTTTAGATTGAGAGTCTTTTCTTTTCTTTAACAAATAATACATGAAGAGTTACAAATAAGAATAAGCAACATTATTGATGCAAATCCCTCTTATATAAAGAATGTGCATTTTTTGATGGGTGCTATCATACTAGCACTAACACACTAGATCTCATCAAAACTCTACAATTAAGTGTATTTGGGCGAGAGTAGTATTAGAAAGGTGACCTATGAGATATCATTTTTCATATTGAGAGTCTTTGATTCTTATCAACAAAGAATATAATGATAGTTACAAATAAGAATAAAAATATTGTCGTTCCTAAAGAAAATCCTACGCAAATCCTTTTTGTACATAGATGACTTATATTTTAATGGGTGCGATTATACTTGTACTAATGCACCGGATCGCATCGAAACTCTCCAGTTAAGTGTTTTAGCACAAGAGTAGTAGTAGGATGGGTGACCTCCTAGGAAGTCCTTGTGTCACACCATTTTTTCCATCAATCACACTTATTTTTAATCTTTTTTTTAGATTGAGAGTCTTTTATTCCTTCAACAAAGAAAGAAAAAATAATTACATATAAGAATAAGAATCAGACCCGTGTTAATGCACCATATACCTCTAGGGAAGACCTCATGTAGCACCATTTTTTGCTCATGCTTTTTATTTTCAGGTTGAGAATCTCTTCTTCTCTTTAACAAAGAATGCATGAATAGTTGCAAATAAAAATAATAAACTTTACCAATACCCAATTTGTTTTTACAATAATCCTTCTTATATAAAGATGGTGCACATGTTGATGGGTGCGATCATACCAGCACTAACGCACCAGATCCCATTAAAAATTCAAAGCTAAGCGTGCTTGGGCGAGAGTAGTATTAGGATGTGTGACCTCTTCAAATGTCCTCGTGTTGCACTATTTTTTGCTCAAAATTTCTATTTTTCTCAAATACAGAGTCTTTTCCTCTCTTCAATAAATAATACATGAATAGTTACAAATAAGAATAAGAAATATTATCGATTCCCATAAAATTCTAACACGAATCCTACTTATATATAGATGACGTAGTTACTCATGGATGTGATCGTACCTGTTCTAGCACACTGAATCCCATTAGAACTCCATAGTTAAGCATGTTTGGGAGAGAGTTGTATTCGGATGGGTGACCTCTTGGGAAGTCCTCACATTGTACTTTTTTTTGCTCTATGCTTTTTTTTTCTAGATATAGAGTATTTTATTCTCTTTAACAAAGAATACATGAATAGTTTCAAATAAGATTAAGAAGTACTATCAATCCGAAAAAAAATCTTACGTGAATCCTTTTTGTACATAGATGGCTTATATGTTTATAGCTTTGATTATATCAGCACTAACATACCAGATCTCATCATAACTCCATAATTAAGCATGTATGAGTGAGAGTAGTACTAGGATGGGAAACCTTTGGGGAAGTTCTCATGTGCATCCTTTTTCCCTCGACGTCTCTTTTATTTTTTTTTTCAAATTGTGAGTCTTTTTTCCCTTCAACAAAGAATACATAAATAATTATGAATAAGAATAAGAAAAACTGTTGATCCCCAAAAACATCTTACACAAATCCTTCTTATACATTGATAGCGCAATAGTCAATGGGTGCAATTATTCCCGCATTAACCCACCGTATCCCATTAGAAATTTGCAGTTAAGCATGCTTAGGTAAGAGTACTACTAGGATGGGTAACTTATAGGGAAGTCCTAGTGTTTCACCATTTTGCACTTGTGCTTCTTATTTTTCAGATTGAAAGTCCTCTCTTCTCTTTAATGAAGAATACATAAATAGTTACAAATAAGAATAAGAAACATTGTGGAAGCCAAAACAATACTACACAATTCCCTCTTATATAAAGATTGTGTATTTGTTGATGAGTGCGATCATACTAGTATTCATGCCCAAGATCTCATCAAAATTCTACAATTAAGTGTGTTTGGGCGATAGTAGTATTAGGATAGGTGACTTCCTAGGAATTCCTTGTATTGCACCCTTTTTGGGTCAATCTCTTTTTTTCTTCTTTTTCCTGTTTTAGATTGAAAGTCTTTTATTCGTATCTACAAAGAATACATGAATATTTAAAATTTAATTATAAGAAATAGGATTAATCCTAGAACAAATCCTTCACAAATCCTTTTAGTACATTGATGGCATACATGATAATAGGTGTGATCATACCTGTATTAACGTAACACATCCAATCAGAACTCAATAGTTAAGCATGCTTGGGCAAGAGTAGTACTAGGATGGGTGACCTTTTGGGAAATCATCGTGTTGCATCCTTTTTCACTCAATCTCTCTTGTCTTTTTTTTGAATTGAAAGTCTTTTCTTTCTTTCAACAAAGAATACATGAATAATTACAAAAAATAATAAGAAACATAATTGATCCTTAAAAGAATCTCACCCGAATTATTCTTATTCCAAGATTGTGCAAATGTTTGCGAGTGCGATCATACCAGTACTAATGCATTGGATCCTATGAAAAATCTATAGTTAAGTGTGCTTGGATGAGAGTAGTACTAGTATGGGCAACCTAGTGGGAAGTTCTCATTTGCCATCCTTTTTGGTACAAATTCCTGTTCTTTTTTTAGATATATAGCCTTTTCTTCTCTTCAATGAAGAATAAAAAAAATTGTTACAAATAAGAATAAGATATATTACCGATCACAAATTTTTTTACACAAATTATACTTAGATATAGATGGTGTAGTGATTGGAGGGTGCAATAATACTTGTTCTAATGCACCAGATCACATCAAAACTTCGCATTTGAGCATTCTTTGGCAAGAGTAGTACTATGGTGGGTGACCTTTTAGAAGTCTTTGTGTTGCACCCTTTTTTGCTCAAATCCTTTTTAGATTTAGAGTCTATTCTTTAACAAAGAATACCTAAATAGATAAAAATCTTTCATGAATCCTGCTTATATATAGATGGCATAGTTGTTGGCGGTTGCGATCATAGCATCACTAACGCATAAGATCCCATCAAAACTCCATAGTTAAGCGTGCATGGGTAAGAGTAGTACTACGATGGGTGGCCTTTTAGGAAGTCCTTGCATTGCTCCCTTTTTCACTCAAACCTCATTTTTAGATGTAGAGTCTTTTCTTCTCTTCAACAAAGAATACATGAATAGTTACAAATAAGAATAAGAAATATTATCAATCCTAAAAAACTTTTGTAAATCCTATTTATATATAGATGAGGCATTTTCTTATGGATACAATCAAACCCAATCTAATGCATCAGATTCCATATGAACTGTATACTTAAGTGTGGTTGGGAGAGACTTGTACTATGATGGATGACCTCTTGGGAAGTCCTCGTGTTGCACCCTCTTTCATTCAAGTTTTTTTTCTTCAGATATAGATTATTTTCTTCTTTTCAACAAAGAGTACATGAATAATTACAAATAAGAATAGGAAATATTGTTGATCCCAAAACAATCTTACACGAATCCTACTTATATATAGATGGCACAATTGTTGATGGGTGTTATCATACTAGAACTAACACATTGGATACTATCAGAATTCTGTAGGTAAGTGTGCTTGGGATAGAGTAGCACTAAGATGGGTAACCTCCTAGGTAGTCCTTGTGTTTCACCTTTTTGTGTTCTTCTTTTTATTTTTAAATTGAGTGTCTCTTTTTCTCTTTAACAAAGAATACATAAATAGTTACAAACAAGAATAAGAAAGATTTTCAAAGCCATAAAATATCTTACATAAATCCATCTTATAAAAAGAGTATGCATTTGTTGATAGGTATGATCATACCAGCACTAATGCACCCGATATGATCAAACTTTGCAATTAAGTGTGTTTGGTATAATGTAGTATTTGGATGGGTAACCTCCTAGAAATTCCTTATGTTGCACCCTCTTTAATCTCATTTTTCTTTTTATTTTTTTTAAATTGAGTCTTTCTGTCCTTCAACAAAAAATACATATATAATTACAAATAATAATAAGAAACATTGTTGATCACCAAAAAAATATTACATGAATCATTTTTACACATTATTGGTGCAAAAGTTAATTATGCGATCATACCTGCATTAACTCACTGTATCCCATAAGAACTCCATAGTTGAGTGTGTTTGGGCGAGAGTAGTATTAAATTAGGTGACCTCTTTGGAAGTCCTCGTGTTGCACCATTGTTTGCTCTTGTTTTTTGTTTTTAGGTTGAGAGTCTTTTGTTTTCTTTAACAAAAAAAACATGAATAGTTATAAATAAGAATAAGAAACATAACCATTACAAAAGAAAGTCGTATGAGAATCCTTCTTATATAAAGATGATGTACTTGTTGATGGGTGCAATCATGCCTACACTAGCGCACCAGATCTGATCAGAATTCCATAGTTAAGTGTGCTTGGGAGAGAGTAGTATTAGGATGGGTAATCTCTTTGGAAGTCCTCGTGTTGCACCCTTTTTACTCAATTTTGTTTTTCAAATTTAAAGTCTTTTCTCCTCTTCAACAAAGAATACATGAATAATTAATAATAATAATAATAAATAAAATCGATCCCCAAAAATTACTACGCAAATATTACTAATATATAAATAATGTAGTGGCTCATTGGTGCGATCATACTTGCTCTAATGTACCAAATCCCATCAAAACTCTACAGTTAAGCATTTTTGGAGATAGTTGTATTGGTATGTGAAAGTTTATAAGATATAGACCTAACTAACCTAGAGGGGGGGTGAATAGATTATTTTTAATTTTTATCAATTTGTAACTTAATAATCTAAACAAGATGGCTAGACATACAATCACGTGTAACAATAAAGTGCAAAAATAAAATAATAATACACGATATTTTTAGGTGGAAACAACCTAGGCCACAACCATGACCTAAGAGGAAAACCACTAGTCCACTGGACCACCTAAATTTCCACTATGAAAATCAAATGTTCAAGTACAAAATCGATATTATGATACCCTCCCTAGGATACTGCCCCAATGCACCTTACTTATGAACCCTTGCTCTATTTTCAAAATTTCCAATATTAGCGTGAGCGGTTTCCAGACCAACGTTCCAATAAGCTTCCCACCAATCAAATACGTTCGCAAAATAACTGCAAAATGGTTAGCACAAAAACACAAGTGCCTGTGTGTGTTTTAGAATGGATTTAGTAATAAATAATCCTAACTAGATGATTGAAAGTATATGTCACTTAAATCAAATCAACTAGTAAATCCTAGATCAAAAGATTAAGCACAAATTCAATGAAAATTTCTTCTTCAAAATTTAATAATTAAATCAAATAATCACGACCATAGGTAAAATTATTTGATCTAAAAATATGATTAAAAAGAAACTATATGTAAATAAAAATAATGAATAGAAATTATCTTGCCAAAAATCCTATGTGATTTCAAATAAACGTTACTAGCCAAAGGTTTATTAACAACATATATGTGCGTGCATCCATTGTTGTCACTAATCACCTAGCAAGATAGATATAAGGAATTATTAAACCAATACTATAGCTTTCCTTTTCTCCTTATTGATTAAGCCATTAGAGTTCTCTTGTGCTCCAATAGATTGATGTTGAATAGCCACTGTCATTCAAGTAAAAATCCTTTTTGGCTACTCTATTATGTTTTTCTCTTATATGATCTAAAGGAATAATATATGAAGCACTCTTAACTCCAATGTAAGGCTAATTTTCTTTGCTTCTCTATTTTTAGCGGTTTCGGCAGCCTCACTTTTTTAGCACACATGTTAACCCTAGCTCTATGTGTATATATATAGATAGTGATAACCTACTAGCATTAGGGTTTTGAATATTTTGGGTTCATTATTCAAGGCCCATTTAAAGATTTAATAAAAAAAAATTTAAATCACATATTAAAAATATTAAGATGCATAAAAAAATATTTAAGCACAAAAAATAATATTAGATTTATGAACATGTGCTATTAAATGCATGAATGCAATCCTATTTGTTGTTATAAAAGATATACCTGAAATAAGATTACCTGAAACTCGAGCATTTGTTGGGCTTTTCTTGATAGACTTGATAGCAGCCTAAAAACAAATTTACAAGTAAAAATTTTGTCCACAAAAATAACAAACACTCATAGTCCTTACAAGCTCCCCATTTGGCATATTCGTGTGGCAAAACCTCTCACTTACTACATGACACTTATAAAAATACAATGATGTCTCAGACTCCATAGTGGAACTATCCTATGGTCTGGTAAATCCATCTTCGTTGCAACTTGACAAACTTGTAAGTAATTGAAATGACATAAACAAAGCATTTGACATTAAAAACCTCATTGTACATTATTTCAGTTTACATAGAAATAAGTGAAGTGTAAAGAATAGTCACGTAGTATGAATTCATACTAATCAAGCTTAATTAAATATGTTCTCCTTTTATATGCATAAAAAAATAAAAATATGAAAGTAAAACACATTTTTCTCTCAAACTTTTTGACATACGAATAGGACAAAGCATTAGACAAAGTAACGAAGCGAAACACCTCCTAAATATATAGTAATGTAAAATCAGAGTAATGCAAAAGTGCAATGTATTGTAAACTCTCCCTAAGTTCTATGACTTTCTAACTTAGAAACTAATTAAAAATGTAATAAATGAAAAAAATGATGTACATGAAAAAAAATCTGATTTTTTTATTTTTAAATTTTCATAAATAGCCACATAAGGTATTAAACTCATTTAATAAAAAATGAGCACACAACCAATTGAGAACTCGTCATTTTTTAACTCAAATTTTGATTATTTATCATATAAATAAATAAGTAGAGTAGAAGAGGTACACAAGCACACTTCGCACATATAATGACATATTGACATTTACTTAAAGTAGTATATATGTTTAAACTCCAAAAATATGTCAATTAATTCATTTATAACCTATCAAGAAAGACTCAAAAGAAAAAAATATCACATATCATGTAAAACTATAATCGAGTCTTCAATCTTACAAAATAAGGTATATCTACTAAAGGAGGACTTTTTTTTCTTTATTTTTTTATACATATGAGGTAAATAATATTTTTTTATAACCTCTATTGGCTCTTTTTTTTCTGCATTCATTGTACAATATTTATAAGTAGTCACTTTTTGCATAATATTTTTTTTTTGCACGAACCATAAACCTAGCATGATGAATTTCACACTAGTTGTGAGGTAGCCCTATCTGCTCACTGCGGTAGCTTCACACATCATAGTAGATAGTCCTCTCAATACTAGGTTCCTACATACATTAAAATTTTAGTAAGAAAAAATAGAACTCAACATAATTTTACAATCAAGATTAGTTGAAGTCCTAGAGTCTTTCAAGAAAATTCATAAACTTCACGCATAAGATATATGTGTGTTCGTGAGTGTGTGAATAAGTTTATGCCAACATTGATCATCACATGTATAAGAATAAGTGTGTGCATAAGTAAAAATTGTAGAATAATTTATACAATAAATATCAAAATGAGATGAGTCACTAAAAATAAGATTATGTGTATGTAAGTATTAAATAAGTTCAATAGCGTGTTGGCCAAATAACGATTCTACTTCTATTTTTTTTTCTTTTTTTTAAGTTTAACTAATAAAATAAAATAATAAAGATTACTTACCTAGGGTCATTTAAGCACTCTAACAAAAATACCTAAATGAAAGAATAAAAGACGGTTAAGTGACCAGGAAAAAAACAACCTTTCCTAACCCACATTTTCTTGCATTTTAGCTTCTCTATATCATTGGGTTGGGAGTCAACAAACTTAGGTTTCATAGGCATGTTTTTGGACTTAGCTTTACTTTTCTCATTCATTCCAAATGAAGATGCAGTATGCATAGTAGGATGATGATAATGAGTCCTAGCATTAAAAGTACTGAATTTTACTTGCCTCATTAAACCTAAGACTTCATGCTTCCTAGTAGAATTTTTGAACACATTATTATAATTTTCATTCATCCTTGAATATGATGTAGCATGTACAGATGGATGATGCTTATGGCTCCTACTATGTGAAACATGGAAATAATGATTAAGTTTAGGAGCATTCATTAAAAATCTACATTTTGGTCTTATAAGACCTTTCCTACCACAATGATGACAAACACGCATAAACTTAATAAATTTTTCTACCACAGGTGCAATAGTTCTTTGTGCATAAGTAGTAACAATAGGACTAGAGTTTAAGGGCCTTACAAATATGGTCTTTGATGTTGAAGGTGTTGACTATTCATCTATATATCCAAGACCTCTCTTATCTCTATGTAGCTTTCCATAGTCTAGGACTTTGGTCAATTTTTTCCTCAATGGTTTTAGCAAGTCTCTGATTCAAGGCATTAATATTTTCAGACAATTCATTTTTATCTTTCTCTAGGCTAAATGAATTTGTTTTATGAACATTATTGGTATCATTAAGTTTAGTTACTTCCACAAGTAGTTTATCCCTCTCTTCCCTAGCACATAGACAGTCCATGAATAGTTCCTTATAACTCGATACATTAAACTTAGACAATAAGAAGGAAGAGTTTATTTCCTCATTTTCTTCATTTGAGCTAGAGTCAGATTCATTGTGGTGTGCTTTAGTAGTTGCTATGAAGGCACGATAGTTAGTGTTATCATCTTCTGAGTTACTAGTACTATCCTGGTCTCTTTCTGTATCACTGAGTGTAACATTAAATGCTTTTCCATATTTATTTTTATTGTTTGCACAATCTATAGAAATATGAACAAAGCTCCCACATGTATAGCATTGAGGATTAGTGAGCTTAGTTTTCTTACCATCAGAGCTAGGAGGCTTGATTTTCCTTGACTTTCGGTCCCTCGAACAACTAGATTTTCCATTATTAGATTGATTATTCTGTTGACCCTTCATTTTCAAGAACTTCTTCAATTTTTGTGCTAGTGAGACTAATGACTCATCATTCATATCCTCATCACTATCACAGATGTTCATTTTGGAGCTTTTGAATGCCACATCATTGATTTTCTTGAGACGATCAAGAGAGAGCTCATAGGTTTGGATTGACGTGACAAGTTCATCAATATTTAGTGTGTCCATATTCTTTCTTTCCTCTATCGATGTTACTTTCATCTTGTATTCTATTGTTAAAGAGCTTAAGAGTTTGCGTGCTTGTATAGGTTATGAAATTTTCTCACCAAGGTTAGAGCAAGAATTAGTGATATCACACAAGCGACCATAGAATTGACCAAAACTTTCAGTGTTGCTCATTTAATGGAATCAAACTCAGATGTTAGTAATCTTAATTTTGTTTGTTTGACTTGGGAAGTTCCTTCATTAGCAAGAGTAAGTGCATTCCATGCATCTTTAGTAGTCTCATAGTCAGAGATACGATGGAACTCATCCATTGATACTGTAGCAAATATTGAGCGTAGGCCTTTTTGGTTTGCCCCACTAAGGGTGTGTTCTTTATTGGTCCAGTCTCTTCTTGGCTTTATGATTGTTACATCATCTTTCGTTATCGAAGGTGGTTCCCAACCATCAAGAATAACATCCTAGACTTTTTCATCTTATCTAAGAAAAGCTTGCATACGAGCCTTCCAATAAGCGTAATTAAACCCATCAAAGAGTGGGGTTATAATAGATGACCCACCTTATTTCATTTGGTCCATGAGTAATGGTCTGTGTCCCTAAGGATCAATCTTACTAAGTGTGTCTACTTTCAACTCTGATACCAATTCAAAGTTTATAAGATATGGACCTAATTAACCTAGAGGGGGTGAATAGGTTATTTTTAATTATTGTCAATTTGTAACTTAATAATATAAACAAGGCGACCAGGCATACAATCGTGTGTATGAATAAAGTGCGAAAATAAAATAATACCACATGATATTTTTAGGTGGAAACAACCTAGGCAATAACCATGACCTAAGAGGAAAACCACCGGTCCACCAGACCATCTATATTTCCACTATGAAAATCAAATGTTCAAGTAAAAACTCAATATTATGCTACCCTCCCTAGGATACTGCCCCAATGTACCTTACGTATCAGCCCCTGCTCTGTTTTCACAATTTCCAATATTAGCGTGAACGGTTTCCAAACCAACATTCCAATAAGCTTCCTGCCAATCAGATACGTTCCCAAATTAACTGCAAAATGGTTAGCACAAAAACATAAGTGCCCGTGTGTGTTCTAGAAGGGATTTAGTAACAAATAATCCTAACTAGATGATTCAAAATATATGTCACTTAAATCAAATCAACTAGTAAATCCTATATCAAAAAGATTAAGCAAAAATTCAATGAAAATTGCTTCTTCAAAATTTAATAATTAAATCAAATAATCATGACCACACGGAAAATTATTTGATCTAAAAATATGATTAAAAAGAAACTATATGTAAATAAAAATAATGAATAGAAATTATCTTTCCATAAAATTCTTACGCAAATCCTACTTATATGTTGATGGAATGGTTGTTGATGGGTGCAATCATACCCGCTCTAATGAATATGATTGCATCAAAACTCTGTAGTTAAGCATGCTTGAGCGAGAGTTGTACTAGGATGGATGATCTCTTGAGAACTACTCGTGTTGCACCTTCTTTCCCTCAAGGTTTTTTTTCAAATATAGAGTATTTTCTTATCTTCAATAAAGAATACATGAATAGTTACAAATAATAATAAGAAATATTGTTGACCCTAAAATATTTTTACGCAAATCCATCTTATATATTGATGGTGTAGCTGCTGATGGGTGAGATCATACCTACACTAATGCACTGGATCCCATGAGAACTCTTGAGTTAATCTTGCTTGGACGAGACTAACACTCGAACGGTTGACCTCTTAGGTTGTCGTTGTATTGCACCCTTTTTTGCTCAATCCCTATTTTGTAATATTAAGAAACATTTTTGATCCAAAAATAAATCTAACGTGAATACTTCTTGTATATAGATGGCACATTTGTTTATGGGTGTACTCATTCCATCATTAACACACCAGTAACCATCAGAACTTCGTAATTAAGCACACTTGGACAAGAGTTGTACTTATATGGGTGACCTATTAGGATGTCCTTGTGTGGCTTCCTTTTTTGTCAATCTCTTTTTTTAGATTGAGTGTCATTTCCTATGTTCAATAAAGAATACTTGATTAATTACAAACAAGAATAAGAAATATTGATGATCTCAAAATAAATCTTACGTGAATCCTTCTTATATATAGGTGACACAGATGCTGGTGGGCGCGGTCATTACTTATCTAATGCACCAGATCCCATTAGAACTTTGCACTTCATCATGGTTAGGTGAAGAGTAGTACTAGGATGGGTGACCTCCTGGAAAGTTCTCATGTTTCACTATTTTTCTCTAATGCTTTTTATTAACAATTTGAGAGTCTTTTCTTCTATTTAACAAAGTATACATGAAATGTTACAAAGAAGAATAAGAAACATTATCGATACCAAAAAAATCATACTTGAATCCTTTTTATATAAAGATTGTGTATTTTTTTTATGGGTGCAATCATGCTAGCACTAATGCACAAGATCCCCTCAGAACTCTACAATTAAGTCTATTTGGGTCACAGTAGTATTAAGATGGGTAACCTCCAAGGAAGTCCTCGTGTTGCGCCATCTTTCTCTCCATAGTTAAGCATGCTTGGAAGAGAGATGTACTAGGATGGGTGACCTCTTAGGATGTCCTTGTGTTACATCCCTTTTTGTTCAATCTCTTTTTTTTCAAGATGTAAAGTGGTTTCATTTCTTCAACAAAGAATACATAAGTAATTATAAATAAAAATAAGAAACATTTTTTATCCCAAAATAAATCTTACATGAATCTTTCTTATATATAGATGGCATATTGTTGATTGGTGGGCTCATACCAGCATTAATGCACCAGATCCTATCAGAACTCCACAATTAAGTTTGCTTGGGCTAGAGTAGTACTAGGATAGATAATCTCTTAGGAAGTTCTCATCTTGCATTATTTTTCGCTCAAACCTTTTTTTCTTCCAAATATAGAGTCTTTTCTTCTCTTCAATAAAGGATACTTTAATAGTTAGAAATAAAAATAAGAAATATTTTGGATCCCAAAAAAATCTTACACGAATCCTATTTATATATATATGGAACAATTGTTGATGGGTGCAATCATACCTACTCTAACCCACTAAATCCCATCAAAACTCCATAGTTAAGAGTGCTTGTGTAAGAATTGTACTAAGATGGATGACCTCCTTGGAAGTCCTTATGTTGCACCTTTTTTTGCTCAAGCATTTTTTTCTTCAGATATAGAGTCGTTTCTTCTCTTTAACAAAGAACACATGAGTAGTTACAAATTAGAATAAGAAATATTATCGATCCTAAAAAAATCATAAATGAATCCTTCTTATATATAGATGGCACAGTTGTTGATGGCTACGACCATACATGGACTAATGTAATGAATCCCATCAGGACTCTACAGTTAAGCATGCTTGGCTAGAGTAGTACTCGTATAGGAGACCCCTTAGGTTGACCTTATGTTGACCCTTTTTTGGTCAATCCCTTTTTTTCTAGTTGATCCAATTAATACATGAATATTTACCAATAAGAAAAATAAATATAGTTTATCCAAAAATAAATTTTACCTGAATCCTTCTTATATATAGATGGAACAATTGTTGATGGGTGTGATCATACCACTAATAATGCACTAGATCCCATCATAATTTCGTAGTTAAGCATGCTTGAGCTAGAAGAGCACTAGGATGGCTGACCTCTTAGGAAGTCCTCGTATTGCACATTATTTCGTTGAAGCTTTTTTTCTTTCAAATATAATGTCTTTTCTTCTTTTTAATAAAGAATACATGAATAGATGTAAATAATAATAAGAAAAATTGCTTTTCCCAAAAAAATCTTGTGCAAATCCTACTTATATACAGATGGCACATTGTTTATGGGTATGATCATACCTGTACTAACGTACTTGATCCCATAAGAACTCCGCAGTTAAGCATGCTTGGACAAGGGTAATGGATGGCTTTATGAAAGTAGAGCCATCAATGCATTTTTCAACTTAATATTTGCTCCTTTTTTCAAAAAATAGTATTTTTAGAGTTAAAAATATCAAAATATAAACTTTCTTTGGAAATGGGTGAAAATGTAATTTTTAGAGTGTTTGGGATTTTTTTGAGATTTTTATAGATTGTTTTTGCATTTTTAATGCTCGACTAAATAGAAGCTACAACTTGGACACCACGAAAGCATAGGTGTTGATCGGGCAAGCCATATGGATCCCATGCAAGAAAAGAGAGTGAATTATACAATGTTGCATGTTCCCAATGACCCAACACCATGCCAAGTATCAATATGGTGTTCATTTCGAGTTAATCGCGTGGTCCAAAGTCTCTCCATGTGTTGTAAAGTGATTCGTCCATTCCTTCCGGCGTCATCCAATAAGAGCACAACATATGTCATACCTATTTTACTAGGAAAATCAACACATAATGCGTCGTATGAGGAAGTTTTCTTTCCATTACTTGTTCATATTTATATGTGCACATTGGAAACAATGCGCAATTTAAGTTTAGAGGAGGGAACATCATTATCAACTTTAGTATTTAGTACACATTATCAATTTTTAATAATTTTTTAATTTTTAGGATGTTTTTAATCATGATTTGGGTAGAAATTGATAAATATATGGAAAATAAATGCATGTATGCTTGGTATGAAACGTATAAACTCAATGATAATATTTGCTTGTCATGGCTAAGATAAGGAATGTAACATGCTCGTTAAGATACTTATATTAATCATATAATATGCTTGCTAGTTTTGATAGAATTGATTCAAATTTTTATGTACATGTTCATGATTGATTTTATTGCTCTTATTGAGAGAAAATTGGTAGTGAGTTATACGAGTTGATGAGATCTTCTAGGTTTTAGAATCTATTTGATCATCCCTTGAGGTGAAATTCTAAATAGTATTTAGCAAGAAAAATTATTTAGGCATTATTTGGATCGATTGAGCCTTCCAAGCTAACCATTTTTAATATCTGTAGTCACCTATTTGAGCTTAACAAAGAACCTTTCATATCTTGAAGCCACATTTTGTGCCTAACCAATAAGCATTACCTTTACATGTACACCTTTAGCTTGTATGAAACAAAATGCAATCATGTGTTATGCTACAGATTAAGGTGAAATGTAATGCACCCTATGAAGAAAAAACCTCACAACACAATTATCCCTCTAAAGAAAAAGAAAATAAAATTGAAAATAAGTTTGGGGGTATTGTGAAGTTACAAAAAAAAAAGATGTAAAATAAAAGAATATGAAAAGAATGTAAAGAGATGGTGCACAAAAATATCAAGTAAAATCTCAATTGTTGTTAAAAGTGCATTATTGATAAAAAGAAAGCTAAGGTGTGAAAAAAGCCTAAATGTCTTCTTTTTTTGATCCCCAACCTAAGCCTTATATTACAAGCAGGTAAAATCTTTATTGATCTTTAGGTAAGTGCATATTTATATTAGTGGAAAGGGACAGAAAAATTAGACTTGTAAGACTTGTTCTAAGATTAAATTAATTAGCATGCTCTTATAAGTTGATTTCATGAGTGCATTGGATGATATCATTTGTAACACACACACCAATCAATTTGTCAAAACCCTTACTTATCCTTGTATTGATGGAATGTTGATTAATAAATATGTGAACCTCATTGTCATAGAATTGTACGAATTTTGGGGGGATAGTTTTCACTAAATATGCATTTATTAATAGATATATATTTATGAATATATTGCCCATGTCATTTTAGTTAGTTAGACTTGGCTTTACTTGAGGATGAGCAAAGAGTTAAGTTTAGGGGTGTGATGACACTATGAAAGTAGAGTTATCAGTGCAATTTTCTACTTAACATTTTCTCATTTTAATCAACAAGTAGTATTTTTGGGGTTAAATAATTAAAATATAAACTTTCTAATGAAAAGAGGTTAAAATATCATTATTGTAGTTTTTTGGGATATTTTTGGGATATTTTATGCATTTTTAACGCAGACCAAATCAGAATCTACCACGTGGACGAGAAGTAAGCATGGAGCTGATCAGGAAAGACATGTGGACTCCATACAAGTGGCAAGAATGATTTAACCAATGTTGCATGTTCCCAACGTGGACTCTATGCCATGTGTTAGTATAACATTCATTACAAGTTGGTCACGTGATCAAAAGTCTTAATTTAACCTCTTAATTTCCCCATATACCCTAATGAGCCAAAATTAATATATTAGTTTTTATAAATTTTGGAACCAAGAAGAGAGAAAAACATAGAAAAATTCAAAAGGAGGTACAATTTTGGGGGAGATTCAAGAGGAGATTGGTATCACAATTCAAGTTTGATTGTATTTCTTATCTTCTCCTTTCTTTATCAATTTTTCTATCTTTCTTTATGAAAAATATCAGCTTTATGAACAAAATTATGTCAAATTAATTTATTAATTTAGGGGTCTTATGAACACAGTTTTTAATATGTGATAATATAATATTTTACCCCAATTTTGATTTTAATTTGATTATATTATTTAATCTCTTCAACAAAGAATACATGAATAGTTACAAATAAGAATAAGAAATATTATCAATTCCAAAAAAAATCTTACTCGAATCCTCCTCATATATAGATGGCGTCATTGTTGATGGGTACGATCATACCCGCTCTATTGCACCGGATCCCATCAGAATCCTATAGTTAAGAGTGCTTGGGTGAGACTTGTACTAGGATGGATGACCTCTTTGGAATTCCTCATGTTGTACCTTCTATTGCTCAAGGTTTTTTTTCTAGATATATAGCTTTTTCTTCTCTTCAGCAAAAATACATGAGTGTTACAAATAAGAATAAGAAATATTATTGATCACGAAAAAATGTCACGAGAATCTTTCTTATATATTGATGGCACAGTTGTTGATTAGTGCGATCATACTGATGAGTGTTCAAAAAGCAATAAAAATACCCGTGATTCCAAAAAAGACAAAATTATATAAATATATGATAAAATCATATAAATATATATATTTTTAATCAATTAATGTACATAAAATCATGGTAATTTTAGTGCTTTTTGAACACTCATCTCTAACATTCTTAATATAAAATCTTGAATAAAAATAAAAATCAATTCATTTTAGAGATTTTTACCTATTTAATATTTCGCAAGCATAACAACGTTATTATTATATCATGTTTACAAACAGCCAGCACAGTTAAATTTAATCACAGATAAATTAAATATAACATGTAAGAATAAAGCATAAAAAATAACTATAAAGAAAATAAAATCCTTACAGTACTTCGATGCTATTCCCATTGCTAGAAAACCTCCAAATGGAATTTGCAGTCCCATTTATTGAATAAAAAAGCAAATAAATTACAAAAACATAACTAGTTCTTCTCAAAAAGAGAAGAACTTAAAAACTAAGAAGAACTAACTAAGAAAAGCTAAAAACTAAGAAAAACTAAAAAAACTAAGAAATGAGAGAAAGAAAGAGAAGAAAAGATGTGTTTTGAGGTGTGATTCGAAGTGAAGAGAGGGGGGTATTTATAGGTGAGGATGGAGAGAAAAAGTGGGTGAAAAAATGTTAAAAAATGGTGGAAGCGCGGAGTGGTGATTGCTGATGTCAGCATGACGTGAGGGGAGGCTACGTGCGGACTGGATGCTGATGGGCGCAGATGGGAGTAGGTTGGGCGCAGGCACGCGCGGCTGGCGTGGCACTGGGTGCGGGTGCGCGCGGGACTGGGCTCGGGCGGCAACTACTCGGCGCGATTTCCTCCTTTTTGACCCATTTTGTCCAATTTTTCCATATTTGTTGACCTTTCCTCATTTATTTATTAATATATTTGTGATGTATTGCCTCTAGTATTCCTATTTGAGTCTTTAAGTTACGTTTTTAAGTGAAAATACCTGAAAAACAATAAAAATACCCGTGATTCCGAAAAAGACAAATTTATATAAATATATGATAAAATCATATAAATATATATATTTTTAATCAATTAATGTACATAAAATCATGTTAATTTTTGTGCTTTTTGAACACTCATCACAACCCCCAACTAGCTTCTTGCTAGTCCCTTAGCAAGAGAAGCGATAAAAACTAAAAATTAAACTATCCTAAATCACTTCCGTGGATTGACACGGTTGCATTTAGCCTATGCAACAAGCCTTTAAACCCCTAGGTTGCCCTAGTGGACGAGTTTGAGTCTCGTGAGGGTTTTCAGTAATGATACCCACAAACATTGAACTAAATACAAAAATTAAAAGAAATAATAAAAACAACAACTTAAAAACTAAAATTACAAAAAAATCAAAAATTAATTTTTAAGAATAAAAGAAAAAAACATATCACAAAAATGTCTCATACTTTTTAATCTCCTTTAAGATCATAATTAAAATCTCAAGCATAAGTTATTTTAATCTCTTTAAACAATCAAGATTTATTATAATAATTAGTCGAAAATCATTTTCATATTTCATATAAAAATGTATCAATTTAATTTCACCCAATTTCAGTGTCATGAATCCGAATTCGCTTCAACTCTATTCCTCACAAGTCAATACTCTCAAAACACTGAATCTTATGGGTTCAAACACTCATACTAATTTATATACAAAAGAGTTGATGTATATAAATGAACTAAATGTTCGCATATGTATAAAGAATAAAGGCTCAAAGTGTTATTTTGACGTTGATCTCATGGAAGGAATCAAATGTATAAATTATAAAGATATCATATATAAAAATTATTTTCATGCATAAATCAAACTCATTAAGAAAAAATTTCAAGATATATGCCTTTTTCAAATGAAGAAAGTGCAATGACTTTTAGGGAATTACTTCCTATAGCTTTCTTTTGTAATTAGCCTTTACTCACAACTTTGTAGGTAATGTGGGTCATAGTATGTAGATTATACTATATATTCTTTATCTCTCTATATTTTTCTGAAGATATTTTTCAATATATATCATTTTTTTAGAGAGTCAACCCATGTACAGATTGTACATTTTTTTTTGGATTTTGGGTAATACGAGTCATAGTATGTAGATTATACTATATATTCTTTATCTCTCTATATTTTTCTAAAGATACTTTTCAATATATATCATTTTTTTAGAGAGTCAACCCATGTACAGATTGTACATTTTTTTTTAGGATTTTGGTGAGTGGTTATTTTTGTGGCTGTTCTGTTTGATTTGGTTTAGGTAACCCCAGATATTTCTCTTTTTTTTGTAGCAGTCATGCATGAATGAGATAAAAGCATATACTATCAATTTCTACTCAAATCATTTAATCTAAGCAAAAATAATAATAAAAAATATACGACACTCTATTAAGATGAGAAAAAATGCATACATTCAATGCTAATGCCTATAGAGATCATCTAAAAATTTGAAGAAATAAGAAATGTGTTTGGAGTAGAAAAAATATATATCACTCTAAATAAGGGAAATTAGGCTCAAATTATATCTCACAAAGGTAGTCTCCACTAAAACAAATTCATAAACACCGATTTTGGGTTTAATATAATTTCTACATCTTATCAAGAAATACTAGTTATGACAAAAACTAACTAATTATCAAACACAATTACAAAATATTTCATGATATGTTTTCAAAAATTAATCTAACAGTACAAAAGACTTAACTATTTACTTAAATTTGATTTAAAGAAATGATAAATTTTTGTGAGAATTTTTTTTTAATTCCAAAAATTACTAAATCACACAAAGAAAATAAAACCAAACACAATAAAAATGAAAATGTGAACATAAATTTTTTTTTAAATTGTTAAATCTTTTTTTTAATTAAGCATGGTAACTTTTCACCACCCCCAACCTAGAACTTACATTGTCCTCAATGTAACAACTGTAAATTAAAGATAAAGAGAAAAGAGAAGAAATATTACCTATTTCCTGAGAATGTGCAAGTAGTAATGGAGAAATGCAAGTGCATCCATCATATTCATCAATAAAGTTCACACAGACAGATCGCTGTGAACTTCTAACATCTCAACAAATATTTTTAGTTTTAACAATTTTAAAATTATTCACATGTAATTAAACTAAAATAAATAATAGAAATTAAATAAATAAAAGAAAATTACCTAAAATGATGGGTTGCCTCCCATCTAGCGATTAGTTTAATGTCTTAGCAAGACGTAACTTGGGGATTTCATTTTAATTAAACTCAATGTCCCCTCATCAATAAGTCAATCAAACCAACAAGTAAGACAAGATTGTCTACCTATACTTTTTTGAGTCATGTCCTATATTTCATTTTAAGTAAACTTAATGTCCCCTCATCAATGAGTCAATCAAACCAACAAGTAAGACAAGATTGTCGACCTATACTTTTTTGAGTCATGTCCTATGGATTTTCAAATTTTTCTGTACTTAAAACTAGGGACATGCTTGTGAGTTTTAGATAATCCATGTTTAGGTACAAATCAAATAATTAAAGACATCAAAACACAATTGTACCTAGATCAAAGAAAACAACTAACTCCTTAGATTGTAATTAAAACATTAAAATTTTGGAGATAGTTTCAGACTTTTTTGTTTTGGTTTTTTTTTGTTTTTTGTTTTTAAGTATAATATCTAAGTTAAAATAACATAATCAGTATTAACCAAGAGTGTTCCCAGGAAAGAATGGTGGGGCAAAGGCTCCTTAAAAACCATCCTTCTAGACAAAGCAACGTTCCCAGGAAAGACTAGTGGCATAAAGGCTTCCAGGAACTAGTCTCCTAGACATAACTCCCTTAGATCTTTACTTTTCATGCTATTAAAATTAAGTTAATTAAGTTAAGTGTTAAATTTTAAGTTAATTAAGTTAATAAAAAGGTAGGTTAATTAAGTTAATGAAAATCTAAGTTAATTAAGTTAGTAAATTAAATTACTAAAAACCTAAGTTAATTAACTTAAACAAAAATTTAGTAAAAACCTAACTTAATTAAGTTAAACGAAAATTAAGATAAAAAAAATAAAATTAAAATTAAAATTAAGCCAAAAAAAAATTGAAAAGGTAAAAGAAAAAAAATTGAGAAAGATAAAAGAAAAAATAATAAAAAAAAAATGAAAATCAAGTTTTTGATTTTTTTTGAAATTGTTTTTTGATTTTTGATTTATTTATTTATTTATTTTTGATTTGTTTTTGATTTTTGATTTTTTTAAAAGAAAGTAATTAAATAAAATAAATTTTTTATTTTATTATTATTATTTAAAATTTATTTAAGTTTTTTTTTGTTTTTGTTTTTTTTAAATAAAAAAATCACAATTAATTACAACACAAAAAGTTTTTAAAATTTTGATAAATAATTTAAAAACGTTATTCCTTCCCCGGCAACGGTGCCAAAAACTTGACAGGGCAGAACCGAAATCGCTGATCCTGCCGTTCATTTGGTTTAATGTATTTATAAAACTCTCGTAAGTGCACGAATCATTTCGTAGAAAATGATAAGTATACTCCCAAGGTCGATCTAAGGAAGGAATGTATGTGGTTTTTAATTTATTATTCAAACTTTTAAAAACGAAATTAAATCCTAAACATTCTGTCACAAAATTTTGGGGTTTTGTGGTTTTTAATCTAATAACATAAAAATAAATATAGATACAGATTCAATAAATATTTATGCAAATTTTATCATTTATAATAGTGGAGTATTTATGAATATAATAACTAAGTTAATTATGCTTGCTCATATTATTTAGGTTATTAAAGATATGAATTGATATTTATTGATTCTCTCTTTTTTATATGAATACCACCTTTGGTAGGGTTAGATATTCTTTGTTAACTAAACAAATCAATTAACACCTATAGGTGGGGTTGATAACTAATTTGGTTAATTAAATTAGTTCCTTTTTCTAATAGATTGATAATGAACCATTTAAATGTCATCTTTGGTGGGGTTAGACAGTTTAAACTTTATTCAAGGTGTCCAAATTAAACCTAAGAATTTAGTTATCCGAGTACTAACTTTCAAGTTTTAAAACCACTACTGAAAACATGTTGTCAATACATTTTCAGATAATAATTCTTATAAAAACTTTTGAAATAGAGCTTCACTCTAACTACCGGGCGATTGTACCAACAAATAAAAGAGCACTACTCTAAATCAGACCGTATAACTAAACCTTAAAATCTAATTTTTAGATTTAAGTTTGTAATGAAAAATAATATATTTCTCTCTAACATTCTTAATATAAAATCTTGAATAAAAATAAAAATCAATTCATTTTAGAGATTTTTACCCATTTAATATTTCGCAAGCATAACAACGTTATTATTTTATCATGTTTACAAACAGCCAGCACAGTTAAATTTAATCACAGACAAATTAAATGTAACATGTAAGAATAAAGCATAAAAAATAACTGTAAAGAAAATAAAATCCTTACAGTACTTCGATGCTATTCCCGTTGCTAGAAAACCTCCAAGCGGAATTTGCAGTCCCATTTATTGAATCAAAAAGCAAATAAATTACAAAAACATAACTAGTTCTTCTCAAAAAGAGAAGAACTTAAAAACTAAAAAGAACTAACTAAGAAAAACTAAAAAAACTAAGAAATGAGAGAAAGAAAGAGAAGAAAAGATGTGTTTTGAGGTGTGATTGGAAGTGAAGAGAATGGGGGTATTTATAGGTGAGGATGGAGAGAAAAGTGGGTGAAAAAATGGTGGAAACGCGGAGTGGTGATTGCTGACATCATTGATGACGTCAGCATGACGTGAGGGGAGGCTACGCGCATGGAATGGGCGCAGATGGGCAGCGACGCGCGCGGACTGGATGCTGATGGGCGCAGATGGGAGCAGGCTGGGTACAGGCGCGTGCGGGATAGGAGCAAGATGCTCATGACTGGCGCGGAACTGGAGTAAGGCGCGCGCAACTAGTGCGGCATCGGGCGCGGGCTTGCGTAGGATTGGGTGCGGGCGGCATCTGCTCGGCGCGATTTCCTCCTTTTTGACATTTTTGACCCATTTTGTCCAATTTTTCCATATTTTTTGACCTTTCCTCATTTATTTATTAATATATTTGAGATGTATTGCCTCTAGTATTCCTATTTGAGTCTTTAAGTTACATTTTTAAGCGAAAATACCTGAAAAACAATAAAAATACTCGTGATTCCAAAAAAGACAAATTTATATAAATATATGATAAAATCATATAAATATATATATTTTTAATCAATTAATGTACATAAAATCATGGTAATTTTAGTGCTTTTTGAACACTCATGACATACCTGTTATGATGCACTAGATCTTATAAGAACTTTATAGTTAAGCGTGGTTGGACAAGAGTACTAATCGGATGGGTAGCCTCTTAGGATTTCCTTATGTTGCACCCCTTTTCATAAATCTCTTGTTTTTTTGTTCAGATTGAGTTTCATTTTCACTCTATAACAAATAATACAAAAAAAAAATTATGAATAAGAATAAGAACCATTGTTGATCCCAAAATAAATATTACATGAATTCTTCTTATATATAGATGGCATAGTTGTCGATGGGTGCAATCATGTCAGTATTAACGCATCAGATCTCATCAAAACTCTGTAGTTAAGTGTGCTTATGCAAGACTAGTACTAGGATGGGTGACCTCTTGGGAAGTTCTCATGCTGCAACACTTTTTCTGTCAAACCATGTTTTTCAGTTACTAAGTATTTTTCCTCACTTCAACAAAGAATACATGAAAATTTACAAATAAGAATAAGAAATAATGTCAATCCCAAAAAAAGCACATGCAAATTCTGTTTATATATCAATGGCATAGTTGTTAAGCATGCTTGGGTGAGAGTTGTAGTACTATAATGGATGAGCTCCTTGGAAGTCCTCATGTTCTGCCTTCTTTTGTTCAATTTTTTTTCCAGATATAGAGTGTTTTCTTCTCTTCAACAAAGAATGTGTGAATAGTTACAAATAAGAATAAGAAATATTGTTGGTCTTAAAAAAATCTTATGCAAATCCTTTTTATATATTGATGGTGCAATTGTTGAAAGGTGTGATCATACCTACACTAATGCACAAGATCCCACCAGAACTCTACTATTAAGTGTATTTGGATGAGAGTAGTACTCATATGGGTGACCTTTTTGGATGTCTTTATGTTGCACCCTTTTTTGCTCAATTGTTTGTATTTTTTTTCCAGATTGAGTTTTGTTTTCTCTCTTGAACAAAAAATACATGAATAATCACAAATAAGAATAAGAAATATTTTTAATCCCAAAATAAATCTTATGTGAATCCTTCTTATATATAGATGGCACAATTGTTAATAGGTGCAATCATACCAGTACTAACCCACCGGTTCCCATCAGAACTCTATAGTTAAGCATGAGTGGGAGAGAGTAGTATTAGGATGGGTAAATTTCTAGAAAGTCCTTGTGTTTTGCACTCTCTTTTTCACTCAAACTTGTTTTTTTCAAATATCATGTTTTTTCTTCTCTTAAACAAAGAATACATGAATAGTTACAAATAATAATAATAACTATTGATGATCCTTAAAAAAAGCTTATGTGAATCTTGCTTATATATAGATGGCACAGTTGCTGATAGGTGCAATTATACCCAATGTAATGCATGCGATCCCTTCAAAACTCCATAGATAAGCATGCTTGGGTGAGAGTTGTACGTACTAGGATGGATGACCTCATAGGAAGTTCTTGTGTTGCACCTTCTCTCGCTCATGGTTTTTTTCTAGATATAAAGTATTTTCTTCTATTTAACAAAGAATACATGAATAGTTACAAATAAGAATGAGAAATATTGTTGATCCCAAAATACTCTTATATGAATCTTGCTTATATATAGATGGTGTAGCTATTGATAGGTGCAATTACACTGGATACCATCAAAACTCTACAGTTTAGGGTGCTTGGACGAGAGTAGTACTCAGATGGGTGACCTTTTAGGATGTACTTGTGTTGTGCCCTTTTTTCATTCAATCTCTTTTTTTTTCGAAATGAGTTTTGTTTCCTCTGTTCAATATAGAATATATGAATAATTACAAATAAGAATAAGAACAATTGTTAATCCAAATATAAATCTTACGGGAATCCATTTTGTAAATAGATGCCACTTTTATTGATGGGTATGTTCATACCAACACTTTAACACATCCAATCTTAGCAGAACACCATAGGTATGCATGCTTGGGTAAGAGTTGTAGTGGGGTGGGTGGCCTTTGTGGATGTCCTTATGTTGCACACTCTTTTACTTTTAAGATATAGAGTACCTTCTTCTATTCAACAAAGAATACAAGAATAGTTACAAATAAGAATAAGAAATATTATCGATCCCAAAAAAAATCTTACGTAAATCCTACTTATATATAAATGGTACAATTGCTGATGGGTGCAATTATACCCTCTCTAACACATCGAATTCTATCAAAATTTTGTAGTTAAGCATTCTTAGGCAAGAGTTGTACTAGGATGGATGACCTCCTGGGAAGTCCTCTTGTTCCACATTTTCTTACTCAAGATGTTTTTTTTTTCAAATATAGAGTCCTTTCTGATATTTTACCCAGAATACATTAGTTTGAAATAAGAATAAGAAATATTTATAATCCTAAAAAGTCAACCTTGAATCCTACTTACATATAGATGGCGCAGTTGTTGATGGGTGCAATCATACCTACACTAACACAATAGATCCCATCAGAACTCCATAGTTAAGTGTGCTTGGATGAGAGTAATACTTAAATGGGTAACCTCATAGGATGTCCTTGTGTTACCTCATTTTTTGTTCAATCTCTTCTTTTATATTCATATTAGATGTCATTTGGTCTCTTCAACAACGAAAATATGAATAATCATAAATAAGAATAAGAAACATTATTGATCCCAAAATAAATCTTATGTGAATCCTTCTTATATATAGATGGCACAACTATTGATGGGTGTGATCATACCAACAATAATGTATTGGATCCCATTAGAACTTTGCAGTTAAGTGCTCTTAGGTAAGAATTGTACTGGATTGGATGAACTCCTCGCAAGTCCTTGGTTTGCACCCTTTTTTTTCAAAACCTTTTTTCTCTGTTATAGAGTATTTCCTTCTTTTCAATAAAAAATACATGAATAATTAAAAATAAGAATAGGAAATATTGTTGATCCCAAAAAAATCTTACATGAATCCTACTTATATATAGATGGCGTAGTTTTTGATGGGTGCAATCATACCTATACTAACGTAGCAAATCACATCAGATGTTTGCTATTAAGTGAGCTTGGACGAGAGTAGTACTTGAATGGAGGACCTCTTAGGATGTCCTTTGTTGCACCCTTTTCACTCAATCTCTTTTTTTTGTCCAAATTAAGTGTTGTTTTCTTTCTTCAACATGAATGCATGAATAATTACAAATAAGAATGCTAAACATTATTGATCCTAAAATAAATCTTACATGAATCCTTCTTATATATAGATGCCACAGTTGTAGATGGGTGCCATCATATCAGTATTAACGCATCGGATCCAACCAGAACACCAAAGTTAAGTGTGCTTGGACAAGAGTACTACTGGAATTGGTGACCTTCTTAGAAGTCCTGATGTTGCACCCTTTTTCACTCAAGCCTTTTTATGATATAGAGCATTTTCTTCTATTTAAGAAAGAATTCATGAATAGTTTCAAAAAATATAAGAAAGATTTATGATCCTAAAAAACATCTTACATAAATACTACTTATATGTTGATGGCACAGTTGTTGATGGTTATGATCATACATATAGGAACACAATAGGTCCAATTAAAAATCTGCAGTTAAGCGGGTTTGGGTGAGAGTAGTACTAGGATAGGTGATCTCCTTAGAAGTCCTTGTGTTGCACCCTTTTTCACAAAAGCTTTTTCCCCAAAGATAGAGTCTTTTCTTCTCTTCAACAAAGAATACATAAAACACTACAAATAAGAATAAGAAATATTGTTGATCCCAAAAAACATCTTACGCGAATCCTTATTATGTATAGATGGTGCAATTTTCGATGGGTGTGATCATACCAGCACTAACGTACCGATTCCCATCAGAATTTTGTAGTTAAGCATGCTTCTACAATAATAGTACTAAGATGGGTAACCTCTTAAAAATTCCTCGTGTTGCATCCTTTTACGCCCAATCTCCCTTTTTTTCAGATTGATAGATTTTCTTCTCTTTAAAAAAAATACTTGTATAATTAAAAATAAGAATAAAAAATATTATTGAACCTAAAAAATTTCTTATGTGAATCCTCGAATAGGTATATGGTGCAATAGCTGATTAATCCCACATTTACACACCATAACCCACCAAAATTCTACAGTTAAGCGTGCTTAGGCGAGAGTAGTACAAGCATATGTGACCTCCCTCAAAGTCCTCATATTGCACAATTTTGTGCTCCTAATTTTGATATTCAGATTGATAGTGTTTTCTTCTCTTTAACAAAGAATACATGAATTGTTACAAATAAGAATAAGAAACATTGTTGATGCCAAAAAAAATCTTATGCAAATCCTTCTTATATAAAGATGGTGCATTTTTTCATGGGTTTAATCATACCAGCATGTTAGTGCTGGATACCATAAGAACTTTGCAATTAAGCATATTTGGATGAGATTAATATTAGGATGGGTGATATCCTAGGAAGTCCTCATGTTTCACCCTTTTTGGATGAATGTATTTTCTTTCCTTTTTCAGATTGTGTCTTTTACTCTTATCAACAAAGAATATATGAGTAGTTACAAATAAGAATAAGAAATACAATAATATATGAGTTGATAAAAATTAGAATAAGAAATACTATTAATTTAGAAAAAAATCTTCCCCGAATATTTTTTTTACATAGATGGCATACATGTTAATGGGTGCGATCATGGCGGCACTCACATAATGGATCCTATGTAAACTTTTCATGTAAGTATGCTTGTGTGAGAGTAGTACTACGATGGATAACCTCTTGGGAAGTCCTCATGTTCCACCATTTTTCACTGAATCTATCTTTTCTTTTCTTTTCAATTTGAGTGACTTTTCTTCCCTTCAACAAAGAATACATGAATAATTACAAAAAATAATAAGAAACATTTTTTATACTCTAAAAAATCTTGAAAAAATCCTTCTTATATATAGATTGTAAAATTATTGATGGGTGCGATCATACTAGAACTATTGCACCAGACCTCGTTAGAACTCCATAGTTAAGTGTGATTGGGTAAGAGCAGTATTAAGATGGATGACCTCTTGGTAAGTCCTCAGGTTGTATCCATTTTCAGTCAAGATTTGTTCTATTTTTTTCTTTGGATATAGTCTTTTCTTCTCTTTAACAAAGAATACTTGAATAATTGCAAATAAGAATAACAAAACATTAGCAATCGCCAAACATATCTTACTAAAATCCTTCTTATATTTAGATGGCATGATTCTTGATGGGTGTGATTATACCACAAATTACACATCAAACCCCATCAGAACTACACTGTTAAGCATGCATGGGATGGAGAAGTACTAGTATAGGTTACCTCTTGGGAAGTCCTCGCATTGCACCCTTTTTCACTCAATCTCTCTTTTCATTTTATTTTTTAAGAATGAGTGTCTTTTCTTCTCTTAAACAAAAAATACATGAATAATTACAAATAAGAATAAGAAATATCGTTGATCCCAAAAAAAATATTGCATGAATCCTTCTTATGTATAGATGGCACAATACCTGATGGGTGCAATCCTACAAGCACTAACGCATCTAATTTCATCACAACTCCACAATTAAGCTTATTTGGGCAAAAGAAGTACTAGCATGGGTGACCTTCTCGAAAGTCCTCATATTGCACCATCTTTCGCCCATGCTTTTTTATTTTTCCAAATATAGAGTCTTTTCATCTCTTAAACAAATACCTAAAGAGTTATGAATAAGAAATATTATCAATCCCAAAACTATTTTACATGAATCCTACTTATATATAGATATTGTAGCTATTAATGGGTGAGATCGTACCTATACTAACACATGAAATCCCATCAGAACTCCGTAGTTAAGCATGCTTGGGCAAGAGTTATACTAGGAAAGGGTGACTAATGAGTGCTTAAAAAGCACTAAAATTACAATGATTTAATGTAATTTAATTGATTAAATAGATTTATATTTGTATTATTTTATCATATTTTTATATAAATTTTTCTTTTCCGAATCATGCGTATTTTTATTATTCTTTTGGTATTTTCCTTCAAAAATAACATAAACACCAGAAGAAAAATACTGAATGTAATACATCATAACTATGTTGAGAAAAAAATGAGAAAGAGTCAAAAAGAAGGAAAAAATAGACAAAATTGTCAAAATAATAAAAAATGTAAAAAAAGCTGAAGTCTCGCGTGCATCAGCCCGTGAGTGCACACGCATACCCAGCACACGCCTAACACACCTCCTTGCATAGCCAACATATTCCCAGGACATGCCCAAGTGTGCATAGACAGTGCATGCACCTAGCACACCCTCGCACATAGCCAACACACCTTCGAGTACGCCAACATACGCTCACGTCGTGTCCCGCACTCACCAACACACCCGTGCACCTTTTCCTATGCTCGCTCGTTAGCTCAAATGCCTCTCTCCTGCAAATATCACACCCTAAACATGTGACAACCTGTCTAAATGCTTCCAAAATAAGTTTTTGAAATATTTTCCCAGCTTTTTTTTGCCTTTTCCGCACCTATAAAACGATCCTCTCCCCCATTATAAAAACACACACAATTTTCTTAGTTCTTTCTTGCTCTTGCTTTTTCTCTCTAGAAATTGTTTTAGTTTTAAAGTTCTTCTCTTTTTGAGAATAACAAGCTATGCTTTCATAGATTTTTAGTTTTTGATTCAATAAACGGAAATGCAAATCCGTTTGGAGGTTTTCCAACAACAAAATTAACATCAAAGTTCTGCAAAGATTCCTTTGAAAAATGAATTTTTTACAATTATTTTTATGTTTTATTCTTATATGTTATTTTTAATTTGCCTATGATTAAATTTAACATTGATGGCTATTTCTAAATACAATATAATAATAAAGTTGTTATGCTTGCAAACCTAAATGTGGAAATTAGATTTTAAGGTTTAATTATCCGATCTAATTTAGAGTAGTGCCTTTTATTTGTTTGTATAATCGCTTGGTAGTTAGAGTAAAGCTATATTTCAAAGTTTTTTATAGGAATTATTATTTGAAAATGTATTGACAACATATTTTCAGTTATGGTTTTAAAACTTGAAAGTTCTTACTCATATAATTAAATTCTTAGGTTTAATTTGGACACTTTGAATAAAGTCTAATTAACTGACTCTACCTAAAGCAATGATTAGATGGTTTGTTATTTTCTTATAAATAAAGCTAAAATTTAATACTTAATTAATTAATAAGTGCTACCCAAGAATATTATTTAATTAATATTAAACAAAAGAATTTGGGCTTCGCCTGCCTAAGGACACTTTCATACCAAAAAGAGAAAATAAACAAATATCAATTTATATCTTTAAGAACCTAAATAATATGAGCAAGCATATTTAACTTAATTATTATATCTATAAATACTCCAGTGTTATAAATGATAAAAATTTACATTATTGTTTATTGAATCCATATCTATGTTTATTTTTTATTTCATTAGATTAGGAAACAAAAATCAAAATATCGTGATAGGGTATTTAGGATTTTTTTCTAAAGTTTGAATAATAAATCAAAAACCACATATATTCCTTCCTTAGATTGACCTTGGGAGTATACTTGTAATTTTTTATAAAATGATTCAGGAACTTGTTAGTTAGTTACTATGGATCAATAATTCACACACATACATAGTATGGTACACTTTGTATTCAACCATGGTTAGACAAACTATAGGGTTGATTTTTTTAGTGTGCATGCTAGGTAGAGTGTTGGTTTTTGACGAGCGAGCGTGCGAGTGAGCCAAAATTTTTACTTATGATTTTTGGCGTGTTTCAAGTGTGGGTATTTATGGAAATGAAAAATGTATCTTTTTGGAAACTTGTCACCACCCTCACCATGGAAATCACTACCACCCTTTCCACGACCCTTGGAGAGTTGGTTGGAAAGGTGTTTGGCAAGGTGGCCTACAAGGTGTCTGACCATTAGCTATAAATATCCCCTCTCTTTAATTACAATTTAATTCACAATACTTTATCGAAACTCTATCAAAATTTCTATTGATTCAAATTCCTTATTCACTATTTACATCTGTAATTGTGATATTTTCGTGTGAGCATTAAAAAGTGTGAGTTGCTATTTTATGTTGTGAGTGAATATTTTTCTATGTGAGTGGTATTCAAAGGTCGTGTTAATTTATTTTACACATTAATGCTATTGTATCTGATCATATCACATCAATTGGTGTTGGCTGTGGAGGATACTCGAGTTCATATGTCTAATCAAGTTGTTACAAAAGTAGTACTAGGTTGTTAGGATGGAGGTCCCAATTGATAGAGGTAATATTGTTTTTATTTTTTTTATAATTGTAAAGGTTATATTGGTTAGTGATTTTTTTTCTACTGAGTGATTGCCTTAAGCAACCCGAGAATGTTACAATGTATATGTAGTTTCTTTGTGGGTTTACCTTGTTATATCGTGTGTTATGCATACTTAGTTGTAGTTCTTGTATAATCTTATTTCAAATTGTGTATGTCAAAACATTGACTATTTAAACTTTGATTAGAAATCTCTTTAGCTCTCTATATATCTTTTAACTTACTTATAAAAGCTTACTCTAAATGCTGCCTGCTATTTTGATATTATATTGGTACTTCTTTTATTGAGTGTATTTCTTTCTTTTGGTTATTTTGTTTGCTGCTTCTGGGGATAAGTATGTTATAAGTCTCTATCTCTTTACCTATGTGTATTAGGTTGTGGAGTTTAACATCCATGACAAAAATACCCTTAAATGTTGGACCTAGGATTTTAACTTAAGAGACACTAAATTGGATTCTAGAGCTTGTTCAAGTCATACAAATCATCAAAGTAGAAATCCACATAAATCTATCAAAATATTCGTACAAATTCACAAAGTCATGCCATGTGTATAAAAAAATTATTTTCAAATTCAACACAAGAATTTAGCCATACATACACTCAATGAAAACACATTTCATAAAAACCAGATTTCCATTCAAGTTAAATTCATGCCACTCAAAAACCAATAAAGTCCCTATTAACTTCATTATACGCATGGTAAGAAAGCTAAACTAAAGAACATGTAGAACAGTCCTAGGATAGAAAGAAAGAAAAAGAGGAGAATGCTAAATGACCATAGACATATATATGGGGTATAAGAAAGAAGAACATAGTAAATTAGGTGAGGTGCATTCTATAGGACATGGCATATGAATGAAAAGACTACATAAAGAAAATACTAAAACTTTGATGAAAACATGAGACATGATGCTTATGAAAACAACCACAAAAGAATTAACCAGTAGGTAAAACATACACACAAAAAGAGCATGTCAAAGTAACTAGGAGGAGATATTACTAGTAAAGGATTAAATAGTCACACATAGTTGTAAGTATGATAGCTAACATAATATGCAAGGTGAAGAGGCACACAGAGAAAGAGATATGCATGAACAAGAAAAGAGGGAATATGTAAACAATAGAGGTTTTAGGGAGACAACAATCTCCCAGAACAATAACAACCTACAGCAGTGGAGATAAGGGGTACTAATATACAAGTTATGTATATGTCTAGATAGAGGTCTAGGATTAAACACCCAAGTGGTTAAACTAAAATAGAGGTGACCCGTTTTGATACTGATGAACTCAAGATCAGGAATGCAAATACCGATCTTGCAAAATAACTTTTGTTTTATTATTAGTAGAACTCTGGGAAGTGCACGAATCATTTTATAGAAAATAATAAGTATACTCTCAAGGTCGATCTAAGAAAGGAATATTTATGGTTTTTAATTTATTATTCAATCTTTTAAAAATGAAATTAAATCCTAAACCTCTTTTCACGATATTTTGGTTTGTTTGTTTCATAATCTAATAATATAAAAATAAACATAGACATATATATTCAATAAGCAATAATGCAAATTTTTATCATTCATAGCATTGGAGTATTTAAAGATATAATAATTAAGTTAATTATGCTTGCTCATATTATTTAGGTTATTAGAGATATAAATTGATATTTGTTGATTTTTTTCTTTTTGGTATGAAAGTGTCCTTAGGTGGGGTCCAAATTCTTTTGTTTAATATTAATTAACTAATATCCTTAGACACGACCTATTAATTAATTAAGTATAAAATTTTAGCTTTATTTCTATGAAAATAGAAAACTATCTAATCACAATTTTAGGTGGAGTCAGTTAATTAGACTTTATTCAAGATGTCCAAATTAAACTTGAGAATTTAATTATCTGAGTACTAACTTTCAAGTTTTAAAACCATTACTGAAAATAAGTCGTCAATATATTTTCGAATAATAATTCTAATAAAAAAAACTTTTGAAGTTGAGGTTCACTCTAACTACCGGACGATTGTACTAGCAAATAAAAGAGCATTACTTTGAATGAGACCGGATAATTAAACCTTAAAATCAAATTTTTAGATTTAAGTTTGTAATGAAAAATAATATATTTATCACAAAAATCCTTAATAGAAAATCTTGAATAAAAACAAAATCAATTTATTTTATAGGAATGTTTTACCTATTTAATATTTCGCAAGCATAACAACGTTATAATTGTATCATATTTACAAACAACAAGCCATGTTAAATTTAATCATATATAAATTAAATATAACATATATAAGAATAAAACATAAAAAAGTAACTGTAAAAAATTTAAAATAATACCTTAAAAGAATCCTTACAGAATTTTTATGCTAATTTTGTTGTTGGAAAACCTTCAAAATGATTTACATATTCGCTTATTGAACCAAAAAATAAAAATCTATAACAACATAGCTAGTTCTTTCCAAAAAGAGAAGAGCTTAAAAACTAAAAACTATAAAAAAAAATTCTAAAGAGAGAAAGCGCTTAGAAAATTGTGTGTTTCACAATGGGGAAAGAGTCATTTTATAGGTGAGGAAAAGGACAAAAGAAGGGGAGAGAATATTTCAAAATTTAAATTTGGACATGTTTAGACAAGTTGGCACATGTATAGGGCACATAAATTTTGTCAAATGGGAGATTGGCGATGGGGGGCGCGCATGAAATCGACGCGGTGTGTGTCGGGCATGTACTAGCTAAGTGTATTAGCTGGGCATGTGCTGGGTATGCGTATGGGCTGCAACACACAGGCGTTAGCATGGATGGGCAGCTACGGGTGGGATTTTGGCCTTTTTGACATTTTTGACCATTTTTACCCATTTTGTCCAATATTTTCCATCTTTTTTACTTTTCCTCATTTCTTTTCTCAATATATTTGTGATGTATTGCCTCCAATAATTTTCTTCGTGTCTTTAAGTTATTTTAGAACAAAAATACCTAAAAAACAATAAGAATACCCGTAATTCTGAAAAGAAAAATTTATATAAAAATATGATTAGCGCTCATCCCATCTCCCAACCACCTTCTTACTAGTCCATTAGCAAGGGAAGTTAAAAAAATTAAAATAAAAACTAAAAATTAAACTATCCTAAATCACTTCTGTGGATTGACATGGTTGCATTTAGCGTATGTACAAGCCTTTAAACCCTTAGGTTGCCCAAGTGGATGAGTTTAAGACTCGTGAGGGCTTTTAGTAATGATACCCACAAACATTAAATAAATAAATAAATAAAATAAAACAAATAAAATAAAATAAGTTAACTAAAATTTGAAATAAAATAAAAAAAGACTTAAATAAAATACATAAATATATCATGCTTACAAACTCTTAAATTTCATAATTAAAATCTTAAGCATAGATTATTTCAACTTCTTAAACATTCATGATTTATTATAATAATTAGTTGAAAATCATTTTCATATATTATATCAAAAATGTATCAATTTAATTTCACCCAATTTTAGTGTTAGGAATCCGAATTTGCTTCGACTCTATTCCTCACAAGTCAATACTTTCAAAAACACTGAATCATATGTGTTCAAACACTCATACTATTCTTTATGTGAAAGAGTTTATGTAAAGAAATAAACTAATATGTTTGCATACATGTATAAAAAAGAAAGGCTCAAAGTGTTAACATTGATCTAATGAAAGGAATCAAATGTAAGGATTTATAAAATATTATACATTACTTTCATGCATCAATGAAATTCATCAAATAAAAATATCAAGTAATATGCCTTTTAGAAAATGTAGGAAAATGTAGTGACTTCTTAGGGAATTACTTCCTATATTTTCTTTTGCATTAAATCATTTCTCACAATAGTTTAAGCTTTTTGGGTCATAGTATATAGATTATAATATTCATTTTCCTCTATTTCTTTCTTTCTTTATCTTTCTTTCTCTTAAATTCTTTTGTTTATAAGTGAATCCATTTTTTAGAGAGTGGACCCATGTACATATTGTACATTTTTTATATGGTAAGATGAGTGGTTAATATTTGACTTTTTTATTTGTATCTGTATAGGTAACCCTAGATATATCTCTTTTTTAATAGAAGTCGTTCAAGAATGAAGAAATGCATATACCATCAATTTCTACTTAAATAATTTAATCTAAGAAAATGAAAAATAAATATATATGACTTCATTAAGATGTAAAAATCTAGACATTCAATGCTAAGTCCTATAGAGATCATCTAACAATTTGAAGAAATAAGAAATGTGTTTGGAGTAAAAAAAATATATTTCACTCAGAATAAAGAAAATTAGGCATATATTATATCTCATAAGGATAGCTTCCACAATTTGATTTTTAAACACCGATTTTGGGTTTAAAATAATTTCCATACCATATCAAGAAATACTAGTCATGGCAAAAAGTAACTAATTACCATATACCCCATGATATGTTTTCAAAAATTAATCGAACAGTGCAAAAGACTTAACTATTTACTTAAATTTGATTTAAAGAAATGATAAAATTTTGTGATAAAATTTTTAAAAATTACTACTAACATTCTAAAAATTACTAAACCCTGAAATAAAATAAAATAAAACACAATAAGAATAAAAATGTGAATATAAAAAATTTTAAAATTGTTAAATTTTTGAAATTAAACATGGTAACTTTTCACCATCCTCAATCTAGAGCTTACATTGCCCTTAATGTAACAATTATAAATTAAATATATCGAGAAAAGAGAAGAAAACTTACCTATTTCCTACTAATATGCAAGTAGTGATGGAGAAATACAGGTGCATCCATCATATTCGTCATTAAAGTACACAAACACATATCGCTGTGAACTTCTATCATCTCAACACATATTTTTAGTTTTAAAAATTCTAAAAATATTCACATGTAATTAAACTAAAATAAACCAAAGAAATTAAATAAATAAATAAAACAAATAAAAGAAAATTACCTAAAAAGATGGATTATCTCCCATCCAGTGCTTAGTTTAACGTCTTAGCAAGACATAACTTGGAAATTTCATTTTAAGTAAACTCAATGTGCCCATATCATTGAGTCAATCAAACCTACAGGTAGGACAATGTTGTCTATCTATACTTTTTAAGTCATTCTCTATGGATTTTCAAAATTTTATTTACTTAAAACAGGGACATAATTGTGGGTTTCAGATAACTCACTTCTAGGTGCAAGTCAAATAACTAAGGCATCAAAACACATTTGTACTTAGATATAACAAAGCAATTACATCCTTTTATCATAGATTGTTATTAAAAACTTTGAAATTTTTGAGAGAGCTTCAAAACAAAATTTATTTATTTTATATTTTTTTATTATAATTTTTAAGTTAAATAACACAATCAGTATTAACCAAGAGTGCTCTAAGAAAAGAATGATGGGGCAAAGCTTTCTTAAAAACCATCCTCCTAGATAGAGCAACATTCCCAACAATAGAGCATAAAAGTTAATTAAGTTAAGTTAAAATCTAAGTTAATTAAGTTAATAAATTAAGTCAAGCAAAAATATAAGTTAATTGGTTTTTTTATTATTTAGTAATTTTTTTAGAGCTCATTATTTAAATAAATGTTTTTTTTTGAATTTTTTGTAACTAAAAATAAATAAAAATTTTGATAAATAATTTATAAACGCTATTCGATCCCCAACAACAGAGCATAAAAATTGATGAGCGTAAGATTGCTAATGCAAATACTGATATTGCGAAATACCTTTTGTTTTATTATTTGTAAAACTCCCACAAGTGCACGAATTATATGATATTTAAAAATAGCCAACCATGTTAAATTTAATCATGGAAAAATTAAATATAACATATATAAGAATAAAACATAAAAAAATAACTCACAAGAATCCATTAAATTTATACCTTAAAAGAATTTTGATGCTAATTCTGTTGCTTGAAAACCTCTAAACTGATTTGTATTTCCACTTATTGAACCAAAAATTAAAAATCTATAACAACATAGCTAGTTCTTCTAAAATGGAGAATAACTTCAAAACTAAAAAAAGAAAACTTTCTAGAGAGAGAAAGAGCTCAGGAAATTGTGTATTTTATAATGGGAAGAAGGTACTTTTATAGGTGAGGAAAAGACCAAAAAAGGGGGGAAAATATTTCAAAATTTGAATTTGGACGCATTTTAACAAGTTGGCATACATATGAGGCACGAAAAATTTGGCAAACAGACGATGGGTGCATGTGAGACACGATGAGGAGTGTGATAGCACACGTGTGACATATCCATGCGTGTGCTGTGTGTGTGCCGGTATGTGCTATTGCATGTGTGACTCACGCAGATGGGCTGCTATGCACAGGCGTCAACACGGATGGGCGTCTACGTGTGGGATTTCAATGTTTTTTATATTTTTGACCATTTTGACCCATCTTTTTTCCATCTTTTTTACTTTTCCTCAATTTTTTTCTCTATATGTTTATGATGTATTGCCTCTAGAATTTTTCTTCGTATCTTTAACTTATATGCAATGAAAATACCTAAAAAAACCCATGATTCCGAAAAGACAAATTTATATAAAAATATGGTAAAATCATACAAATATACATCTATTTAATCAATTAAAGTACATTAAAACTTGGAAATTTTAGTGATTTTTAAGCACTCATCAGATACTAATTAAATATTCACATATATGGGAACATTTACGCAAAGGTCAATTATTCTTTTGACTCAAATATGCAACCGAGACCTAAATGAGGGGTGGATAGGCCAACCTATAGAATCTTTTCAGGAGCTCAATTCAACACCAACTAAAATACATAGCAGATACGAAATCTACAATCTGTAGTAAACACATTAGTGATGGTATGTCGCAAAGGTTGCCATCTAGACTAGCAATAGGCATACATAACAATCAACACACATCATATGAGACATAAATGCATACTAATCAATAAAATATATCCAATCACTTCAAGACTTCATATGTGGGAACATATTAGGTAAATGATGATTTCACTTCCACAGTATTCAACCAAACATAGCAAATCCTAATAAAGAGTTCGACACCTGGTACACGTTTAGGGTAAAGAGATATAGACTCCTTAGAGACTTGTATTAAACTCGTATATAGATAAAAAGAAAGATTATACTAACACATAATCTAATCATTCATGACTATAAAAAAGATTCCAAGACCCGATACACACTCACGTTAAGGAGATACTCACTCCTTAAGGACTCAACCCAATGAAACAAACAACATATAGATAAACTACTGAAAAATAATCACTGCTATGGAAAAAATAATCACACATATACAATATAAATCAAAAGGAATATTCAATAGTCAAAAAGCTAGCAATAAATAATAAAAGATTTCTAATCAAAATTTAAACTTTAGTATATTGAAACATACATCATTTAAATTTTGATTGTACTAACCACACGTTAGAGCATGCAGAACATTAAATATAATGAGGTAAACCTTTATAGAAATCTTATCTATATGGTAACATCATTAGGTTACTTAAGGAAACCACTCAGTAGTAAACAATCCACTAAAAAAATAAACAAATACAACTCAATAGAAAATTATACACAAATACCTCTATCAATTAGGACACCTACCCTAATTGCCTATTGTTGTTCTTGCTTGCCGCTTTCATAACAAGTAGGTTCAACACAAGAACCTAGCTCTCCTTAATAGCCCACACCATCCAATATGGTATGATCAGTAGATTGATAACCAAAGTGTAACTACCCCCAATGTTCAAGATCACCCTCAAACTCAAACAACCTATCTTTTATTGCTCACAAGAAGACATATGAGAACTCAAAGCATCTAACTTATCCCACTCTCATAATGAGGTTCCTAGAAGACTATAAGTTTTACTTCAATTAAGGAGTAATTTGAATGTGAATTGAACTTATTGTGAAACTTTTATGGCTGGCAGTAAGAATGTTTCATAGACATCTTTGTGTAAGAATGTTTCATAGACATCTTTGTGTAAGAATGTTTCATAGACATCTTTGTGTAAGAATGCTTCATAGTTATCTTTGAGGCCTCAAAAAACTATAGAAGTTACTTTGACAAACATTCATGGCGAAATCTAAGAATACACAATTCTTAAGAGATGATTTAGGAAATTTTTGGATTGTTTCAGCCTTTATAAGCCTACCACTTATTTATGTGTCATTAGTAACCCTTTTAGCACATATAACCTTTCATTTGTTTAGTTTGTTATAACCTATTTCTTTTATAAGCCATAAAAAAGTACTTAATGCTACCTTGTTAATTCCTAAGAGAAGCTATCATGAACACATTTAGTACAAACCCTCCTTGGAAAAGAAAGACTAGTAATGAGAGGAGAAAAAAGTTTATAACCCAAGAATCTATGGAAAACAATATGTTGGAGGTTTTAAAGAATTTTGTTCGACTCTAAAAAGATGGGCGGTTATGGTATGTGATATTTAATGCTATGCATGTGTATATTCTGAATTTTTAGATTAAAAAAATAGTATTTCGAGTCAAGGGATGTAATAATATATGAAAGAAATAAAGTGGGTTGTACATTAACTATGGGTGAAGATTTAAATTATGATTGAATGAGTGGATAACATTTGAAGTTAATTTTGTACTTAAAATAAAATAGTTGTGTTTGAGTTCTCTTATTTTGTGCCTTACCTACCCTTTTGTTTATAACCCCACACCTTGGCCTAAAGTTATAACCTTGATAAGGACCTAGTTATCTAAAATAGTACGACCATTCTATATTAGTGGAGATTGAATTGAAAGATAATCCTTTGGGATTTGTGATTACTATGCACACACATCATCTTTGCATAATCTAGAGACTGAGAATATTGTTATATGAATGTTATGCATAAGATTATATGGTATGAAGGTTATAGGATTTTGGTTAGATGGATGTCTAAGATTTTATCATGAAAGAAAAATTAATATTTGAATTAGTCTTTGCGGAAGACTGAGACTTAGATAATAAATGTATTAAATGTTATGGAAAATCTTTGAGACAAATGTATAACTGATTTGATAGCTAGTGTATTTGTTTATTTTTCTACTTTTATTTCTTTAATTCATTTTAATTTAGTTTAGTTGTGATGTTTGTGGGTATCATCTTTGAAATCCCTCACAAGAGGCTTTAAAGGCTTATTGCATATACTAAATGCAATCATGTCAATCTACAAAAATGGTTTAGTATAGGTTAATTTACTCTCCTTTTGAAAGAAAGTTTCATAGCTTATCTTGCTGAGGACTAGACAGAAGCTAGTTGGGGATTTTGATATGTCATGCACAAATTTGATATTCAATAAATAGCTCGTAAGTGCACAAATCACTTTGTAAAATGAAAGAAGTATACTTCTAAGGATGATCTAAAGAGGAATTACATGATTTTAAATAATTCAAAAAAACTCTTAAAAATGAAAAATAAACCTAGACCATCTATCATAATATTTTGGATTTGAAAAGTATAATCTATTGACATAAAATTAAAAACAAAATTGATTAAAACAAATATTAGATAGATAAAGATTTAACACTTAATGGTGAATTTATTAAATATAAAATTTAGTTAATCATGTTTGATTAACATTAGTTAGGTTATTAAAGATATAAATTAATATTATTGATTTTCCATTTTTTGTTTGAAAATATCCTAAGGCGAGGATGAGATTCTTTGTTAATATAAACCAATTAATATCCTAAGGTGGGGATCACCAATTAGTTAATATTAAATTATGATTTCTTTCTAAGGAAATAACAAACCATCTAAATTGATGCTTAAGGTGAAGCAAAATGTTTTTGACTCTCATTCAAGGTATCAAAGTTGGATTAAGGATTGATGTATCTAGTAACTAACTTTTAGATTTGAAATCTATTATGAAAAAATGTTCTCAATATATTTTTCAATATTAAATCATTAAAAATATTTGAAATAGAATATAAATTCTAAAGATCTAGATAATCAAATCCTAAATTTAACTTTCATATTTTAAATCTATTACGAAAAATAGGTTGTTAATATATTTTCTGTAATAAACTTTGAGTCCATTTCTTCCAAAAAAGTAGTAGCACCTTCAACTGTCTTTGACATCAAAGTTCCACCAGAAGCAACATCAAATATGGTTCTAGTTTTCTCATTTAACCCATTATAGAACATCTCAACATGCAACCAATCTGGCTATCCATGTTAAGGGCAACATTGAATCATATCTTTATACCTTTCCCATGGTTCATAGAGTGTCTCAAAATCATTTTGTCTAAATTGACCAATCTCACTCCTGAGTTGGACTATTTTTACGAGTGGAAAGAATTTAGCAAGAAACCTTTCTGCCATGTCCTGCCAACTAGTTATTCTTCCTTGTTGTAGATATTGTTGCCAACATTTGGCATTGTCCCTCAATGAAAAAGCAAACAATCTCATTCTAATGGTGTCTTCAGTAACACCATTCATTTTTATAATGTCACAAATCTCCAAAAACATCACTAAATGAATATTAGGATCATCAAGTGGCTATATGCTAAATTAGGCTTATTTCACCATGCTAATCAATGCATGTTTAAACTCAAATTTATTGGCATTAATGGTCTGGTGTATTACACCTGAATAGTTATCATTCACAATTGGCCTTACATAATCCTACAAGGTGTGTGGCAGTGCATTCTATTCTCCTTCATGCATGGCTAGTAATTTCTTTCTTTCTTCATGATCTAAATGTTCTTTCAATCTCCAGATCAAAAGAAATAATGTTTCGAGTTCTAGCACGGCATATCCAATGTCAAAAACACACCTAGAGGAAAATAAAAATAAAATATAATTCTAAATTAAAACCAAAATTACATTGTATCGATATTAGCAAAAATAAGAAAAATCATTCCTCAAAAATGGTGCCAAAAACTTGATCGGTGCAAAACTACAAGTGTACAATATCGTAGTTTTATAATAAAGTGATAAGAAGAGTATCGTCCTTAGGGATTGGTTACCTACTTTTGAAAAATAACAAAATTATACTAATCTCAATTTTATCTAGAGAAGTCATGTAAGTTGTTGTAATTAAAATTTAAAATAAAATATATTTAAAGAAAATGCACAAAAGAAAATAAAGATATTGTTCAAAGATCAAATTAATAGAAAGAAAACTTTTAGGAAATAGATTTCATCTAATCCCTCAGTATGCTTTACTCATCTAGCTAATTGAATTTAATTATGCTCTGTTTGTTATACAAGAGTACACAATTTAATAAAGCCAAAAAGTATTAAGACCAATGATTTTAATACTACACAGGTTCATACAAGTATTTCAATCTCTATTATTACCTATTTCAAAATATTCCAGATCAATCCTATCATTCCCTCTTTCGATAGTAAATTAAAAGATTAAAACCATCTAATTAATGACCATTTAATTAGAAGAAATATACTCAGAATAAATCAAACAAATATAAAGAGAAATAATTCAAATTAACATAAAAAATCAAGCATAGTTCAGAATTAAATTACATCTTTTTCCTAGAATAAAGAATAAAAAATTCATCCTAAAAATTAAATTTAACGTAAACGAATTCACCATAATTTTTTGAAAGGAATTGAAAGAAAATTGACTCGTAAAAAGAATCTACTATCACATTAACTTGTTATGCTCCAATATGCTTTTGGTTTTCTCTTTCCCGCTACGCCACTATATTCTTTTTTTCTTTTTTGTTCTTGTTCTTCGCTCATGTTTCTTTTTTATTTTTTGTTTGGTTTCTATTTCTTTGGTTCGCCACCTCTCTGTTCTTTTTTTATTTCTTTTGGTTGTTCTCTTGTGGCCTCCCTTTTCTTCCCTTCGTTTGAATATATTTCCTTTCTCCAATTTTCTCAATTTCTTATATATATATCCTTTCTGCAACCTTTCTTAATCCAATATATATATGTATATATATATTTAGAGAAATCTTAATTTAAATTTAAGAGTCCTAATATGATATGATTCTATAATTTTGGATCTTCATTATCTCCAAATCTACAATAAAATTTAAATAATAATAATGAAGTCTAAATTCAATAAAAAATAAATACAATTAGACTAAAGTTAAAGTTGAAAACTGATAAATTATGCTAAATTATAAAAGTCATCACATGTAGATTGTATAGTTTGCATATTTTTATTGCATGTAGATTTTACTTGTTCTACTACATGTAAATTATGCTTAACTTATCATGTATATATGTATAGGGGTAACGTAATAGTATTTGTAAAGGCTACATGTTGTATCTTTATGATACGTTCATAGGATACATGTTTGTTTCATGTGAGTAAGTTATTGGTGTAGAGTGAAGTCTTTATGCTTCAAATGTGCTATGTGTAATGGTTATGAGTTCATTATGATAGAGGATTAGATTAGGTGATTATTGAAGTTGGATGGAGCACTTAAGATGGATGCACTTGGAATAGGTGTGTCATTGTGTTGTTCATAGAAGAAAACAACCTTAGGACATCTTCATGATCATGTCATATTCAATACGTATATTTACTTAGTTATGTATTGCTTTGGCTCGAAAAGCCAAAGAGGGAGAATGTAAGTCCTATTGTCCTCATCTCTATGTGTTGGCTCTCATGTGCAAAATAATGTATCTATTTTATTCTTACTTAGTGCATTTGTCCTCCTCTGTGTAAGATTGGTTATTACAGATTAGTAATACACACACACACACACATAGTTTGGAACACTTTATATAGGAGCATGTTTATACAAACCATGAGGTTGGTTTTAATAGTGTGCATGCTAGTTATAGTATTGGTCTTTGGTGAGTGAGCCAACATTGTCACTTTTTTTTGTTTCATTTTAGGTATGACAATTTTTGGAATTTAATTATCATTTTTTGAAACCAAAATAGTATCTTTTTTAGTACCTCATCGCCACCATCCCCATCACCTTTGGTGTGATGGTTGGAGAGATGACTGGCAAGGTGGTCGTCTGAGGCTCTATAATTACCCCCCATTTTTTCTTATTTGGTATCCAAAAAAAATATAGCGAAGCTTTATCAAATTAACATCATATTTTTCTATTTCTAGACCTCTAATACCTTGAGTGTTGTTCGATATTAGTGATTAGTGATTGTGTGAGAAAAATAATGTTTGTGAGTTGTGAGTACTCGAGATGGAGTTTGCTAATTAGTGTAAAATAGTGTTCTTAAGCTATGAGTACTTAAGACTATTTTATCGATGTGGTGAAAACTTCTTTGGAAGAGTGAACTAAGTTAAATTCCTTCAATTCTCATATCTCTTACTGTGTGAAATGAGAGATAGGGTGTTTGAGTTTGAGGGTTGTCCTTAAGAGTGTGAGTTGTTACACTTTTTTTACTAGTCTATGGTTACTGATCATACCATATTTCATGGTGTGGGCTCCAGAGGAAAGTTGGGTTCTTAAGTTGAACCCGATTGTTACAAAAGTAACAAGCAAAAGTAGCAATAGGAAATTCGGACAGATGTCTGTACTAATAGAGGTAATATTGGTTTTATTTCTTTTAGAGTTGTAACAATTTTTATTATTTAGTGAATTTTTAATTCTTAAGTTGTTGCCTTAAGCAACCCGAGGATGTTACCACATTGATAGGATCTCTATACTGGTTTACCTTATTATATCTAATGTTGTGCATGCTTTAATGTATGGTTGTACAATTAGAGTTTAAATGGTGTATCTTTACTTACTGATGTTTAAACTCCATTACAAAGCTTTTATGATTTATTTCTAGCTTTTTGACTCTTGAATATTGCTTTTGGTTTATATTGTCTATCTATAATTATTTTTACTACAACTTTCATTATTTGTCAGGTGTTTGTCTCTCTATTGTTTTCTTGTTTGGCTTGAGTCCTTAAGGTGCTAGTAACTTCTTTACTCGTGCATGATTAGATTGTGTTGGTATAATCTGTTTTTTATCTACATGTGAGTTTGGAGTGAGTCTCTAAGGAGTTTGTGTATCTTTACCCTAGAAATGTACCTGGTGTTAGATTATTTATTAGAGTTTTGCTATCTATGTTTGATACAATGCTTTTAAAGTACAATTATCATTTACTGAATTTGTTCCCACATACGATGTCTTGAAGTGATTAGAAATCCTTTAATATTTTTGGTATGTATACCTATATCACAAGCTATGTATTATTTTCCATGTATGTATATTGCTAGTCTTGATAGGATCCTGTAAGGCACACTATCACTAGTGTGTATTCTATAGATTGTTGTTTCTGAATTTGCTTGTTGTTATTGTTGTGTTTTGAATTGAGCATGTTGTTTTGTACTTTCAATAATTTAATTGCTAAATTAATGTTGTGAGGCCTACTTGGCCGAATTAATATAGAAAACATGAAAAGATTCTATGGGTTTGCATTTCCACCCCTCATCTTGGTCCCAGTTGCCTAGTTGAGTTGGAAGAATAATTGACCTTCATGTAATTGTTACTTCGTATGGGAATCTCGATAATCATAATTTTGTCCAAGTATGTGCCAATATATAAGGATCATATTGTGATTAGATAGAACTTTTTTGGTCTATTATATGTTGTTTGATTTCTTCTATTACTATTTCTCGATCTGTCATGCTTATTGCTTTATCTTATTACCTTGTTATCTCTTTCTTAATATAAATTAATATGCCTTTTATTTGTTGGATTTATTTTTATTTGTTTCTACCTTGCTTAAATAAATCTATGATACCATTTCTATTATTATTTTCAGCTACTTGCCAACCATAGTGAGTCCTAAGGGGAGAGAAACTAGAACAACCCAAATTAATCCACAAATTCCTCAACTCCTTTATTGGATTTCATGATGAAATTCATTGTTGTATAGGAAAGAAAGAATGTTGAAATTGTGAAAATTGATGAACTATCAAGATATATATAAACTTATGAGCTCACACTTAAGCCACCTGAGAAGAACAAGATTGTGGCCTTCAAGAGTACCAAAAAAATAGTTTCTAATAGTGATGAAGATATTAATGATGAGTCTATAGTCCTACTTGCATGAGAATTAAGGAAGTTCCTACTAAAAAAGAATCAACATGATAACAAATCTAGTTGGGGACAACCTAGTCCCACCAAGGATAGGGAAAGAAAAGGGAAATCAATTCCTTGAGTTATATCATACCCTAAAATATATGCATGAATTTTAAGAAGAAAAATAAATTTAAAGGAAGAAAGTATTAAATGAAAGGTATTAGCTATGAAAAATCATCTTAAAATCAATCATTTATTCTTAAAATAAAATAAAACAATTAAGGTACTGAAATTCCTAACATATCCATATTTTTATTCACAATAATTTGAAATCCAAATGAATTTTTCAAATCAAAGTAGTCCCATGGCACAATTGAGAACATGTAAATATATGTGATCATGTATATGTGATGAGTATGTTAAGAAAAAGGGTTGTAGTATTCATGAGGATTGGTAATAATATCTACTACTAATTACTAGTTTGTTAGTAAGTTAATTAAAATTAGTAAAATGTGAGTTTTTACTATTTTGAAGAAAATAATATAAAGTAATAAAATAATTTGCACAAGAATATTGAGAGATATGTGATCATATGACTATCCTTATCACTAGGCAACAATTTTCTTCATCATGTCATGATTGTAAATTACTTTCTTTAGTTTTAAATCACTTTCATAATTTAAAATCATTCTTAAATTCTTAACACAACTAGAAAAAGGGGTATTTAAGTCACTATGTAAGTCTATTTTTGCCAAAAACCGACTTATAATGAATTTAAAGTCGGTTCGGTGTAGAACCGACACTATCTATATAGGACGTACTGTCGGTTGACGTTACGAACCGATGCTATCCACATAGGACATAGCATCAGTTTACATGGCGAACCGACGCTATAGGCGTGGATAGCGTCGATTCGCCATGTCAACCGATGTTACGTCATACGTCTATTTTTTAAATTAAAAAATGCATGCAGTTTACAATTGAAATTTTTTTTAAGTACAATGTTTTTTTAGGTCAATTATTATTTTATTTGACTCTTTAAAATTTAAGTTGGATATATATATAGTATAATTTTTTCCTTTTTTTTAGACAATTGGTTTTTAAAATTATATAATTTTGTGTATTTGTTTGGATTTTATATACATACGTACAATATATCTTTATTTAATATTTTGTGTATTTGTTTTGGATATTATTTTAAAATTATTATTTTTTCTTTTTCTATAGTACATATATACATATAAGAGTTTAAATAAAATAATAATTGACAAAAAAAATCAATTTTAAATTGCATGGCTAGCTTCGGTTGACGGGGCGAACCGACACTACACACGTGGCTAGCTTCGGTTGACGGGGCGAACCGACACTACACACGTGGCTAGCTTCGGTTGACGGGGCAAACCGACGCTAGCCACATAATATTACCATTCTACTATCTTCTTCACCATAGAATCTGAAAAGAAAATTCATTTATCCTTCCCCCCTTCTCCCAAAACTGAGCTCCCCCACACGCTTTCTCAATTTCTGGCCACCTCCGACCATCATTTCCAATGTCATTTTGTGGGTTATATTCCTCTTCTCATTATCTTTCAAATCCCCTATTTTTTGAGTGAAATACTCAAAAAATTTATACCCATTTTCTCCACCTATTTTTACTTACAAAACACCAATTTCTTCTTCATTTCCTTCATTTAGTCACTTCATTTACTCTTGTAAGTATTTCTATTAATGTTTTTACTTATTATTCAGTTTTATTTATTTTTTGTATAAATTTTTGATTTATGTATTTTTGTATTATGCTTATTATTATATGTTTGGCTTATTTTATATGGAAATAATATATACATTCAAACAAGTGACCGTTCAATTGTTCTGTGAAAATTACAATATTATTATGAGCTTTTTTGTTACTATATTGCAACTTTAAAGGAATAGCGGGTACTAGTATAGAGATTGAAGTATTTTATTTTTATAATTTAAAATAATTGTGTTTTAGTTTTAAAGAAAATATATTTAATTTTAAAAGTTTGAAGTAATACTTATTATTTTAAATTTTTAAGATTTAATTGTATAATTTTTTAGTCACGGGCCAGGGTTGGAATGTTTTAGTTGAAAATAATATAATTAAAGAATTTATTTTATAAAAATAATGAGTTGTGTTTAAAGAGTAGTTTTCTAATTTTTTTTATAAAATTAAATAATTAAAATGGATAAAATAAGATATAAAATAAAATTTTAATATAAAATTATTTTAAAAAATTTAATAATAAATTCTAACATAAAATTATTTAAATATATTATTTATTAAAAAATAAAAAAAATAAAATATTCAAATAAAAATAGTGACAATATGATTTATAAGTTTGTTTTATAATTTTTAACTATTTATTTATTTATTTAATACCTATTTGATTTTAAGATTATTAAAACAATATATATATTATTTGTATAAAAAAGATATCTCTTAATTATAGCATCTCTTAATTTATATATAATAATACTTAAAATATATTCATTGGTTACATAATTAATTAATATGTTTAATTAATGTCATTAATAGAAAATGGACAAATGTTGGATGTCAAAGTATAGAATTGAGCAGGACTACATTTCTAGAGTTGAAAGTTTCATGGAATTTGCTTGTAGAAATAGTAATACTGGAACTAATATGATTCGATGCCCATGTGTTAAATGTAAAAATGGAGAAAATATAGATAATATTCATGTGGAAGAGATAAATAAGAATGTGAGTGGATTACATACATCTTATCATAATGCACACACAGAAAATATGTTTGATGGTGTTGAAGATGAACTATGATAAGAGTCAAATTATTGCATTTTTGTTATGATTTAAATGTTGATATTTGTGTGAAAATTGCGTTTATTTGATTATTTAATCCACAAATGTCATTTCACGGGTATTTCGTGTTTAAAGTGCAATTTCAGGTAAAATCATAATTTTGGAGAAGTTTGGGACAAATTTCTATGAACGGGATTGAGTGCAAATAAAAAGAAAACAAAATTTCAAAATTTGGAATTTCGCCGCCGGCTAGAATATTCTCGCCGCCGGCGAAAACCTTACGGAGAATAAGTTGAGCAAAGCAATCTCGCCGCCGGCCAAATAAATTTTGCCGCCGGCTAATTTAATCTCGCCGACGGCCAATGAATTCTAGCCGCCGGCGAAAATCTTCCTGAGAGCACAAAATTTGGCAAATTCATCTCGCCGCCAGACAAATTCATCTAGCCGCCGGCCACATTATTTTGGCCGCCGGCCAAAATCGAAAACCCAAAAAAAATTTATTTTCCAGAAAACTCGCCGCGGCGAGAATAATGTTGCCGCCGGCGAGTTTCATCCGAAAACAGATTTTTTGGTTGTTTTGTTCCAAAATTGCCCCCCAAAACCCTAGATCTATATATATAATATGATGGAAAAAAAGGGGGACGGCAGAAAGCAAAGTTCAAAGGCATTTTTGGAGAAGAGAAGAAAATTTTGGAGAAACTTGAAGGATCTTCACCATTGTTGCTACCAAGCCTTCATCTTCTAGAGTTTTTTTCATCTCTTCTCCTTAGTTTTTATTTTCTGCAGTTTATTCATATTTGTTATTCATGGATTCAATTGAAATAATGGTTGTTCTTATTTCCGTTATGAACTAATTCGTTTTTGCTAAGGCTATGATGTAGTTAGATCAAGGAAATCTGATTTCTTTTGTTATGGTTATATGAATTCATTGTTTTCAAGTCGAGTATTTATTTCCATGCTTAATGCTTTTAAATTTCTGATCAAGATTTAGATGATTTGTTGCATTATATTGAGACCGAGAGGAGATGTGTAATGAATGCTTCTTGTGATAAATACCGTATGTTGAATGCGAGTTTGACACCTAATGCATGATGTATGTGGTTATTCTAGAAATTCCATAAATCGTAATGTGCTTATTTGTGATTAAATCTTCATAGAAATATAGTTGGTTTTCATAGATAAGTAATTCTAATATAACTTGAGAAAGAGTATTAGATAAGTTTGGGTTTTTCAACCATCACTTTTAGCTTTGATTTTCATATAACATGACTTGAAATCGGATTGAATTGATTTAGCGAAATCAAATGCCTTAGCGTTTTTAATCATTTGTGAACAACATTAAATTTTGTTATTTGCGTTTAGTTTTATGTTAATTTTCTTTTTAAACAATTTCAACAATTCAGTTTTCAAATAAAATTAGGGTTAGTCAATTTTGGTACTTAGTAACGCCATTCCTTGTGGGTTCGATATCGGTACTTTTGTACACTTTATTACTTGAACGATTCGTACACTTGCGAAAATAAGCATCAAACTACGTAAGGATTATCCCGAAATCTTTAAAACACTTCTAGAAGATGTCGAAAAACCGTTGTATCCAAAATGAAAAAAATACACTAAAATGTCAGCATTGGTTCATTTGTACAATGTTAAGGCAAAATATGGTTTTTCTGACAAGAGATTCACAGAATTACTAAATCTACTAGTCGATATGTTTCCTGAGGGTATTGAATTTCCATCTTCAATGTATGAAGTGAAGAAATCTCTTAGTCGATTTGGCATGGAATTTCATAAGATTCATACTTGTCCAAATGATTGCATTCTTTATAGAAAAGAATATGAGACATTAGATGATTGTCCGATGTGTAAAGAATCGAGATGGAAGCATGGTACAAATGAGATAACACATAAGAAAGGCATGCCTGCAAAGGTTCTTTGGTACTTTCCTTCAATTCCTCGCTTTCAAAGGTTGTTCAAAAGTAAAGAGACATCAAAGATGTTGACTTGGCATTCAGATAATCAATTTGATGATGTGGTGCTACATCATCCTTGTGATTATCCAAATTGAAAATTAGTAGATAATTTATCTCCGCAATTTTCATCTGATTTACGCAATCTTCGTATTGCCATTATTGTTGATGGAATTAATCCACAAAGTTTTGTTAGTAGTAGATATAGCTGTTGGCCAGTAATTATGGTAACATACAACCTTCCTCCCTAGTTGTGTATGAAAAGAAAATTCATGATGTTAAAATTATTGATCTCAGGACCAAAACAACCCGGTGTTGATATGGATGTATATTTGCAGCCTTTGAGAGATGATTTAAAGATTTTTTGGAATGATTGTGTAAATGTTTACGATGCACATAAAGAACAACACTTTAACTTGAAGGGGGCCCTTTTATGGAAAATTAATGATTTTCCCACCTATGGAAACTTATTAGGGTATGCAATAAAAGGTTACAAGGGATGATTGAAAAAACAAAGGATGGAATTAAAGCAAGACTAGATTTAAAGAAAGTAGGCATACGACCTGAATTGGCACCAAGGGTGGAAAATGATAAGAATCGAACATACTTGCCACCAGCATCATATACAATGTCAACAAAAGAGAAGGATGTGATTTGGAAATGTTTGGAGGGTGTGAAAGTACCTGATGGTTACTCATCCAACTTTAAGAAACTTTATGGATTGAAATCACATGACTGTCATATCTTAATGCAATAGTTATTACCAGTTGCTATTAGATCAATTCTTCCAAAACATGTTCGATTATCAATAATTTGACTTTGTTCATTCTTCAATACAATATGCAAGAAATCTATATCAATTGGCGAGTTAAATTCTTTATAGAAATATGTTGTAAAGACTTTGTGTCTAATTGAAAAATATTTTCCTTCTTCTTTCTTCGATATAATGATTCACTTGTGTGTTCATTTAGTTTGAGAGGTTCAATTGTGTGGTCATACTTACTTAAGGTGGATGTATCATTTTGAGGGATATATGCAAGTCCTTAAAGGATATGTAAATAATATAAATTGACCTGAAGGATGCATGGTGGAAAGCTACATTGCTGAAGAGGCCATTGAGTTTTGTTCTGAATACTTTAGTGGTTGCACTGAAATTGGGAATCCTACACACAACTTGTTCTTAGAACGTCACATGATCCAAGTAGGTAACCCTATGCTTAGTGGAAGTAAGAAAATTTTTATTGATCGCACTCGATGGGAAAAAGCACACCGAATCATTTTTGGTAAATAATAACGAGGCAAAATCGTACATAGAGTAAGTGATGTTCAACCTTTCCATTTATGCAAAAATCATTTTTTATTTAACTATGAATGATGATATATACTTCATATATATTTAATAACATTATAGGATGCATTTAAACTTATTAAAGATTGATCCTCATTATAAAAAAAAGGAGGAGAACAATAGTTGTATAATGAACATAAGCGAGAGCTTATTAATTGGTTTCGCAACCATGTAAGTGTCACAAACAAAAATTCATGCATGTATGTTCCTAGATCTATGCAATGTTTTAAAACTTTACTCTAAACACATTTCATGTTTTTGTATACATAGATTCGAGATGAACTTAAGAAACTAATCATAAAATATCAGAAAGTTTACAATGGCTTGCACATGGGCCAAAATTCGATGTCAAATCATTTTCAAGTTTCACAATAAATGGATCGAGGTTTATGACTCAAGCTAGGGACAAAGTCTGAGTACATTAGAATAGTGGTGTGAAGATGGTTGCACAAACTATGCAATTTTCCAGTTCAAAAGGTGGTAATCCTGTACTTTTTGATAGAACATATTATGGTATAATACAAGAGATTTGGGAATTGGATTATGAGGTCTTACATGAAACAGTTTTCTTATGTGATTGGGTCGAAGATGTTATCAATGTTGGTTATAAAATAGATGATTTTAGATTTACCCGTGTAAATTTATCCAAGATAAGTCACACTGATGATCCTTTCACGTTAGGACTTCATGAAAAACAAGTATTTTATGTGAGCAATCAAATTGACACAAGATGGTCTGTTGTGTTAATGCCTCCACCAAAAGAGTTTTACCATTGTGATGATTTTGAAGATGACGACCCTATGCTTGATACATTAACCAATATTAGTAATTTCTCAAATAAATTGCCTAATGTATGTGATGATCTAGTTGATGACGATGATTCTTCATCATGGGCTCGAAGTGATTGTGAAGGAATATATGTATACGATCAATAACCTAATTAAACATAACATATGTTCTATATTGTTGTAATAACTCTTATATATATATATATATATGTATGTTCCTAAAATTGTCAATTAATTTATATTTCTTCATTGTTTGTAGATATTTCATCGATCATCGGGTAACAGAGCTTGTAGATCCAAATGATCCATTGGGGTATTTGAAAAGAAGGGGTTGGTCGAATATACCTGATGCTCCACTTAACCTAGATGATAGAATACTTGTTCTATTTGATGCTACTGGTAATCCAATAGGGGAAAATGGCCAACAATTGAAATCCTTTATTGGTCGACTTGTGAAGTCCAATATACCAATCAATATAAATGATTGGTCTCAGGTTGACGTTAGAGAAAAGTTCAAAATATGGATAACCATTTGTGTAAGTCTCTTATATTTTATAATCAATTATGTACATATATTATATCTTTTTTGTATTATATCTAATTTTTTGTAGTGTGTTTTTACATAAATGCTACAAAGTTGATGACAATTGGAAGAGCAAGTGTTATAAGATTACAAATAAGGCGTGGAAGGAATACAAGACTTCTAGATTGGCAAGAAATTATGTGTTTTCATATTTGGAACCACTTGATGAGGTATAGCTCTACAAAATCCCTAAAGGACACCCCTGGATTACACCTCAAGTTTGGAAAGATTTCATGGATTATAGACGTTTGGATGAATTTCAAATTATTAGGGAAGAACATCAGAATATATAAATGCATAACATTCTTCCTAACCGTACTGGGAGGTCTTCAAATCCTGAAGTTAGATATAGAATGGTATTATTAATTTGTGTTAATTTATAAATATTTTTATATTTATCTTCCTCAATTTAATTTCATGTCATGGTTAATAAATTTTTCATAATTTATATAGGAAGCTGAATTGGGTAGACTTGTTACCCGAACTGAATTTTACATAGAAACAAAGACTCCCAAAATTAAAAATTCAAGACCGATGTCTAAGCGAGGAGAAGAACAACTAAATAAGTTGGTTAGTAATTTTGGTTGATACAAAGTCTTAATGATTTTTAATAATTGATGTAATAATGCATGATATTATTTTGTGCTTTATTATTTGTAGAGAGTTATTCAAGAACAAATATCCAGGGGTGAAATAATCGAAGAGCCTAGGAGAGATGCTCTATATCATGCATTTGGACGCGACCATCTTGGTCGTGTTAGGGGAGGTAGCCAATATAATGGTTATATGGAGTATTTTAACATTCCAAAACAAAATCCTCAGACGGTCAGTAAGGAGAAGTACACTAAAATTGAAGAAGAACTCAACTCCTTTAAGGCATCAATGTTAAGTGAGATTACCACTATAAAAGAATATCAATCACAACACATGTCAGGCATGGCATCGTTCAACAACCAAGGCATGCCATATTGGCCAAGCATGCAATCATCCATGCTAGGCATGCCACCTATGCAATCTCATGGCATTCAAACTATATCCAGTATGAGATATAGTTATCCTATTGGGCCTCCCTATATATGAGGAATGCATATGCAATCAAGTAGTTTCCATCGTTCATTTTCTCCAATGCAATCTGCACATTCTTACCATCAATCAAATCACGATGAACATTTTAGTGAGAATGTACATCCAATAGCTACACCACATAGGAGTCCTTCTCTATTTGATGAATCATATGTGGTAAGATTTTCATTTCTGGTGTATATAATCTAATTTTTTTATTTTTTATTTTATGTTTTATTTTTTATATATAACACTTAAATATTTTTACAGAATATGAAATCTTAATTGAAACATCCTTCATCAACAGAATTTGTTGCTATTGGAACAGTACATCAATTGAGCGATGATCGGATGATTCATAATCAATATTTGCCTAATCATTGGTGAATAGTAATTGATCAATCATTGCTTCATGATTGTCCACTACCTGTGCCTTCTGATGCTACCATATTTCAAGAGGCGGTTGGACAGTATATGGCTTGGCCGTCGATTCAAGTTCTAAATTTTGACGTGGTACTATTTTTTAACTTAAATGATAACACTTGTTTACTACTATTATTTTATTATATCTTTTATTGTTACTAACATACATAATACGTTTTTTTAGTCTATTATACCATAACTCTTAAATGCTGCACATTTAACAGAGATGAAGTAAGTATCTCGTGCTAAATCTATATCTAGTGGTCAATCATCGCGTACCAAGTCATTCAAGAAGAAGCCTTGGAAAAAGTATATTTATGATTATGCTTTAAACTTTAGTAGAAATCTTGCCACTTTAATGACTATTGTTGGGAGGGCATCTAGCATAAATGATGGATGGACTGTGCCACTTCCTATAGAAATTTCTGGTGTAGACCTTGGCCAAACTTATATATTGATCGAGTGCATATTGCAACTATTTGAATATCAAATGATCGATTTAAGTATAATTCAAGTGTGGACAAGGTGAATGTCCTCAATCTATTTAATTTTCTTTCATTTATGTAGAACATATATAATTATATTTATATTATATAATTACTTATTAAAATCCTTTTTTATATAGGGCTTGTTATTATTTACTTCAACATAATCACTCATTACATTTAGCAATGTTCTATAATTCTTCATATGTCGATCAATATCAAGAGAAGAATGTTAGCATCAGAGCTAAACAATTATGTGATAGGGCATTAATGCTTAACAGAAATCAAAAGTTGATAATCCCTTGGCCACTAAGGTTTGAACAAGGACAAAATCATTGGATGTTGGTAATCATAGATCTGTTTAATAATCATGCTTGGTACTATATCTCAGCTTCCATAGAACTGAGTAAAGATACAAAAGTAGTTGTTGAAATGTTAGAGTTATAGCTAGCTATTGGTTTCTTCCATTCTTTTTTGTAATATTTAATTAAAAACTAACCATTTTAAACCTTGATAGGGCATGGAAGTTGTGGAACAAGTTTAGGGGCATTGCCCTTAAAAACTCTCATAAGCTTATATGGACAAAAAGTTATGGTATGTATAAGCAAATATTAATAATTTTATTAATTTTACAATTGAATAATAAAGATATTCGAATATGGAAAATCATGTACACTTGTTTTTTGTAGGTTCCACAACAAAATAATGGAGTCATGTGTGGTTATTATGTCATGAATTTTATGAGCGAAATCATCACAAATATCAAAATTCCAATTGATGATGTGGTAATATCTTTGACCTATATATAGATTTTTTTTAACATATTTGAGTTATTTTTTATAAATACATGAAATTATATTCTTATATTGATTTTAAATACATGTAGTTCTTTGGTTGGAACAAGACGGGATACGACCAGCAAATTTTTGATGATTTACGAGAGAAATGGGCAGAACACATGGTTCAAATTATATCATCACAAGAAGAATCAGGAGAAGATTCTGATGATCTTGAATAGCATATGACAACATAATGGTAACTTTATTAATGATTTAATTTCTCTATTCCTTTGTCTGAATTCCCTTGTTTGATGAATGGTTATGTGCTCATGTAATTAGGGGAATGCATTGTTTGATGGACCAATTTTGGCCCAAACTTCATCTCATCTCTCTTGCCTACTTTCCTTATGAGAACATCATATTAGCACTTTATTAATCATTTGTCTATAAATATGAAGTTATCTAGAATCTCTACTGGTATTTTTAATGCTATAATGAGCTTTAAATATGAAATCAAGTGTAACTCATATTTTGTTATTTGGCTTGTATGAGTTTGGTGCCTATGAACTTATTATAAAATTGTTCCATACGTTTAAGGGCACCAAAACTCACACAAGCCAAGTAAAAAAATACGAGTTACACTTGATTTTATATTTAGAGCTCATTATAGCATTAAAAATACCAGCAGAGATTCCAGATAACTTCATATTTATAGACAAATTATTAATAAAATGCTAATATGACTTTGAAGGGTTATATCACTCGAATTTCGCTATGGTAATCTCTTTTTGATGATAATATTTATAATGATTTTATTTCTCCATTCGTATGTTTCTGAAGCTTAGACTTCTTATTTGATGGATGTTTACGTGCTCATGTATGTAAGGGAATGAATTGTTATATGAACCTGGTGTTTTTTGTTCAGTTTCCTTGTCACAATGTTGGTGATTCTAAGCCAACTAAGCTTGCTCGCACAATCTAATTGTACTTTGATGACATTATTTTATTTGTAATTTAAGTTAACTATATATGTATTGTATATACATTATTTGTTTTTGTAATAAATTTAATTATCAAGTAATTAATTATTTGTATTATTATTTATATTTTGGTTTTTTATGCTTTATATATTAAATACAGGGTGGAGTGAAAAATGAGAATAAAGAAAAAAATCATAAAATGTAAAGTCGGTTAACCACGTGAACCGACTTTACATTTTAAGTCACTCAATTTAAAGTCGGTTCAGTGAATCGACTTTAAATTTGTTTAAAGTCGGTTTTAGTTTTAGAAGATTAGTATTGCTTAAAACTTCCCATATTTTCTTACCAAGTACTTGATTAAATATCCACTTATTGACTAACCTAAATCCTAAACAACCTAGAGGTATGCTTAATAGATTTAGTTCATTTATTGCATTAAGATCTAAACAGATGATAAAATAATTAAATAAGTTGCATAAGAATATTGAAAAAGATACGATCATAATATTATTCTTACCACTAGCCTATAATTTTATTAATCATATCATAATTGTAAATTAGTTTCTTTAGTTTTAAATTACTTTCATAATTTAAAATCATTCTTATATTCATAAGTTTAGCTTCAAAAGTCTAGTTTTGCTTAAGACTTCCCATATTTTCTTACCATATAATTGATTAAAGGTCTATTTATTAACGACCTATATCTTTAATAACCTAGAGGTATGGTTAATAGATTTAATTCATTCATTACATTAAGATTTGTACATATGATAAAATAAGAAAATAAGTTGCACAAGAATATAGAGAGATATGTGATCATAAGATTATCCTTACCACTAACCTATAACTTTATTAATCATTTCATTATGGTAAATTAGTTTCTTTATATCCAAATCACTTTCATTTAAAATCATTCTTAAGGTCTTAAGTTTAGCTTTAGAAGTCTAGTTTCCCTTAAGACTTCCCAGATTGTTTTACCTTGTAATTGATTAAAGATCTGCTTAACAAACCTAAATAGTGAACAACCTAGAGGTATGTATAATAGATTTAATTCATTCATTGCATTAAGATATAAACAAATGATAACCAAACTATGAAAGATTAAAAAAATCATTTAACCTTTAGTGAAGGTATACAATCCTACTTGTGATAGCAACCAAGTACCACTTCATATAAGAATATTAGTGATTACATTATAAAATCTTATACTAGATATAAATATATTCATGCAAAAAACTCATTAATTACTCTAATTCATACATAGCAAAGTTTTTGCATTCAAGCAAACAATCAATAACATCAAAAATCAAGCATTGAAAATAAAACTATTATGATATTAAATTAATTAAACCATAGTCTAAGTTTTTGAATTACCCACAATCACAAGGAATATTTATCTAAGCAAGAAATTTATCAAATTCATAACATTAACTAAATATTTCATATCAAAGAAGAAAAGAGTAGAGAAGAAATATGATTTGGATGAATTATTTGAGCTAAAAGAACCAAAAATATCAATATTCAAATTGTTCTTAATTTTCCTCTAAGAATCTTACAATATTGCACCAAATCTAAATTTTCTAAATTTTTCTCTCATGTTTACTTTTTGTGTAATTTTGGTGTTGATCATATTTTATGGGGTGTTATTTGGTATTTATATCTAGAAGATAAATGGGTCCTTGGATTAGGATTAGTGCACACCAAAAAGATACGTGGATTGTGACACATGTTACACTGAGGAATAAGGAGTTGAATGGTTGGGAGCGAATTTAAAAATTCACCACTTGTCCAAACGAGATAGCCTTCCTAGATTTGTGAAATTTATTTAGGTTTTCTAAGTACATCCACGTCATTTTCTAAATTAAGCCATCTAATCCATAAATTTTCTAAAACAAATCCATAACAATCGTAGAAAAATCCCAAAAAATCAAGAATATTTATATTTTCCCTTGAATATAAAATAAATAGCACTTATCATCTTAATCTACATATACTAGAAACTCAAATAGCTAAAGAAATAAAATTTTTAAACATCATAATACTCCCAAAATTATACTCCATAATTATGCCACAATCATCACAAATACTACAACTACACTAATGAAAAAGGTCAATAAAAGAGGATGAGTGAGCTCACAACCCAATAGTAGAGTACTTCATGCAATAAGTTATATAATTAAAATGATGCATACAATACGATATAAAGTTCTCATGCATGTCCATAAAACTAGTAATCATAAACAATATTATATAGTTGAACGATTTTCCTTTAAAAGCTTATCATACTTGTACTTCCTTGCTTCTTAAACTAGGGGGAGTGTACATTCTAGGTACCCCATTACTTACTCATACCATAATACAATATGAAAATGCCAATCATAAATCAACATGCTATGCAATATCCATGTGTATTGGTCAATTACGAGATATTGTTTCTTCAAAAATGTGTAATGAGTGTTATGTAAGTATACATATTACAAACAAGTAATATAATGATGAAAAATGATCGTTCCTACTAATATTGTAATATTAGAAACTAATGTAAAAATTAACAAGTAATATCAATTTTGTATGTTGAGAAATCAAAAATGAAAGAACTAAAAGTAAAATAGTAAGTAACAAATTGTGGCAACTTAGTACCAATCAAATTTAGCTTAACAAGAGAAATAATGAAGAGTTCATGTGATTTAGATAACAAGGATTGTAAATGAGACAAGTTGTCGTAGTTAATACACAGTTTTCTGTAGAAATGCTATAAGAAAATATATTATTAACCATAACTCATGAATTTATAAGGGATTTTTTCGAATTTATGATAAGTTTAGTTCCTAAGGTTCAATTAAACATATTCTTGTGTAAACATGACCTTAAAAGTGCATTACATGCACCAATTCATTTGGTTATGTGAGACAACTATATATTTCTATATTAGTTGCAAATTTAACTTTAATCCTTACACCTAAGCTAAACTCACATTATTCTAGCTTAAACCAACTTTAACTAAACTTTCCAAAATTAATCTCCATCTATTATCCTATTAATTGATGATCAAGTAAAAAATAGGAATAAAATAGTATTGCAAGTTTGAATAACTAACAAAACTTTACTAAAGCATAGTACAAATTTTATAAAAACAATGAGTACATTAAGATCTTAAAGTCTATTTAAACTCATTATGTAGGTTTTCTCAAATAAGAAAGCAAGTTATTAAGATAGTAATGCAAATATTAACTCTAATATATTAGAGTTATTAACTCTCCCAAACTTAGCATCTTTATTATCCTCAAGCAAATAAACCCTAAAACACTTATCTAAATACCACAAAAGAAACAACAAAAGCTTAAGAAACTAAAAATACTTACTAAAAACTAAAATACAAAATAATAGACTTGTTTTCTCAAAGTTAGGAAGAAACAACCTAATGAATAAAGTCTTCCACGACTTATTTTTATGTTCAAACTTTCTTAATGTAACTCAAAGTAAGAAACTAGGATCGAGCTTCTGATTTTTTTTCCACTGAAGCATATTTGTAGCTCTCTTTTACTTTTCTAATTATATATATATACACACCTTATATATATATACACACCTGTAAAGTAATAATAAAATAACTAAATACAAAATACCAAAAATAATAACAATCTAATAAAGTCTCAACTATTCAATCATTCATTCCTCCAAAACTCCTAAGCATTTCTCAAAATGTTTGATTTAACTCTAAATCAATCCTCAAAGTGATATTAAGCTTATAAGGTAAAGAAGGGGTACAAATCAAAAGGCTAGGCTATAATGAGGGTTATCAAAGAAAGAAATGGATTTAATTAAGCTCAAAGAAGTGTACTAAGGATACAATATCAATCAAGGAAGCTAGAAAGGCACAAACGATCCAAAGAATGCATAAATCATCTCATTAGCCAAAATACATTTAGCATTTTTCCTTGAGGGTTCCTCCAAATCAATTCTAGAGAATTAAGCTCTCCCATAAGTTTAACCCTCTCTACGTTCACATCAAACTCAAACCATGATTAGTGCATAAATATTTATGGGATTAGCATTTTAAAACATGTTTTTGATCGTCTTTATCATCACCTAATCAAATTAATTCTTTACACAAACAAAAGGCATTCTTTCTGACAAATCAATAAAATAACTTAAAATAAAATTTTCCAAACATATTAACATTAGCATTAGATTTTAACAAATATAATGGATATGGAGGTGTTTATTAAGTTGATGTTCCCAAATATTTTCAAGATTCTTTGCAAGAAATTGGTTATACAATGACTAGGGATAGATATGGAAAATCAAGTTGAGTACAAGGATTAATTTAGGAAGCAATTTTTTTTATTTAAAATAATTTTGTGCCTTTTATGTTTTATTTATCATATTTAGGAAGTAATTTTTGTTTTAGTTAATTTTGAGCCTTTCATGTTTTATTTATCATAAGTCTTTTTAGTTTTTTATTTTGGAGGATGGATTAGGCCCAATCCACAACTAAATAGGACCATTTGACCCATTTTATCTAGGGTGTTTTTTCTTAAGGGTTTAAGGTGGTGTTTTTCATAAGTAGATTTTTATAAAAATGCCGCAAATATATATATTTTTAGAAGAACGAATATCATTAATGAAAATTATATTTTAGAAAACTTTTTCTTTGCCTTCTATGCTCTTGATTGAATTCTTGAATTTCACTTATCAAATAGAGTGATCATCCTTTGTGTCATCTCAAAATTGGTGCTTTAAGGGCGTTGTTTCCTTAGGGTTCTATTCTGATTATCTTCAACTCATTCTTAGAAAATCAATGGTTCCTATTCCTTTGAGTTCATGGGTTCCTAGGGTTGTTCACCTAGAGGGACCACATCATTTGGTATCAGAGCCTTGGTTGCTGAAAACAGGTGATCTATCTTCATCTATCTTTATTCTAAATTCTAGATTTCAAAACCAAAAAAAAGAAAATTTTGTCCTTTGATTGTTTTCTACGTTCTTGATTCACATATCACAAAAAATAAGTTTCATCATTATGAATCTTGTGTTTTCTTTCAATTTCGTTGTCGTTTTTTTCATCTTTAGATTTCATTTCATAGTTTTCTGTGTATCTTTTTCTTGTTCTTTGTTTTTATGGCCAATCTATATTTCTCTATTCTTTGACATTTTCAACCCCAAATTCCATTGTTTAGACCACTTATTGAGGGATTGGAGTTTTGTCGCACCTTTTTGTGTTGTTTTCGATTGACGTTCATTAGGGTTGCGAATTTGTTTTTGTGAATTTTCTTTTCAAATTAGCAGTAGAAGTATTCCAAAAAACCAAGAAGAAAAGGAGAACAAAGTAGTAGATTGTTCAAGAATTTAATTCTTGTTTTCTTGCTGAGTGTTCTTGTTCTTATTGAAATTGTTTTTCCCTTGATTTTTTTCTTGCTACCGAAGATTGATTTAAAAAAAAGGGAATCATATTTGATCAAAAGTCTTTCTTTAGAGTCCTCTTTGGTCAAGAGTCTTTCTTTAGAGTCCTCTTTGGTCAAGAGTCTTTCTTTAGAGTCCTCTTTGGTCAAGAGTCTTTCTTTAGAGTCCTTTTTGGTCAAGAGTCTTTCTTTAGAGTCCTCTTTGGTCAAGAATCTTTCTTTAGAGTCCTTTTTGGTCAAGAGTCTATCTTTAGAATCCTCTTTGGCCAAGAGCCTTTCTTTAGAGTCCTCTTTGGACTTTCTTTTTTGTCATACCTTGCTATTAAGTTTTTAGAATTCTAAATTTTAAGATTTTCACCAATAAAATGGTTACTTCTTGAGATTAGTTGGATTCTTTGATTTTGTTAAGAAAACAAGGAAGGTTGGCATGAACTTTGAGTGGAAAAAGAAGAGCAAATTTAGTGTTAAAAAGAGAGTCATAACAATCTTATTTGAGAGAAAACACATGAGGGAGTGCATGGATTATCTCATTTTATTTTACACGTTAACAACATTAGTAAGGTAGAAGGAGAACCACAAGTGGTTGACTTGAAATTCTTCATCAAATCTATCCATGACCAATTTAAGAGGATGAATGCAAGGTTGGTTGATATAAAATCCTCTTCCAATTCTAAATTACATAAAAGAAGACATAGAAGACATGGGTTAGACAAAGAAGAAACTGATTCCAATGTGGAAGAGAGAAAAAGTTGAAATGGGACAAAAAGATCATGGTTGTACAGACAAATGGAGAAATCAAAAGTGTCAGTTCATGTGACAAAGAGAAACCACCATTGAAGGATTGTTCTGTTGTCGAAGTGGAAGAACATGTACATGGAGATTAACTTGTCACAAGGAGATGAAAAGCACCCTGATCATATTTTCCATACAAGATGCCACATGAAGGATAAGGTATACACGTTAATTATTGATAGTGGGAGCTGCACTAATGTTGCTAGTACCTTATTGGTAGAAAAATTAAATTTGAAGTGGAAAAAGTATCAAAAAATGTACAAGCTACCATGGCAGAATGATGTGGAGAAATGGAGGTTAACAAACAAGTTTGGGTTCATTTTTCAATTGGAAAATATGAATACAAGGTCCTTTATAATGTGACACCAATGTATGGTGCTCACATATTGCTTGGCCGACCATGCCAAATTGATAGGAGGGTGATGCATGATAGTTTTAAAAATTGGTACTTTTTGAAATGAACAACCAAAAATTTGTATTATCCCCTCTCAAACCTTTGCAAGCTTATAAGAACCAAATTAGGATAGTAAGAGAGTGCAAGATGTGGGAAAAATAAAAATGTGAGAAAGAGGAAAATAAAAAGAGAGCAAGTGAGGTTGAGTGGAAAAAGGAAGAGAAAAGTGCGCACAAAGGAGAGAAAAGTGAGCATAATAGAGGGAAAATGAGCAAAAAAGTGAAGAAAGTGAGCACAAAGGAGAGAAGAGTGAGAAAAGTGGAGAGAAAAGTGAGCAAAAAGGAGGAGAAAATAAAAAGGAGTGTAATTTCTAAAAAAATGAGATTAAGAGTGAAATGATGGCAAGGCAACAAGTACTTCTACTTATGTACAAGGATGTTTATCTTTCTACTAACGATCTTAACTCTTCTTTTCCTAGTGTTATTGTGTCTCTATGGAAGGAATTTGAGGATCAACTTCCAGAAGAGATTCCTCATGGATTACCTCCTTTGAGAGGAATTGAGCATCAAATAGACTTCATACATGGATCCGTTATACCAAATTGACCTTTTTATAGAGCTAATATTTAAGTAGGGGAATAATGGATATAGAAGTGCTGATTAAGTTAATGTTCCCAAATGTTGAGCAAGATAATGTTCCCCAATATTTTCAAGATCCTTTGCAAGAAATTGGATGTTTAAAGACTAGAGATAGATATGGAAAATCAAGTTGGGTGCAAGGATTAATTTAGGAAGCAATTGTTTTAGTTAATTATGGGTCTTTTATGTTTTATTTATCATAAGTCTTTTTAGTTTTTTTATTTTGGAGAATGGATTAGGCCCAATCCACAACTAAATAAGCCTACTTGACCAATTTTGTCTAGGGTTTTTTTTTCTTTAGGGTTTGAGGTGGCATTTTTCATAAGAGAATTGTTATAAAAACACAACAACTATGTAATTTGTTAGAAGAACAAATATCATTAATAAAAAGTATATTTCATAAAAAATTTGCTTTGCCTTATTGTTTTCTTGATTGAATGCTTAAATTCAACTTTTCAAAGGGAGTGATCATCCTTTGTGGCATCTCAAGATTCCTTTGTGGCATCTCAAGATTGGGATTTTAAGGACTTTATTTCCTTAGGGTTCTAATCTAATTATCTTCAATAAATTTTTAGCAAATGAATTGTTCCTATTCTTTTGAGTTTATGGGTTCCTAGGGTTATTCGCCTAGATGGTCCATATCAAAACCTCACAACATCTATTTTTAACAAAGTAATTAAAAAGCCATAGCAAATAATCCAAAAGTTCAAAATAACACCACCAATCAAACCAAATCATAATAAAAAATAATCCACCCCTGAAACTTAAGGTATGCAGTTCCCCACTACAAATAATTCAAAATAACCTCTGAAAATAAAAAAAATTAGCAAAATGAAATAGAGTAAAGACAATGTCCCTATTTTACTGCAAAAAAAAAAACAATAAAGGCCTATTTCTTTCTTACTTGAATTTTGAGGCACTGCATAACCCTCTCCTCCTTGAGGCTAATGCTTTGGCTATGCTTGAAATCTTCGATTTACCCTTATTTTTGGAGGAAATTGGTTGCTAAATTATTGGAACCTTTGCTACAATATTGGATTCCTCATGTTCATCCTTCATATGTTGGGTACGGTGCTCCAATTAGGATTCCTCTATCTTGTTCAGATTTCTGTTCTCTTCCTTAAAAATGTTCTTCAAAACTTTTGGAAATGAGAAAAACTTCTTCAAATTTGATCTCATGTTCTTTTCAATCGCAATGTCTCTCTCATATTGATATTTCCAAAAAATATTTGTTGTTGCATGAATTCAAATTGTTAAACTTCTAAGTAACTTAAATACTTTTCCATTTGAATATTTTAGCTAGAAAGAACGATGGGTTTCTATTCAATAGGTTTTTTGGTTTGAGGTTCAATTTTTTATTGTAAAATCTAAGCAATGGAAACTTGTGTGAATGTGCCATTTATTTTAAGCTTGTATTCTTCTACAACCATAGGCACATCAAAGGCCTTACATAGAGTTGTGATAAGTGAAGGAACATCAACTTTCCTTTTCTTTCTATCGAAAACATTCATATTTGCTCATAAATGATTATCCCAACATTGAGTTGCCTTTCTAACAAGATTTTATAAAATAGGGCTATTCTTTCCGATTGACAGTTTGCCCATGACTAGAGGGCTTCAATCTAGCCTTCAAAAAGTGATACCAAAATTTTTCAACTGGTAGCAATGTTGTCCTAATGATCTTAAGGGCTTCTTGAGTTGATTTTTTTCCATGTTATTCCATGTTTACAAACCATCAACAACATTTCTTCCCAACCATATTTATCAATTGATTGAATATATCCATAGTAGCCATTTCCATGTGTTTCTAGTGATAAAATATTATCGATGTCATCCTCCCCAAAAAAGACCCCAACTCCCCAGACCAGTAACCATTCTTGGTCATCATCTGGAATGTTTGTGTAAAATTCACGAACCACTGGTACCACACCATTTTTAAGTTTCTTAGTAAACTTAAACCAATTATTTCCTTCTATAATTTTGTGCATATAGAAAGGTACTCTTGAATTTTCTGCAGTAGTAAAAATGAACCCCTTTTGGATACGCATGGACCTTTTGCTAACAATTTTGTCAAATTTTCCCTTGCTTTCTCACTGATGAATTTATTTGTTATAGTTTCTCTTTTAGCTATGCTTTGTTTTAGTCAATGTCACTTCTTAAAGTAAATTTCAGTAGATTTAACCCAATAATATTATAGTAGAAATTTCAATAAATTGCATATTTTTGTTCTAGATTAATCTTGAAATTATAGCAAATTTCACAAATTAAAGTAATGATTTTAATGGATCATTTGAGAGAATATTCACCTACAACTCGTGCTCCCATATTAGAATGCTAGATGAGCTTGTAGGAGAGTTTTTCTAGATCAAAAAACTACACCAAGATTGTATTTTCATTTCCCTTTTTCTTCTCTACCAAATTTTTATCCTTCATAGGAGCCCTTCTAATGAGTGCTTGAAAAGCACTAATATTTTAATATTTATTTAAACTTAAATGAAATAATAGATTTGAATTTTCATAATTGTATCATTATTTAAACAAATCTATGTTTTTAAGTTCACGGATATATTTTGTTACTTTTCAAATATTTTTGACTTCGAATTGATTCAAAAGATAAACATTGAAGAATCATGCTTACAATCATTCATTTTTAACTTAGAATAATAAAAGCATAAAACATGTAAATCTAAAAAGTTGAAAGGGTGAAATAAATAAGAAAAGTGAAGAAAAGAAGATCAATGCGGGTTGCGGCATGAATCATTGTTGGCCACGATGTGACCTTCTTGGGAATAGATTTCATGTGTACCAAAAGTCATTTGGGCCATAGCATTGGCAAAATTTGGGCCACCGAGTGCACTTAAACCTCCATTATAATCCTTTTTTCTCTTCTATTTCTCAACTATAAAAGTAGCCCTCTTTCTTTATTTAGAATACACAAAAAAATCAAAGAACATTCGATTTTTCAGATAGTTTTTGTAGTTTCAATTTTTAAAAGAAACTTAGGAATTTCAGTTAGCTATAATTATTACCTTTTATGTAGTAGTCTCGATTCAATAAAAATATATGTAGTTTAGTTTTTGGAGGTTTTCCAGATCATAGATCAGTGTTAAAGTTCTGCATACTAAAGGATATAATTGGGATATAAATTTAATTGTATTCTATATTTACCTATTTAATATTTCGCAAGCATAACAACATTATTATTATATCATGTTTTCAAACAACCAAACATGTTAAATTTAATCACAAAAAAATTAAATATAACTTATAAGAATTAAACATAAAAATAATAGTAAAGAATAAGAATCCTTACATAACCTTGATGCTAATTCCATTTGTGGAAAACCTCCAAACGGATTTGCATTTCCGTTTATTTAATCAAAAACTTAGAAATTTACAAAAACACAGCTACTTCTTCTCAAAAATAGAAGAATAGTAAAAATAAAAACTAAGAAACTAAGAAAACTAGAGAATGAAAGAGCTAAGAAGATGTTTTGGAGGTGTGTTTTGTGTGATGGGGTATTTATCGATGAGGAGAAGGGTAAAAACGTGGAAAAAATGATAAAAATAATGGGTCAAAATGTGTAATGGGTGGACATTAATGTAAGCACTGATGTAGAATGAACGGGCTTTGACGTAGGCAGTGGCATGCATGCATTCGTCATGATATGGTGTGGTTGGGTACAGATGGGCATAGATAGGCATAGATGGATGCAGATGAGCACGTGATTTTGACAATGTTCGGGCAAATGCGTGCAAACTTTACCGTTGTGTAGGCGGATGCACGTAGACTTTGACATTATGTGGAATGGTTGCACGCATTTCTTGGCATGGTGTAGTGTGGCTGCACGCATTGCTTGACACAGATGGGTGGTTGTGAGCGGGATTTTGGACTTTTTGACATTTTTGATCGTTTTGACCCATTTTGTCCAATTTTTCCATCTTTTTGGCTTTTCCTCATTTATTTTCTCAATATATTGATGATGTATTACCTATAGTATTTTTCTTCAAGTCTTTAAGTTATTATTTTGAAGCAAAAATACTTGAAAAAAATAAAAATATGATAAAATCATATAAATATAAATCTTTTTAATAAATTAAAATATATTAAATCATGGTAATTTTAGTGCTTTTTAAGAACTCATCAGAGGGGTCAAAAGACAAACATAAGGAGACATGAATTTAGGCTTAAGGATGATAATGGTTTGATTTGGGGGATCTCAAATGACTAACTATGAGCATCACACATACATATAGGGGGAGTACTTTGCATGAGTTTGAGATGGTTTGAACTAGCACTTGAGAAAATTTCATTTGGATCATGAATGGGAGGTTATTCTTTCTAATATTATGAAAACAAAGTTTCTTAAGTCTATTGTTTTGCATTTTAGTTTTTAATAAGTTTTCTTAATTACTTAAACTTTTGTTGTTCTTTTGTGATTTATAAATAAGTGTTTTATGGTTAACTTACTTGAGTGCAAGCCAGATGCTAAATTTGGGGGAGTTGATAATTCTAATTTATTAGAGTTAATATTAGCTTCACTATCTTCGTAACTTTTTTAGTTGAAAAAATCTAGTTAATGTGCATAAATAGACTTTAATTGTATCTTTTTGAAATTGAGTATGAGTATAAAATATGAATTTAGCTTGTATTTTATCGAAATAATTAATATTTTAAAGTTTATTCACAAAAATTACATTTTCTTATTTCGTTGGGATTAAAGAGAACAAAAACAAAAATGGTTCACATTTTGCTACAACTTTGCTACAACATTGAGTAGCAAAATAATAAAATATAACACAAGGCACAATTGGAGAAGGGTCATCTAAAGGATGAAATTAGACACCTAATCACTCATTTTTAGATAGTATATTTGGGAGTTAGCACAAGAATTCCATACCATTTTGTTTCAACCTAGAAACCAAGCTATAAATATAAGATTTACTTAAAGGAGGTGAAAAAGGCCTAAAAACACAGCAAAATAGTGATGGTTAGATTTGAAAAACTCTACTTCAACATTTATTCTTTGAAGAAGATACAAAAGAATTCAGATTAAGGGTAAAGAAGACAATATTGGCAAGGAATTTCATAAAGGAGTTCAACCAAGGAAAAAAGGAGACAAGAGGCTACTTAGATGAAGTTTTCTCAACTCTTTGTTTTCTGGAAATTATCCTCTAAATTTGATATGCATATTTCTATAACTAAATTTGTAACTAATTTAGGGATGATGATGAGGTAAAATCCTTTTAGTTAGAATTGTTGATGTACAAAAACTTGATTCCTATATTTTATAAATTTATAATAAACATGAAAATGCGTGAATCACTTGTGAAAATTGATAAGTATACTCCCAAGGTTTGTCTAAAGAGGACCTAAGTGGTTTTAAATAATTTAAGAAAAATCTTAAAAACAAACATGAAAAATAGTCCTAAACATTCTATCATAATATTTTGGTTTTGAGAATTCTAATCTAATAACCTAAAATAAAAGATAGAAACGGGATTGATTCAACACATGATAGGTAGATAAACAATTAAACATTCAATGGAGAATTTATGAAAATTATTAGCTAGTTAAACATGTTTACTTAGAATTAATTAGGTTATTAAGGATATAAACTCATATTATTGATATTCTCTTTTTTATATGAAAAAGGCTTTTGGTAGAGATTAGTTTCAATGTTAATCAAATCAATTAAAGTCTTTAGGTAGGGATTAGTAACTGATTAGATTAAATAATGCTTTATTTCTAAGAAAATAACAAACCATTTAAATCAATGCTTTTAGTACGGTTATGAATACACTTATTCATAGTGTCAAAATCAAATCCTAAAACCTAACTTTTATATTATAAATGTATTAAAAAAAATATGTCGTCAGTATATTTATCAGTAAACAATTTTGTAGAAATTTAGAATGAAGAAATAAACTCAATTTATTTTGTAAAACATTTCACCTAAATTAATTTCACAAACATGAGAAACTAATATCTTGTAGTAGTAAATTGAAAAATAACAATCAAAAAGATACATAAAAATTGAATATGCAAATAATCGAATATAATTAAAATAAATACTCTAATGTATTCTTTAGTATACGAATAGAATTAAAATAAATAATCTAATGTATTCTTTAGTATATAGATTAAGTTTTGTAACGATCTATAATATAGAAAACCTCCAAAAGATTTACATATACTATTTCTTGAATCAAAACTATTACAAAAACTAAGAAAAATAAACTTTCTGAAATCTAAATCCTAAGTACTATTGCAAATTAATTCTATATTAAAACATAAACTTAAGAGTCCCTTTCATAACTAAGGCTGGCTAGTGGGAGAAAAGGCTTCATGAAAGAAAATTACTCATATGCTGCAACCTAACCTTTCCTCTACCATAACTAGTGTCTCGTGTTGGCATGCCTCAAATCAATCCGAAATAAATGACATCATTGCTCAGTTAAAACTGCATGGAAATGATATAAAATTACATGCAGTGGGTCACGACCCACTATATTTCATGCCTCGGTCCACATTGCTTGTTTTTCACTTCGTAGTTTTACCCTTTCACAACTGGTTGGATCACATGTAAGACTTACGCATACTATTCTTTTATTCTTCTAAATTTAAAATAAGTGCTTTCAAGCATGAAATCTAAAGTGTTGTCAATTTAATCAAATTAAAGCTAAAAGTATTTGAAAAATAATAGAATATACACGTGATTCTAAAAACATAGATTTTCTTAAATAACAATAAAATTATGCATATTCAAATATATTTATAACACTTAAGTGAAAATAAATCATGAAATAGTAGTGCTTTTCAAGATGTCATCACAACCTCCAACTAGCTTCTTACTAACCTTTAACTAGAAAGGTGAATAAAAAACTAAAAAAAATAAATCAACTAAATTAAACCAACCTAAATTATTTCCAGAGATTAACATGGTTGTATTTAATATATGCAACAAGCCTTTAAATCCCTAGATTTCCTTAGTAGGCAAGTTTATGTCTTACCTACAAATATCCTTTAAATGCAAAAACAAAAAGAAAGACAAAACAAATAAATAACAAATAACAAAGTAAAACTTTAAAGAAAAAATAACAAATTTTTTCATACTTTAGCCTTTTTTCAACTCATAATAAAATCTAATGCATATGCTAGATTGTTGTCTTAAATGATCATAGTTTATTCTAAAATTCAGTTCCAAATCACAAATCCATGCTTTATAACAAAAGCATATCAACTTTAACTCACCCAATTTCACTGTTAGGAATCCAAATTTGCTTTGACTCTAATCCTTACAAGTCATACTCTTAATATCACACTCATCATGAGTTAAAATACTCAACAAAGGTATATGTGAATAAAAGTTATGTAAAGAAATGAACTAATAGGTTTGCATATGAATAAAGAAGAAAAAATATTATCACTCAAAATAGAAGAATTGTATGCCCAAAATATTCTCACAATTTAGACTACTAAACATCAATTTTAGGTTTATCCCAATCTCAACACTCAAAGCATGAAATATAAATTATGACGAAAAAACTAATTATCACAATATTCTATGACACATTTAAGACATCAATCCATTAGTACAAAAGACTCAATCATTCACTTTAAATCTACTAAAAAATTATAATCTTATAAAAATTATAAAATTGAACCTAACTATCCCTAATCATATTTAATAATTTTTTTAAAAAATGCTTAAAATCATGTATAAATTTTCTTCTATCTCCAACCTAGAATCTAAATTCTCCTTAATGTATCAATTGTAAATAGAAGATAAAGAAGAAGAAAAGAAAAGTTACCCATTTGTTTTAGCTCAATATGATTACGCAAGTGATGTGATGCATCCTTCATATAGAATGTTGTGTACTTCCCATGAATCACATATTAACAAATAATTATAAATTTAACACTTTCAAATAAAATAAATTGTGCGTTCACATAAATAGAAAAAAAAAGTAAAATAAACCAAATTACATTAAATATAAAATAATAAAAACAAAATAAAATAAAAAAATAACTAAATTAAAATAAAATAAAATAATATTACCTACAATGATGGGTTACCTCTCATTAAGAACTAGTTTAACTTCTTAGTAAGACATTGCTTGAGAGATTTCTATGTGTAACACGGTCAACATACTCTCATCATTGAGTTTGTTACACATTTGCAATTATAAAATCTATAGGTATGATAAGATTATCTACCTATATTATTAAATCCTTTGCCATGACTTTTAGATATATTAAAGATTCATCTACCATTTGTAGGGACATGGTTGTAGGTTTTAGATCACCCACTCTTAGCTACGAGATTAATGACTAAGGCACTAAGTTAACACTTGTACCTAGGTCTAACACAAAATTTACCTCCTTTTTATTGACAATGGTGATATTGATATTAAAACCTCCAAAATTTGTAGGTTTGATTTGAAACACATTTTTTGAGATTTTTAGTTTAAAAATTCATTGCAAGCTGGGATATGAATAAAAATAGAACCCAAGGTAGTCAAGCAGGGATTCGTGTGTTACAGCGCACAAAACATTCTTACCATGGTGCAAAAACTTTTCCTTCAACCTAATTCTATCCCTAGAACTCCATGCCATAGCTAGTAGAAAAATATGATGCGACCCAAATTTTTTTAATAAATAATTCTAACTACTAACTTAAGATAAATACTAAACAATTATAACAAAAATACTGAACAAAAATAAATAACAAAAAGAATTAAACTTAGTAAATATAAAAAAAAATTACCAAAAAGTTAACAAAACATATTATACAAGAATTAAAAATTAGTACAAGAAAGTAATAAATAAAATTAAATAACAAAACAAAAAAATAAACAAAAATAAAAAGAATTAAGGTAGTAATTAAATAAATAAAAATAAATAAATAACATTAAAAAAATTAAATTATGTTAAAATAAAAATTACAAATACTAAACAAAAATACAAAAAAGAAATTATGTTTATAAATAAATTAAAACCTAAAGTTAACTAAATAAAAAGAAAAGATAGTTAAAATAAAAAATTTAAAAATCAAATATTTTTTGAATTTTTGATTATTTTAAACTTTTTCTAGATTTTTAATTTTTCAATTATTTTTTTAATTTTTAATTTTCTATTTTTCTACTTTTTAAATAAAAACAACTAACGAATATGTATAAATTCTCTTAAGATTTTTGGTAATAAATATTTAAAATGTTATTCCTCCTCGACAATAGCACCAAAAACTTATTGGACAAAAACTTGATAGTCAAATTTATAAATTTATAATAAGCCAACAAGTGCACCAATCACTTGAAAAAATTGATAAGTATATTCCCAAGATCCTTCTAAAGAGGAACTATGTGGTGTTAAATAATTCAACAAATTTCTTAAAACCAAACATGAAAAATAAACCTAAATATTCTATAATAATATTTTGTGTTTGAAAATTAACATAAAATTAAAGATAGAAATATGGTTGACTCAACAAATACTCAACGAATAAATAATTAATACTTAATAGAGAATTTATGGAAATTTTTAGCTAGTTAACCATGTTTGGATAGAATTAATTAGGTTATTAAAGATATAAATTCATATTATTATTTTTTTCCTTTTTTGCATGAAAAAGTATTTTGAGGAGGATTAGTTTCGTTGTTAATCAAATCATTTAAGTTTTTGATGGGAACAGTAACTGATAAGATTAAATTATGCTTTATTCTTCATGCAATTACAAACCATTTAAATTAATGTTTTTGGCAAGGCTATCAATTTTAACACATATTCAAGGTGTTAAAATCAGATTCTACAACCTAACATTCAGATTTTAAATCTACTATGAAAAATATGTCATCCAAATTAATTTTGACAAACATGATAACATAATTAATTTCCAATAGTAATAATCAGTCAGACATGTTAAGATTTTATGAATGATTAGTAAATTAAAAATAGCATTCAAAAATATAAATAAAAATTGAATCTATAAATAATTTGTAAGTCTTGTTGCACTTGTGTTTGTGTGTGGGAAACTATGTACAAAACGAAAAACCTATTTTATTTTACTTAGTGTTTTTATTTTACTCTAGGTAAGGATGTTTATTGCGGATCAATAATTCATACACATATATTTAGGTACACTTTGTATGCAAGGTGTGTTGGTTTTCAACGAGCAAGCGTGCAAGTGAGTCAATATTTTTACTCGTGTTTTTTGGAAAGAAAAAAATGTAACTTTTTTGCACCTCATAACCACCCTCACCATAGACCTTGCCATTACCCTCACCACCACCTTTGGCGAGGTGGTTGGTAAGGGGCTGATTGATTAGTATAAATACCCCTTCATCAATTGCTTCTTTAATTCAAACAATTAGCCAAAAATCTATCAAAATTTCAATTGGTTTGAATTCTATATTTACTAATTATTTTTGTAATTTTAATACATTCGTGTGAGCATAGAATAGTGTGAGATGTTATTTTTACGTGGTGAGTGAATACATTTTTGTGGAAGTAGTATTGAAAAGTTGTGTTAGTTTATTATAAACATTACTATTTTATGGTATCTAATAACATCACATTGGATGGTTTTGGCTATGGAGAATAACCATATTCATATGTCGAACCAAGATATTGTGGAAGTAGTAAGTAGGAGCAATAGTAAGAAGTTAGGACAGAGGTCCTAGCTGATAAAGGTAATAGTGGTTTTATTTTCTATTAATGTTGCAACTATTTTATCATTTTGTGTATTATTTGTTGTTGAGTGATTGTCTTAAGTTATCCAAGGATGTTACCACAAAGATACAGTCTCTGTATGGGTTTATCTCATTATATCGTGCATTATGCATGCTTTGTTGTAGTGCTAGTATAATCTGAGTTTGAATTGTGTATGTTAAAACATACTATTATTTAAACTCTAATTAGAACGCTATTTACTTTCTCTATTTTTTGGCTCACATATAATATATCTTATTGAATATTTTCTATTGTTTTGATATTATGTTATTACTACTTCTATTGAGTTTTCTATTTAGAGTTTTTCTTCTTTACACTACTTCTAGGGATGAGTTTGTTAGTAGTCTATATCTTCTTAACCTGTGTGAATACTAGGTCGTGGACTCTTTCAATTGGTATTAGAATGGGTACACCCTATTTGAGATTAATCGCTCCATTTTTAGTCCCTTCATGGTAAGTTGTGTGTTTAATTCTTTCAAATCCTTTGTAATGGATGATATATAAGGGTTGGTTAGTGGAACACCTATATTCAATGGATTATGTTACTTTTACCCTAGATATAAGATGTGCTTTTACTTGATATCTAACAACAATGATGTTTGGTATTTGATCGAGGATGGTTGGATTTTTCCTATGCATGTGTCTAAGATTGGTGTTGTCGAACCCAAACCTATCAATGTTTAGAATAAATAATAACTTCATCTTAACAATTTAAACTACCAAGGTTTCTAACGTCTTATCAACTCAATTACCACAAAAGATTATGCTATTATGAACAAGTTTATGACTATCAAGGAAGCATATGAATTCTTAGAAAACAATATGGTGGATGCACCTCTATGACTAGTGTAGAAAAGACAAAGGTTGTTACTCTTGAATGCTCTACTCTTATGGCTTTCCACTACAAGGATACTCCCTTTAACCCAATTTATTGGACTAACACTAGTGAAAGTGAATGGTTCCCTCTTCAAGATTCATATGACCAATTTCTGTATGAAATCTAAAATGGGAAAAGGTTATGACCAAGATTTATAGTAACATTACTGAAAAATATAAGGAATATTTTAATCTATTTGATTAATTACTCAACCTCACTTTAGATGTGATAAAGTTGTGAAAATTTTGAAATTAAATTTGGACAATCATATTAAGCTCTCCAGATTCTCTTATGGGATAATTAAAAGTGCCTTGCTTGGATAAGTGAGCTTGAGAAGGCAATCCAAGAGAGAGTCTGAAGTTCTTAGATATCAATGAACATCTGAGTCTTCTTATAATTCCGAAGATATATACAAACTTAATAAAGAAACTTCCATCTCTAAAGATGAAAATATTATCATGGAATCCTTATTGAAAGATTGTGATATTGAATTAGCTAGACTTCATGATCATGTTAAAGCTAACACTAATAAAGTCTTTCTTCTGGAATCTAGCATTCCAGAAAAAACATGAAAATGTTCATCTCTTTTTCTCTACTTTAGCTAATATACAAAAATGTTATTTTATCATTGACAATTCATATGATGACTCTATCAATGATGTTATGAATTCTTGGAGCATGTTTCTCTCCCCTATTTCTTGCAATGTAGGTTAATTTACCTCCTCTAACTATCAAAAGGACTTCTTTCATTTTTCATGGGGATATATTGAGTCATGTTGAAGAAATTTTGAAACTTTCTATTACTTTGACTAGTGAAGCCATAACCCTATACACTACCTTAAAGGCACTAACTTCAGTTATTGTTATTTTGATAGTGGTTGCTCCAGACACATGATCGATAATTATGAGTCTTTCTTTACCAAATGTCTTACTAATGATGGATCAGTTACGTTTGGTGATGAAAATAAGGGTTTGATCAGTGTTAGAGGATCAATTAGTGCCTTTGGTATCCTTGAGCTCAAGGATTTACTATATGTGGAAGGACTCAAGGCTAACCTTATTAGCATTAGCCAAATTTATGTCAACAAATACACTTTTAAGTTTACTCAAATAGACTATATTATGTATGATATGTTGGGTAAAATTTTGGTTAGAGGTGTTAGATTTAAGGACAACAACTATTGTGTAGGTATTCCTCTTGAAGTTGTGCGTAATAAGCTAAGTTTGAGGACTGATGTTTCCTTTGTCAAGGCATGTGCCTTGTAATGGTACACCTCAAACTAAACCCGAATAGGTCATGCCATAACCCAAATATTCTTCATTGTAGCTCAGCTCAAACTACATAAAAATGATATAAAATAGCTTAGAGCGAACTGTAGCCCACTGTGTTTCATGGTGTGGCTCATTTTTCTTATTTAAATATCTTATTTTTACCCTTTAAAATTGGTTGGATCACGAGTAATGTTGACATATATTGTTCTTCTATTCTTGTAAATTTCAAATGAGTGCTTTGAGGTATGAATCTTCAAGTGTTAACAATTTAATTATATTGAAGATTAAAGTACCTTTCAAATAACAGAACATATCCATGATTACAAAAAAATAGATTTGCTTAAATAATGATAAAATTATGTATATTCAAATCTATTTATAACATTTAAGTGCAAATAAATCTTGAATTAATAGTACTTTTCAAGCATTCATCAACTATGAATGAAAAAGTTCATGTAGTCTTTCTTTTTATTATATGTATGCTTTACTATGGTCAAATATAAGAGTTATTCAATATTTGTTTAATTTTTTATTCCTTTTTGTTGCTTGATTATTAATTAATAGGGTAATAAACTAAGATTAATTCTATGAAGGTTAGTTGAAGTTATTTTATGCTTGAATAATGCGTGTTTAACTAAGGTCTAAGGATTAAGGTTACATTTGCAATTAATATAGGAATATATAGTTGTCTCATATAACTCAAAAGAATTGGTGCATGCAATATGTTTTTACTTTGGAATATGTTTAATCGAACCATAGGAGGTATAAATATCATAGATTCGGAAGAATCCCTAGTAAAATCATGAATTCTGGTTACTAGTATACTTTGTTGTAGCATTTCTATAACAATCGTGCAATTACTGCATCATCTTGTTTCATTTACAACCCTAGCTATCTAATTCATTTGAATTCTTTGTTATTTCTCTTACTGAATTAAATTTTATTGCTACTTAGTTGTTTCAACTTATTACTTGCTACTTTACCTTTAGTTCTTTTATTTTTTATTACTCAACACACACAAAATTAATATCTACTTATTAATTTTTACATTAATTAGTAATATTACAATCTTCATAAGAATGATATTTTATTATCATTATATTACATGTTTGTGATATGTATGCTTGCATACCCATCGCACAAAATTTAAGCAACAAAAATTTAACCAGATCAAGTGTGTTAAGTGTAGAAAGCCTGGGCACATCGCTCCCTAATGCTTCAACAAATAGAATCTGATATGCTAGAAAACACAATAGTATACATGATAAACTTTTATTGAAAATGCTTGAAAAACACTCTTATTTTGTTATTTTATTATGCTTATTGGGAATGAGTAGGTTTTATTATAGAATTTTATATGATTATTTATGTAAATCTATCTATTTAGAATCATGAGTATGTTTTTTTATATTTTAGTTGTTTTTTATTTCAAAAGAGATAAATTTTTCAAAACACAAAGACATAACACTTGGAGCCCTCACATAGCACCCTTAGTATATGCTGCAATGAAATATTAAGTGTGTCATGGCGGTCACCTCTCAAAAATTCTACAAGGCACATTAAACATTTTGTGCCATAATAAGATAAATTTATGCCATAGTGCAATCCTCTCGGGTTGAATTGTGTGAACGCCTTTTGTAAGTCCTATTGTACTATATATATATATATATATATATATATGTGTGTGTGTGTGTGTGTGTGTGTGTGTTTGGCTTTTTGTGTACAAAACCCGAGGTCTATTTATTTTTACTCAAGTTTCTATCATCCTCTTTGTAAGGCTGGCTACTAAAGATCAATGATGCACACACACATATAATTAGGAACACTATATTTAAAAGCATGTTTTTCATACACTACATGGTTGGTTGTTTTAGTATTCATGCTAGGTTAAGATTGATGGATCTTGGTTCATTTCGAGTGTCAGTATTAGTGGAATTAATTCAACACTTTTGGAAATAAAAAAAAATATTGTTTAGCATCTTGCCACCACCCTTACCACACCTTAGAAAAGGTGGCTGGCGAGATGGCTGATCGAGTTTTATAAATACACCCATTTCTCCCAACTCTTTAACCATGTTTTTACTGCCAAAATTCATACTAATATTTATATTTATTTTTGAAATCATTTTGGAGAGCTTACATTTAAGTATGGGTCATTTAGTGATTTTTATTATCAAGTCATAGTTTGTGTGTGTACATGGCTTGATTGTGTTTCTTCCTTACATGATTTGAGGTCTGTGGACGATCGAGTTTTATCCTCAACATTTTTTTTCTATAAATATTTCAAGTTATTTATTTGTGTCTACCAATCACGATCACACCATATTGAGTCGTATTAGCTATGGAGGAGAGTCGAGTTCATGTGTTGAACCAATTTGTTGTGGAAGCAACCAGTAAAAGCAATAATAGGTAACTCAGATAGAGGTCCCAACTGATAGAGGTGATACTGATTTTATTTCTTTCAAAGTTGTAACTTTTTTATTGATTAGGGAATTATTTACTGTTGAGTGGTTGCCTTGTGCAACCCGAGGATGTTACCACATAGATACATTTTCTACATAGATTTATCTTGTTACATCGCTTGTTATACATGATCCCTTATTGTGTTAGTACAATCAGAGTTTAAGATGTGTATGTTACAACATACTGAAGCTTAAAATTTGATTAGAAAGTGTTAACTATTTTCCTATTTTCTCTTGATTATATAATATCTATTGTGAAAAATTATTTGCATATCAAATATTATATTTCTATGCTTCTACTGCAGTATCTATTTAAGTGTTTTTTTTTGCTTGTTCAAGTTAGGGTTGAGTCATTAAGGAGTATGCATCTCCTTAGTCTAGTACTGTACCAGGTCTTAGACTCTTTCATGTTTTAGCTTTGTGTCATGGCACATGAAAAGGAATTCCTCAATACGTATACTTAAATTTTGACTCCATACATCAGTTTTTATTATAAATACATCACATTTGTTCATTAGGTCAATAGCTAGAGATATAGTTTACAAATTTTTCTAGCTCTTATACCCTTTCTACCACCATATATAGAGAGAGAGAGAAAACCTCCCAATTGCAAGATCCAAGGATTTGAAAAAGGTAGTGACAGCCCATTCAGAGTTCTGTAATCTTTTTATCAAGAGAGGTAATTTTATTGTTATATTTTTTATTTCTTTCTGTAATTTGATGTCTTTCATAGTTGAATTTATTTTTGTTAATTTAATTATGATTGGCTAATTCTATAATATAGGATTTTAGTACTTTTTATTTCCAATGATTGGAAGAACAATTTTATGATTTGAGTAAATAAGAGTTTCATTTATTTCTTATTTATGTTCTTAAAATATTTAATTCTAAATTAATGATGCACTAAGTCTTGATTTATAATTAAAAAAATATTTTAGAACTATGCATCAAAAACATCATTTGTACTTAGTTGTGCCAAAATGAATAAAAGTATAATTTAATTTAATTTATCAATTTCAAGCCCGACCAAGGAATTTATTGGTTAAATGAGATAAAATTAGATGGTCAAAAATATCTTTAATTATATATTAATGATGAATCAAATCTTGATTTATAATTAAAGAATATATTTACCTTAGGTTTACAAATTAATTAATTTCCAGCTTGACAAAGAATGATATTAATTAATTGAGATCTTGGTTTATATACTTTCCTTAGTTTGCTAAAAGTATACTCTTAAGATCGACTATCAAGGAATTACGATGGTTTTAAAAAGTTAAATTATTTTATAATTTAGTTAAGAAAAACAAGTCCAAACTGTTTAACAATTTATCAACTTGATAGAAAAGAACATAAAATTCTAAATTAAATTATATCTAAAGAAAGTAAGTAAATTATACTATGGTTGAACCTAGGATGATGAGTGCATATGAGATTTTAGCGAGCATAACCCTTCATATCATAATGAATTAAGTGATTTAAATATAAGTTAGATTTACCAATTTTTCCTTTTTAAATAAATGATCTCCTTATAATTTTAGTGCTTTCTCAATGATATTCAATTAATCAATTATACCTTGGTTGGGGTTGATATTGATTAATTAGTAAACTAAAGAAATATATATATAAACAAAAATCTAAAATAAGTAAATAATTACTTTGTCGGACTTGAAAGTAATAAATTGATAAACCTAAGGTAGATATATTATTTAATTATAAAACACAATTTGAAAAATCTTTAATTTATAATTAAAGTTATTTGTCAATCATATAATTTAATAGAATCAATGAAATTAAAATAGACTATTATTCATTATGCATAACTAAACAGAAATGAGTTGTCTAATGGTTAATTCAAAATGTTTTTCTTTAATCATAAATCAAGACTTGGCCAATTCTAAATTTATGATTAAAGATTTGAAGAATATGTGTAAGAAATAAATCTAAAGTTTTTATTTATTTAAATCACGAAATTGTTCTTCCAATCATTGAAAGCAAAGACTAAAATCCTATATTACAGATTTAGCCAATCATTGCAAAACTAACAAAAGTAAATTTAACTACAAAAGGTATTATAATACCTAAAGAGATAAAATATATAGCAATTCAAGAGGTTCTCTTTCTATAACTATAAATGATGGTAAAATTGCTAATGAAAATTTTACACTAAAACTAACAAGAATAGACGACTGACCTAAAAATGTAATATGAAAGGTAAATGAAAAACCTAACAACTTATTTATTTATAAGCACAATATAGGTAAAGAGGGCCTAAGAATGATTTATTGATGGCTCGCAATTGATACAAAAAAACTTGATAGTCAAATTTTATATTTTATAAAAAGCTCACAACTACAGGAATCACTTATAATAAGCAATAAGTATACTCCCAAAATCGATCTAAAGAGAAACTATGTGGTTTTAAATAATTTGATAAATTTCTTAAAAACAAACCCAAACATCCTATCATAATATTTTGGTTTTTGAAATATTAAACTAATTACAAAATTATAAAATGATAAAAAATCGATTCGGCCCAAACAAATTCAAGGCAAATATGAATTTGACAATCAATGGAGAATGAATGGTAAATTTAGCTAATTGACTATTCTTAGTAGAATTATTCACGTTAATTAAGTATAAATATAGATTATTAATTCTCCCTTAAATTCCTTTGATTAGGTCACTACTCATTATTATTTAAACCATTTAAGGATCACCAATTAATTTGATTAAATTATACCTAATGTCTAAGGCATTAATAACCATATAATTCCATACATTCAATTAGGGTACCATTTTTAACTCATATTCAAAGGGTCTGAATTAAACCTAGATGATGTATTTGAAGCCTAATTTTCATATTTTAAATCTTTTACGAAAAATATATCGTCAATATATTATTCAATAATAAACTTTGTAAACATCTTGAAATAGAAAATAATCTCTTTTTATTAATTATTGAAAATACTCGCCTAAATAATTGTGATCTTGATCTTTATAGTATTCCTTAATTTCTCATAACCTTTTTTTATCACTATCTAGAAAATCCCCTTATTACTTCCTCTTATTTATTATTGCATAATCTAAATTATGTATAAATAACACCTAAACTAATAGCATAAAATAGAAATAGAGCTTTGAGGGCTTTGAGAAAATTAAATTCCATACTATAATCTAATTACAAACTAACCAAAGCTGCTTATTAAATCCTAAATAAAACAATTTAATAAATAGGTTGAGGTTGGTATTGAAGGGCTTCAACCACTTTAATGAATGCCCATGTGGCCTAGTTTTTTGAAGCCGTGGCCCGATATACATAGAGCTTCACCAAGTCCTACCCCTAATAGACCATGCTATGGCACACTATTTCCATGTCATGTCACATAATGAACAATGTGCCTAGTGAAGCTATGTAGAGAGGAGTGTGTCACTGCACACAATAATCCTTACTGTTGCACGAAATTCTCTACTTTAATAATTCTTTCCTTGGACCCCATCCCATACATATTGGATGGTTGTTCATGTAAGGCTTATATTTGTTATTCCTTTAAGCTTTTAAGATGCAAATTGAGTGCTTTGGGATTTGTTCTTGGTGTGTTGCACAACTTATATATTTGAAACTAAAAACACCTTAAATACAACAAAAATTATCCATGATTTTGAAAATATATATTTGCATAAATAATGATAAAAACAAGCATAATCAAATCTATTTATTCATATTTAAGTAGAATAAAATCATGAGATATTAGTGCTTTACAAACACTAATCACAACCCCTAATTGGCTTCTTACTAGCTAGAGCCAGGAAAGTGACAATAACAACAAAAAAAACTAAATTAGACTAACCTAAATCATTTTCATAGATTGACACAATTGCATATAGCATAATCAACAAGCCTTTAAACCCCTCTGTTGTCCTAATGGATAAGTTTAAATCTCGTGAGGGCTTTCAATGATGATACCAAAAAATATCCTAAAATGCGAAAATAAAACTAAAAACAAATAGTAACTGAACAAAACAAAAAATAAAATTAACAACGTAAAGACTAAAACTAAAAATAATAAAGTAAAAAATTAGAATAACAAAACTTCAAAGGCTTTAGTTTCTTTTCAATTCATGATCAAATATTAAGCATAAGCTACATCAATATCTTAAATGATTACAATTTATTATTCAAATCAGTACTCATCACAAATTCATGTTCCATTACAAAAATATATCAACTTTGACTAGCCTAATCTTAGTGTTAGGAATCTGAATTCACTTTGACTCTAATCCTCACAACATACACTCTCAATATTACATTGATCCTATGGGTTCAAGCACTCAGCAAAGATATGTCTAAATAATGAGAGTTATATAAAGAAATGAACTAATGGGTTCCCATATGATTAAACAAGAAAGGTCTACAAAGTGTATAACATTGATCTCATGCACGGAATCAAATGATAGGATTTATAATGCTATTACATTATTATTCTAATGCATCAAGTAAAATCATCAAGCAAATTTCTCAAGTATGTGCCTTAAGATGAATGAAAATGCATTGACTTAAAAGGGTTTTATATCCTACTTTCTTTTCTAATAACCATCGCATCCCTCAAAGAATTTTAGGGTCATAGTATTTATTTATACTATTGATTTTTCTCTCTTTCTTATACTCTTCTTTTATATATATTTTCTCTTTTTGGAGAGTGAACTCATGTATATATGCTTAATTGGTGAGTGGCTAATTTTTGGCTCTTTTTGTAATGGCTTTAAGAAACCCTATATGTATCTCTTTTTAAGAAGTCAAGCATGAATAAAATAGGCATAAACTTTTAGTTGTACTCAAATCATTCAACCGAAGACGTAAAAATAAGTATATAATTGTTCATCATATATTAAAAACCTTAACATTCAATGCAAAAACCTATAGAGATTATATAATAATTTGAATTATAAAAAACGTTTAAAGGAGTAGAAAGATATTATCACTCACAATAAAATGATATAAGCTAAAAATATTCTCACATGGTAGCATCTAGTATTTGATTCCAAAACACCAATTTTAGGTTTATCTTAATCTCAACATTTAAGCATGAAACTGAAACTATGAATAAAAAATCTAGTTATCACAATATTGAAGACATATTTAAGACATTAATCAAACAATGTAAAAAATAAATCATTCATATTAACAAAAATTTAAAAAGGCCTAAATTTGTGTGCAATTTTTCTATCACTCTTAACCTATAATCTACATTGTACTCAATGTATCAAATGTAAATTAAAAATAAACAAGAAAAAAAATAGAAAAGTTACCCATTTATCTTAGCCAATGTGATCAAGTAGTGATGTGGTAAGCTATAGTGTATTCAGCATTTTACTCAGCTTTATCACACAAACAACATACTTTATACCTCTAATAAATCACGTATTGAAAAATAATTATAAATTTAACACTTATAAATAAAACATGGTACCCATTAATAGGAAAATAAAAATAAAGTAAAACAAATTACATCAAATCTAAAATGATAGAAAATATAATAAAAATAAAAATAAATATACAATAAAACAACGATAATTAACAATTAAAAATAATAAACAAATAAAAATAAAAGAAAAAAATTTAATGGGTTACCTCCCATTCAGAGCAAAGTTTAATGCCTTATCAAGATGCTTCTAAAGGGGATTATAATTTATAGAATTTAATTAACTCAATATTCCTCTAGTCATTGTATTTATTTCAATATATACTTCAAAATGTAAAGTTTCTCCCAATGCTATCATTGATAAACTCCCTTGACGAATGTTAACAAATCCTTTGGTAGAGACCACGAATGGCTTACCAAGAAGTACATTGTACTCATTGTCCATTTTTCAAGGTTTCTTACACATCTGTAATTATAAAATCTACAAGTATGATAAGATTATCTACCTATACCATTAAATCCTTTACCATGGCATTTGGATTATTTGAGATTTATCCTCTAATTGTAGAGACATGGTTGTGGGTTTCAGCTTATCCACTCTTAGCTACAAATATAATGAATAAAGCATAAAATTAACGCTTACACCTAGGTCTAACTTAGCATTTATCTCATTTTTATCACCAATGGTGATATTAATATTAAAAGTTTCAGAATCTTTGGAGGTAGCATTAGAATTATTTGTGTGTGGGCATGAAATAATAGGGTTTGTATTTAAAGAAGAGAAAATTTGTGTAGGTTTAATTTAAAATATGTTTTCTATGCTTTTTAGTGTAAAAAAATCATGGCATGCAACATGAACACAAATATAACCTAAAGTATTCAAATAAGGACCCGTGCGTCACGTCGCAAAACATTTTCCTTCAAACCAATTGTATTTTGTGTGCACCATTCTACGTTTTAGATCATCACAAGGTGAAAGTTGGGTTCATAAGATACCTAGATTAATAAATTAATTACACAATTGTGTTCATAAAGCTCATATTTTTCATAAAGAAAGAAATAAAATTGATAAAAAAAAAGAGTAGAAAAAGAAATACAATCAATCTCTTGAATTGTAGTATTAATCTCCTATTGAATCTCAACCAAAATTGTGTCTTCTCTTGAAGTTTTCTATATTTTTTGTAATTTTCTCTCTTTTTAGCTCCAAAATTATGTTAATGGACCTTAGGGTTTATGGAGTGATTAGGGGTATAAATAAAGCTCAAAGGATAATGATCAAAACAAGCAAAACTGATAGTTACAGCCAATCATAGCGTGACAAGTGACATCAGAAATTCCCTGGGTAAATCAAGGAGCGATGCGTGGTAGTAGAGACCGATCAAAGTCAATGCTTTCTAAGTTAGTGATACACAATGGGACGTGATTGACAGAAACGTATGGCGTGGTGCATGGGTGGATAACATGGAGCAATGGAATAGTGACATATGGCATGGAGCAATGGCATAGTGACACATGGCATGGTGCATTGACCAATTTCTAAAGTTAGATTGAATGTCGTGTAGACATGTGGCACACGTTTCATCCCCTCATATATAGTGTAAGTGATTTTCTCTACGTACTTGCATAACATCTACGTGGCTTGCCCAGCTAGCTCTTGATTGATCCTACATTAAAAATTTAGAAAAATTCCAAAAATATCCCAAAAAATTTCAAAAATTATATTTTCATCCCTTTTTCATTAAAAAATTTATATTTTAGTATTTTTGACCCAAAAATACTATTTATTGAATAAAACAAGTAAATATTAAGTAAAAAAGTGCGCTAATGACTCTATTTTCATAGAGTCATCAATGTGCCCTTAATCAAAGAGAACCAATTGTTTGTCCTGAATAAGTTAATAAAATAGAGGGTTATCAACCTAGACTTAGGAATGATCCTTGTGTAAAAACTTAAAATTAGGGGTCAAGAAATCATCCCAATTTCTCTTAAAGGGTAAACAACCCTACCTAGAGCCCACACAAAAACCATATGCAAGGCCAACAATACAAACAACACATGCCACATTATTTTCCAAATAAACCAACCTTAAAGAACATCTTGAATGCTTTCAAACAAGTTAGCAAAGACAACCAGATTAAGAACAAGTGGAGGTTGAATTCTTTGCAAACATTTGTAAAAAGAGTGGTAGTGTAAGTGTGACAACTAGTAGAACATTTGCAAGAGTAAGCTACAAAATAAGTGCCAAATCAAAATGACACATGTGAAGGCTTTTGTAGCCCTTCACAATGATGAGTTTCAAGATATTGAATTCCCTAAATTTTCTAAATATTTTCCTAATAATGTAGGGAGTATGCAAATTCTAAAGGTACCTTCAAAGATCTTGGGAGATTTTATATGAATATCACCATTGGTGATAAAAGAAGGTAAATGGTATGTTAGATCTAGGTTTAAGGGTTAATTTAATCTCATACTCATTATACTTCCAACTAGAGTTGGGTGCTAGTAGCCTAGTTAGTAGCAGCTTGCTTCCTAATAAGGTACCTAAGGGTTAGGTACTGGGTTCGAGAGTTATAGAAGAAAAAAGGAATGCATACAACTTAGCCATCGACAAGGACTCGTAAGAGCTAGTGAGCTTGGGAAGATATTCCTTAAAAAGGGTGGCTTTTGATCTTTGAGATTTGTTTCTTGCACATAGAAGGGATATCTCTGTAGCCCTAGTTCCTAACTAGTGGATGGATTCCTTTCGTACTTCCTTAGCCTCGAAATTAGGACCTTGCCCTTAAGTAATGCAAGCTCTTAGAGGCTAGTACCATCTGGACTACTAGCATAGTTGGTAGTAGCTTGTTTCTTAATAAGGTACCTAAGGGATAGGTACCGGGTTCAAGAGTTATAGAAGGCAAAAGGAATGTGTATAACTTAACCAGGGATAAGGACCTGTAAGATCAAGGGGGCCCACATAGATATTTCTTAAAAAAGGTGCCTTTTGATGTTTGATATTATTTTCTCACATATGGAAGGGATATCTATATAGGCCCTAGTTCTTGACTAGTGGATAGATTCCTTTCACCCGTTTGCCTTTCGCAGCTCTCAAACCCAAAACTTAGCCCTTAGGTACCTTATTAGGAAGCAAGCTACTACCAACTGTGCTAGTAGTCCAGATGGTAGCAGCTTCTATGATCCTATGGTACTTAAGGGCTAGGTCTCATGTTCGAGGATAGGGAAGGACAAAAAGAATCAATCCACTAGTTAAGAACTAGGGCCTATGGAGATATCCCTTCCATATGCTAGAAAGCAATCTCAAACATCCATAGCCCAGTTGGTACCAACCTTTATGAGCTCGAGGAACTTAAGGGTAGGTCCCAAGTTCTAGGATAGGGAAGGGTAAAAGGAATCCATCCACTAGTCAGGAACTAGGGCTTGTGGAAATATCCATTCCATGTGCGAAAAAACAATATACATTGAACTAATAGATAATGAGTCTCTCTTGACAAGTTGTGTGCCTGTTTGTGTTTTTATTTTATTATGTACATTTGAGTTGTCAAGATTCTAGCAAATATAGACTTAAAAGATCATAGGATAGTTCCACTATATAAAATGTAGTTTTCTATGCATTGAGAGAGAGGATTTATCACACGAATATACAGAAGGGGGAATTGTAAGATTTATAAGTGTTGGCGATATTCATGAATAAAACATTTAAATGTAATTAAGTTTCTAAGTAAGTGTTTCAAGAACACTTTTCAAGCTGAAAAAACTATCGATCTCCAAACGAATACATTTTAGGTATATCTCTGTTCTTATGCAAATTAGATTTCATATTAGACACATAAAAAGTTTTGCACTTAGGTTAATCGATCGATCGAGACATGTCTAAATCAATCAATTTAATCGAGAATTGATCTACCTTGATTAAAAAGTTAAGTAGTTTTAAATTAAGTTAGATCAATCGAGTTATTAATGTTTGACTGATCAAGCATAGATCGATCAAAAATTGAGTAGATTGATCTACCTATTTAAGAATTTATTTTTTATTACCCTCGATCGATTGAGGATTAATTAGATCGATTTAACTTTTTGGCTTGATCGATTAAGCTCGACCTAGATTGATTGAATGTCCATGTTTTGAACTTTAACCTAATTTTTAGTTGAGCCAAAAATTTCAATTACTAACTTATCATTATTATTTACTACCCTATGAATTGTTTGATGGATAGATTTATAATTGGATTTTAAACTAGCATTAGAGCTTTAATATTTCCTATATAAAGAACCTAATGCTCAATATTTTAAAAAACCACACTTGAATCAACTTTTGAATTTTAAAGATTTTCTCTAAATTTGTTTTGAAAAAAATTATTCTAGTACACTTTTTTCAATAGTTAATTTATTAAACATTTTGTGGTTGGATTTGATTGATTAACAAGCCTATTATATTTGAGTTATTGTGCTTAAAATATGTTCTAGTATTGCTAGTAATCTTGATCTATTAGTTGTTGTATTAAATCATCTAACTAGGATTTTTCATTATTTAATCTTCTTTAGGACACAATATGCCCTTGTATTTTTGTGCTAACATTTCAGGTGCCAGCTGAATAGGTTCAATAACTCGTGTGACTCAAGTTCATCAGAACATTGGTCCAAATCCAAACAACTTGCTTATGGATACTATGAAATAAAGTGAAGGCTTATAAGTAGATTACTTGGGGACATTACCTTTGTGGGTAGTTTGAGTCATAGCCTTGTAATCAAACATTATTTTTATAATGGATAGTTAGGTGGTTCGATGGACCGGTGGTTTTCCTCTTAGGCCATTTGTGTGACCTAAGTTGTTTCCACCTAAAAATATCATTTATTATTTTATTTTTTGCATGATTTTATTGAAATATGATTGCATGTCTGGCTATCTACGAAGATTTTAATTTGTCATAGTTTTTCAAATTTACCTATTCACCTCTTCTAGCTAATTAGATCTATAACTACATAAACTTTCAAAGCTAATAAGTAGTGGTAGTCATTGTCACAATCCTCATGGGTTCGACAACTTTTGTTCTTAATTTTCTTATCATTTGTTTTTCAATTTGATCATGTTTACTTGCGTGTTTCCAAGAAAATTGGGTTTTTGGTACTATTTTCGGGGATTGATTTGATAATTTTGCACTAATTATTAGTTTAAATTTTAATTATTTTATTTTATTTCACTTTTTATATTTTTTTTTATTTTAGTCTACTAAATCTTTTGTAACTTTCAGAAACACAATACATCGGGCTGATGTTAAACCAAGTGCTAAATGAGAGGCAACCCATTGAGTTGTCTTTCCATTTTATATTTTGTTCATTTTTTTATTATTTGATGTACTTTTCTTTTATTTTCTTTATTTTGGGATTTTGTTATGATATTTTGTTGAACTAAATTTGTTGTTGATGTTATTTTTTATGAGGTATACTTAAATTATCAATGCATGTTAGAACTGATACATATGATGAATCAGGAATGTGAACCTAATGCTCAAAATAGCCACAATTCACAACTATGACAAGGATAAATTTTCTCTCTCTTGATTTTCTTTCAATACATTAGAACATTGAGAAAAATGTATATTTTTAGTTGGGGTGGGAAAATTCACTTTGTGTGTTTTTTTTTAAATTCAAACAAAATCTTTCATAATTTTATTTTGAGTCAGTTTTTACTTTTTTTGTTTATGTATTTTAAGTCAATTTATATGTCATTGATAGGAATATGATTTTGATAACTTTAATAACTAGAAGACTATAAGTTTCACTTCAATTAAGGAGTGATTTGAATGTGAATTGAACTTATTGTGAAACTTTTATGGCTAGCAGTAAGAATGTTTCATAGACATCTTTGTGTAAGAATGCTTCATAGTTATCTTTGAGGCCTCAAAAAACTATAGAAGTTACTTTGACAAACATTCATGGCGAAATCTAAGAATACACAATTCTTAAGAGATGATTTAGGAAATTTTTGGATTGTTTCAGCCTTTATAAGCCTACCACTTATTTATGTGTCATTAGTAACCCTTTGAGCACATATAACCTTTCATTTGTTTAGTTTGTTATAACCTATTTCTTTTATAAGCCATAAAAAAGTACTTAATGCTACCTTGTTAATTCCTAAGAGAAGCTATCATGAACACATTTAGTACAAACCCTCCTTGGAAAAGAAAGACTAGTAATGAGAGGAGAAAAAAGTTTATAACCCAAGAATCTATGGAAAACAATACGTTGGAGGTTTTTAAGAATTTTGTTGGACTCTAAAAAGATGGACGGTTATGGTATGTGATATTTAATGCTATGCATGTGTATATTCTGAATTTTTAGATTACAAAATTAGTATTTCGAGTCAAGGGATGTAATAATATATGAAAGAAATAAAGTGGGTTGTACATTAACTATGGATGAAGATTTAAATTATGATTGAATGAGTGGATAACATTTGAAGTTAATTTTGTACTTAAAATAAAATAGTTGTGTTTGAGTTCTCTTATTTTGTGCCTCACCTACCCTTTTGTTTATAACCCCACACCTTGGCCTAAAGTTATAACCTTGATAAGGACCTAGTTATCTAAAATAGTACGACCATTCTATATTAGTGGAGATTGAATTGAAAGATAAGCCTATGGGATTTGTGATTACTATGCACACACATAATCTTTGCATAATCTAGAGATTGAGAATATTGTTATATGAATGTTATGCATAAGATTATATGGTATGAAGGTTATAGGATTTTGGTTAGATGGATGTCTAAGAGTTTATCATGAAAGAAAAATTAATATTTGAATTAGTCTTTGCGGAAGACTGAGACTTAGATAATAAATGTATTAAATGTTATGGTAAATCTTTGAGACAAATGTATAACTGATTTGATATCTAGTGTATTTGTTTATTTTTCTACTTTTATTTCTTTAATTCATTTTAATTTAGTTTAGTTGTGATGTTTGTGGGTATCATCTTTGAAATCCCTCACAAGAGGCTTTAAAGGCTTATTGCATATACTAAATGCAATCATGTCAATCTACAAAAATGGTTTAGGATATGTTAATTTACTCTCCTTTTGAAAGAAAGTTTGATAGCTTATCTTGCTGAGGACTAGACAAAAGCTAGTTGGGGATTTTGATATGTCATGCACAAATTTGATATTCAATAAATAGCTCGTAAGTGCACAAATCACTTTATAAAATGAAAGAAGTATACTTCTAAGGATGGTCTAAAGAGGAATTACATGATTTTAAATAATTTAACAAAACTCTTAAAAATGAAAAATAAACCTAGACCATTTATCATAATATTTTGGATTTGAAAAGTATAATCTATTGACATAAAATTAAAGACAAAATTGATTAAAACAAATATTAGATAGATAAAGATTTAACACTTAATGGTGACTTTATTAAATATAAAAGTTAGTTAATCATGTTTGATTAACATTAGATAGGTTATTAAAGATATAAATTAATATTATTGATTTTCCATTTTTTGTTTGAAAATATCCTAAGGCGAGGATGAGATTCTTTGTTAATATAAACCAATTAATATCCTAAGGTGGGGATCACCAATTAGTTAATATTAAATTATGATTTCTTTCTAAGGAAATAACAAACCATCTAAATTGATGCTTAAGGTGAAGCAAAATTTTTTGACGCTCATTCAAGGTATCAAAGTTGGATTAAGGATTGATGTATCTAGTAACTAACTTCTAGATTTGAAATCTATTATGAAAAAATGTTCTCAATATATTTTTCAATATTAAATCATTAAAAATATTTGAAATAGAATATAAATTCTAAAGATCTAGATAATCAAATCCTAAATTTAACTTTCATATTTTAAATCTACTACGAAAAATAGGTTGTTAATATATTTTTCTGTAATAAACTTTGTAGAAATCTTGAATGAAAAAATAAAAATAAATTTATTTTATAAAAATATTTATCTAAATTCGTATTTCATATGCATAACAACATAACTAATATCTCATAGTAATATTCAGCTAGATATACTCAATCTAATAAATGGCCAAAAAATAGCATTTAAAGTAGTAAACAAAATTAATTTTAAAAATAAAAGAATACATTTAAAATTTATACCTCAAAAGTATCCTTCAAAGTATAGAATTTCAGTACTAATATGTATCTAGAAAAATTCTAAATAGATATGCTTATACTCTTCATTGAATCAAAAATTACTACATTAAACTAAGGAAAATAAACCTAAAAACTAATACAAATTTTTAGAGAAACTATATTTCTTATAAAATGAGCTATTATCAACTAAGGACAATATAGATTCTAGGTTAGGGGTGAAAGAAAAGTTACATTACATACTCATGTTTTCATAATTATGGAATATGTTTTGATGTATTTTGGGCACTTTTGGATGTTAAAAGAGGCAAATGACAAACAACCAAACAAGTCCTTATAACCAAAGGCATAATTTTCTTACAATGGAGGACCGAAATGCAAATATTTGTACAGAATACATCAAGGAGGGGTCAAAATGTAAAAGTGAGAAAAATAAGAGTGTGCCGCAACTTAAGTATACGTGTAGCATGGAACAACACTCTCTGATGAAATTGGAAGAACTAGAAATTTTCTCGCACAACATGAGTCTAAGCCTGTCACAGCTCATGCTCTTAGATTTGTATATAATCTCCAAATTTTCAGCATCCTTAGCCTACTTACTTAAGATTTCATGGTCTTATAATTATAATTGTTTTATATTACTAAAACTATCAATCCTAATTACTTTGTGTGTAAGTCTTATATTATAAAGATGTAACTAGAGTTAACAAAAAAATAGGCATAGATTTGGACATAGAATTTACAACAAATACACTAGGTCTATAGAGAATTTGGAGGTTAGAGGCAAGATGCTATTCAAAGAGGCAATTGAGGAGTTGAAGATCATCCATAGACATTATTCATTAGTTTCTTGTTCTTTTTTTTATTTTCTATGATTTTAATATGATTCTTTTAGAATGGATGCCTAACTAATTTATTTTTGTGACCGTAGGAAATTTTCAAGCCCTAGACTATGGTTTAATTAATATAATGTCATGTTGAATTTTTAGATTTAATCCTTAATTTTTTATGTGTTTGACTCTAGGTTTAAATGCCATAATTATCAATGTACGAATTATAGAGATTAATTATTTTATTACATCAATATATTTAATTATAGTATAAGATGTTAGTATGTAATCGCTAATGTTTTGTTTCAAAGTGGTACCTTGTATGATAAGTAGGGTTGAATACCTTTGTTAAAGTTTATCAATGGTTATAAACTTTCATTCTTTAGTTGTCTCCTTTCTAGAACTTAATACAATGAATGATTAAATCTAGTATGTGAACCTTTAGGCTGTTCATGACTGAGATTAGTTAATAGATTATATTATTAACAACAAACATAAAGAAAAGGCAAAAAATATTAAGTATAACTAGATTTATGTTGCTAAAGTTAAGAATCAAAGAATTATTCCATGTTAGATAGTAATTTAGGATTAAGAAACTAAGTATTAATTCATGACATAATTGGGTAGTTATAGGTTAGTAGTGGGGATATTTCCATAATGACATGTTTCTCATTATTTTATTTGTTGTTTTAATTTTAATTTTTATTTAAAAAGAATTTTCAAAACCAACATTTGTTAATTAATTAACAAGCTAATAAGTAGTGGTAGTCATTGTCACAACCCTCATCTATTCAACAAGCTCAATTCTTAATTTACTTGTCACTTGTACATGATGCACAAATTTTAATGTAAAAGCTCACATGTGCATGCATCACATATAATAAGCGAAAAATATACTCTCAAAGTCACTCTTCCAAGGATTTGGTAAGTTGTTTTAAAAAGCTAAATTATTTTCAAATATAGTTAATAAAAACAATTCCTAAACACTCTATCAATTGTAAGTTGGAAGACATAATTATGAGTTCTAAATTAAATTGATAACTACATAAAGTAAGTAAATTAAAGAAATTAAATTAAAGTAGATAACCGGAACTATAGCTGAACCTAGGATGAAGGAAGAGCATAACCCTTCATCGAGAAACAAATTAAATGATTCAAATAACAAGTTAGATTTACTGATTTTTTTTTAAATAAGAAAACACCTATAATCATGGTGAGCCCCAATTATATTCAATTAATTAATGACTTCTTAGGTAAGACTTGAAATTGATTAATTGAAAAATGAAGCAAATTATATAAACCAATATCCTTAATTAATTAATAACTTCCTTTTTAGGCTTGAAACTAGTTAATTTGTAAACCTAAGATAAATATATTCCTTAATTATAAATCAAAATTAGATCCATCATTAATTTATAATTAAAGATATTTTTAACCATCTAATTTAATCTCATTTAATCAATAACTTCCTTGGTAGGGCTTGAAATTGATAAATGAAATTAAATTAAAATAGTATTCATTTATGCACAACTAAGTATAGATAATGTTTCAAATGCCTAATTCTAAAATATTTCCTTTAATCATAAATCAAGTCTTGGTCCATGATTAATTTATAATTAAAGATTTTAAGAACGTGAACAAGAAATAAATATAACTTTTATTTACTCAAAGCATAAACTACTAAAATCCCACATTACATAATAAACCAATCATAGTTAAATTAACAAAAGTTAATTCAACTATGAAAAAAAATATATAACAAAGGGAAATAAAAGATATAACAATAAAATTACCCCATCTTGAGAAAGATGATATTAGATCTCTGAATCAACTGTTACTACCCTCTTCAAATCCTTGGATCTTCTTTATAATTGGAAGGCTTTTTTTCTCTAGATTTGTATATGGTCGTGGAACTATTTGAGATAGTTTTCTCGCACATGGAAGGGATGTCTCTAAAGGCCCTAGTTCTTGACTAGTGGACAGATTCCTTTCACCCTTCCCCAACCTCGAACCTGGGACCTAGCCCTTAATTAACTCAATCTCTTAGAGGCTAGTACCAACTATGCTAGTAGTCTAGATGGTACCAACCTCTAAGAGCCTTAGGTAATTAAGGGCTAGGTCCTAGGTTCGAGGCTAGGGAAGGGCAAAACAAATCTGTCCACTAGTTAGCAACTAGGGCCTATAGAGATATATATTTTCCATATGCGAGAAAACAATCTCAAAAATCAAAAGGTGCCTTTTTTAAGGAATATATGTGTGGGCCCCCTAGCTTTTATGGGTCCTTATCCCTAGCTAATTTGTATGCATTCCTTTCACTTTCTGCAACTCTTAAACCCAGTACCTAGCCCTTAGGTACCTTATTAGAAAACAAGCTACTACCAACTATGCTACTAGCCCAGTTAGTACTAGCCTTTAAGAGTTTGAGGTACTTAAGGGCTAGGCTCAAGGTTCGAGGCTGGGGAAGGACTAAAGGAATTTATCCATTAGTGAGGAACTAGGGCCTGTAGAGATATCCCTTCCTTATATGAGAAAAAAATCTCAAATATATATAATAACAAAAAAAGTGAAGAAAATTAATAAGAGTGAGTAATCAACATGTAGAAATTTTAAACATGGCTCCCCCTATGTGTAATAGCTCTCAAATAAAGTTTTTAATCAATAACTCTCCCCTTTATATATTTTCAATTAACACCCAATAACTCTTTCCTATTTTTGTCATATGAATAAATAATATAATCATGCAAGAATGACAAATAGGTTGGGCAAGTAAGCAATGTATTTAATTACTAAAAAGAGGAGGACACATTATGAAAAACTCAGTAACAATCAAAACAGGGAGCTAAAAACAATATATTATCCAAAAATTAATAAACTCTCCCTAAGTTCTATGACTTCCCTAAATAAATTTGAACAAAGAAAAAATTTATAAAAATCGTTATATATAATTTTTATTTTGAATAAGGGTGGTAGACTTAGCTAAACATGACTACAAAAGTACACACAAAAGATGAAATTAATTTTGTTCAAAGGGTGACTATTCATTGACAACATAAATATAAGTAGACAAGACACACAAAAATACAAACACATATGGTGACATATCGACAATCACCAAAAGTAAAATATGTAGTGGAACTATAATTGGATGTCAATTTCTTCATTTATGATCACTTACGAAAGATTCAAAGAAAATACTATTCCTTATCATGAAAAAATTACAGTTAAATTCATATGTGCACATAAGAAAATTTTACTTACCAATGGAAAACTTAATTAACATTTTTATTCTTCTTTTTGTATTCTCTTATTTTTGTGAAGTATTGGTTATTTATTTTCTCTTTGTATAACTATTTGTGACTCTTTCTTTTTATGCATGCAAAGGCTTTTGTATTTTTATTTTTTCCTTTAATAATATTATTATCATTCTAAGGAAACCTACACGAGTCAAAAACTAAGTATGATAACTTTCTCAATAGTTGTGCCCTCTCGGCTTAATACAGTAGCTTTGCACATCACAATAAGCAATCTTCTCGAAACTAGGAATATCTTTATAACAACATTTTAAAAAGTAAAAGACAGAGTTCAACCATAATTTAGTAATCAAGTTTATCTCAAGACTAAAATCTCACAATGTCAATCATAAACTTCAACCATGACATACTTATGTGTCTAGTGAGTATATGAGTAGGTTCATGTTGACATCAATATGAAGGTAATATTATATGTTCAAGTCAATGTTAAGACAATTTACTTCCCAGCTTTTTTATTTTTTTTATTTTTTATTTCATTTTTTTAAACTAAAAAAACATCAATAACAATAAAAACAAAACAAATAAACCTACTAAAGATGCTCGCCTAATGTTAATTAAGAACTCAAGCAAAAATGCCTACATAAACATTAAGGGACCGTCAGATGACCATAAAATGATAATCGTTTCTAACCCAAACTTTCTCGAATTTTGTTTTCTCTATATCTTTTGGTTGGAAATAAAATGCCTTAGTTGTTATAATAATTGTTTTGGATATACCTTTGGATTTCTCATCCTAAATGAAGATGTGACATGTATGGTAGGATGATGATAATTAGTGCAACAATTAAATGTGTTAAATTACAATTACCTCTTTGAACCAACAATGTCATGCTTTTTAGTATAATTATTGGACATAATATCCATAGATGAATGATAATTATGAGTCCTAAACTAAAAGCATGGAAATTATTATTAAATTTCTAAGCATTCATTAAAAATCTACACTTTGGTCTTATATAACCTTTCCTACTACAATGATGACAGACATGTATAAACTTAACAATTTTTTCTATTATAGGAACAATAATTCTTTGTGTATAATTAATATTTGTAGGAGTAGAGTTAGAGTCCCTTACAAATAGGGTGTTTGATGCTAGAGGTGAATGTGTATCATGTGAAGAATTTTTGGAAGGTTTTACAAATTCAATTGTAGTTGAAGATGATGGCGAAGAGTTCTCATATACATAGCCTAGCCCTCTCTCATCTCTAAAAGGTTTTCCATAGTCAAGGACATTATTTAGCCTTTCAGTTCTAATAGTCAATCTCTTCGCAGCTTCCTTTGATTGGCTCAACTCCTACCCAAAATTCTTATTTTCCTGTGTTGAGATCTGCAAGGTACATTATGTTAGCTCAATTTTTTATTTTTATAATATGGAGAAATTTACTTCATAGGATTTGTTTACTTCTATTAGTAACCTATATTTTTCTTTCTTACAACCCAATAAATCTATAAATATCTCCTTAATGTTATTAGCATTAAATTTAGTAAGTAGGAATTCAAAATAACTTTAATCATTATTTGAGCCAATGTCAGACTCATTGGAGTGTCTAACAATAGTTGAAGTAAATGCCTAGTACTCGGTGCCATAATTTTCTAAGTCATTACGATTATCGTTGTCACTTTCTTAGTCAATAAGGTTAGCATTGAAAGCTCTTCCATTACTTTTATTTTTTTAGTACACTCAACTAAAATATGACTATAACCCATAAATTCAAAATATTGAGGTCTAGTGAGTTTAGATTTCTTACCATCAGAATTCATAGATATGAGTTATTTCAGATACTAATTCCTTGAACGACTTGGTAGAAAATTACTCTGTAAATTGTTCTATTTGAAGATTTTATTGAGTCTTTTCACTAAGAGTAAGAATTATTCATTTTCCTTATCATTCTCACTATCATTGTCATTAGTCATGGTGGTTTTGAAAACTACACCTTTGTTCTTTGCAGCGGTTCGAAAACTCATCTTAAAGGTTTAATGTAAGCCAATGAGTTCCTCAATTTTGATGGTGTCTACATCCTTGCTTTCATCAATGGTAGTGACCTTTGCATGGAAGTAATCTAGTAATGAGCAATAAATATTTCAAAAATTCACATTGCGAGGGTTTAATTCAAGAAAATCAACACATATTGCATCGTAGAAAAAAAGCAATCCATGGCACCAATGATGAGTGCTTAAAAAGTACTAAAATTAGCATGATTTAATGTACTTTAATTGATTAAATATATTTATACTTGTATGATATTATCATATTTTTATATAAATTTGTCTTTTCACAATCACAAATATTTTCATTGTTTTTCATGTATTTTCGTTCCAAAATAATTTAAAGCCACAAAACAAATATTGGAGGCAATACATTACAAATAAATTGAAAAAAGAAATGAGAAAAAGTAAAAAAGATGGAAAAAGAAATTGGACAAAATGTAAAAAAATCTCAAAAAGCCTAAAATATTGTGCCCAGTTGCCCATCCGTGCTAACACTCACCCATAGCAATCCATCTATGTCGAGTCCTACACACACAAGTAGCACACGGCCAACACATACCCACACGCCAGCCAACGCACACAGCCAGCACACTTCTCGCCGTGCCCTATACGGACTTGCGCACGTCAAATGCCCATCTACTGTTCCAACCACCCGTTTGCCAAATTTTTCATGCCCTATACGCATGCCAACCTGAGCTCTTTCTCTCTCTAGAAAGTTTTTTTTTAGTTTTTATTTAAAAAGGTCTTCTTTTTTGGGAAGAACTAGTTGTTTTTTATAGATTTTTTTAGTTTTTGATTCAATAAATGAAAATGCAAATTTGTTTGGAGGTTTTCCAGCAACAAAATTAGCATCAAATTGTTGTAAAGATTCTTTTAAGGTATAATTTTAATGGATTTTTTATAGTTATTTCTTTATGTTTTATTCTTATATGTTATATTTAATTTGTATGTGATTAAATTTAACATGACTAGTTGTTTGTAAATATGATATAATTATAATGTTGTTATACTTGCAAAATATCAAATAGGTAAACATTTCTATAAAATAAATTGATTTTTTTATTCAAGATTTTATATTAAGGATGTTAGAGAGAAATATTTTATTTTTCATTACAAACTTAAATTTGAAAATTAGATTTTAAGGTTTAATTATCCGGTCTGATTTAGAGTAGTGTTCTTTTATTTGTTTTTACAATCGCTCAGTAGTTACAATGAAGCTCTATTTTAATTTTTTTTATAAGAACTGTTATTTGAAAATGTATTGACAACATATTTTCAATTATGGTTTTAAAACTTGAAAGTTAGTATTCAAATAATTAAATTCTTAGGTTTAATTTAGACAACTTGAATAAAGTTCAAAATGTCTAACCCCGCCAAAGGTGTCATTTAAATGGTTCATTTTCAATATCTTAGAAAAAGAAATTAATTTAATTAACAAAATTAATTATTGACCCCACACATAGGTGTTAATTGATTTGTTTAACTAACAAAGAATATCTAACCCCACCAAAGGTTGTATTCGTATAAAAAAGATAGAATCAATAAACATCAATTTATATCTTTAATAACCTAAATAATATGAGCAAGCATAATTAACATAATTATTATATCCTTAAATACTCCACTTTTATGAATGATAAAAATTTGCATGATTGTGTATTAAATCCATATCTATTTTTATTTTTTATGTTTTTAGATTAGGAAACACACAAAATCAAAATATCATGACAGGATGTTTAGGATTTAATTTCTTTTTTGAAAATTTGAATAATAAATTAAAAATCACATATATTATTTTCTTAGATCGACCTTGGGAGTATACTTATCATTTTTTATAAAATAATTCATGCACTTGCGAGAGTTTTACAAATAATAAAACCAAAAGATTTCGCAATATTAGTATTTGCAATGTCGATCTTGTGCTCATCAGCCAATGCTAATCCTTATTTCAAATTCCAAAAGTTTCCCCAATGTAGCAGTGTTAGTAAATTTATGCCATGGCACAAATGTTCTATCTTCACTTTGTGTTTTATTTCAGAGGCATCCGTGCCAAAGTGTTAAGTAATGGGTTACCTTCTATCTACGACTAATTTTATCATCTTTAGTGAGATGTTCCTTAAGGGATTTTATCTTGTACTAAGCCTATTATCCCCTCGTTATTGAGTTTTTTTCTTTTCTTTTGACTTTTTACAACTATTAGTTTCCTTATATTTGCATATGCTTAGTCAATTACTCTGCCTGAACTTCCATATTTTTAATGGAAACTTCCACAAAGTCAAACCTTTAATTTGTTCACGGTTGGTTGTCTCTACTTACTTGAGTAAAAAAATTCAAGTTTTCCCGTAGATTGGGCTTATTGAGAGGATTTCTAGGTATTTTTTGGTGGAATTACTGGCCTAGTGGGTTTGAGCTTTGGACAAATGGAGGGTTGTTTTGCCTCCTTAAGAAATTGGGATGATTTCTCCTCCCAAGATTTTAAGTATTGGCATTAGGGTTATACCTGGGTCTGGGTTGGTATTTTCTTAAAGCAATAACCTACTTGGATCCAACACTAGTCTCTCCTTGATAGGGACAAGTTTCAACACCATGTCTTGGATTGCTACACACACCATGATGTTCTTTGTTTGATGTGGCATGTGTTGTAAGAAGTGCAACCTCCTTGGTCAGTTCAACAAGCTGCATTTTAATTCTAGTATAGGAATCTACTTCATGGATTTTGAATCTTCTCACTCTGGAGCTCTTTTGTTGGGAATTAGCACCCAATATCTCAAAGAGATTATAAGTCTCTAAGGCTTTCTTCTCTCCCACAAAAAAAAATTGGTTCTATAACTATAAAGGATAACTGTGATATGGGTTTTAAGTGAGAAAAAGTTCAAAACTATCACATGCTTCATGGAAAGGTTATCCTTCTATCTGCGAGAAAGTTGTTATCTTAGCTCTTAATTCTTACATTTTTTGATCGGAATAGAATTTTCCAATAAAAGCTTGTTGTAAACATCTTTCCAAATAATCAAGGAACCTAGAGGAAAGCCTTGGCATTGTATTTTAAGGTGTAGGGAAAACACCTAATTCTCAATTGATCCTTAGTGAATACACTGAGAGGAAAAGTTTGGATTGTGGAGTAGAAATCCCTAATGAAAGATAGTTAGTCTTCAATGGGCAGTCTATGAAAGGAAGGCAACATGGAAAAAGGAATATTTCACAATTCATAGTTCCTAGTTGCCTCAGCCAAGTGGATTAAGGAAATTGTAGTGCCAATTACTAGCTTGCCATAGTGATTTCCCTAGGTGGTGGATTTTACCCCATAATTAATAGTTCAAGCAAAGGGTCGAGGTTTGGTTCACTAATTTGCTCTACCAAAGTCTCTAAGACCTTAAAGTCCAGCCTTCTTAACAATCTACTAGTTTATTATACGGTATTAGAGGGTACCCTAAGGACCTCTTACCTCACATAAACCTAAGAAGGTAGAATTTTAAATCACCTATTAAGTGAAAAAAAGGCAAAATAAACACAAAAATATGTTACATGTTTGTACACAAAAATACTTAAACATTTTATTAGTACATGGTACATATGTTAATAAAAGAAAATAAACTATACTAAAATTTAGATAGTACATGGAAATACTAAACATATAAATAATTAAAAGAAATAAAAATGCAAGTAAGATCAAAGAAGTTAAATAAAAGAATAGAAATTAAATTTAAAAGAAAAATAATTTTCCAAATAATTAAATATAGAAATTTATTATTTATTTTCATCAAAAATAATTTAAAATATTATTTTAAAGAAAATAAAAGAAGATTTGAATTTAAATAAAAATCACAATATTTATAACATGAATAGTTTTTAAGGTTTTGATAATAATAATTTAAAAATGTTATTCTTTATTCGCTAAAATTCTCACAAGTACACAAATCACTTATATAAAATGATAAGTATACTTCCAAGGTCGATCTAAAGAGGAATTATGTGATTTTTAAATTATTCAACAAATTCTTAAAAATAAAAATTAAACCTGAACATTCTATCATTATTGCTTTTCTTTGAGTATCTAATCTAATGACATAAAATAAAGATAGATTCAATAAACATTTAGGCATTTAGATATTTATCATGTTATGGAGAATTTATGGGATGTATTAGCTAGTTGAGTATGCTTGCTTAATATCAAATAGATTCTTAAAAATTTGAATTAAAATTATTAATTCTCCTTGTTTTGCATAAGATTTGAATTAAAATTATTAGTTCACCCTTAGGTGAGGCCTATTAATTGATTTTATTATTAAATTTTGCTTCTTTCTAAGAAAGTAATAAACCATTTAATTATCTTCCATAGATGAGGCCTCAAAATTTAAACTTCATTCAATGTGTCAAAATTAATTTCAAGAATTTAATTATCTAATAAATGAATTTTAGATTTTAAAACTACTATAAAAGATATGTTCTCAATATATCCTTCAATAATAATATTATAAAAATCTTTGAAATAGAGTTTATACTCCAAGTACACATATGAACCAAATCACCAATGAAAGTGTCCTACTCTAAATTAGATTCAAATAATCAAAGCTTAAATCTAACTTTCATATTTTAAGTTTATAAAAAAATTCTGAAATCACTATATTTTCTAAAATAAACTTTGTAGAATTCTTGAATATAAAATAATACTTAATTTTATAAAACTATTTTATCTATAATATTTCACAAGCAAAACAATGTTACTGATGGGGCAGAACCGACATCGCCGATCCTGCCCGTTACTTTGGTTTTATGAATTTATAAAACTCTCGCAAGTGCACGAATCATTTCATAGAAAATGATAAGTATACTCCCAAGGTCGATCTAAGGAAGGAATGTATGTGGTTTTTAATTTATTATTCAAACTTTTAAAAACGAAATTAAATCCTAAACATCCTGTCACGATATTTTGGGTTTTGTGTTTTTAATCTAATTACATAAAAATAAACATAGATTCAATAAACATTTATGCAAATTTTATCTGTTAAAACAGTGGAGTATTTATGGATATAATAATTAAGTTAATTATGCTTGCTCATATTATTTAGGTTATTAAAGATATGAATTGATATTTATTGATTCTCCCTTTTTTGTATGAATACCACCTTTGGTGGGGTTAGATATTCTTTGTTAACTAAACAAATCAATTAACACCTATGGGTGGGGTTGATAACTAATTTGGTTAATTAAATTAATTTCTTTTTCTAAGAGATTGAAAATGAACCATTTAAATGCCACCTTTGGTGGGGTTAGACAGTTTAAACTTTATTCAAGGTGTCCAAATTAAACCTAAGAATTTAGTTATCCGAGTACTAACTTTCAAGTTTTAAAACCACGACTGAAAACATGTTGTCAATACATTTTCAGATAATAATTCTTATAAAAACTTTTGAAATAGAGCTTCACTCTAACTACCGGGCGATTGTACCAACAAATAAAAGAGCACTAGTCTAAATCGAATCGATAACTAAACCTTAAAATCTAATTTTCAGATTTAAGTTTGTAATGAAAAATAATATATTTCTCTCTAACATTCTTAATATAAAATCTTGAATAAAAATAAAATCAATTCATTTTAGAGATTTTTACCTATTTAATATTTTGCAAGCATAACAACGTTATTATTATATCATGTTTACAAATACCCAACACAGTTAAATTTAATCACACACAAATTAAATATAACATGTAAGAATAAAGCATAAAAAATAACTGTAAAGAAAATAAAATCCTTACAGAACTTCGATGCTATTCCCGTTGCTGGAAAACCTCCAAGCGGAATTTGCACTCCCATTTATTGAATCAAAAGCTAATATATAACAAAAACATAACTAGTTCTTCCCAAAAAGGGAAGAACTCTAAAACTAAGAGAAATTAACTAAAAACTAAGAAAAACTAAAAAAATCTAAAAATCTAAGAAAAGAGAGAAAGAAAGAAGAGAGAAGTGTGTTTTGAAGGTGTGTTTAGAAGTGAAGGGAAGGGGGGTATCTATAGGTGAGGATGGAGAGAAAAAATGAGTGAAAAAATGTTAAAAAAATGTGAAAACGCGTAGTGCAAATGCTGAGGTCATTGATGACGTTAGCATGACGTCATGGGCACGGCTGCACGTGAAAACTGGGGTGAAATGGGCGTCGGCGCGCGCGGAGGGCAGGCGCGCAGGGCGCGCGCGATGGCAGCGCCGCGCACGGCGATGGCGCGCGGCGCGCGGAACCGGATCGGGCGCGCCGATGCGCGTGGACGTGGGTCGTGCTGCGCACGGCCTGAGCCGGCGCGCGCGGTCCGAGCGCCGCGCGCGGGGCTCGGCGCGGCTGGGCGGCGCGGCGACGCGATTTTCTCCTTTTTGACATTTTTGACCTTTTTGACCCATTTTGTCCAATTTTTCCATATTTGTTAACCTTTCCCCATTTATTTATCAATATATTTGTGATGTATTGCTTCCAGTATTCCTCTTTGAGTCTTTAAGTTACGTTTTTAAGCCAAAATACCTGAAAAACAATAAAAATACCCATGATTCCGAAAAGGACAAATATATATAAATATAGGATAAAACATATAAATATATATATATATTAATCAATTAATGTGCATAAAATCATGGTTATTTTAGTGCTTTTTGAGCACTCATCACAACCCCCAACCAGCTTCTTGCTAGTCCCTTAGCAAGAGAAGCGATAAAAACTAAAAATTAAACTATCCTAAATCACTTCCGTAGATTGACACGGTTGCATTTAGCCTATGCAACAAGCCTTTAAACCCTTAGGTTGCCCTAGTGGACGAGTTTGAGTCTCGTGAGGGTTTTCAGTAATGATACCCACAAACATTGAACTAAATGTAAAAATTAAAAGAAATAATAACAACAATCAACTTAAAAACTAAAATTACAACAAAATCAAAAATTAACGTTTAAGAATAAAAGAAAACAACATATCACAAAAATGTCTCATACTTTTTAATCTCCTTTAAGATCATAATTAAAATCTCAAGCATAAGTTATTTTAATCTTTTTAAACAATCATGATTTATTATAATAATTAGTCGGAAATCATTTTCATATTTCATATCAAAAATGTATCAATTTAATTTCACCCAATTTCAAGTGTCATAAATCCGAATTAAACGACTCTATTCCTCACAAGTCAATACTCTCAAAACCCTGAATCCTATGGGTTCAAACACTCATACTAATTTATATGCGAAAGAGTTGATGTATAGAAATGAACTAATATGTTCGCATATGTATAAAGAAGAAAGGCTCAAAGTGTTATTTTGACGTTGATCTCATGGAAGGAATCAAATGTATAAATTATAAAGATATCATATATAAAAATTATTTTCATGCATAAATCAAACTCATTAAGAAAAAATTTCAAGATATATGCCTTTTACAAATGAAGAAAGTGCAATGACTTTTTAGGGAATTACTTCCTATATCTTTCTTTTGTAATTAGCCTTTACTCACAACTTTGTAGGCAATGTGGGTCATAGTGTGTAGATTATACTATATATTCTTTCTCTCTATATTTTTCTGAAGATATTTTTCAATATATATCATTTTTTAAGAGAGTCAACCCATGTACAGATTGTACATTTTTTTTTTAGTATTTTGGTGAGTGGTTAATTTTGTGGCTTTTTTGTTTGATCTTGGTTTAGGTAACCCCAGATATGTCTCTTTTTTTTTGTAACAGTCATGCACGAATGAGATAAAAGCATATACTATCAATTTCTACTCAAATCATTTAATCTAAGCAAAAATAATAATAAAAAATATACGATACTCTATTAAGATGAGAAAAAATTCATACATTCAATATTAATGCCTATAGAGATCATCTAAGAATTTGAAGAAATAAGAAATGTGTTTGGAGTAGAAAAAATATATATTTCACTCTGAATAAGGGAAATTAGGCTCAAATTATATCTCACAAAGGTAGTCTCCACTAAAACAAATTCATAAATACCGATTTTGGGTTTAATATAATTTCTACATCTTATCAAGAAATACTAGTTATGACAAAAATTAACTAATTATCAAAAATAATTACATAATATTTCATGATATGTTTTCAAAAATTAATCTAACAGTACAAAAGACTTAACTATTTACGTAAATTTGATTTAAAGAAATGATAAATTTTTGTGAGAACTTTTTTTTTTGTTTAATTCCAAAATTACTAAATCACACAAAAAATAAAACCAAACACAAAAAATGAAGATGTGAACATAAAAAAGAAAAAATTAATAATATTTGTTTTTTTTTTTAATTTTAAAATTGTTAAATCTTTTTTTCTTTTCTAATTAAGCATGGTAACTTTTCACCACCCCCAACCTAGAACTTACATTGTCCTCAATGTAACAATTGTAAATTAAAGATAAAGAGAAAAGAGAAGAAAGATTACCTATTTGTTGAGAATGTGTAAGTAGTAATGGAGAAATGCAGGTGCATTCATCATATTCATCATTAAAGTGTATACACACAGATTGCTGTGAACTTCTAACAACTCAACAAATATTTTTAGTTTTAACAATTTAAAAATTATTCACATATAATTAAACTAAAATAAACAATAAAATTAAGTATATAAAGTAAATAACAAAAAATTACCTGAAATGATGGGTTGCCTCCCATCCAAATAGCTTAGTTCAACGTCTTAGGAAGACGTAACTTGGGGATTGCCTTTTAAGTAAACTCAATGTGCTCTCATGATTGAGTTAATCAAACCTACAAGTAAGACAAGATTGTCTACCTATACTGTTTCAAACATGCCCTATTGATTTTTAAATTTTTTTCTGTATTAAAAACTAGGGGCATGCTTGAGGGTTTTAGATAACCCACATCTAGGTGCAAATCAAATAATTAAGGCATCAAAACACAATTGTACCTAGATCAAACAAAGAAACTAACTCTTGAGATTGTAATTAAAACTTTAAAATTTTGGAGATAGTTTCAGAATTTTTTTTTTAATTTTTTAATTTTTTTTTTAAGTTAAAATAACATAATCAGTATTAACCAAGGGTGCTCCCAGGAAAGAATGGTGGGGCAAAGGCTCCTTAAAAACCATCCTCCTAGACAGAGCAACGTTCCCAGGAAAGACTAGTGGCACAAAGGCTTCCAGGAACTAGTCTCCTGCATTTAACTCCCTTAGATCTTTACTTTTCATGCTATTAAAATTAAGTTTAATTAAGTTAAGTTAAGTTAAAATTTAAGTTAATTAAGTTAATAAAAAAGTAGGTTAATTAAGTTAATGAAAATCTAAGTTAATTAAGTTAGTAAATTAAATTAATATAAGTTAGTAAATTAAGTTACTAAAAACCTAAGTTAATTAACTTAAAAGAAAATTAAGATAAAAGAAAAGTTAAAAAAAAATTTGAAAAAAAAAAAAAAAAAGAGAAAGAGAAAAAAAAATTAATTAAAAATTAAGCCAAAAATATAAAATAAAATAAAATAAAAAAAAATTGAAAATAAAGTTTTTGATTTTTTTTGATTTTTTTGATTTTTTTGATGTTTTTGATTTTTTTGATTTTTGATTTTTTTGATTTTTTTGATTTTTTTTGATTTTTTTGATTTTTTTGATTTTTTTGATTTTTTTGATTTTTTGATTTTTTGATTTATTTTTATTTTTGATTTATTTGATTTATTTGATTTATTTGATTTATTTGATTTATTTTTTTATTTAATTTAAAATTTATTTACTTTTTTTATTTCAAATTTCAAAATTCAAAATTATTTTATTATTCATGCTATAATTTTTTTATGAAATTTAAAATTTAAAATTTTTTTTTATTTTTTACAAACAACAAAAAAAAAATTTTTATTTTTTTTTTTTTTTTTTTATTAATTTAATTTTAAATTTATTTACTTTTTTTTTACTTCAAATTTCAAAATTATTTTATTATTCATGCTATAAATATTTTATGAAATTTAAAATTTGAATTTTTTTTTTATTTATTATGAAATTGAAATTTGAATTTTTATTTTATTTTTTATTTTTTATTTTTTTTATTGTTTATTTTTTATTTTTTTTAAATAAAAAAATCACAATTATTTACAACACAAAAAGTTTTTAAAATTTTGATAAATAATTTAAAAACGCTATTCCATCCCCGGCAACGGCGCCAAAAACTTGATACCATCCCCGGCAACGGCGCCAAAAACTTGATAGGGGTATCCCCGCAACGGCGTCAAAAACTTGATCGGGGTAGAACCGACATCGTCGATCCTGCCCGTTACTTTGGTTTTATGAATTTATAAAACTCTCGCAAGTGCACGAATCATTTCATAGAAAATGATAAGTATACTCCCAAGGTCGATCTAAGGAAGGAATGTATGTGGTTTTTAATTTATTATTCAAACTTTTAAAAACGAAATTAAATCCTAAACATCCTGTCACGATATTTTGGGTTTTGTGTTTTTAATCTAATTACATAAAAATAAACATAGATTCAATAAACATTTATGCAAATTTTATCTGTTAAAACAGTGGAGTATTTATGGATATAATAATTAAGTTAATTATGATTGCTCATATTATTTAGGTTATTAAAGATATGAATTGATATTTATTGATTCTCCCTTTTTTGTATGAATACCACCTTTGGTGGGGTTAGATATTCTTTGTTAACTAAACAAATCAATTAACACCTATGGGTGGGGTTGATAACTAATTTGGTTAATTAAATTAATTTCTTTTTCTAAGAGATTGAAAATGAACCATTTAAATGCCACCTTTGGTGGGGTTAGACAGTTTAAACTTTATTCAAGGTGTCCAAATTAAACCTAAGAATTTAGTTATCCGAGTACTAACTTTCAAGTTTTAAAACCACTACTGAAAACATGTTGTCAATACATTTTCAGATAATAATTCTTATAAAAACTTTTGAAATAGAGCTTCACTCTAACTACCGGGCGATTGTACCAACAAATAAAAGAGCACTGCTCTAAATCATAGCGGATGATTAAACAATAAAATCTAATTTTCAGATTTAAGTTTGTAATGAAAAATAATATATTTCTCTCTAACATTCTTAATATAAAATCTTGAATAAAAATAAAATCAATTCATTTTAGAGATTTTTACCTATTTAATATTTCGCAAGCATAACAACGTTATTATTATATCATGTTTACAAATAGCCAACACGCTTAAATTTAATCACGGACAAATTAAATATAACATGTAAGAATAAAGCATAAAAAATAAGCGTAAAGAAAATAAAATCCTTACAGAACTTCGATGCTATTCCCGTTGCTGGAAAACCTCCAAGCGGAATTTGCACTCCCATTTATTGAATCAAAAGCTAATATATAACAAAAACATAACTAGTTCTTCCCAAAAAGGGAAGAACTCTAAAACTAAGAGAAATTAACTAAAAACTAAGAAAAACTAAAAAAACCTAAAAATCTAAGAAAAGAGAGAAAGAAAGAAGAGAGAAGTGTGTTTTGAAGGTGTGTTTAGAAGTGAAGGGAAGGGGGGTATCTATAGGTGAGGATGGAGAGAAAAAATGAGTGAAAAAATGTTAAAAAAATGTGAAAACGCGTAGTGCAAATGCTGAGGTCATTGATGACGTCAGCATGACGTCATGGGCGCGGCTGCACGTGAAAACTGGGGCGAAATGGGCGTCGGCGCGCGCGGAGGGCAGCTGGGCGCGCAGGGGCGCGCGCGGGAGGAGGTGAGATGCGCGCGGGCGCACGCGGAACTGGGACTGGGCGCGCGCTGATGCACGCGGACGTGGGGCGTCTTCTTGCGCGCGCCGGAGCCGGCGCGCGGCTGGCGCCGGCGCGTGCGGGGCTCTCGCCAGCCGGGCCGCGGCGGCGCGATTTTCTCCTTTTTGACATTTTTGACCTTTTTGACCCATTTTGTCTAATTTTTCCATATTTGTTGACCTTTCCCCATTTATTTATCAATATATTTGTGATGTATTGCTTCCAGTATTCCTCTTTGAGTCTTTAAGTTACGTTTTTAAGCCAAAATACCTGAAAAACAATAAAAATACCCGTGATTCCGAAAAGGACAAATATATATAAATATATGATAAAACATATAAATATATATATATATTAATCAATTAATGTGCATAAAATCATGGTTATTTTAGTGTTTTTTGAGCACTCATCAGTTACTAATATCACCTTATAATTTCAACCTTACATGCTTAATTTAGTAATTGATCAAAAAATTAAAAATACCTAAATATATCTTAACAGAATCTTCTTGAATTATTTTAAGAAAATCTCCAAAAGGAAATGCCTAAATTTTATTGAATTGGATATACAACTATTACATAAACTAAATTTGTTCAACTCTCAAATGAGAAAAAAAATTTACACTAATAAAAGAAAAGCTAGAAGCTAAAGAGACTAAGAAGAGAGGGATGAGAAGGGATGATTAAGGATGATTGATACAAGGGAATGAGGGGTCATATTTATAGGTTCAAGAAATCAACTCAAAGGGATTGGTGCCATGGAACACATTAGTCCACACCGTGGCATGCACGTTACTATTACACAACATGCAACCTTTCCACATCGTGGCCCAAGAATAATTAGGGGCATTTTTTATTGTGCCCTTTAGGCTCGTACCATGGCACATAATTTTTTCACATTACATCATACTCTATTATGTGTGACTTTATTCCCTTATTTTCTTGTATCATTTTTTCTAATGGTTTGGAGAATTGCAATGGAGTTCTTCAAGTGTAATTCTTCATGTATCGATCAATTTTATTCTTTTAAGCTAAAATACCTTAAAAATAACAAAACATAAACATGGCTCCAAAAAAATAGATTTGTATAATATAATAGTAAAATTAAGTAAATACTAATCAATTGAATCATTAAACATGTATAAAATTATGATATATTAAGTGTTTTTGAGCACTCATCAATTATATATGTTTTCTTTGGTAAACTAGGATATCTTTTCTATGTGTGTGCATAGTATCGGGTGAGTTTACTTGATTGAATACACTGAAGTGTTGTTAGGGGAAGATAGTTGAATCACTAGGAATGTGTCTACTTATAAGATAATTGGATTCCTAGTCAACTCCTCCTTATGGATTCATTGACACATATAAGTGGTATTGATGTTTGGGGGAAGATTATTGAGTCACTATGAGTGTGCCAACTTGGAAGGTAGTTTGATTCCTAGTCAATATCTCCTTTCAAATTCATTGACACATTTATGTTCCATTGGTGTTTGACCAACCATTTTATCGATGTGTTGTATGTACATTGTGAAACCCCTTATACCCTCTCATAGCACGTATAGATGTGGGACTTTGTGTTATGCATCACATTAGGGAGATTTTTTTGTTTGCCCGTCTTGTGACTTGTATACGCATTCAAGTTATTATTCATTACATTCTTTTACCTTGCTATTGTCTTCATGTTATTTTTTGTATTTCTTGCTTGGCAGTATATTTTGTTTCTTTTTGTGTTTGTCTTAATCTTTTCCACTGTATTGCCTAAGTGTTATGATTATTGCATTTCTGTTTTACTTCTCTCCTTCATATAGGGGTGTCGTATGCTACATACTCTATGTGTGCTTGCTTTGGCTTTCCATATCAACAAAGGAAAAAAGTATGCACAAATTGTGTATGTTTGTGCATTATGTTTGCTTATTAACATGCTATTTGTTGCATGGGATGGTAAGTGTAGTATAAACTACATTATGTTTGTCTAATATGCATACACTTAGGAGGAGTTTTCATATTTGCATTACATGTAGATTGCGTAGTTTGCATATAGATCCGCCTCTCTATTCTTTTTTTTAAATTTCTTTTGGCTATTCTCTCATGACCCTTCCTCTTTTTCCCTTTCTTATAAATATATATATATATATATCCTTTCTACGGTCTTCTTAATCAAATATATATATATATATATTTAAATTTAAATTTATGAGTCCTAAGATGATATGTTTCTATAATTTCAGATCTTTATTATCTTCAAATCTATAATAAAATTTAAATCATAATAATGAAGTCTAAATTCAATAAAAAAATAAATAAAATTAGACTAAAATTATAGTTAAAAAATGATAAATTATGTTAAATTATGCAAGTCATCAAACACCCCTAAACTTAAAACTTTGTTTTTCTTTAAACAAAAAGAAAATAAAAGAAAAGACAATTGTAGACAGTGTTAACATGATCCCATAGAGTACTACCATTATTCACTATGCCATGATCTAAATTTAGATTTCATCACTAATAATTTACTATTTTTACATCAAATATAGTAGGAAAATCAATCAAAAATTCAGCAATTTATTAAGCAAGGGTTAAGCATTTATTTCAACCTTAAGCTAGGTCCTTGAGTGTGTGTGTACGGAATAGTAAATTTAACTCCAAACCACCAATAAATTCAAATAAACGTAGAATAAGTGAAATTAGAAGAATTCCATCTCTCTAAACTTAACTCCATAAGTCTAATATTCAAAAATCCTTTTTGCTAATGTAATCAAATACTAAAACAAAGATAAAAAGGTCTTTAATCAAGGTTCTAATGACAAGCCACAGGATGAGGGCTATGGAAGAAACGGATATGGAAAATCAAAGAAAAGTGGGAAAATACTTGGTATTTTGATAATCTTGATACTCATAGCCTTTTTCTGATTTTCAATCACTTTAACACTTTTTTTGATTCTTGCCTTTCACTTTCTTTCTTTTTTTATTATTTTTATTCACTCTTTGATCAAATAGAGCAAACATAATATGAATTATTTAATTTGAACTAACTTTCTCTTTACATGGTTTATGTAATTAAATGAACAAATAAAGGCTTATGTAAAATAAGGCTCAATGGGGTTAACTATAGGAATACACCATGCAATGATGGTGTGATAATTAGGACGGTTGTGAAAAAATTTCCTATATCATTTCTCTAATATTTGGTATCCACTAGGATTTCTCCTTAAGGATCCATCAATAGATTCTAGAGCAAAGCAAGATTAAACTTTTCCTAACCCAATCAATTAAACTCCTTCTCTTTATAAGCAAAATAGAGTAGAGAAAAATTTACTATGTGCTCAATTATTTTCAAGGACAAAGATTTAAATCAAAGTGCCCATAAAACTCTGACTAACATAATAGCAAATTTTGAAAAATATTTCTCAAATCCATCCTCAATCACAAATTTCATAGTTATAGCATATTCAATCATACTCAAATACATGTTTGATAAGAGAATTTAATAACTTAAGACTATAGGAGTTTACACCCCCAAACTTAAACTAAAAAATGTCCTCATTGTAATTCAAAAGTGATATAGATAGAAGAAATGAAAGGAACTTCCCTAGTTTTATGGTGGATCCATATTAGTTGTAATTTTCAGCTATTTATTCCTATAAAATAAATCAGTATCAAAATCCAAATTATTCATGAATTAAAGAGAAAAACCTACTATCTTATAGCAAACTCACACCTAAGAATATGTTTTTCATGCCACTTCTTTGTCCATTCTTTGTAGATATTTTCATTTTCATATGTATCATTCTAAAACTAATCCATTTCATTCAATTGAAGAAGTCAATTTTCCCCTATTGGCTTCAAATGAAAATTTAACTGCTTTACAGCCCAATAAGCAGTATGTTCCAACTCAACAAGGAGATGAAATTATTTTCCAATCGAAAAGTCATCCATGAAAATTTTCATTATATCTTCCACCATATCAAAAAAGATTGCCATCATGTAACGTTGAAATTTTGCTGGGGCATTATCCAATCCAAAGGGCATCCTTCTAAAAGCAATTTTTTTGTAGGGGCATGCAAATATAGTTTTCTCCTGATCTTCAAGGACTATGAATCTCTAGTTATACCCCAAATAACCATTTAAGAAGCAATAATAGGGATACCTGGCCAATCGATCTAACATTTGTTCAATGAATAGAAGTGGAAAATGATCATTCCTTATTGCTTTCTTTAACTTGTGGTATTGCATACATACACGGTAAACCGTGATTATTCTTGTAGGAATAAGATATTTTTGTCATTCTTTCCACCCTTTTTGGGTACAAAATGCACTGGACTTACCCATAAGCTGTCTAAAATAGCATAAATAATTAGAGCATTGAAGAGCTTCAAAATTTTAGCTCTCACAACTTCCTTCATTATTGGATTTAATCTTCTTTGGGGCTCAATTGAAGGTTTGTAAGATTACTCCATTAAAATATTGTGCATGCAAATGGATGAACTTATACCTTTTATGACAGAGATAGTCCATCCCAAGGATGTTCTATGCTCCCTTAACATATGTAGTAACTTTTCCTCTTTTTCGGGTGTAACTGATGCCGCAACAATCACTGGAAAGGTGTAACTATTGCCCAATAATGCATAGCAAAGATGCCCAGGCAATTGCTTCAACTCTGGAGTTCTAGTTTTCTGCACTTTTTCTATAGAGATTACTATTGTTTCTTTTGGAGAACATAAAAACGTGCAAGCATACATGATCACAAATAATAAAAATGATAAGTAAAATTATCGTACTAAAATTGTTTCACTCTGATTTTATCCAAACAATAACAAAGTTAGAAGATGTTTTAACTAACTAATAGTTTTATAACAAAATAGAAGAAAATTATAGAATTGCAGTTTCACCAAATTAATCCACTCGAATCAAATTATTCCCTCTTGATTTATATATTTTTGTAAATTTAATTTGTCAACCAAGAACTCCTAATTTTATCCATACATCTCTTCCGAGCTCTATATAGGCACATCAAGCTAAAATAATTCACTATATTCCTATGAGAATTAAACTCACCAAGATTCATTACGTTCAAAGTTCTCAAATAACCACACGTAAAATAAAGGTATATTCATATCCTTTATATATACATGTTATTCTATCCATGAGCAATAAACAAAAATGCCTCTTCCAAGTTTATTTAAGTGCCACACATCAATTGATAAATTTTCCAACAATCATAAGCATTAAACACAAATAGAATAAACAAATTAAAAATCTCATAAATCTTTCAAAAATAATAAAATGCAAGCTTCATAAATTTAGTGACACAACAACCCTAGAAAAATTAAATTACTTTATAAACAAAATTAAAATTACAGAATTTAAGGAATATTAGCTCAATAACAACACAAAGAAAATTAAAATCTGTTTCTACTCTCTAAATGTTTGGCACATGGAGAAACACAACAGAAGCCAAAAGTGGCTTCTGTGTGTACCACAGTCAAACTCTCCAACCCCTCTAATTTATCACAAATATCCCCTACTTATAGCTCCACACTCTAAAAAATTACATTATAAAATATATTTTTTTACACACACAGGAGACAAATAATACATCGAAAATAATAACTAATTCATGCGTGGGAGACAATTCTTGAGACACGCAGACACGTGTGTAAAAAGTTGGGACAATTGGTGCAAATCCTATGGACAATGTACGCGTTTCTGGATTTTTTATTTCAAACCACATATGCCATATGTCAACATCTGATTGGCTATAAGAAATAACGAGACACGTGGCAGCCTTTCATGTGTTGTGATGAACGGGCACATGAGGAATGCGTCACATGGGATAATTGATTTCGAAGAAATGTGGGGAAGTAGAAGCTGCTAGAAACGGGCGTCGTTTTTATGTTTTTGTTTTATCCAACACATGCCACGTGTCAGCTCTTGATTTGCTGAACGAATATTTGAGACATGTGGCATTGTATGATTCATTGGAATGGTAGGGCGTATGATGTTTCTCTCGACCACGTCGCACGGGACCATTTCTGGCATAGAAACGTGGGTCCCACCCTACATGCTGGCCTAAACGGCTAGGTGGGCCCCACACGGTGCACTAAGCAGCGTGTAATCCAAAAAACTAGGTCTAATCACTTTTGTCACATTTGTATTACATGCGCTAATCCTGACCATTGATATTCTGATATGACGGTGCGTGTCACGCGTGGAAAATAGTTTCCCGTGGTCTTCTTTCCTACGTAGAAAAGCAAAATTTATATAATTGCATTTTAGCCCTCAAATTTAATTTAAATTAACTTTTAAACTTTTGTTAATTGCAATCAAGCCCTATTTTAATTTAAATTATATTTTCAGACTTTATTATTTGTAATTAAGTCCTTTTTTCGATTCACATTCTTTAATTTTCTTAAAAATATATTACTTAAAAAATAAACAATAAATGTTAATTTAATTAATTAAAATTAACTAAAAATATCACGAACATAGCAATTATAATTAATAAAATGGACAAAATAACTTTATAATATACAGTTATCAATTACAAAATCTGTCTTTGCTACCATTGGCTCCAACCTCTCCACTTCTTTAATAAATGATGTAACCTACTGCAATGCTTCCAAGGAAAATACATAGTGAAGAAATTCTTCACTAACAAAAGGTAAATCGGGTTCACAAACAGTAGAGTTATTAAAATCATAAGTATGAGATGAAGTGGTGATACATCGTTATAGGTGATCGGTTGGCATATCTTCTTGAAAGGCTCCTACTTCACATTTTTCAATGATTTCTACCCGAAATCAAGTGCTTGGATCTTCTGGAAATCTCAAGGCTTTGTAGATGTTGAATGTAAAGTCTTCCTTGTTCACTTTCAATGTTAACTCACCCTTTTGAACATCCATTAAAGCCCTTCCCGTAGCCAAGAATGGTCAGCCAAAAATTAGTAGGACATATTGGTCTTCATCCATATCTAGAACCACAAAATTAGCTAGAAAAATAAATTTATCGACCTTACCAATACATCTTCTATGATTCCATGTGGATACTTGATGGATCAGTCTGCTAGCTGCAAAAAAGTTTTGTTTGTTTCATCTCTCCAAGTCCCAATTTTCTATAAATAAATAGTGGTACAAGATTAATGCTAGCACCAAGATCAAATAAAAATTATCAAAAAATTAATTTCCAATAATGCATGGCAAAGTGAAACTCCTTAAATCTTTTAATTTTTGAGGTAATTTCTTTTGAAGAATGGCACTACATTCTTTAGAAATAATCACTATTTCAAACTTCTCCAACCTTCTTTTCTTGGACATGATGTCTTTCATGAATTTGGCATAATTGGGCATTTTTTCTAAGGCATCTATGAAAGGAATATTTATGTGAATTTTCTAAAATATATCTAAAAACTTAGAAAATTACTTATCTAATTTTTGTTTTTGAAAGCGTTGAGGATAAGGAAAATGAGCAGAGAGAATAGGAGGATTTCCAAGAAATGAAATTCATAGAAGCATGTGAGTCACTCTTAGTGTCATTAATAATCTCCTCTTATTCTACTTTATTTTTTCTTTGGCTATTGTTTGGAACTGTAGAGGTGGACTCGGTTTCCTTTGATGGTGACCTCTCAATTTCCCTTCCACTCTTAAGTGTTAATGACCTTGCATTGTTCCTTTGGATTCAGTTTTGTATTGCTAGGAAAATTTCCTATTTTTCGAGCATTGATAGTCGTGGCTAGTTTTCCAATTTTCACTTCAAGATTTTTCATAGTGGCTCCCATATTGCTACAATGAGTCTCAACATTATCTAGCCTGGAATCACTCTTTTTAAACATTTCTTTGGTCTACTTAACAAAAGAAACTATGGCATCCTTATGTGACATCTTCTTCTTTCTATTGACTATCAAACCCTGGAGGAGGTTGTAGCACATCTTTGTGTTTCCAAAAGAAAAATTCTCATGATTTTGAATTCCTAGATGATAGTAATTTGGCATAGGATTACCACAATAGTTGTAGTTCTGATTGTTGATGTATTGAACCTATTCATGACTTTCTTCATTCATCAAAACTATCATACTTGAATATGCAACATATCCTACACCTTGTAGTATTCTTTGGGTTGTCAAGGCTAAAATCTGATGAGATAGAGAACCTACTTGAGTTGAAAGCACATCAAATGGCTCCAGTTCATGAATCTCGACAAATTTCTAAGCCATAGATCTTTCAATTGGCCATTAACAGTAGTTTGAGTCCATTTCTTCCAAAAAAGTAGTAGCACCTTCAACTGACTTTGACATCAAAGTTCCACCAGAAGCAACATCAAATATGGTTCTAGTTTTCTCATTTAACCCATTATAGAACATCTCAACATGTAACCAATATGGCTATCCATGTTAAGGGCAACGTTGAATCATATCTTTATACCTTTCCTATGGTTCATAGAGTGTCTCAAAATCATTTTGTCTAAATTGACCAATCTCACTCCTGAGTTGGACTATTTTTACGAGTGGAAAGAATTTAGCAAAAACCTTTCTGCCATGTCCTGCCAACTAGTTATTCTTCCTTGTTGTAGATATTATTTCCAACCTTTGGCCTTGTCCCTCAATGAAAAAACAAACAATCTCATTCTAATGGTGTCTTCAATAACACCATTCATTTTTATAATGTCGCAAATCTCCAAAAACATCACTAAATGAATATTAGGATCATCAAGTGGCTATATGCTAAATTAGGCTTATTTCACCATGCTAATCAATGCATGTTTAAACTCAAATTTATTGGCATTAATGGTCTGGTGTATTACACCTGAATAGTTATCATTCACAATTGGCCTTACATAATCCTACCAGGTGTGTGGCAGTGCATTCTATTCTCCTTCATGCATGGCTAGTAATTTCTTTCTTTCTTCATGATCTAAATGTTCTTTCAATCTTCAGATCAAAAGAAATAATGTTTCGAGTTCTAGCACGGCATATCCAATATCAAAAACACACCTAGAGGAAAATAAAAATAAAATATAATTCTAAATTAAAACCAAAATTACTTTGTATCGATATTAGCAAAAATAAGAAAAATCATTCCTCAAAAATGGTGCCAAAAACTTGATCGGTGCAAAACTACAAGTGCACAATATCGTAGTTTTACAATAAAGTGATAAGAAGAGTATCATCCTTAGGGATTGGTTACTTACTTTTGAAAAATAACAAAATTATACTAATATCAATTTTATCTAGAGAAGTCATGTAAGTTGTTGTAATTAAAATTTAAAATAAAATATATTTAAAGAAAATGCACAAAAGAAAATAAAGATATTGTTCGAAGATCAAATTAATAGAAAGAAAACTTTTAGGAAATAGATTTCATCTAATCTCCAAGTATGCTTTACTCATCTAGCTAATTGAATTTAATTATGCACTGTTTGTTATACAAGAGTACACAATTTAATAAAGCCAAAAAGTATTAAGACCAATGATTTTAATACTACATAGGTTCATACAAGTCTTTCAATCTCTATTATTACCTATTTCAAAATATTCCAAATCAATCCAATCATTCCCTCTTTCGATAGTAAATTAAAAGATTAAAACCATCTAATTAAGGACCATTTAATTAGAAGAAATATACTCAGAATAAATCAAACAAACATGAAGAGAAATAATTCAAATTAAAATAAGAAATCAAGCATAGTTCAGAATTAAATTACATCTTTTTCCTAGAATAAAGAATAAAAAATTCATGCTAAAAATTAAATTTAACGTAAACAAATTCACCATAATTTTTCTGAAAGGAATTGAAAGAAAATTGACTCGCAAAAAGAATCTACTATCACGTTAACTTGTTATGCTCCAATATGCTTTTGGTTTTCTCTTTCCCGCTATGCCACTATATTCTTTTTTTTCTTTTTTGTTCTCGTTCTTCGCTCATGTTTCTTTTTATTTTTTGTTTGGTTTCTGTTTCTTTTCTTCGCCACCTCTCTGTTCATTTTTTATTTCTTTTGGTTGTTCTCTCGTGGCCTCCCTTTTCTTCCCTTCGTTTGAATATATATCCTTAGTGCATTTGTCCTCCTCTGTGTAAGATTGGTTATTACAGATTAGTAATACACACACACACACACATAGTTTGGAACACTTTATATAGGAGCATGTTTATACAAACCATGAGGTTGGTTTTCATAGTGTGCATGCTAGTTATAGTATTGGTCTTTGGTGAGTGAGCCAACGTTGTCACTTTTTTTTTGTTTCATTTTAGGTATCACAATTTTTGGAATTTACTTATCATTTTTTGAAACCAAAAAAGTATCTTTTTTAGTACCTCATCGCCACCATCCCCATCACCTTTGGTGTGGTGGTTGGAGAGATGACTGGCAAGGTGGTCGTCTGAGGCTCTATAATTACCCCCCATTTTTTCTTATTTGGTATCCAAAAAAATATAGCGAAGCTTTATCAAATTAACATCACATTTTTCTATTTCTAGACCTCTAATACCTTGAGTGTTGTTCGATATTAGTGATTAGTGATTGTGTGAGAAAAATCATGCTTGTGGGTTGTGAGTACTCGAGATGGAGTTTGCTAATTAGTGTAAAATAGTGTTCTTAAGCTATGAGTACTTAAGACTATTTTATCGATGTGGTGAAAACTTCTTTGGAAGAGTGAACTAAGTTAAATTCCTTCAATTCTCATATCTCTTACTGTGTGAAATGAGAGATAGGGTGTTTGAGTTTAAGGGTTGTCCTTAAGAGTGTGAGTTGTTACACTTTTTTTACTAGTCTATGGTTACTGATCATACCATATTTCATGGTGTGGGCTCCGGAGGGGAGTTGGGTTCCTGAGTTGAACCCGATTGTTACAAAAGTAACAAGCAAAAGTAGCAATAGGAAATTTGGACAGAGGTCTGTACTAATAGAGATAATATTGGTTTTATTTCTTTCAGAGTTGTAACTATTTTTATTATTTAGTGAATTTTTAATTCTTAAGTTGTTACCTTAAGCAATCCGAGGATGTTACCACATAGATAGGATCTCTATACAGGTTTACCTTATTATATCTAATGTTGTGCATGCTTTAATGTATGGTTGTACAATTAGAGTTTAAATGGTGTATTTTTACTTACTGATGTTTAAACTCCATTACAAAGCTTTTATGATTTATTTCTAGCTTTTTGACTCTTGAATATTGCTTTTGGTTTATATTGTCTATCTATAATTATTTTTACTACAACTTTCATTATTTTTCAGGTGTTTATCTCTCTATTGTTTTCTTGTTTGGCTTGAGTCCTTAAGGTGCTAGTAACTTCTTTACTCATGCATGATTAGATTATGTTGGTATAATCTGTTTTTTATCTACATGTGAGTTTGGAGTGAGTCTCTAAGGAGTTTGTGTATCTTTACCCTAGAAGTGTACCTGGTGTTAGATTATTTATTAGGTTTTTGCTATGTATGTTTGATACAATGCTTTTAAAGTACAATTATCATTTACTGAATTTGTTCCCACATACGATGTCTTGAAGTGATTAGAAATCCTTTAATCTTTTTGGTATGTATACCTATATCACAAGCTATGTATTGTTTTCCATGTATGTATATTGCTAGTCTTGATAGGATCCTCTAAGGCACACTATCACTAGTGTGTATTCTATAGATTGTTGTTTCTGAATTTGCTTGTTGTTATTGTTGTGTTTTGAATTGAGCATGTTGTTTTGTACTTTCAATAATTTAATTGCTAAATTAACGTTGTGAGGCCTACTTGGCCGAATTGATATAGAAAACATGAAAAGATACTATGGGTTTGTATTTCCACCCCTCATCTTGGTCCCAATTGCCTAGTTGAGTTGGAAGAATAATTGACCTTCATGTAATTGTTACTTCGTATGGGAATCTTGATAATCATAATTTTGTCCAAGTATGTGCCAATATATAAGGATCTTATTGTGATTAGATAGAATTTCTTTTGGTCTATTATATGTTGTTTGATTTCTTCTATTACTATTTCTCGATTTGTCATGCTTATTGCTTTATCTTATTACCTTGTTATCTCTTTCTTAATATAAATTAATATGCCTTTTATTTGTTGGATTTATTTTTATTTGTTTCTACCTTGCTTAAATAAATCTATGATACCATTTCTATTATTATTTTTAGCTACTTGCCAACCATAGTGAGTCCTAAGGGGAGAGAAACTAGAACAACCCAAATTAATCCACAAATTCCTCAACTCCTTTATTGGATTTCATGATGAAATTCATTGTTGTATAGGAAAGAAAGAATGTTGAAATTGTGAAAATTGATGAACTATCAAGATATATATAAACTTATGAGCTCACACTTAAGCCACCTGAGAAGAACAAGATTGTGGCCTTCAAGAGTACCAAAAAAATAGTTTCTAATAGTGATGAGGATATTAATGATGAGTCTATAGTCCTACTTGCATGAGAATTAAGGAAGTTCTTACTAAAAAAGAATCAACATGATAACAAATCTAGTTGGGGACAACCTAGTCCCACCAAGGATAGGGAAAGAAAAGGGAAATCAATTCCTTGAGTTCTATCATACCCTAAAATATGGATGCATGAATTTTAAGAAGAAAAATAAATTTAAAGGAAGAAAGTATTAAATGAAAGGTATTAGCTATGAAAAATCATCTTAAAATCAATCATTTATTCTTAAAATAAAATAAAACAATTCAGGTACTCTTAAGAAGTTTTAATATTTAAGAACTGAAATTCCTAACATATCCATATTTTTATTCACAATAATTTGAAATCCAAATGAATTTTTCAAATCAGAGTAGTCCCATGGCACAATTGAGAACATGCAAATATATGTGATCATGTATATGTGATGAGTAGAAAAAAATAGGACGTAGTGTCGGTTGACGTTGCGAACTGACTAGAAAAAGGGGTATTTAAGTCGCTATGTAAAGTCGATTTTTGCCAAAAACCGACTTATAATGAATTTAAAGTCGGTTCAATGTAGAACCGACGCTATCCACATAGGACGTAGTGTCGGTTGACGTTGCGAACTGACACTCTCCACATAGGACGTAGCATTGGTTTACATGGCGAACCGACGCTATAGGTGTGGATAGCGTCGATTCGCCACGTCAACCGATGTTACGTCCTACGTGTATTTTTTAAATTAAAAAATACATGCAGTTTACAAATGAAATTTTTTTTAGGTCAATTATTATTTTATTTGACTCTTTAAAATTTAAGTTGGATATATATATATATATATATATATAGTATAATTTTTTCCTTTGTTTGGATTTTATATACGTACGTACAATATATCTTTATTTAATATTTTGTGTATTTGTTTTGGATATTATTTTAAAATTATTTTTTTTCTTTTTCTATAGTACATATATACATATAAGAATTTAAATAAAATAATAATTAACAAAAAAAATCAATTTTAAATTGCATGGCTAGCTTCGGTTGAAGGGGCGAACTGACGCTACACACGTGGCTAGCGTGGGTTCGCCCTATCAACCGACGCTAGCCACATAATATTACCATTCTACTATCTTCTTCACCGCAGAATCTGAAAAGAAAATTCATTTATCCTTCCCCCCTTCTCCCAAAACTGAGCTCCCCTACACACTTTCTCAATTTCTGGCCACCTCCGACCATCATTTCCAATGTCATTTTGTGGGTTATATTCCTCTTCTCATTATCTTTCAAATCCCCTATTTTTTTTAGCGAAATACTCAAATTTTTTATACCCATTTTCTCACATATTTTCACTTACAAAACACCTATTTCTTCTTCATTTCCTTCATTTAGTTACTTCATTTACTCTTGTAAGTATTTCTATTAATGTTTTTACTTATTATTCAGTTTTATTTATTTTTTGTATAAATTTTTGATTTATGTATGTTTTGTATTATGCTTATTATTATATGTTTAGCTTATTTTCTATGGAAATAATATATACATTCAAACAAGTGACCGTTCAATTGTTTTGTGAAAATTACAATATTATTATGAGCTTTTCTATTACTATATTACAATTTTAAAGGAATAGCGGGTACTAGTATAGAGATTGAAGTATTTTATTTTTATAATTTAAAATAATTGTGTTTTAGTTTTAAAGAAAATATATTTAATTTTAAAAGTTTAAAATAATACTTATTGTTTTGAATTTTTAAGATTTAATTGTATAATTTTTTACTCATGGCCAGAGTTGGAATGTTTTAGTTGAAAATAATATAATTAAAGAATTTATTTTATAAAAATAATGAGTTGTGTTTAAAGAGTGGTTTTCTAATTTTTTTATAAAATAAATTAAATTATTATTATTAAAATAATAATTTTTTTAAAATTAAATAATTAAAATGGATAAAATATGATATAAAATAATAATTTTAATATAAAATTATTTTAAAAAATTTAATAATAAATTCTAACATAAAATTATTTAAATATATTATTTATTAAAAAATAAAAATAATAAAATGTTCAAATAAAAATTGTGACAATATGATTTATAAGTTTGTTTTATAATTTTTAACTATTTATTTATTTAATACCTATTTGTTTTTAAGATTATTAAAACAATATATATATTATTTGTATAAAAAAGATATCTCTTAATTATAACATCTCTTAATTTATATATAATAATACTTAAAATATATTCATTGGTTACATAATTAATTAATATGTTTAATTAATGTCATTAATAGAAAATGGACAAATGTTGGATGTCAAATTATAGAATTTAGCAGGACTACATTTCTAGAGTTAAAAGTTACATTGAATTTGCTTGTAGAAATAGTAATACTGGAACTAATATGATTCGATGCCCATATGTTAAATGTAAAAATGGAGCAAATATTGATAATACTCATATGGAAGAGATAAATAAGAATGTGAGTGGATAACATACATCTTATCATAATGCACACACAGAAAATATGTTTCATGGTGTTGAAGATGAACTACGTGAGGATGATCCCGAAATCTTTAAAAAACTTCTAGAAGATGTCGAAAAACCGTTGTATCCAAAATGCAAAAAATACACTAAAATGCCAGCATTGGTTCATTTGTACAATGTTAAGGCAAAACATGGTTTTTCTGACAAGGAATTCACAGAATTGCTAAATCTACTAGTCGATATGTTTCCTGAGGGTATTGAATTTCCATCTTCAATGTATGAAGTGAAGAAATCTCTTAGTCGATTTGGCATGTAATTTCATAAGATTCATGCTTGTCCAAATGATTGCATTCTTTATAGAAAAGAATATGAGACATTAGATGATTGTCCGATGTGTAAAGAATCGAGATGGAAGCATGGTACAAATGAGATAACACATAAGAAAGGCATACCTACAAAGGTTTTTTGGTACTTTCCTCTGATTCCTCGCTTTCAAAGGTTGTTCAAAAGTAAAGAGACATCGAAGATGTTGACTTGGCATTCAGATAATCGATCTGATGATGTGGTACTACATCATCCTTGTGATTCTCCAAATTGAAAATTAGTAGATAATTTATCTCCGCAATTTTCATCTAATTTGCGCAATCTTCGTATTGCCATTATTGTTGATGGAATTAATCCACATAGTTCCCTTAGTAGTAGATATAGCTGTTGGCCAGTAATTATGGTAACATACAACCTTCCTCCCTAGTTGTGTATGAAAAGAAAATTCATGATGTTAACATTATTGATCTCAGGACCGAAACAACCCGGTGTTGATATTAATGTATATTTGCAGCCTTTGAGAGATGATTTAAATATTTTTTGGAATGATTGTGTAAATGTTTATGATGCACATAAAGAACAACACTTTAACTTGAAGGGGGCCCTTTTATGGACAATTAATGATTTTCCTACCTATGGAAACTTATTAGGGTATGCAATAAAAGGTTACAAGGGATGACTGAAAAAACAAAGGATGGAATTAAAGCAAGACTGGATTTAAAGAAACTAGCCATACAACCTGAATTGACACCAAGGGTGGAAAATGATAAGAACCGAACATACTTGCCACTAGCATCATATACAATGTCAACAAAAGAGAAGGATGTGATTTGGAAATTTTTGGAGGGTGTGAAAGTACCTGATGGTTACTCATCCAACTTAAGAAATTTTGTGTCTATCACCGTTAAGAAACTTTATGGATTGAAATCACATGACTGTCATATCTTAATACAACAGCTATTACCAGTTGCTATTAGATCAATTATTCCAAAACATGTTCGATTATCAATGATTCGACTTTGTTCATTCTTCAATACAATATGCAAGAAATCTATATTAATTGGCGAGTTAAATTCTTTATAGAAATATGTTGTAAAGACTTTGTGTCTAATTGAAAAATATTTTCCTCCTTCTTTCTTCGATATAATGATTCACTTGTGTGTTCATTTAGTTTGAGAGGTTCAATTGTGTGGTCATACTTACTTAAGGTGGATGTATCTTTTTGAGAGATATATGCAAGTCCTTAAAGGATATGTAAATAATATAAATTGACCTGAAGGATGCATGGTGGAACGCTACATTACTGAAGAGGCCATTGAGTTTTGTTCTGAATACTTTAGTGGTTGCACTGAAATTGGGAATCCTACACATAAGTTGTTCTTAGAACGTCACATGATCCAAGTAGGTAACCCTATGCTTAGTGGAAGTAAGAAATATTTTATTGATCACACTCGATGGTAAAAAGCACACCAAATCATTTTGGTAAATAATAAGGAGGCACAATCGTACATAGAGTAAGTGATGTTCAACCTTTCCATTTATGCAAAAATCATTTTTTATTTAACTATTAATGATGATATATACTTCATATATATTTAATAACATTATAGGATGCATTTAAACTTATGAAAGATTGATCCTCATTATAAAAAAAAGGAGGAGAACAATGGTTGTATAATGAACATAAGCGAGAGCTTATTAATTGGTTTTGCAACCATGTAAGTGTCACAAACAAAAATTCATGCATGTATGTTCCTAGATCTATGCAATGTTTTAAAACTTTACTCTAAACACATTTCATGTTTTTGTATACATAGATTCAAGATGAACTCAAGAAACCCAATCATAAAATATCAGAAAGTTTACAATGGCTTGCACATGGACCAAAATTCGATGTCAAATCATTTTCTAATTTCACAATAAATGGATCGAGGTTTACGACTCAAGCTAGGGACAAAGTTTGAGTAAATTAGAATAGTGGTGTGAAGATGGTTGCACAAACTATGCAATTTTCCAGTTCAAAAGGTGGTAATCCTGTACTTTCTGATAGAACATATTATGGTATAATACAAGAGATTTAGGAATTGGATTATAAGGTCTTACGTGAAACAGTTTTCTTGTGTGATTAGGTCAAAGATGTTATCAATGTTGGATATAAAATAGATGATTTTGGATTTACCCGTGTAAATTTATCCAAGATAAGTCACACTGATGATCCTTTCATGTTAGGACTTCATGAAAAACAAGTATTTTATATGAGCAATCAAATTGACACAAGATGGTCTGTTGTGTTAATGCCTCCACAAAAAGAGTTTTACAATTGTGATTATTTTGAAGATGACGACCCTATGCTTGATACATTAACCAATATTAGTAATTTCTCAAATAAATTGCCTAATGTATGTGATGATCTAGTTGATGAGGATGATTCTTCATCATGGGCTCGAAGTGATTGTGAAGGAATGTATGTATACGATCAATAACCTAATTAAACATAACGCATGTTCTAGGGCTAATATATATATATGTATGTTACTAAAATTGTCAATTAATTTATATTTCTTCATTGTTTGTAGATATTTCATCGATCCTCGGGTAACAGAGCTTGTAGATCCAAATGATCCATTGGGGTATTTGAAAAGAAGGGGTTGGTCGAATATACTTGATGCTCCACTTAACCTAGATGATAGAATACTTGTTCTATTTGATGCTACTGGTAATCCAATAGGGGAAAATGGCCAACAATTGAAATCCTTTATTGGTCGACTTATGAAGTCCAATATACCAATCAATATAAATGATTGGTCTCAGGTTGACGTTAGAGAAAAGTTCAAAATATGGATAACCATTTGTGTAAGTCTCCTATATTTTATAATCAATTACGTACATATATTATATCTTTTTTGTATTATATCTAATTTTTTGTAGTGTGTTTTTACAGAAACGCTACAAAGTCGATGACAATTGGAAGAGCAAGTGTTATAAGATTACAAATAAGGCATGGAAGGAATACAAGACTTCTAGATTGGCAAGAAATTATGTGTTTCCATATTTGGAACCACTTGATGAGGTATAGATCTACAAAATCCCTAAAGGACACCCCTGGATTACACCTCAAGTTTGGAAAGATTTCATGGATTATAGACGTTTGGATGAATTTCAAATTATTAGGGAAGAACATTAGAATATATAAATGCATAACATTCTTCCTAACCGTATTGGGAGGTCTTCAAATCCTGAAGTTAGATATAGAATGGTATTATTAATTTGTGTTAATTTATAAATATTTTTATATTTATCTTCCTCAATTTAATTTCATGTCATGGTTAATATTTTTTTCATAATTTATATAGGAAGCTGAATTGGGTAGACCTGTTACCCGAACTAAATTGTACATAGAAATAAAGACTCCCAAAACGAAAAATTCAAGACCGATGTCTAAGCGAGGAGAAGAACAACTAAATAAGTTGGTTAGTAATTTTGGTTGATACAAAGTCTTAATGATTTTTAATAATTGATGTAATAAAGCATGATATTATTTTGTGCTTTATTATTTGTAGAGAGTTATTCAAGAACAAATATCCAGGGGTGAAATAATCGAAGAGCCTAGGAGAGATGCTCTATATCATGCATTTGGACGCAACCATCTTGGTCGTGTTAGGGGAGGTAGCCAATATAATGGTTATATGGAGTATTTTAACATTCCAAAACAAAAACTTCGGACGGTCAGTAAGGAGAAGTACAATAAAATTGAAGAAGAACTCAACTCCTTTAAGGCATCAATATTAAGTGAGATTACCACTATAAAAGAATATCAATCACAACACATGTCAGTCATGGCATCGTTCAACAACCAGGGCATGCAATATTGGCCAAGCATGCAATCATCCATGCCAGGCATGCCACCTACGCAATCTCATGGCATTCAAACTATATCCAGTATTGGATATAGTTATCCTATTGGGCCTCCCTATATGTGAGGAATGCAAATGCAATCAAGTAGTTGCCATCGTTCATTTTCTCTAATGCAATCTGCACATTCTTACCATCAATCAAACCACGATGAACATTTTGGTGAGAATGTACATCCAATAGCTACACCACATAGGAGTCCTTTTCTATTTGATGAATCATATATGGTAAGATTTTAATTTCTGGTGTATATAATCTAATTTTTTTTATTTTTTATTTTATGTTTTATTTTTTATATATAACACTTAAATTTTTTTACAGAATATGAAATCTTTGTTGAAACATCCTTCATCAAAAGACTTTGTTGCTATTGGAACAGTACATCAATTGAGCGATGATCGGATGATTCATAATCAATATTTGCCTAATCATTGGTGAATAGTAATTGATCAATCATTGCTTCATGATTGTCCACTACCTGTGCCTTCTGATGCTACCATATTTCAAGAGTCGGTTGGAGAGTATATGGCTTGGCCGTCGATTCAAGTTCTAAATTTTGACGTGGTACTATTTTTTAACTTAAAAGATAACACTTGTTTACTACTATTATTTTATTATATCTTTTATTATTACTAACATACATAATACTTTTTTTTAGTCTATTATACCATAACTCTTAAATGCGGCACATTTAAGAGAGACGAAGTAAGTATTTTGGTGCTAAATCTATATCTAGTGGCCAATCATCGCGCACCAAGTCATTCAAGAAGAAACCTTGGAAAAAGTATATTTATGATTATGCTTTAAACTTCAGTAGAAATCTTGCCACTTTGATGACTATTGTTGGGAGGGCATCTAGCATAAATGATGGATGGACTGTGCCAATTCCTATAGAAATTTCTGGTGTAGACCTTGGCCAAACTTATATATTTATCGAGTGCATATTGCAACTATTTGAATATCAAATGATCGATTTAAGTATAATTCAAGTGTGGACAAGGTGAGTGTCCTCAATCTATTTAATTTTCTTTCATTTATGTAGAACATATATAATTATATTTATATTATCTAATTACTTATTGAAATATTTTTTTATATAGGGCTTGTTATTATTGACTTCAACATAATCACTCATTACATTTAGCAATGTTCTATAATTCTTCATATGTCGATCAATATCAAGAGAAGGATGTAAGCATCAAAGCTAAACAATTATGTGATAGGGCATTAACACTTAACAGAAATCAAAAGTTGATAATCCCTTGGCCACTAAGGTTTGAACAAGGCCAAAATCATTGGATGTTGGTAATCATTGATCTGTTTAATAATCATGCTTGGTACTGTGACTGAACTTCCATAGAACTGAGTAAAGATACAAAAGTAGTTGTTGAAATGTTAGAGTTATAGCTAGCTATTGGTTTCTTCCATTATTTTTTGTAATATTTAATTAAAAACTAACCATTTTAAACCTTGATAGGGCATGGAAGTTGTGGAACAAATTTGGGGGCATTGCCCTTAAAAACTCTCATAAGCTTATATGGAAAAAACGTTATGGTATGTACAAGCGAATATTAATAATTTTATTAATTTTACAATTGAATAATAAAGATATTCGAATATGAAAAATCATGTACACTTGTTTTTTGTAGGTTCCACAACAAAATAATGGAGTCATGTGTGGTTATTATGTCATGAAGTTTATGAGCGAAATCATCACAAATATGAAAATTCCAATTGATGATGTGGTAATATCTTTGACCTATATACAGATTTTTTTTAACATATTTGAGTTATTTTTTATAAATACATGAAATTACATTCTTATACTGATTTTAAATACATGTAGTTCTTGGTTGGAACAAGACGGGATACTACCAGTAAATTTTTGATGATTTATGAGAGAAATGGGCAGAACACATGGTTCAAATTATATCATCACAAGAAGAATCAGGAGAAGATTATGATGATCTTGAATAGCATATGTGATAAGAGTCAAATTATTGCATTTTTGTTATGATTTAAATGTTGATATTTGTGTGAAAATTGCATTTATTTGATTATTTAATCCACAAATGTCATTTCACGGGTATTTCGTGTTTAAAGTGCAATTTCAGGTAAAATCATGATTTTGGAGAAGTTTGGGACAAAGTTCAATGATCGGGATTGAGTGAAAATAAAAAGAAAACAAAGTTTTAAAATTTAGAAATCCCGCCGCCGGCTACATTATTCTCGTCGCCGACGAAAATCCTACAGAAAGCACGGCGAAAATATTCCCGAGAGCACAAATTTTGGCAAATTCATCTCGCCGCTGGCAAAATTTATCTCATCGCTGGCCAAATGCATCTAGCCACCGGCCACATTATTTTGGCCGCCGACCAAAATAAAAAAACCAAAAATTTTATTTTCCAGAAATCTCGCCGCGGCGAGAATAATATCACTGCCAGCGAGTTTCGTCCGAAAACATATTTTTTTGGTTGTTTTGTTCCAAAATTACCCCCAAAACCCTAGATCTATATATACAATATGATGGAGAAAGGGGCCACGGTAGAGAGAACAGATCTGAGTCAATTTTGGAGGAAAAAAGGAAATTTTGGAGAGAAAGTTTGGAGAAGCTTGAAGGATCATCACCATTGTTGCTACCAAGTCTTCATCTTCAACAGTTTTTCATCTCTTCTTCTTAGCCTTCATATTCTGCATTTTATTCAGATTTGTTATTCATGAATTCAATTGAAATAATGGTTGTTCTTATTTCCATTATGAACTAATTCGTTTTTGCTAAGGCTATGATGTAGTTGAATCAAGGAAATCTGATTTCTTTTGTTATTGTTATATGAGTTCATTGTTTTCAAGTTGAGTGTTTATTTCCATGCTTAATGCTTTTAAATTTCTGGCCAAGATTTAGAATATTAGTTGCATTATATTGAGACCGAGAGGAGATATGTAATGAATGCTTCTTGTGATAAATACCGTATGTTGAATACGAGTGTGAGAACTAATGCATGATGTATGTGGTTAATCTAGAAATTCCATAAATCTTAATGTGCTTGTTTGTGATTAAATCTTCATAGAAATATAGTTGATTTTCATAGATAAGTAATTCTAATATAACTCGAGAGAGAGTATTAGGTAAATTTGGGTTTTTCAACCATCACTTTTAGCTTTGATTCTCATATAACATGACTTGAAATCAGATTGAATTGATTTAGCGAAATCAAATGCCTTAGCGTTTTTAATCATTTGTGAACAACATTAAATTTTGTTATTTGCGTTTAGTTTTATGTTAATTTTCTTTTAAAACAATTTCAACAATTCGGATTTGAAATAAAATTAGGGTTAGTCAATTTCGGTACTTAGTAACGCCATTCCTTGTGGGTTCGATATCCGTACTTTTGTACACTTTATTACTTGAACGATTCGTACACTTGCGAAAATAAGCATCAAGTTTTTGGCGTCGTTGTTGGGGAATGGTTTGATTTTATTAATATCGATACTACCTAATCATAGTTTTAATTTGAAGTTAATTTGCTTTATCTTTCTTTCATTTTAATTTTGTTTATTTTTCTGTTTTATTTTATTTATCAAAAAAAAAGTAACTTTGTGTTATTTTTGTGTTAGTTGATTTTCTGGTTGTAGGATTTTTGTATGAGACGTACAAGAAGCCTTAACCTTCTTCCATTTGATCCGGAGATTGATAAAACATATAGGCATCTAAACCGAGAGAGAAGACGTTCAACTTCAGCTCCTAATAGACAATCAGCCATGGATCCACCATTTGTTGAGGGAGGTGGAAATCGTAGAGCTTTGAGGGATTATGTTGTGCCTAATGTTGCTAGAACTATTTCGGGTATAAGGAGGCCAACTATTCAATCCAATAACTTTGAGATAAAACCATCCTTTATCCAAATGGTTCAATCAAATCAGTTTGGGGAAATGTCAAAGGATGATCCAAATGCACATATTGCTTACTTTCTGGAGGTGTGTGATCTTTACAAGATAAATGGTGTGTCCGAAGACGCTGTAAGATTGAGAGTTTTTCCTTTTTCACTTCGGGATAAAGCCAAGGAGTGGCTAAACTCATTACCACCGGGATCAATTACAACATGGAATGAATTAGTTCAGAAATTCTTGTCCAAGTTCTTTCCTCCTACTAAGACAGAAAAATTGAGGAATGAAATCACATCTTTTACACAGTATGACCAAGAATCATTGTATGAAGCTTGGGAAAGATTCAAAGAAATGTTGAGGAAGTGCCCACATCATAGTATACCAATTTGGCTGCAAGTCTCTACATTTTATAATGGGTTGGTTTCAAACTATCGTGCAATGATTGATGCTGTAGCTGGAGGGTCTTTAATGGGAAAAACACTGGAGGATGCTAATGAGTTGTTAGAGATTATGGCAGAAAACAACAATCAGTGGAATTAGAGCGGGTAATTGCAAAAAGACCAGCAACAGTGCATGAAATTGATTTAGTGAATGCTTTGTCGGCTCAAGTTGCTGTTCTTTCAAGAAAGATGGATTCTTTGTCATCCAAATTCGAATCCAAACCAACTGCATAATGTGATTTATGTGGTGGAAATCATGCTAGTATCGAGTGCCAAGTTGGAAATCCATTTGCTTCACCAAATGCTGAGCAAGCAAATTATGTTTCAAATTTCCAAAAACCTCAACATAAACCATATTCGAACACCTACAATCCAGGTTGGAGAAATCATCCAAATTTGTCATGGGGAAATAACCAAAGGGGATTCAAACCGTCATCATCTTCCTACCAACCCCAAGAGAAGAAACAAACACATTTGGAAGAAATTTTGGGAAAGTTCATTGAGGAGTCAAGAACAAATTTCAAAAATTAAGAGGCAATTAACAGGGATATCCAAAACCAATTGGGGACACTTTCAAAGCAGATTGCAGAAAGGTCTCAAGGATCGTTGCCTAGTGACACAATAAATCCCAAAGAGCATGCAAAGGCTATCACATTAAGAAGCGGTAGAGAACTTGAGAATCAGAGGAAATCAGAGAATAAGATGGAAGAATCTAAAGAAAAGCCATCAACATCCCAAGATGTTCAACCTTCCCCAAATGCGAAATATGAGCCTCCTATCCCATATCCTCAAAGATTGAATAAGAAAAAGCTTGATAATCAATTTGATAAATTTCTAGATATTTTTAAGAAATTGCATATTAATATTCCTTTTGCAAATATGTTGGAACAAATGCCCAAGTATGCAAAATTCATGAAGGAAATTCTATCAAAGAAGAGGAGGCTGGGAGATTATGAAACTGTCATGCTAAATGAGGAGTGCAGTGCAGTTTTTCAAAGAAAACTGCCACAGAAATTGAAAGACCCAGGGAGTTTTACTATACCTTGCACTATAGGAAGTTGTAATTTTGATAAAGTCCTATGTGATTTAGGAGCAAGCATTAATTTGATGCCACTTTCTATTTTTAGGAAACTAGGCCTGGGAGAAGTGAAGCCCACTTCAATCTCTCTAAAATTAGTGGATCGATCGGTGAAATATCCTCGAGGGGTAATTGAGGATTTTTTAATTAAAGTTGACAAATTTATTTTCCCTGTAGATTTCGTGGTGCTTGACATGGAGGAAGATAGAGAGGTACTGTTGATATTGGGGAGACCATTCCTTGCAATTGGAAGAACATTGATCGATGTTCAGCAAGGAAAGCTCATTCTAAGGGTGCAAGATGAACAAGTGACCTTTGATGTTTTTGAAGCAATGAAATTTCCAAGTGAGGTACATTCGTGTTTTCAAATTAACACTCTTGATAGGTTAATCTCACAAACTTTTGAGGAGATAACTCCATTGCTACCACTAGAAGCTTGCCTTGTGAAATCTTCAACAATTGAGGAGGATGATGAGGGAGTGAGACAATGTTTCGAATTACTGGCAGCATTTGATGAATATTTGTCCAATGATGGAACATTCAAGGAGTTGGGAACAAATGAAACTCCAACCTCAGTGGTAAAGAAGGAAGCCAACAAGATTGAGCTAAAGCCACTGCTATCCCATCTAAGGTATGCCTATCTTGAAGACTCTGAATCTTTTCCTCTTATTATTAACAATTCCTTGAATGATGAAGAGGAAAACAAGCTATTAGGAGTTCTTCGGAATCAGAAAAAGGCAATTGGATGGAAAATGGTGGACATCAAAGGGATTAGCAACTCTGTGTGCATGCATAAAATCTTGATGAATGAGGATTACAAGCCCACAATTCAGACACAAAGGCGCTTAAACCCAACAATGCAAGAAGTGGTCAAGGCTGAGGTGATTAAGCTTTTGGATGCCGGGGTAATTTATTCGATTTCAGATAGTGCTTGGGTAAGCCCAATTCATTGTGTACCAAAGAAAGGAGGAATCACAGTTGTAGAAAATGAAAACAATGAGCTTATTCCAACAAGGACAGTGATTGGGTGGAGAGTGTGTATTGATTATCGAAAGTTGAACAACGCTACCTAAAAAGATCATTTCCTTTGCCATTTATTGATCAGATGTTGGAAAGATTGGCTGGGCATGCTTATTATTGTTTTCTTGATGGATATTCGAGGTACAACCAAATTGCAATTGCACCAAAGGATGAAGAGAAGACAACATTTACATGCCCTTATGGTACTTTTGCATACAGAAGGATGCCATTCGGTTTATGTAATGCACCTGCAACTTTCCAAAGATGCATGATAGCAATTTTCTCTGATATGGTCGAAAAGTTTATTGAGGTTTTTATGGATGATTTTTCTGTTTTTGGCAATTCTTTTGATAATTGCTTGCATAATCTCTCTTTAGTCTTGCAGCATTGTAAAGACACAAATTTAGTGCTAAATTGGGAGAAATGTCACATCATGGTTCAAGAAGGAATTGTTCTTGGCCATCGGATTTCAACAAAGGGAATAGAAGTGGACCGTGCAAAGGTGGAAGTGATTGAAAAATTACCACCTCCAACAACTGTAAAGGGTGTTAGAAGTTTCTTGGGACATGCTGGGTTTTATAGAAGATTTATTAAAGATTTTTCAAAAATAACAAAACCTCTTTGCAGTTTGTTAGTTAAAAATGCACAATTTGATTTTTCTCCTGATTGTTTGCAAGCTTTCAAACTTTTGAAGGAGAAGCTCACTTCAGCCCCTATAATTTGTGCACTGGATTGGAGTCTTCCATTTCAGGTAATGTGTGATGCTAGTGACTATGCTATAGGTGCTGTTTTGGTCCAAAGGAAGAATAAGTTACTGCATGTGATTTATTATGCAAGCAGGACATTGACAGATGCACAACTTAATTATGCAACAACTGAGAAAGAGCTTTTGGCAGTAGTGTTTGCATTTGATAAGTTTAGATCTTATTTAATTGGGTATAAAATCATTGTTTATACTGATCATTCTGCTCTTAAGTATTTGCTAGCCAAAAAAGATGCCAAACCGCGATTACTAAGATGGATTCTTCTCTTACAAGAATTTGACTTAGAAATCCGGGACAAAAAGGGGACCGAAAATTTGGTTGCTGATCATTTGTCCAGGTTGGAAGAAGATTACATTGAGGTTGAAGACCAAATTAATGAAACATTTCTTGATGAGCAATTGCTTGCTATCCAAACGGCTCCATGGTTTGCTGATTATGCAAATTATTTGGTCAATAAAATTTTACCTCCTGACATGTCTTATCAACAAAAAAAGAAATTCTTTTCTGATCTGAAACATTATTTTTGGGATGAACCTTACTTGTATAAACATTGTGCAGATCAAATTATTAGAATATGTGTGCCAGAGGAAGAAATGGAAAGCATTCTTCGTCATTGCCATTCGAAGGAAGTTGGGGGACATTTTGGTGGAACAAAAACTGCAGCAAAAATTTTGCATTCCGGATTTTATTGGCCTTCATTGTTTAAAGATGCTTTCAAGTTTGTTTCAATGTGTGATGATTGCCAAAGGAGCATAAATATTTCACGGAGACATGAAATGCCCTTAAATAATATTTTAATAATTGATTTATTTGATGTTTGGGGTATTGATTTTATGGGGCCTTTTCCTTCATCTCATTCTAATAAATACATTCTTGTTGGTGTAGATTATGTCTCTAAATGGGTGGAAGCGGTTGCCTTGCCTACCAATGATGCTAGGGTTGTGATAAATTTTCTCAAGAAGAACATATTTTCCAGATTTGGCACACCTAGAGCAATTATAAGTGATGAAGGTAAGCATTTTTGCAATAACCAATTTGAGGCTTTGTTGCAAAAATATGGAGTAACACATCGGATAGCAACACCTTATCATCCTCAAACTAGTGGACAAGTTGAAGTGTCAAACTGAGAGTTGAAGAGAATCCTTGAAAAGACCGTAAATAACTCACGCAAGGATTGGTCAAGGAAACTAGATGATGCACTTTGGGCCTATATGACAGCTTTCAAGACACCTATCGGCATGTCTCTATACCGATTGGTGTATGGAAAAGGTTGTCACCTTCCAGTTGAATTGGAACATCAAGCATATTGGGCAATTAAAATTCTGAATTTTGATCTTAAGGCAGCAGGTGAAAAGAGGGTGTTGCATTTGAATGAGATGGATGAAATGAGGAATGATGCTTATGAGAATGCCTGAATATACAAGGACAAGACGAAGGTTTGGCATGATAAGCACATCTTGAGGCGAAACTTAGAGGCAGGACAGAAAGTGTTGCTTTATAATTCCCGTCTCATACTTTTTCCGGGAAAGCTAAAATCTCGTTGGTCAAGGCCTTTTCTAGTAACCAAGGTGTTTCCTTATGGAGTAGTTGAGATTAGCCATGAAACAAAGGGAACTTTCAAGGTGAATGGACAACGGTCGAAGCCATATTTTGACGGAGAATTCAGCAAGCAGAAAGATTATCTAGAGTTACAACAACCGTAGTAAAGAATGACAGAAAGTCTAGCTAATGACTATAATTTAAAGCGCTTAATGGGAGGCAACCCATCAGGTAAAAAAAAATTATTACTTTCACCGCCGACGGAAAGGAGATCTCGTTGTTCCTTTTTACATTGAGGATAATGTAAGGTTTTGGTTGGGGATGCGGTAAACGGTAAGTCTTTTCTTCGCTTCATTTTTAATAGTTTTGTTTGTGTGTTTATTTGTGTTTAATTTTGATTTTCCATTTATTTTTCTGCATTTTGATTTAATTTCTTTTATTTCTTTATTGTCTTATTATTATTTTTATTTGCATTTTACTTGTTTTAATTTGCACGTTGATGATAATAATGTGATTGTGATAACAACTAGCTTTTAGAAGACATTAAATTTTGCTTCGGTTTAAAGATAATTTCAAATGTTGATTTTACCTAGTTGGCGACTCTTTTGGTATGTGGTATGATTTGGTTGATTAGTCTAAATGCTTAGAGAAGTCTTATGTGCGAATTTTTCATGGATATTTTTGTGATCTCAACAAACTCTAGAACTCATTTGAAAACCTCTTGAGGTGAAATAATTTGGAATTGCACTGTTTAGGATATGATGTAGGCCATTTTTGGATCGATTGTGCCATTTTAAGCCTACCTTGTTATCCTTATATCACTAGTTACCTCTTTGAGCCTATTTAAATATATTGTTAGCCTTACTTTTCTTTCTTTTTGCCTTCTATAACCTACCTTTTTATTGAGCCAAAAATATATATATAATTCCTACCTTATTTGTTAAGAGCACTTAATTTTGAACACAAACTTTTCAAGAGAAATTGGAGAAATCTTCCACATATATTGGAAGAAATTGGTTGGGGGTTATGTCTTTTCAAGAATGATTGGAGTAAGGATGAAAAAAATAAGAAGATATATATGGAAAGAAAGTGGTTGGCTTTTAAAGATCAATTGGAGTAAAAAAAAAGAAGAAGAAGAAGAAGAAGAAAGCCTTCACATTTTAATGAATAAAAGAGTGTTAGTGATGGATGTACTGAGGAGAAAGATTGAGGAAGAATTTTGTTTATCTTTGGAAAAATGGGTTATGATCGGAAGAAACAATTTGGGTTAAATGGTGTTACTCTTTTACTTAATTGGTTGTGTTTAATCTAATAAGTGCCCTTATTTGTATTTTGACACTTCCCGTTATTTCTTAACCAAATACCTAAGCCTAACATTACAAGCCTCGTAAAGTCCTATTGATCCGAAGTGGTGTATTTTTCTTCATTAGTGGAGAGAGGTTTGAAAAGTGAGCCTATGGAGTTTGAGATTTCACCTTTTTGTTTGTGGATGTTGTGCATAATATTATCGGGCATTATGGCTATTGGTTTGTGGTTTGATGGATGTTTAAGAGTCAATAACAAAAGTGAAATTGGCATTTGAGATTTCTTAAAGCTTAGGTGACATTTAATTATTCTATATGTTAGGTGTTATTTACAATTTTTGAGACATTTGTGCAAATTATTTGTTATGTGATTTTATTGTTTTAAGTTAGGATAGTTATAGGTAAGATGTTTGTGGGTATCATCACTGGAAGCCCTCACGAGACTACAACTCGTCCTACTAGGGCCGCCTAGGGGTTTAAAGGCTTATTGCATACGCTTAATGTAATGTTGTAAATAAAATAAATTTCCTTTGAAATTTTCTTTTAATGTCTCCTTTGAAATTATTCATAGATCGCTTTTATTTCTAGAGACTAACAAGAAGCTGGTTGGGGGTTGTTGATAAGAGTCAAATTATTGCATTTTTGTTATGATTTAAATGTTGATATTTGTGTGAAAATTGCATTTATTTGATTATTTAATCCACAAATGTCATTTCACGGGTATTTCATGTTTAAAGTGCAATTTTAGGTAAAATCATGATTTTGGAGAAGTTTGGGACAAAGTTCAATGATCGGGATTGAGTGAAAATAAAAAGAAAACAAAGTTTCAAAATTTGGAAATCCCACTGTCGGCTAGATTATTCTCGTCGTCGGTGAAAATCCTACAGAAAGCACGGCAAAAATCTTCCCGAGAGCACAAATTTTGGCAAATTCATCTCACCGCCGGCCAAATTTATCTCGCCGCCGGCCAAATGCATCTAGCCGCCGGCAAAAATTGAAAAACCAAAAATTTTATTTTCCAAAAATCTCACCGCGGCGAGAATAGTATCGCTGCCGGCAAGTTTCGTCCGAAAACAGATTTTTTTGGTTGTTTTGTTCCAAAATTACCCCCAAAACCCTAGATCTATATATATAATATGATGGAGAAAGGGGCCACAGCAGAGAGAACAGATCTGAGTCAATTTTGGAGGAAAAAAGGAAATTTTGGAGAGAAAGTTTGGAGAAGCTTGAAGGATCATCACCATTGTTGCTACCAAGTCTTCATCTTCAAGAGTTTTTCATCTCTTCTCCTTAGCCTTCATATTCTGCATTTTATTCAGATTTTTTATTCATGAATTCAATTGAAATAATGGTTGTTCTTATTTCCGTTATGAACTAATTCGTTTTTGCTAAGGCTATAATGTAGTTGAATCAAGGAAATCTGATTTCTTTTGTTATTGTTATATGAGTTCATTGTTTTCAAGTTGAGTGTTTATTTCCATGCTTAATGCTTTTAAATTTCTGGCCAAGATTTAGATGATTAGTTGCATTATATTGAGACCGAGAGGAGATATGTAATGAATGCTTCTTGTGATAAATACCGTATGTTGAATGCGAGTGTGAGAACTAATGCATGATGTATGTGGTTAATCTAGAAATTCCATAAATCTTAATGTGCTTGTTTGTGATTAAATATTCATAGAAATATAGTTGATTTTCATAGATAAGTAATTCTAATATAACTCGAGAGAGAGTATTAGGTAAATTTGGGTTTTTCAACCATCACTTTTAGCTTTTATTCTCATATAACATGACTTGAAATCGGATTGAATTGATTTAGCGAAATCAAATGTCTTAACATTTTTAATCATTTGTGAACAACATTAAATTTTGTTATTTTTATTTAGTTTTATGTTAATTTGCTTTTAAAACAATTTCAACAATTCAGTTTTCAAATAAAATTAGGGTTAGTCAATTTTGGTATTTAGTAACGCCATTCCTTGTGGGTTCGATATCCGTACTTTTGTACACTTTATTACTTGAACGATTCGTACACTTGTGAAAATAAGCATCAATATGACAACATAATGGTAACTTTTTTAATGATTTAATTTCTCTATTCTTGTGTCTGAATTCCCTTGTTTGATGGATGGTTATGTGCTCATGTATTTAGGGGAATGCATTCTTTGATGGACTAGTTTTGGCCCAAACTTCATCTCATCTCTCTTGCCTACTTTCCTTATGAGAACATCATATTAGCACTTTATTAATCATTTGTCTATAAATATGAAGTTATCTAGAATCTCTGCTGGTATTTTTAGTGCTATAATGAGCTCTAAATATGAAATCAAGTGTAACTCATATTTTGTTATTTGGTTTGTATGAGTTTGGTGCCCATGAACTTATTATAAAATTGTTCCATACGTTTAAGGGCACAAAAACTCACACAAGCCAAGTAAAAAAATACGAGTTACACTTGATTTCATATTTAGAGCTCATTATAGCACTAAAAATACCAGTAGAGATTCCAGATAACTTCATATTTATAGAAAAATTATTAATAAAGTGCTAATATGAGTTCGAAGGGTTATATTACTCGAATGTCGCTATGGTAATCTCTTTTTGATGATAATATTTATAATGATTTAATTTCTCCATTTGTATGTTTCTGAAGCTTAGACTTCTTATTTGATGGATGTTTACGTGCTCATGTATGTAGGGGAATGAATTGTTATATGAATCCGATGTTTTTTGTCCAGTTTCCTTGTCACAATGCTGGTGATTCTAAGCCAACTAAGCTTGCTCGCACAATCTAATTACACTTTGACGACATTATTTTATTTGTAATTTAAGTTAACTATATATGTATTGTATATACATTATTTATTTTTGTAATAAATTTAATTATCAAGTAATTAATTATTTGTATTATTATTTATATTTTGGTTTTTTATGCTTTATATATTAAATACAGGGTGGAGTAAAAAATGAGAATAAAGAAAAAAAATCATAAAATGTAAAGTCGGTTAACCACGTGAACCGACTTTACATTTTAAGTCACTCAATTTAAAGTCGGTTTTAATTTTAGAAGATTAGTATTGCTTAAAACTTCCCATATTGTCTTACCATGTACTTGATTAAATATCCACTTATTGACTAACCTAAATCCTAAACAACCTAGAGGTATGCTTAATAGATTTAATTCATTTATTGCATTAAGATCTAAACAGATGATAAAATAATTAAATAAGTTGCATAAGAATATTGAAAAAGATACGATCATAATATTATTCTTACCACTAGCCTATAATTTTATTAATCATATCATAATTGTAAATTAGTTTCTTTAGTTTTAAATTACTTTCATAATTTAAAATCATTCTTACATTCATAAGTTTAGCTTCAGAAGTCTAGTTCTACTTAAGACTTCCCATATTTTCTTACCATATAATTGATTAAAGGTCTATTTATTAACAACCTAAATCTTTAATAACCTAGAGGTATGGTTAATAGATTTAATTCATTCATTACATTAAGATTTGTACATATGATAAAATAATAAAATAAGTTGCACAAGAATATAGAGAGATATGTGATCATAGGATTATCCTTACAACTAACCTATAACTTTATTAATCATTTCATTATGGTAAATTAGTTTCTTTATATCCAAATCACTTTCATTTAAAATCATTCTTAAGGTCTTAAGTTTAGCTTTAGAAGTCTAGTTTCCCTTAAGACTTCCCAGATTGTTTTACCTTGTAATTGATTAAAGATCTGCTTAACAAACCTAAATAGTGAACAACCTAGAGGTATGTATAATAGATTTAATTCATTCATTGCATAAAGATATAAACAAATGATAACCAAACTATGAAAGATTAAAAAAATCATTTAACCTTTAGTGAAGGTATACAATCCTACTTGTGATAGCAACCAAGTACCACTTCATATAAGAATATTAGTGATTACATTATAAAATCTTATACTAGATATAAATATATTCATGCAACAAACTCATTAATTACTCTAATTCATACATAGCAAAGTTTTTGCATTCAAGCAAACAATCAATAACATCAAAAATCAAGCATTGAAAATAAAACTATTATGATATTAAATTAATTAAACCATAGTCTAAGTTTTTGAATTACCCACGATCACAAGGAATATTTATCTAAGCAAGAAATTTATCAAATTCATAACATTAACTAAATATTTCATATTAAAGAAGAAAAGAGTAGAGAAGAAATATGATTTGGATGAATTATTTGAGCTAAAAGAACCAAAAATATCAATATTCAAATTGTTCTTAATTTTCCTCTAAGAATCTTACAATATTGCACCAAATCTAAATTTTCTAAATTTTTCTCTCATGTTTATTTTTTGTGTAATTTTGGTGTTGATCATATTTTATGGGGTGTTATTTGGTATTTATATCTAGAAGATAAATGAGTCCTTGGATTAGGATTAGTGCACACCAAAAAGATACGTGGATTGTGACACATGTTACACTGAGGAATAAGGAGTTGAATGGTTGGGAGCGAATTTAAAAATTCACCACTTGTCCAAACGAGATAGCCTTCCTAGATTTGTGAAATTTATTTAGGTTTTCTAAGTACATCCACGTCATTTTCTAAATTAAGCCATCTAATCCATAAATTTTCTAAAACAAATCCATAACAATTGTAGAAAAATCCCAAAAAATCAAGAATATTTATATTTTCCCTTGAATATAAAATAAATAGCACTTATCATCTTAATCTACATATACTAGAAACTCAAATAGCTAAAGAAATAAAGTTTTTAAACATCATAATACTCCCAAAATTATACTCCATAATTATGCCACAATCATCACAAATACTACAACTACACTAATCAAAAAGGTCAGTAAAAGAGGATGAGTGAGCTCACAACCCAATAGTAGAGTACTTCATGCAATAAGTTATATAATTAAAATGATGCATACAATACGATATAAAGTTCTCATGCATGTCCATAAAACTAGTAATCATAAACAATATTATATAGTGGAATGATTTTCCTTTAAAAGCTTAGCATACTTGTACCTCCTTGCTTCTTAAACTAGGGGGAGTGTACATTCTAGGTACCCCATTACTTACTCATACCATAATACAATATGAAAATGCCAATCATAAATCAACATGCTATGCAATATCCATGTGTATTGGTCAATTACGAGATATTGTTTCTTCAAAAATGTGTAATGAGTGTTATGTAAGTATACATATTACAAACAAGTAATATAATGATGAAAAATGATCGTTCCTACTAATATTGTAATATTAGAAACTAATGTAAAAATTAACAAGTAATATCAATTTTGTATGTTGAGAAATCAAAAATGAAAGAACTAAAAGTAAAATAGTAAGTAACAAATTGTGGCAACTTAGTACCAATCAAATTTAGCTCAACAAGAGAAATAATGAAGAGTTCATATGATTTAGATAACAAGGATTGCAAATGAGACAAGTTGTCGTAGTTAGTACACAGTTTTCTGTAGAAATGCTATGAGAAAATATATTATTAACCATAACTCATGAATTTATAAGGGATTTTTTCGAATTTATGATAAGTTTAGTTCCTAAGGTTCAATTAAACATATTCTTGTGTAAACATGACCTTAAAAGTGCATTACATGCACCAATTCATTTGGTTACGTGAGACAACTATATATTTCTATATTAGTTGCAAATTTAACTTTAATCCTTACACCTAAGCTAAACTCACATTATTCTAACTTAAACCAACTTTAACTAAACTTTCCAAAATTAATCTCCATCTATTATCCTATTAATTGATGATCAAGTAAAAAATAGGAATAAAATAGTATTGCAAGTTTGAATAACTAACAAAACTTTACTAAAGCATAGTACAAATTTTATAAAAACAATGAGTACATTAAGATCTTAAAGTCTATTTAAACTCATTATGTAGGTTTTCTCAAATAAGAAAGCAAGTTATTAAGATAGTAATGCAAATATTAACTCTAATATATTAGAGTTATTAACTCCCCCAAACTTAGTATCTTTATTATCCTCAAGCAAATAAACCCTAAAACACTTATCTAAATACCACAAAAGAAACAACAAAAGCTTAAGAAACTAAAAATACTTACTAAAAACTAAAATACAAAATAATAGACTTGTTTTCTCAAAGTTAGGAAGAAATAACCTAATGAATAAAGTCTTCCACGACTTATTTTTATGTTCAAACTTTCTTAATGTAACTCAAAGTAAGAAACTAGGATCGAGCTTCTGATTGTTTTTCCACTGAAGCATATTTGTAGCTCTCTTTTACTTTTCTAATTATATATATATATATATATATATATATACACCTATAAAGTAATAATAAAATAACTAAATACAAAATACCAAAAATAATAACAATCTAATAAAGTCTCAACTATTCAATCATTCATTCCTCCAAAACTCCTAAGCATTTCTCAAAATGTTTGATTTAACTCTAAATCAATCCTCAAAGTGATATTAAGCTTATAAGGTAAAGAAGGGGTACAAATCAAAAGGCTAGGCTATAATGCGGGTTATCAAAGAAAGAAATGGATTTAATTAAGCTCAAAGAAGTGTACTAAGGATACAATATCAATCAAGGAAGCTAGAAAGGCACAAACGATCCAAAGAATGCATAAATCATCTCATTAGCCAAAATACATTTAGCATTTTTCCTTGAGGGTTCCTCCAAATCAATTCTAGAAAATTAAGCTCTCCCATAAGTTTAACCCTTTCCATGTTCACATCAAACTCAAACCATGATTAGTGCATAAATATTTATGGGATTAGCATTTTAAAACATGTTTTTGAACGTCTTTATCATCACCTAATCAAATTAATTCTTTACACAAACAAAAGGCATTCTTTCTGACAAATCAATAAAATAACTTCAAATAAAATTTTCCAAACATATTAACATTAGCATTAGATTTTAACAAACATAATGGATATGTAGGTGTTTATTAAGTTGATGTTCCCAAATACTTTCAAGATTCTTTGAAAGAAATTGGTTGTACAATGACTAGGGATAGATATGGAAAATCAAGTTGAGTACAAGGATTAATTTAGGAAGCAATTTGTTTTATTTAAAATAATTTTGTGCCTTTTATGTTTTATTTAAAATAATTTTGTTCCTTTTATGTTTTATTTATCATATTTAGGAAGCAATTTTTGTTTTAGTTAATTTTGGGCCTTTGATGTTTTTATTTATCATAAGTCTTTTTAGTTTTTTTATTTTGGAGGATAGATTAGGCCCAATCCATAACTAAATAGGACCATTTGACCCATTTTATCTAGGGTGTTTTTTCTTAAGGGTTTAAGGTGGTGTTTTTCATAAGTAGATTGTTATAAAAATGCAGCAAATGAAAAGTATATTTTAGAAAAAAATTTCTTTGCCTTCTATGCTCTTGATTGAATTCTTGAATTTCACTTATCAAATAGAGTGATCATCCTTTGTGTCATCTCAAAATTGGTGCTTTAAGGGCGTTGTTTCCTTAGGGTTCTATTCTGATCATCTTCAACTCATTCTTAGAAAATCAATGGTTCCTATTCCTTTGAGTTCATGGGTTCCTAGGGTTGTTCACCTAGAGGGACCACATCATTTGGTATCAGAGCCTTGGTTGCTGAAAACAAGTCATCTATAATCATCTATCTTTATTCTAAATTCTAGATTTCAAAACAAAAAAAAGAAAATTTTGTCCTTTGATTGTTTTCTACGTTCTTGATTCACAAATCACAAAAAATAAGTTTCATCATTATGAATCTTGTGTTTTCTTTCAATTTCGTTGTCGTTTTTTTCATCTTTAGATTTCATTTCGTAGTTTTCTTTGTATCTTTTTCTTGTTCTTTGTTTTTGTGGCCAATCTATATTTCTCTGTTCTTTGACATTTTCGACCCCAAATTCCATTGTTTAGACCACTTATTGAGGGGTTGGAGTTTTGTCGCACCATTTGTGTTGTTTTCGATTGATGTTCATTAGGGTTGCGAATTTGTTTTTGTGAATTTTCTTTTCAAATTAGCAGTAGAAGTATTCCAAAAAACCAAGAAGAAAAGGAGAACAAAGTAGTAGATTGTTCAAGAATTTAATTCTTGTTTTCTTGCTGAGTGTTCTTGTTCTTATTGAAATTGTTTTTCCCTTTATTTTGTTCTTGCTACCCAAGATTGATTTAAAAAAAAGGGAATAGAGTCCTCTTTGGTCAAGAGTCTTTCTTTAGAGTCCTTTTTGGTCAAGAGTCTTTCTTTAGAATCCTCTTTGGCCAAGAGCCTTTCTTTAGAGTCCTATTTGGACTTTCTTTTTGTCATACCTTGCTATTAAGTTTTTAGAATTCTAAATTTTAAGATTTTCACCAATAAAATGGTTACTTCTTGAGATTAGTTGGATTCTTTGATTTTGTTAAGAAAACAAGGAAGGAAGGTTGGCATGAACTTTGAGTGGAAAAAGAAGAGCAAATTTAGTGTTAAAAAGAGAGTCATAACAATCTTATTTGAGAGAAAACACATGAGGGAGTGCATGGATTATCTCATTTTATTTTACACGTTAACAACATTAGTAAGGTAGGAGGAGAACCACAAGTGGTTGACTTGAAATTCTTCATCAAATCTATCCATGACCAATTTAAGAGGATGAATGCAAGGTTGGTTGATATAAAATCCTCTTCCAATTCTAAATTACATAAAAGAAGACATAAAAGACATGGGTTAGACAAAGAAGAAACTGATTCCAATGTGGAAGAGAGAGAAAATTGAAATAGGACAAAAAGATCATGGTTGTACAGACAAATGGAGAAATCAAAAGTGCCAGTTCATGTGACAAAGAGAAACCACCATTGAAGGATTGTTCTGTTGTCGAAGTGGAAGAACATGTACATGGAGATTAACTTGTCACAAGGAGATGAAAAGCACCATGATCATATTTTCCACACAAGATGCCACATGAAGGATAAGGTATAAACGTTAATTATTGATAGTGGGAGCTGCACTAATGTTGCTAGTACCTTATTGGTAGAAAAATTAAATTTAAAGTGGCAAAAGCATCAAAAATCGTACAAGCTACCATGGCAGAATGATGTGGAGAAATGGAGGTTAACAAACAAGTTTGGGTTCATTTTTCAATTGGAAAATATGAATACAAGGTCATTTATGATGTGACACCAATGTATGGTGCTCACATATTGCTTGGCCGACCATGCCAAATTGATAGGACGGTGATGCATGATAGTTTTAAAAATTAGTACTTTTTGAAATGAACAACCAAAATTTTTTATTATCCCCTCTCAAACCTTTGCAAGCTTATAAGAACCAAATTAGGATAGTAAGAGAGTGCAAGATGTGGGAAAAATAAAAATGTGAGAAAGAGGAAAATAAAAAGAGAGCAAGTGAGGTTGAGTGGAAAAAGGAAGAGAATAGTGCGCACAAAGGAGAGAAAAGTGAGCATAATAGAGGGAAAATGAGCAAAAAAGAGAAGAAAGTGAGCACAAAGGAGAGAAGAGTGAGAAAAGTGGAGAGAAAAGTGAGCAAAAAGGAGGAGAAAATAAAAAGGAGTGTAATTGCTGAAAAAATGAGATTAAGAGTGAAATGATGGCAAGGCAACAAGTACTTCTACTTATGTACAAGGATGTTTATCTTTCTACTAACGATCTTAACTCTTCTTTTCCTAGTGTTATTGTGTCTCTATGGAAGGAATTTGAGGATCAACTTCCTAAAGAGATTCCTCATGGATTACCTCCTTTGAGAGGAATTGAGCATCAAATAGACTTCATACATGGATCTGTTATACCAAATTGACCATTTTATAGAGCTAATATTTAAGTAGGGGAATAATAGAGATAGAAGTGCTGATTAAGTTAATGTTCCCAAATGCTGAGCAAGATAATGTTCCCCAATATTTTCAAGATCCTTTGCAAGAAATTGGATGTCCAAAGACTAGGGATAGATATGGAAAATCAAGTTGGGTGCAAGGATTAATTTAGGAAGCAATTGTTTTAGTTAATTATGGGCCTTTTATGTTTTATTTATCATAAGTCTTTTTAGTTTTTTTATTTTGGAGAATAGATTAGGCCCAATCCACAACTAAATAAGCCAACTTGACCAATTTTGTCTTGGGTTTTTTTTTCTTTAGGGTTTGAGGTGGCATTTTTCAGAAGAGAATTGTTATATAAACACAACAACTGTGTAATTTGTTAGAAGAACAAATATCATTAATAAAAAGTATATTTCATAAAAAATTTGCTTTGCCTTATTGTGTTCTTGATTGAATGCTTAAATTCAACTTTTTAAAGGGAGTGATCATCCTTTGTGGCATCTCAAGATTCCTTTGTGGCATCTCAAGATTGGGATTTTAAGGATTTTATTTCCTTAGGGTTCTAATCTAATTATCTTCAATAAGTTTTTAGCAAATGAATTGTTCCTATTCTTTTGAGTTTATGGGTTCCTAGGGTTATTCGCCTAGATGGTCCATATCAAAACCTCACAACATCTATTTTTAACAAAGTAATTAAAAAAACCATAGCAAATAATCCAAAAGTTCAAAATAACACCACCAATCAAACCAAATCATAATAAAAAATAATCCACCCCTGAAACCTAAGGTATGCAGTTCCCCACTACAAATAATTCAAAATAACCCCTGAAAATAAAAAAAATTAGCAAAATGAAATAGAGTAAAGACAATGTCCCTATTTTACTGAAAAAAACAATAAAGGCCTATTTCTTTCTTACTTGAATTTTGAGGCACTGCATAACCCTCTCCTCCTTGAGGTTAATGCTTTGGCTATGCTTGAAATCTTCGATTTACCCTTATTTTTGGAGGACATTGGTTGCTCAATTATTGGAACCTTTGCTACAATATTGGATTCCTCATGTTCATCCTTCATATGTTGGGTATGGTGCTCCAATTAGGATTCCTCTATCTTGTTCAGATTTTTGTTCTCTTCCTTAAAAATGTTCTTCAAAACTTTTAGAAATGAAAAAAACTTCTTCAAATTTGATCTCATGTTCTTTTCAATCGCAATGTCTCTCTCATATTGATATTTCCAAAAACAAATTGTTGTTGCATGAATTCAAATTGTTAAACTTCTAAGTAACTTAAATACTTTTCCATTTGAATATTTTAGCTAGAAAGAACGATGGGTTTCTATTCAATAGGTTTTTTGGTTTGAGGTTCAATTTTTTATTGTAAAATCTAAGCAATGGAAACTTGTGTGAATGTGCCATTTATTTTAAGCTTGTATTCTTCTACAACCATAGGCACATCAAAGGCCTTACATAGAGTTGTGATAAGTGAAGGAACATCAACTTTCCTTTTCTTTCTATCGAAAACATTCATATTTGCTCATAAATGATTATCCCAACATTGAGTTGCCTTTCTAACAAGATTTTATAAAATAGGGCTATTCTTTCCGATTGACAGTTTGCCCATGACTAGAGGGCTTCAATCTAGCCTTCAAAAAGTGATACCAAAATTTTTCAACTGGTAGCAATGTTGTCCTAATGATCTTAAGGGCTTCTTGAGTTGATTTTTTTCCATGTTATTCCATGTTTACAAACCATCAACAACATTTCTTCCCAACCATATTTATCAATTGATTGAATATATCCATAGTAGCCATTTCCATGTGTTTCTAGTGATAAAATATTATCGATGTCATCCTCCCCAAAAAAGATCTCAACTCCCCAGACCAGTAACCATTCTTGGTCATCATCTGGAATGTTTGTGTAAAATTCACGAACCACTGGTACCACACCATTTTTAAGTTTCTTAGTAAACTTAAACCAATTATTTCCTTTTATAATTTTGTGCATATAGAAAGGTACTCTTGAATTTTCTGCAGTAGTAAAAATGAACCCCTTTTGGATACGCATGGACCTTTTGCTAACAATTTTGTCAAATTTTCCCTTGCTTTCTCACTGATGAATTTATTTGTTATAGTTTCTCTTTTAGCTATGCTTTGTTTTAGTCAATGTCACTTCTTAAAGTAAATTTCAGTAGATTTAACCCAATAATATTATAGTAGAAATTTCAATAAATTGCATATTTTTGTTCTAGATTAATCTTGAAATTATAGCAAATTTCACAAATTAAAGTAATGATTTTAATGGATCATTTGAGAGAATATTCACCTACAACTCGTGCTCCCATATCAGAATGCTAGATGAGCTTGTATGAGAGTTTTTCTAGATCAAAAAACTACACCAAAATTGTATTTTCATTTCCCTTTTTCTTCTCTGCCAAATTTTTATCCTTCATAGGAGCCCTTCTAATGAGTGCTTGAAAAGCACTAATATTTTATTATTTATTTGCACTTAAATGAAATAATAGATTTGAATTTTCATAATTGTATCATTATTTAAACAAATCTATGTTTTTGAGTTCACAGATATATTTCGTTACTTTTCAAGTATTTTTGACTTCGAATTGATTCAAAAGATAAACATTGAAGAATGCCTACAATCATTCATTTTTAACTTAGAATAATAAAGGCATAAAACATGTAAATCTAAAAAGTTGAAAGGGTGAAATAAATAAGAAAAGTGAAGAAAAGAAGATCAATGCGGGTTCCGGCATTAATCATTGTTGGCCACGATGTGACCTTCTTGAGAATAGATTTCATGTGTCCCAAAAGTGATTTGGGCCATAACATTGGCAAAATTTGGGCCACCGAGTGCACTTAAACCTCCATTATAATCCTTTTTTCTCTTCTATTTCTCAACTATAAAAGTAGCCCTCTTTCTCTATTTAGAATACACAAAAAAATCAGAGAACATTCGATTTTTCAGATAGTTTTTGTAGTTTCAATTTTTTAAAAGAAACTTAGGAATTTCAGTTAGCTACAATTATTACCTTTTATGTAGTAGTCTCGATTCAATAAAAATATATGTAGTTTAGTTTTTGGAGGTTTTTCAGATCATAGATCAGTGTTAAAGTTCTGCATACTAAAGGATATAATTGAGCTATAAATTTAATTGTATTCTATATTTACTCATTTAATTTTATGTATAATTTTGAATGCTATTTTTAATTTATTGATCATTCAATAAATTTGAGCAGATCTGATTGAATATTACTATGAGATATTAGTTATGTTATCATATTTGTGAAAGATTAATTTAGATGAATATTTTTTATAAAATAAATTAAGTTTATTTCTTCTTTCAAGATTTTAACAAAGTCTATTATAGAAAAATTTATTTACGACATATTTCTTATAATAGATTTAAAATCTAAAAAGTTATATTTTAGGATCTGATTATTTTGATCTAATTTTGAATTATTTTATATTTTAAGATTTTTTACAAAAATTGCTATTGATGAATATATTGAGAACATATTTTTTTATAATAAATTTAAAATATTAGAGTTAGGTTTCCAATACTTCAATCTAAAATCTAATTTAGACACCTCGAGAGTCTAAATTATGTGTTCTGCCCAAAGTAGTGATTCAGTTGGTTTGTTATTTACTTAGAAACAAATCATAATTTAATTTAATCAATTGTTGGCTCCTTGCTTAAGATATTAATTATTTTTTATTAATAAAGAATATCATCCCCACTTTCAGATACTTTCAATCAAAAAAGAAAAAATCAATAATATTAATTTGTATCTAAAATAACCTAATTAATTTTAAGCAATCATAATTAACTAACTAATATATCATATAAATTCTCCATTGAGTGTTAATTGTTTACCTATCTAATATTTGTTGAATCAATTATATTCTTATATTTTAATTTTATGTTATTAGTTAGACTTTACAAACCCAAACTATTATGACAAATGTTCAGGTTTATTTTTTGTTTTTAAGTATTTTGTTGAATTATTTAAAGCCAAGTAATTTCTCCTTAGACTAACATTGAAAGTATACATATCGTTTTTACAAATGATTCATGTACTTACAAACTATTATAAGTTATACAAAATTTGACTATCAAGTTTTTTGCGTCGTTGTCGGGGAGGAATAGCATTTTAAATTTTGATTATCAAAAATTTTAAAAACAAATTGTAAATATTTTCCATTCGCATTTACAAACAAATTCTAAAAAAAGAAATTTTAAAAAATCTAAAAGTATATTTAAAAAAAATAAATGTTTTTATTTTAGATATTTAATTATTTATTAACTTAAGTTTCTTTTTAGAATTTTTCCCTTCTAGTATTTTTGTATTAATTTTAATTTTTAATTTTTAAATTAATTTTATTTTCAATTATTTATTTATTTAATTATTAACTGAATTTTTTTAAATTTTTGTTTTATTTTATTAATTTTACTATAGTTTATTTTTGTTAATTCTTATTGTAAGTATTTATGTGTACTAGTATATATATATCTTACATGATATATGTTATTTACTTCTTGTAATTAATTATTTCACTTATATTATTATATAGTAAATTATTTGTATCATAAATTGTTTATAAAATAAATTATTTGTATTATGTATATTATATATGGTAAATTTATTTTATCTTTTTATTTTTTGTTATTTGATAGGTGAATTTTATTTGTTCAAGATCCCTATGGTATCATCTTACATTTTACATGGACAATGTTAACATATCTAAAGAATAATTAAGAAGGTTGGATACTGAGATCCAAGAGCCTTTATACAAACAAAACTTAGAGTCATACCTAAACCCACCTTTTGAGCATTACAGATGGGGGAAAATCGACTACAGAGGGAAAAAAAATGGAGTCTGCAAGGCTAGTCATTGGAATTGCTATTACCTCAATCCAATTAGGTGAGGTTGCAAGGAACAATGAATTGAGAAACATTCATATTTCCTATTACCTTATTTCCACAGATTGGCTAATGAAGACTCTCTACCTTTCATTAGGGACTTCTATACAATAGTCCAAAAATTCCATCTCGATGTACTTACTGAAGACCAATTGAGAATCAATGTTTTCTCTATGCCCTCAAGGATTAATACAAGGCTTGGTTGATATCACCCCACCTCCCACAGGTTCCCTAATGACCTAGGAGGATGTTTAAAACAAATTTAATGGAAAATTATATTACTATAAGAAAACATAATATTTGAGAGCTAAGATAGCTACTTTATCTCAAATGGAGGGATACCTCTATTATAAGGCTTAGGATAGGTTCAAGCTATTATTCATTCAATTCTCTCATAATAACTATCCACTGTAGCTGCAGAATCAATTTTCCTACACTGAATTGACACAATATATAATGTAAGTTCATCGTAGACAACATTTCGAGAGGAGCTATGAGTAAGAAAGCTACCATAGAGACTTACAATCTATTTGAGATTTTGGGTGTTAATTCCCAATAATAGATCTCATGAGTGAAAAGGGTTGGAGACTATGAAATACACTTTGTTACAAAAGTATCGATGCAACTTGAATAACTCATCATGTAAGTTGAACTTCTCACTATACAATCCATTCCTAACAAAGAACAATGTGGAATGTGTAGTACATTGGGACATGGTGTTGATACCTATCCCTACTAAAGAGAAATTATTATGGGTACCAACCATGACCCTAGTATGAACCCAATGCAAACACCGATAATCCATGGTGGAGAAATTATCCTACTTTCTCTTGGAGGGAAAATAACCCTACATTTTATTAGAACTCCAATCAACAAGTCCAACAGTACCACCAAAAAATTCCATAGAATCCTCCCCATAGACATCCCTAGAGGATAACTTGAATGTTTTCATTCAAGTTAGAAAGGAAAACCAATCCAATATTAATCAAAGGTTGGATTCCTAGGAAGCATACATGAAGTGGGTGAAAACTCGGGGACATTAAGTTTATTAAAAACTGGAAGTCCCCCAAGTAACATCTTGCTAAAGATAATAAACATAGTTATGGGTGGAAGGTAACCCATTATCCTTATTTGTTTTGTTTGAAATTTATTTTCATCACATAGTTATAGTTTTTTAATTTGTTGTTTTTATTTTAATTATAATTAGTAAATATTTTTAAATGCTTATTAGTTGTTTTTATAATTATAATTATTTTTTTATTTTATTTTGTTACAATTAAATATTACTTAGATTCAATTCATTATTTAGTATTAGAATAATTATAAAACAATTAAAGTGTTTCACGCCGTGGCATGGCCTTTTATGGCCACAACGTGGCACTCTTAGATTAAAATTTTGGGTTTGAAATTTTAACTTCTGCATGTTTTTGGCTATAAGTTTAAAAGCTCACACTATGGCATGAATAAACTAGCATCATGGCTCATGTTCATTTTTTACACAGAAATACCAAGCCCTACTTGTTCCAACCTTATTCTCTCTCAATTTCTTCACACATACGCTAAAGTTTTCTCTCCTAAAACACTCTTACACCCTTAAAAATTCCATATTTTTCCTTCAATCTTACAAATTTCTTCACAAAAAACCTATTCTCATCTATTTTCTTGCCATTCCATTGACAAATTTTGAAAACTTCATATTCTTCAAAGGGGTGCTCTTCAAAGTTTCATCTTCTTCAAAGAACACAAGTAAGTGTCCAAAGATTTTTAAAATATAGTTCTTGAAATAATTTCTCTGATTTTTGTGGATTAATTCTAAAAATTATTGGATTAAAAAAGAGTACCAAACCTTAATTGGACAAAGTGAGGGTGGGGAGAATTTTTGGATTGATTTTAATACTATGGTGTTTGGAATATCTGTGAACCCCTGTGATTTTAAGATTTATTGGGTTAAAATGGCACCTAAAAGGAGTAGGATTGGGAAAGGAAATGTGTAGAAACTCTATTAGAGTAGAATAAGGCTAAATTGGCTAGTGTAGAGTCCAAACTGATATTTCACAAAGCCGCTAAAATAAATTTTTTGTTATAGAACGGGGTTTGGATTTTTAAGTAAGATAAGACTATCACTTTTAAGGAATAACAGATGTAATAGTAGCTCTAGAATGGAGATAATTTATAAAGAAATTGGAGGCCACAATAGAATGTATTGTTCAAGAATTTTATATCAATGTTCCTGTCGTTGTTGATGATCAAGTAAAAGTACGAGGTGTACTAGTCATGTTTGGCTAGTATGATATAAATGGTTACTATGGTTTAGTAGTTGTGGGCCAAGGTGACTACAAAACATATCTTGAAATACAAGGGTTTGATTTCATATTTACAACTCCCGAACAACCACATCATGAAGAACAAGAACTAGACACTTAGAGGATTAAGCTCCAACTTTGCTTCAAAGTTTTATTACTATTTATTATTTTTTTCATTTTGTTTTAGTTTTTTTATGAACTCTAGTTTAGTTGCTTTTGGTTTGGAATTTTATTTTATGTATTTTGTAATTTTTTTTGGTTTATTTTATTTTATTTCATGTTATTTGAACCACGATTGTTTTATTTAGAATTATTAATTTTATAACTCTTTGTTGAGATGAGATGTATGGGACGTACATAACAAATTGTCTATTTTGTTAAAGTGTTGAGATGATGGATGCATATAACTTTATGCATCATTACTTGATCACATAAAACAAATGGGTAACTTTTCTTTTCTTTATCTCTATCTTTTAATTTACATTTATTACATTGAAAGTAATGTAAATTCTTGGTTAGGGGTGAAGGAAAAGTTACATATATTTAGGCAATTTTATTTTTTTAAAACATGTGTTTACTTTAATTGTTTTACATTTTTTATTGATTTATTGGTTTAGGTATATTTACTTTCATTTAAATTATCATTTTTTGGAAAAATTATCGTGCTTTTAGTTGATTCTAAGCAAATGATTGAGTCTTTGCATTATTGGATTAATGTTTTAAATATGCCATGGAATATTGTGATAATTAATTGTTTTTGTCATAGTTTGTATTTCTTAATTGAATTTTAAAATCAAGATAAACCCAAAATTAGTGCTTAGGAATCAAATAATAGAGAATAACTTGTGAGAATATTTTGAGCCTACATTTTTTTCTTTCTTAGTGATAAGTTTCTACTCCTTTAAACACTCTTCTTATTATTTGAAACTCCTAGATAATTTCTATAGGTTTTGCATTGAATGTTAGGATTTTTAACATTTGATAAAGTGTCATGTACTTATTTTCATTTTGTTAGTTGAATGATTTGAGTAAAATTTAATGTGTATGCTATTTTATTCATGCATGATTTCCAAAAAAGAGATATGTATGGGGTTCCCTAAAGCCAATACAAAATGAGCTAAATAGCCACTAACCAAATCATATAACTATGTAAAATATGTACATGGGTCCACGCTCTAAAGAGAGAGAGAGCATATAAAAAATTGATGAATAGTGTAAACTAAATGCTATGACCCAAAAGAAGTTCAAAGTAGTAAGAATGACTATTAAAAAGAAAAAGAAAAATAAGAAATAAATATTTCATTCATTCTCTAAGGCATATACTTGATATTTTTGCTTGATCATTTTAATTGATGTATGAAAATAGTATTTGATTTATTTATAAATCCTTTCATTTTATTCCTTTCATGATATCAATGTTATGCAAAATTTTGAGCCTATCTTATTTAAACATATGCAAACTCATAAGTTCATTTCTTTACATAACTTCTATTTGGATGTAACTTTGATTGAGTGCACTTATATGATTGGTGTAATATTGAGAGAATTACTTGTGAGGTCTACGATCAAAGTGAATTTGAATTCCTAATACTAAAATTGGATGAGTCAAAATTGATAAATTTTTCATATGGAATATGAATTTGCGATTTTTAAATATTTTTTACAATAAATTATGAATCTTTGGGTTGTTAATTTAACTTATGCTTTAGATTTAACCATGAACTTAAAAGAGACTAAAGCATGATAAGTTTTACTATTTTACTTTTTTCATTTTAGTTTTTATTTTGTTATTTGTTATTTGTTATTTGTTATTTATTTGTTTTCATTTTTGCTAATTCTTTTAATTTTTGCATTTGGTAGGATGTTTGTGGGTATCATAACTGGAAGTCCTCACAAACCTTAAACTTATCCACTAGGATAACTTAGGGGTTTAAAGGCTTATTGTATAAGCTAGATACAATCGCATCAATCTATGAAAATGATATAGGTTAGTTTTATTTATTTTAGTTTTTGCTTTTAGTTTTTGACTTTCATTGCTAGAAACTAGCAAGAAGTTGGTTAGGGGTTATGATGAATGCTTAAAAACCACTGATATTATGTGATTTTTTTGTACTTAAGTAAAATAAATATATTTAAATTTTCATGTCTAGCTAAATATTACTATGCGCTATTAGTTATGTATGTTTGTGAAAGACTAATTTAGGTGAATATGTTTTATGAAAAAAATCAAGTTTATTTCTTCGTTTAAGATTTTCACAAAGTTTATTACAGAAAAATATATTGACGACATATTTCTCATGATAGATTTAAAATTTGAAAATTAGATTTTAGGATTTGATTATCTAGATGTATAAGGTACATGTGTGTTGACGATATTCGTGAATAAAATATTTAACTTTCATTTGGTATTAGAGCTGGTCATATATATATTTAGTGTTTCCCTAGGACCTTGTTATACATCATTTGAAGCTCGTATGAGAGCTTTTATACGTTCTATAAATGAGATTTTCTACCTATATACTTAGTGCATGTGGAATTCTATTACATATGGTTAGGAACCACCTACGGTTACCAAGTATAATATTGTCACACTTAAACCTAGGAACGAATGGACCACTGAATATAAAACTGGTAGTAAATGGAACCAAAAAGGAATCAATGGTATCTTTAGTTATGTATTTGGTGATAAATTACATCATTCTAATGTTGATATTGCCAAGCATGCCTGCGATATTTTAGAGGTTTTCCATAAGGGCACCACCCAAATTAAAAAGACCACACTTTGTATGCGAGACACTAGGTTTGAAAACCTTAGGGTGTAAGAAACAAAAACCTTCTCTAAATTTTATGCGAAGTTATGCGATATTGCTAATACCTCTACAAATCTAGGAGAAAAAATTGAGGAACTCTGGTTGGTTTGGAAGATTCCTTGCTCATTACCAGATCTTTTTTATGCAAAGTTCACTACCATTGATGAAAGAAATGATGTTGACACCATCAAAATAGAGGAACTCATTGGCTCACTTCAAATCTTTCAACAGAGCTTTCAAATTCCTATGAAGAACAAAGGTATCACTTTCAAAACTACCATGAATGATGATGGTAACAATGACAGTGATAAAGGTGATCAAAAGTTGGTACTCATAGCCATAAGACTCGAGAAAATATTCAACCAAAAAAAATTATAGCCTAACTGCCAACCAAGCCATTCAAGGGATCGATATCCAAGAGAACTCAAACCTTTGAGTTCAGAAGGTAAGAAATCCAAACCCACTAAAAAAATGTTTTGCATATAATAGGATTGATCATTTTGCATCTAAGAGTGCTAATAAAAAGAAAAGAGTTGAAAGAGCCTTCAATGCTACACTTTGTGATTCAAAAAGTGACTATAGAAATCCAAATGAATAAAAAAATAGTGAGAACAACTATTTGGCATTTACTGTAAATAGTGATGGACATTCCAGTAAGTTTGACAATGATTCAAATTATATGGAAAGTGATTCTGAATTCCTATTGAGTAAATTTAATGCTAATAGTCTTAATGAAGTGATTATAGATTTAGTAGGCTATAAGAAAGAAAAGGATAGATTACGTGTATAAGTAACTAAATTAAATGATAAACTTAAATCCTATGAATTAAATGCCTCAATCATAGAAAAATAAAAAATTAAATTGTCTGAACATATTGACGATTTGAATTCAAGTCTTATATATCTTAAATAGGAAAACAAGAATCTTGTGTAGAAACTTGAACATCAAAGGAAGCCATGAAGAGTCGACTAATTGGAGATGAAATAGCTAAACAAATTTCTAGACTATGGAAAACCTTTTGGAGATAAGAGAGGGTTAGGTTATGTAGATGACCACTCTATGCCATCATCTTCAAATACCACTCTATGTCATGTAGTTCCTTTTTAGACCAACCTTGGAAGTATACTTACTAATTTTTACAAAGTGATTTGTGCACTTGTGAGCTAGTATAAATTTTTCAAAATTTGACTATGAAGTTTTTGTGCATCACCTTCTCATTCAAATTATTGATTCAACCCAAATCAAAATATTTTACTTGTTCCAACAAGAAAAACTAGAGAAGTTTTTCCATAGCATTGTTACAACAATGTTTTCTAGTTTTTGTTTAATTTGTCTTTCTTGATAATTTTGATGTTATTTTGCTAAAAATGCGTTGTTCTACAATAAATGTCTTTCTTATATACTTACAAAATTAAAAATGAAAAATAATAAAACATAATTTAAAATTGGATTGAAAAACACAATTTATTAGAAAATATGGGTTTCCTCCCATGAATGCTTGTTAGAGTCGATAGCTCGACTTTCACTTTTTTTCATACTTTGTAAGTCGAATTGATTTTTCTTCCATTAATTTCACAACCCCATATGGAAAAATCTGAGTTATTTAGAATGGACTTGACCAACTGATAAGTTCTTGAAACACACTAATATTTCATGGTTTATTGAGCTTAAATGTAACAAATAGATTTGATTATAGTATGTTTATGTGAATATTTATGCAAATTTATATGTTCTGAATCACATGTATTTTTTATTGTATTTCAAGTGTTTTTAGCTTCAAATGTATAAATTTATCAACACATGAAGAAGATCACACGAAACACTAAATATTTACCCTAGGAGCTTAGAATAATAAGGCATATAAGCCTTACATGAATAACCAACTAGTATGTAAGAATAAGGAAATCAATTTTGTTGTAAGGCACTCATGTTTTTTACATATTGGTTGGTTCTTCATGAAAGACTTACATGCCTTGTTCTACTAAGCTCCTAGGGTTCAAGTTGAGTGCTTCAAGTGCTTTTATTCTTGTGTTGATAAATTTTTATCTTTGAAGCTTAAAACAACATAAATATAATAAAAATACCTGTGATTTTGAACATATAGATTTTCATAATTATTCGCATAAATATGCTATAATCAAACCTATTTATTGCATTTAAGTTCAATAAGACCACAAAGTATTAGTGTTTTTGAAACACTTATAGCAATTACCAACCAGCTTCTTGCTAGCCTCTAGCAAGGAAAAAGATATAAAAACTAAAACAAAAAATAAATAAACTAAACTATCCTAAATTATTTTCATAGATTGCCATGATTGAATTTAACATATGTGACAAGTCTTTAAATCCCTAGATTTTCCTAGTGGATGGATTGAAGTATCATGAGAGCTTGCAATGATGATATCCAAAAACATCCTAACATATAAAAAACTAAAACTACAATTAATTCAAATGACAAAATATAAAGAAATAAAAAGTAAAGCTAAAAATAAAAATAAATAAATAAAAACTAAAATCAATAAAATTTATCATGCTTTAGTTTCTTTTCAGTTCATAATCAAAATATCTTGCACAAGTTGATTAAATATCCTAAAGGTTCATAGTTTATTGTTTAAATCATACTCATTACAAAGATATATCAACTTTGACTCACTGAATCCAAATGTTAGGAATTTGAATTCCCTTCGACTATAATCCTCACAAGATAGACTCTCAATATCTCATTGATCCCATGGGTTTAAGAACTCAACAAGGTATATGCAAACAAAAGTTATGTATAGAATAAAGCAAAAATATTCACATATGATAAACAAGAAAGGCACAAAATGCATGATATTGATCTTAGAAAGGAATAAAATGTTAGGATTTATGAAGAAATTACATTACAAATCTCATGCATCAATCAAAATCATCAAGCAAAAATTTTAAGTATGTGCCTCAAGATGAATGAAAATGCAATTGACTTCAGGGTAAGTTTCCTACTGTTTGGTAATAACCATCTTGCAAATTTGAAGAACTTAGGGTCATAGTATTTAGTTATGCCCTTTTTTCTCTCTTTTGTTTTTATTCTAAATCTTTTAAAGAATGGACTCATATAATTATGTGTTTTAGTAAGTGGTTAATTTGGCTTTTTTGTTTTTTTTTTCTCTTCTTAAGGGAACCATATATATATATCTTATTACTAGAAGTCAAGTGTGAATGAATATAGAAACACACTTGAATTTCCAATCAAATCATTTATTATAAACAATGAAATTAAGTACATAATACTTCATCAGATATTAAAAATCCTAACATTGAATGAAAAACCTATAGAGATAATCTAACAATTTAAAATAATTAGAAAAATGTTTAAAGGAGAAGAAAAATATTATCATTCGGAAAGGAATGATTTCAAAAATATTCTCACAAGGTACCACTTTTTTATTTATAAACACCAATTTTGGGTTTATCTCAATTTCAGTATCCAAGCATGAAACACAAATTATGAATAAAAAACTCAATTCTCACATTATTCCATGAACTTGTTTTAGATATGAATCAAACATTGCAAGACTCAATCATTCAATTTAAATTCACTAAAAGTATGATAATTTTGTAAAAAATTTAGTGAACCTAATAAATCCATAACCAACTAAATAAATTTAATAAATGCAAATGTAAAAGCATGTTTGATAAAACAAATTAAAAATTCCTAAATTCATGTGTAAGTTTTCTTCCACCCCAACCTACGATCTATATTATCTTCAATGTATCAAATATAAATCAAATATAAAGAAAAGTAAACCATTTGCCTTAGCTTAATGTGATCAAGTATGGTGATGTGGTGCATCCATCATCTTGTTCAATTATATCATACACATAGAATGTTATCTACTTCTCATAAATCACATATTAACAAATAATTATGTATTTAACATTTCTTAATAAAATAAATATTGTTCACATTAACAAAACTAAAACAAATAAACAACAAAAATAAAAGTAAAAAGAAGATAAAATAAACAAATAAAAGTGAATCGAAATAAATAAAAATAAACATAAAAGAAAAATAATTCAAACCAAAAAAATTGATTGGCCAGATTGCAAAAATAAAAAGAAATAACAAAAGTAACAAAAATAAAAAAAGTAAAGTAAAGTATATAAATAACAAACATAAAATAAATATATAAAAACAAACAAATAAAAGTTAGTATAAAAAAATACTAAATAAAATAACTAATATTTCATAGTAATAATCAGATAGACATGCTAAGATATAATAAATTACTAGTATATTAAAAATAGCATTAGAGAAATACACTAGATTTAATATGTATATAAAATTAAATGAATATAAATAGGATCTACAATACCAATTTAGGATAGATAGGCATGTCCTACTTCGTAACTGTGATCTTAATCTGCAAAGTATTCTTGGATATACAGATCTCTCTTGTATTTTTGTGATTTGGAATAGCTCCAAAAGATCTACCTAAACTTTTATTGAATCAAAATTATTGTAAAAACTAAAAAACGAAAGTGTTATAGCTCAGAAAAAACTGAAATTCCTAAACTCTATTACTATTGCACACTTTTTCTAAAAACATAAATGTAAGGTTTATGTGAGTGTTGGCAAAATTCATGAACAAAACATATAATTGTAATTGTAGTTTATAGGTGTGTCTTAAAAGAATATTTTTCAAGCAGTAGAAACTATCGAGCCTTAACCAACACATCTCAAGTATACGTCTTTTCCTATGCACATTAGACATCATACTAGACACATATGAACAATACAAAAATAAGCTAGTCGATCGATCAAATAGTGACTAGATCAATTGAGTTATATTACCTATTGAATTAATTATTTATATGATTCGTTCTACCGAGGAATTAATACTCAACCCATAAAGCACTTGATCGATTGATTTTTTTGAGAATTAATTAATTAATACATTGGATCGATCGAGAGAACATTTAATCAATCAAAGTATGTACTCAATTGATCAAACACTTGTTTAGATCGATCAGTGACTAGAGCTTTGATTTTGAAACCTCTTTCTAATACGAATTGGTTTGCTTTTTACTATATTGTCCTTATTCCTTAAAACTCATTTAACTGATTATGTAGATAAGATGGTAATTTTACTTTTACCTCAACTCAAGAGCTTCAAAATATTCTATAAATATAAACCTAAGCACAAAATTGAAATTAACCACACAAGAGCTTAATTGTGCTTATCAAACATTTGTGGTTGTGTTTGATGGATTAAAAAACCTATAGTAATAATTGTATTATTGTGCATTTCATTGATTGTTCTAGAGTTGTAACTTGTTTTTGATTTATTTGATATATTGTTTAAATCAATTAGTTAGTATTGTTCATTATTAAATCTGCTTTAGGATACACACTTTCACTTGTGCTTATGTGCTAACTTTTCAGGTGATAGTGGTGTGGGTTTGATTAACTCATAAGACTCAAGTTTGCCAGAATCTTGTCCAGATTAGAAGGACTCACTACAACAAAATGTGGCATTTAAGTCGATATGTAAAGTTGGGTTTTCAAGAAAATTGGCTTATAATGAATTTAAAGTCAGTTTAGTGAAGAACCAACACTATGTATAGAGTCGGTTCATGTGTTGAACTGACACTAGATGTGGACGTAGCATCAATTCTATGTATCAACCGATGCTACACACATTGATAGCATTAGTCTTCCGTGTCAACCGATGTTGTCAATGTGTGTAGCATCGGTTGACATGTAGAACGGACGCTACATCCATGTGTAGCATCGATTCAACATATCAACTGACGATATACATGTGGATTTGTCCTTTTGTCTTCTTTCTTCTCCCATCAAACATAATTTTTAATTTGTAGCACTGTAAATAACACCCAAAAACCCAAAACCGAGCTTCACCTCCTCCACTCTTTCACATTTTCTGGCCACCTACGACCACCAATTCCAATACCGTTTAGTGGGTTTTCTTCCTCTCCAAATTATCTTTCAGATCCCCTATTTATTGAGTGAAATACTCAAATTTTTTATACCCATTTTTCACTTACAAAACACCTTTTTTTTCTTCATTTTCTTTATTTTGTCACTTCATCTCTTGTAAGTATTTATATTAATCCTACGCACTTATTATTCACTTTGCGTTATTTTTTATATATTATGTGTATAAATTTTTGTATATGTATGTGAAAATTAAATTCTCTTTTCTTTCTGAATATAATGTTAAAAGTTTTTAAGAATTATTCTCTAAAGGTACTAGAGCCATAAGAAGTAATCCTAGTTTAAAACTTAAAAGTAGAAAAATTAAATGAACATCTTGAGATACATGAAATATTTCCAAATAAATTAAAAAAAGAAAAGAATATTTTGCAAGAATGGAATAATGCTTTGAGTTTGAGTCTTACAGGTTTGAAAGAAGAAAATAACAAGCTTGCAGTTGATAAAAAAAATTGATTATAGAGCTAAAATAATTTATAGAAGCTGTAAAAAGGCTAATAATTGGAGCTGAAAGGTTGAACAAGATTCTTGATTATGGAAATCCTTTTAGAGACAAGATAGGACTAGGATTTGTAGATAAGCATACCACACCAACCTTCTCCAAATAAATTGTTTATAAAACCTTCTAATTCCTACCATTCAAACACATCTCTTGCATCTACCTCTAAGTGTATTCCTATATGTTACAACTTTGGTAAAAATGGACATATTAGACCTACTTGTAGATACAATATAATTAAAATTAACACCTCAACCGTATTCTTATAGATAATTTCTACAGCAATATGCTATCTTTAAAATCTCCTTATTACTGTCACTTATTTTTTATAACCTAATATAAATTGTTTATAAACTAAACATAAAAATTGTGGATCGTGAGTGAATAATTATCAGGCACCATGGAAAATGTTTATCCCCGTTGAGGAATGCATTGATTCAATACACTTTTAAATTAGGATCCAATTGTCTCACAATATGGCATACATTATTCCCTGCCACAACACTCATTAAACTGTGTGCCTTCAAATTTCTTTGTACTTCACCTTCTTATATTTAGTTAGAACATAAGTAAGGCTTTACATATATTATTTTTTTATTCTACTTTAATACTTCTTGGTTAAAATTGAGTGTTTCTAGAAACTACTCTTCAAGTGTTCATCAATTGAACAATTTTGAAGCTAAAAATACCTGAAAAATAACAAAACATACGTATGATTTCAAAAACATAGATTTGCTAAAATAATAATAAAATTATGCAAATATAAATCTATTTTGACACTAAAGTGCAAATAAATCACATAATATTTAGTACTTTTCAAGCAATCATCACAACCTCAACCAACTTCTTGCTAATCTCTTAGTAAGGAAAGCAAAAAAAAATACTAAATACATTAAACTATTCTAAATCATTTTCGTAGATTGACATAGTTACATTTAGCATATGCAGCAAACCTTTAAATCCTAGGTTACCCTAGTGGACGAATTTAAGTCTCGTGAGGGATTTCATTGATGATATCAACAAACATTAAACTAAATGTAAAATTTAAAATGAAAAATAAGAGAGTAAAAGTAAAAGAGCAAAAATTCTCATGCTTTTTGTATCTTTTAAGTTCGTTATTAAAATCCAAAGGATAAGTTAAATTAAATTTCTAAAAATCCATAGTTTATTGTAAAAATTAGTTGAAAATAAAAAATTCATATTCCGCATGAAAAACATGTATCAATATTGATTTACCCAAATTTAGTGTTTGGAATCTGAATTCACTTCGCCTCTAATCCTCACAAGTCATACTCCCAATATTACAATGATCCTAAAATCAATCAATTCTTAAAATAAAAAAACAATTGGGGTATTCTTTAAAATATTTAATATTTTAGAATGAAATTTCTTATAAATCCATAATTTTAATCACAATTGTTTCAAATCCAAATGAATTTATCAAATCAACGTATTCCTATGATGAGATTGAGAAAATGCAAGTATATGTGATTGATGCACAAATTTTATCATTATAAAAAGCTTTCAAGTACATGAATCACTTATAATAAGGGATAAATATATTCTCAAGATTGGTATCAAGAGAAATTGTGTGGTTTTAGATAATTCTTCATTTTAAAAAAAAAATTAAAATATATATATGAAAATAAAACATAAACATTCTATTGGATTTTGAAAATCCTAATCTAATAACAAAATAAGTAAATATAGATGTCATTCAAAAAAAAATCAAGGGAGATGTGAAATTAATAATCAATGGAGAATTTATTGGAATATTTAGCTAGTAAACCATGCTTACTTAGAATTATTTAGGTTAATTAAAATATAAATTCAGATAATTGATTTACCCTTTAAGTATGAAAAAGCCTTTTAATCGGGATCATTTTCTTTATTATTCAAACCAATTAATGTCTTTTAACATGAATCATTAAGTGATTGATTAATTTATGCATATTCCTAAGAAAATAGAAAACCATTTAAATCAATCATTTTGGTGGAATTACTAATTTAAACACTTACTCAAGTTGTCCAAATTAGATCTAGATGATATTTTTGAAACCTAATTCTCATATATTAAATCTATTATGAAAAATAAATGGCCAATAAATTAATCATAAATAAATCATATAACGAATCTCGAATAAAAATGTAATTTTTATTTATTTCATTACAAAAACAGTCACTTGAATAAATCTACACCAACATGGTAACAGAGCTAAATTCCCACAGTTAAATTTAGCGAGACATGCTCATATTAAATACAAATATGAGTGGTTTTAAAATTAGCATTTAAGTATTCAAAAAATACAAAAAAAAATTAATTTGAAGATAACACTACTACAATAGTGACATTTGGTCGCGGAAATTTAGCCATAGTTTTTTTATAAAAACTAAGGCCCTAATGTTTTGGTCATGGTTGAACTAACCCGTGATCATAGGGTGTACATATAATCTTGGTTTCTATCAATAAATGTGATCATAAGTTAAAGTATACAAATTACGTAAAAATAAACAAGTTTATGGTAAGGTTATTAAATAACCGTGATCTATTTAAAGTCATAGAGCCTTAGTATTTTTAAAATCGAGGCAAAAAAATATATTGTGTTATTTATTAAAATAAATCCCTCTTAGTTTCTTCCCTCCCTCTTAGTCGATTATTTTTTTCTAGTTTTCATATGCATTTCATCAATTGTCGCTTCTCATATTATTCTCAATTTCATCCATTCTCACGTTTTTATTTCTTCTCTCTTTGTTTCTCGCGCATCTATTCCTTACAATAATTAAAGTTTCGTTTTGGGATCGAGGGGAAAATAATATCAAAAAAGGAATGGAGGAGGTTATACTGATGCATTTGTATTTATTATACTTAGTTGCTGTAGAATTGGTAAAACTTGAATTGTTCTTGTTGCAAGGAAAAACTATGTGGAATAGAAAAATTATTGCTTAAGTGTATATCAACAATCTTCCTTTATCAAAGAGGAATCATCTACTTCACAAATTGGTTTGACTATGCTTTATGCATCTCCATGTGAAACGAATGGTCAAGTTGGAGTTGTTAGCAATATTTTGTGTCCTACCCCACAACCCTTCCCATAATCATTTGTTGGTAATTTTCATAATGGAGTTAGTGCATGCAGTGAGACTCAAATTTTCTATGCTAGGCCTCGAGCAGAGACCAGAAGAAGAAATCATATACTTCCACAGTATTGGCCAAGATTCACTGATGAAGAGCTACAACAAATATCTTTGGAGCATCCTTTTTAAAATTTGTTGAGTTTGCACATTTATTTTATGTGATGGATATTTTCAAGAATTAGTGGTGAAGAACTTTGGTTGATGTCCATTCTAAAGAACTTGGATTTCCTTCATGTTGTTGCATGCATGACCTGCTTATGTTTACAATTTAGTAACTTATGAACCTTAACCCAATATATGTTCAAATTCTATAATCACTCCATTGTTTGAGAAAACACTAAGTGCAAGTGATGTTGGGCCAATTGGGAATTTTTCGCTACCAAACAAATGCGCATAGGTGAGTCTTGATGTACTCAGCTTGAAAGGAAGTTAAGTTTCTAGAGATATATACTCCAATGAGAATGGTGTTTTTCTTATTTCAAATAATTAACTAACTCTAGAATGGAAAAAGTTGGAGCTTTAATTTTTACAATTTTGGATATTGATTCCCTGTCATATGGTTATCTAAAGTAATTTGATAGGGTAATTTTCAGAAGATAGGGAGGAGGAAGAAGATAGAGGTAAGGGAAGCTGATTTCATATATTTTTTGATATCCTTTCCCTAAATTATTTAGCCATATTTATAGGATTACACGGATTAATTGATTCTAACACTTATCTAACAGAATCAATGGTCCCCCTGCTCATAATCCAAGCCATCCTTCCTTGCCGTTATTGGTCCCCTCCTCTACTCGTGACTATGTGCCCACATATTCCCACAAGTGTTACGCGGCTCCTTGTACTGTTGGTACCTTCTTCTGGGTGCTTGAGCTCCATAGGTGCTGCGCCAAGTAACTCGAGCATTTTTTCTCATATCATTCCATCACCCTTTAAGAATCCTTGTCCTCAAGGATGGAGTTGGATTATGACAAAAAATAAGTAACCCTTTTATGAATGCCTTCCCTTTTGGTTGGTCTAGTTGAGAGGCAATTTTGACTACAGCTTGGTTCACAACCTGTGTAGCCCATAATAGTTTTAATTTATGTACCTGAATTCTCTCAACCACTAATTTTTTTATTTCTAGCTAAGTTGAGGAGCTTCAGAGTGACCTTCTCAACGATTTGTAGGGGCACATCTTTAATTGCGGTAGAATGGCCTATCTGGGCTTAGAGGACATCTATGGAAAAGCTAAAACAAGTTCGAAGAAGCTGAAAAATTAGGGTGGGTGTTCTTCTTATAGTGAATCTATAGTACTCAAAAGAGCCCCCTTCATGTGCTCCCCCCCATGAATTTGCCTTGGTATTCATAAGAAAGTAAGACTGTTTGGTAGCACTATTAGGTTCTACATTCTCAGATAGCATGGAACCCTTGTAAGGAAATTTTCCATTTCTCTAATCGATAGAGAATTACCATCTATGGGTTACAAGAAACGTGCTCCTTCTTCACTATCTCTTCAAACACCTTGCACACGTAAGCTTTACCTCTCCACTTCTTATCCCATTTTTCCAAGTTATTGATTTCAAGAACAGAATAGGACTCATACTCAATTCTTATATTACTGGTATGAGTTCAAATTTCTAACCTCTCATTTCAAAGATCCATCGTTGTTTTCAAAGTAGCTAAGGAAACCTCTTTCAGGAGAATAACCATCTGGTTGTTAGAAATTGATAGAGGAGTGCATTCGTAGAGCTGATTAGCCTGATAAAGCTCCCTCTTGTGGTTGTCTCAAGGTTCTCTGATTGAACCTTTATCAATGTGAAGAGGCTTGGATCTCACACAATAATGGTCTACAACAACTCTCTTACCATAATAAGGACATAATATTTCTCTTCCTTGCTTGCGAGTCTCTCAAGTGGTTGATTGATCCATGGTTCTGATTATTTTCAAATAATTTCCAGACGAAGAGAAGGTGTAGACGAGAGGTACTTGGTCTTTTTCATGGGTAAGGGTTATAGGGCCAGGCGATGGGCTGAATCCAAGCCCAATGCGAGACAGTTCAGATGATGGAGAGAGGTTACCCTTAAGAGATAGGTTGGCTCTTTGGATTGGTCATGGGCCACTTCTACAAGCCCAGACGCTGGTGATCCACAGAGCTTAAGCCCGATGTCCTTCATTGTTTCTCTGTAAAACCCAGGAAGAAATGGGTTCTCTCTAATTTGGGGATTTTTCAGAGCTTTCTCCGAACCGGTACCAGAGGTGAAGGAATCAGTGGGTGTAGCCTTAGGGTTCTCGAAGGTCTCAGGCGATCTACTCCTCGATTGCCAAGAGAGGTTGTCGGTGGTGAGTTGTGAACGGTGCGAGGTTCTCGTAGCTCGATCAACATCACCTATATAGCAACGATCACTCGTTAGAATTTGGACTCATATCGTGCCAAGATCTCAGATACCTCGTTGAAGGCATTGGAGCGGTTGTCCATGGCTGGAACCGACTTTGATACCATTGATAGGATAATTTTCAAAAGATAGGGAGGAGGAAGAAGACAGAGGTAAGGGAAGATGATTTCATATATTTTCTGATATCCTTTCCCTAAATTCTTTAGCCATATTTATAGGATTACACAAGGCTAACTTATTCTGACACTTATCTAATAGAATCAATGATCCCCCTGCTCATACTCTAAGCCAACGTTCCTTGCCGTTAGTGGTCCCCTCCTCTACTCGTGACTCTGTGCCCACCTATTCATACGAGTGTTGTGCAGATCCTTGTACTATTGGTACCTTCTTCTGCGTGCTTGAGCGTCATAGGTGCTGTGCCAAGCAGTTCGAGCGTTTTTGCTCGTATCATAATCATGCCCCATTTACTATTCATTGGGAAGCTATTAGTTTGATGAATAAGATGTGAATTATGTGACGCTCTCAAATTGATTACATCATTACTCTATGGTGATCCCCCCTGTTAATTTTGTTGATAACATTTGGACCAAAAAAGCATCATTCTTATGGCTATTTATTGATAACAAGTGATCAATTTAGCATGTAGGTGAGCCGGTTATATTAGTAAAGCAAAGGGCATCTTTTGATCATCAATTAATCTACCTTTTGAATATTAAAATTTTGGTTTCTTGCTCTTTAGGGATAAGTTACATAATCATGAGAGTATAATTATAAACAAAAGAACGAAGACTACTTGAAATTGCCATTTTTTGCATAATATAGGTCTTCCTCCAATTTCCCAGCCTGAAGGATTACCTCTGAAAGTGGAGGATGCAAAAGGCAAGGAATGGGTATTTCACTTCTGTTTCTAGTCCAACAATAACTTCAGAGTGTATGTATGGGAGGGTGTTACTCCTTGTATACGGTCCATGAAATTACAAGCGGGTGACACAAGTACACAACTTTAGTTGGGCAAGTACCAAGTAATTTCCCGGAAAGAATCTCTTGGATTGAACTGTCTGTTGGGTTTACTTCATTCATGTACAGCGGCATGGCTAAAAATATGGTGGTCGCATTTTTTATTCTAACCCCGAGGAATGCCATACAAATCCCCAAATTTTTACTATTTCCCCAATTTAGTTTTTGACCTTTTAATTTTCTGCGTAAGTCCAACCTCTATTAATTCCTGGAATTGTGCTCCCAACCTTTATTTAATTTCCCAATGTAGGTTTTTAGACTAATTTTTGGAAATTTTACACCAACCTTTTGTTAATATATCCTTCATTAAGCAACTTAAGCAAAAATATTTGGAACTGAAGTGGGAAAATCAAAAGGATAGTGAATGTATGGCCATCATCCTTTATCCCAATAGTATTTATTTTATTGCTGTAGTGGGTCTTGAGCCAGCTTGCTATTACAATGCAGATCCTACCTCTGTGATTCTTTCACAGGTTTTGAAGGGCTTATATATGATTGTTATTAGGATTTCTAAAGTACTAACCTGGTATTTTTGTGATTGTTATTATGTCATTAATTAAATTGTTTTTAACATTTTCTATATGACATGCTACGATGAGTTAATAAAGAATCATTTAAATAATGTGATTAAATTCATCAATTCAAATTGTTGCATGTCATTAAGAAGAAAAAGACATGTACTTAAATTATAAAACAAGTGTGTGAAAGAATGGAGAATACTCAAGAGGGAGACAAATGGATTATTTCATATAATGGAGCATGAGTAGATTATTGTGGCCTTCGTGAAAAATTATGTGATCAAAGACATTTACCGATATATATCTTATTATAAATTAATATAAATACCATTGGATTTTAATTGTGTATGTACAATCCAAAAATATCATATGTTATTTGGATTCAATATGAGATGAAGTGTTCTCCATTATTAAAAATATTATAAATGAGTAAATTATATTTTTGGAAACATTAAGCTTTAATTGGCATTCATAAATACCTTATATTTATTTATTTTCTTTAATACGTAGGTACATGGTATATTGAATGATCACCAAAATCGAAAGGCTCGAGGTTTGCCAATATGGTCTTGAATGAGAGTACGTTATATATACATGGTTCATTAACTTCTATAATTTTGACCTTTTTAGACTTCTTACATGTATATTGATTAAAAGTATTTCTACACTTCTTATTGACTATATATCTCTATATAATCGAAATATTAAGCTTATAATTAATTTTTTATTCTAATATGTAGTGTCCTAAGTAAAATAATTTGTGAACTTGTGGGTATTTTCCTTATGTTTATAAGGATAATTATTGTCAATCCACTTGTTTCCATGATTGACTTGGTAATAATTGGAATTATGTTTTGTATTTTTTTTCCTAGTTTGATTTTAGATTTCAATTCTTTTTATCAAAATATGTGGCTAACAATAATTTAAAATGTGTGTACATTATAGCTTAATTATAAAGAAACTTACACTAATAGTGAAATTTATGAAATGCAGAATGAGAGAACAGAGTTCACAAATCATTTATTATAGCGATAGATAACTAGTTAGACCATCTATGCACTCTTAATTTGTTTTTTGTTAGATTGACTTAGATTGTGGACAATTTGATTAGTTTTATTATTGGCAAACTTTAAGAATGTATTTAATATTTTGAAATATTTTAATTAGCTAGTAAGGTTAATTATGTGTTGGTGCATAAACTCCCAAATATAATTGAACTCTTAATTTTAATATATTATTGACTTTTAATATTATTTAGTAATTTATATTGAAAAATAGGTACTTAAATTTATTAAATGCAGAAAAATAGTATAATGTGATTAATTGAGATGTATATGGTCACAGTTACAGTCCAAATCGAGACCAAATAAAAAGATTAAAGGTCATGATTTTAGTGTAAATCGAGACCAAATATGAAGATTAATGGTCACAGTTTTTGTGTAAACCGAGGCCAAATATGAAGATAAAGATCACGGTTTTCATATAACTTAGACCAAATACATAGATAATTCATAATTTTCGTGTAACCGAGACCAAATATGAAGATGTGATCACTATTTAATATTATAACGGTGACTGTAAACATATAATAGGTCACAATCATTCATAAGATCATGACTAAATGGTATGTGTATAGTCATGATCTTTATAAGACTGTGACCAAATGATGGCTATGGTCACGGTTAAAAATCAAGACCATATGTAAGAGTTTATGGTCTCTCCCACTTAAACCTCGATTTTATAATCGTGGCCATAGATTACGGTGACAATTAAAAATCAAGGGTATAAATTAATATTATAGTAGTGTAAAATTATTACAAATAAGATCTTAATACCAATTATGATCTTGATCTAAAAAAACTCCCAAAAATCATTCTCTGATATGTTCTAAATCTAATCTAGATTGTGTTTAACAAAATAAAAACTATTCTAAAATTATGAATAGTATGGTTGATGAAATTCTTATTGAAAAGCTATATTAACCTAATGTTAAATATATTTATTTGTAAGAAAAATGTGTACATAGGGCTTCAGAGTCAAAATTCAGCATTACAGGCCACTACATTATATTTTCCTGATAATGGTATGGAGCTTGATCACCTCATGAAATTTCAACCTAAGAAGGCCTCACCACAGCACACTTTATTTCACACCACGACATGTAAAGTTCAACTTGCCCAATAAATCATCTTGAGAGGTGTGTGTCATGACACACTTAATTCTTTGCCACGCCACACTTTGTTTGTCTTGAAATTTGACTTACAAACCTTACAAATTTGTTGGCTCTTGATGTAAGACTTGCATGCCTTAATCTTTTAAGTTCTTAGGATGCAAAATAAGTGATCCAAGTGTTGTTTTTCATGTGTTTAAGGATTTATCTATTTTGAAGCTAAAAGCACCTAAAGTACAACAAAATATATTTGTGATTCCAAACAGATAGATTTGCATAAATAATCTCATAAACATGATATAATCAAACCTATTCCTTTTAATTAAGCACAATAAAATCACAGAATATGAGTGCTTTTCAAGCACTTATCACAAATCTCAACCAGTTTCTTGCTAGCCTCTAGTAAGTAAAACGATTTAAAAAACTAAAACAAAAATAGATAAACTCAACTATACTAACATAAATCATTTTCATAGATTAATAAGGTTGCATTTACCATATGTAATAATCCTTTAAACACATAATTTACCAAGGTTGATGAGTTAAAGACTCTTGAGGGCTTTCAGTGATGATACCCATAAATATCTTAACATGCAAAAATTAAAACTAAAAATAATTCACAAAGAAAAATGAAAAATAAAACTACAAATAACAAAATAAAAACTAAATTAAATAAAAATTCTCATGTTTTAGTTTTTTTTAGTTCATAATCAAAATTGCAAGAACAAGTTAATTCAATATCTCAAAAGATCACATTTTATTGTTCAAACAAGGTACACATTGTAAGTCTCATGGTACTTATATTTATGTGTTGGCTTCCCGTGTACAAAACACGATGTCTGTTTTATTTTACTTAGTGTTTTTTCTTCTTTTGTGTAAGGTTGGTTACTATAGATTAGTAATTTGCACATGTTCAAACACACCACAGAGTAGGTTTTTATAGTGTGCAGACTAGATGGAGTTTTGTACTTTTTTACTCAAGGTTTTTGGCTTGTTTCACCACCATCCTTGGTGAGGTGGTTGACAAGATGATTGGTAAGGTAACCCTCTAATCACTATAAATAGCCACTTCATTAATTTCCTCTTCAATTAAAAAAATTAGTCAAACCTCTGTAAAAATTTACATTGATTCAAATTTCATATTCACTAATTATTTTGAAAGTATTTTAGTAGTTTTGATACATTAGTGTGAACGTATAATAGTGAGAGTAACTACTTTTATGTGGTAAGTCAATACATCTCTGTGTGAGGAGCATTTAAAATTTGGGTTATATTATTCTACATATTATTGTTCAATAGTACTTGATTACACCATATAGTGTGGTGTTGGCTATGGAGGAGAGCAAAGTTCATATGTCGAACCAAGATGTTATGGAAGTAGCAAACAAGACTAGTAATAGGTATTTGGAATAGAGGTCACAACTCATAGTGGTAATAGTGGTTTTATTTCTTTTAGAGTTGTAATTTTATTAATTAGTGAATTATTTTCTACTGAGTGGCTGCCTTAAACAATCCAAGGGCTTTACCATATAGATATAGTTTCTATGTGGGTTTACCTTGTTACATAGTGTGTTATGAATTCTTTTTTATTGTGCTAGTATAATCTATGTTTGAGTTGTGTGTGTTAAAATATACCTTTGTTTAAACTCTAGTTAGAACTATTTATTTTCTATATCTGCTTGTTAGTTTAAATATAATATCTGTTACTATATATTCTTTGCTGAATTGATATTATATTGTTACTGCTTTTACTGAGTGATATGTTTTCACTATTATTCTATCCTCTGTATGTGGGTGGGTATGAGTCCATTAGGAGTTTGTATCTTCTTACCCTAATTGTGTACCAAGTTATGGACTCTTTCACACATTACAAATTCTCGATCTATTATACAAACATATCAACTTTGACTCGCCTAATCCTAGCGTTAGGAATCCAAATTCGTATGGACTCTAATCCTCATAAGATATACTCTCAATATCCCACTGATCATATGGATTCAAACACTCAACAAGGTATATGTGAACATAAGTTATGTAAAGAATAAATTGAAAAGGTTCTCATATGTTTATGAACAAAGAAGGCTCAAAAGTACATAACATTGATCTCATGAAAGTAATCAAGTGCTAGGATTTATGAATATACCACATTACTAATCTCATGCTTCAATCAAAATCAGTATGCAAAGATTTCGAGTATTTTTCTCAAGATGAATAAAAATCTTTTGACTATAAGGGGATTATTTCCTACTAATTGTAATAACCATCTCACTACTTTGAAAAACTTAGGGTTATATTATTTAGTTATATTGTTTGTTTTTTTCTCTTTCATTTTAAAGAGAATGGACCCATATACATGTGTGTTTTGATAAGTGGCTATCTTGGCTCTTTTTTTTTCAAGAAAATCCCATATATATCTTCTTCTTTTTTATTAGAAGTTGAGCATGAATGAAGATAGACACACACTTTTAATATATACTCAAATCATTTAATCTAAGCAATGAAAAATAGGTACATAATACTTTATTATATGTTTAAAATCCTAAAATTCATTACAAAACCTATAGATATCATTTAATAATTTGAAATAATAAGACAAGTGTTTGAAGGAGTAGAAGAAAAATCATTATTCAGAATAAAAGTTTTTGGCTCAACAATATCACAAGTCTCTACTATCTAATTCCTAAACACTAATTTTGGATTTATCTCAATCTTAACATCTGAGCATTGAACATAAACAATGAATAGAAAAAATTCTTACAATAATCCATGAACATGAATACATCAAACAAACAATGCAAATACTAAGTTATTCACTTTAAATTAACTAAAAGCATGATAATTTTGTATCTTTTTCTTAATAGATACACGTAAATGTCTTTGAACAACTAAATAATAGGAAACAAATGTTTAATAAAATTTAAAATGCATAATTTCATAAGTACCTTTCTTCCACCATAACCTAGAATCTACATTATACTCAATGTTTCAAATGTACATCAAGCATAAAGAAGAAAAAGAAAAGAAAAATTACCCATTTATATTAGCTCAATGTGATTAAGTATGTGATGTGGTTAGTCATATTGCATCCATCATCTAACTCAATTATATCACACAAATAAAAATATTGTGTACGTCTCATGAATTGCATATATTATCAAAAAATTATGAAATTAACACTTCTAAATAAGATAAACATTATTCATAATAATAGGAAATAAAAATGAAATAAAATAAAACAATGTACATCAAATATAAAAAAGGAAAACATAATAAAATTAAAAATAAAAATAATTAAAAATAAAGCTGAAATAAAGTTGGAGTTTAGTTCTCTATATTGTCTGGTCCTTCTTCATAACCATATAGGGGTTCAGCTAGTTTGACAACAAAACCATATATAGGATTCTTAGGTACTCTCACTTGACTAAAATCAATTATTGCATGAGAGAGATGTAACCTTTTCATATCTTGGATAGATTACATGAATTCACCCTGAAAGTGCATCTCCCCACTTATATATTCTGATTGTTGGGCATGGTAGTCTTGATCATAATTTTTCATATAATTAACCTCTTCTAATAACTATTGAACTTCGTCTTTCAGTAAATTTTTGAAGAAGAGGTAGCCTTTTATCCCTTTAGGTGCCATTTTTCCTAGAAGTGGGTTCGCATATGTAGTTAGGAGTCAATAATTCACCAGGTTGTAGCAAAACCTAACCTTTTGGAAATTACACCCCACTTTAGCACAAAGAGCTATAACGATTTGGGAGAAGAAATAACTCAAATGATGATTATTTGTAGAAATTCTTTATCCTTCGGTTAGTTATTGCCCCTATATTTATATTCTTGGTGGGTGTTATGGTGAAGAGTAATACAACCCTCTCTTTATTCACTATACTATAGTGCGTGATTGGCATAAGCCTAGAACAAATGAACTATTTCCAAATATAAGAGACCTTAGTTAAGTACTTGGTTTCAAAAGATTTGTCTCCTATTTAAAAATCCCATTTAGCCACTTCCATAGCTACGCTTTCTATTACCACTTCATAATCCAAATTATCCAAATAATTTTCATATTACCCTTAGATAACATCTCTTAATCCATAAAAAGAATGTATTTCGTATTAGCCAAATGAGACAAGCACACCTCTTACCATTATTGTATTATTTATAGCATCATAAACATTGGCATAAAATTCTCAGCCTATAGACTCAACAGCACAAACTGTTTCCATCTAAGTGTCATTAATTTATTAGAAATACCCTCGATTCGATATTGCTTTACCTCAAATTTCATTCCTCGTTTCACAATAATTTTTTTTTAATCTCAACTTCTTTGTCAAACTATAGTTTAGCCGTTGGACTAACAAACTTAGCTCTAGTATATTCTATTGGAACCTTCTTTTCCTTTTCTCTCTCACAAACCTTTATTTTAGGAGCCATTTAAATTAAGTTCTTAAAAATAATATACCCACAAAAATTCCATAAATTATAGCACAAAATACCTCTTTACAATCTCTAGACCAATTTAGAATTTTGTTCTTTCTAATCCAAAATTTTAGAAAATAACTACGCAAAAATTTCGGAAAATAATTCCCCGTAATTATTTTAGAAACTTTGTTCACTTGTGATTTTATGCTACCCATTTTGAAGAAGCTCAAGATTTGGAGAATACCCTTTTAGAGAGATGAAAAGTTGAAGAACTTGATGACTTTCCAAAATCTTCCAATGATGACTTGAAATAACTTAGGGATAGAAAAATATGAGAAGAAATATGAAAGATTTTGAGAAAAAGATGTATTTTTTGGGTGATTTTTGTGTTTGAGAAGTGGAAAAGTAGGGTTTCTAGAAGAAGAAGAATAGATAAGTGAAATAGATCTGATTGGTATGCATTTTCTAGGGTTTTTAGTGTAAACATTCATCAAAGGCCACAACTTATATTTTTTCTTGCCACAACACGACAAAGAAATTACCTAGTGTAAATGTCGCGTGACAAGTATGTTATGGCGCACAAATATTCATGCTACAGTGTGAACACATTTCCTTCACCCTAATTTTATCTTGAGAATCCCATGCCACGACTCAATAAAAGCCATGTTACGGTACACATTTGTTTTGGAATAATATTAAATTAAACTAACATAATACTAAATTAAAATACATACTAAACAATTATAATATGAGAAAAATAAAAACAAAACTAAATAAAATAAAAATAAACTAAACAGATAAAATAAATAAAAGAAATAGAAATAGAAATAAGCAAGAAACAAATAATAATTAAAATAAACAAAAATCAAAACAAACCATAAATATTCCCAAAAAATCACAAAAGAAAAATCATGAATATTAACAAAGAGTTTTAAATAGTTTTGATAATAAAAATCTAAAACATTATTTCCTTCCCAATAGCGGAACCAAAAACATGATACATAAATTTTGTATTTATAAAAAGCTCGCAAGTACACAAATTATTTATAATAAGTGAAAGTTTGTTTATTTAGTTATGGATCTAATTAGTAGAATATTAGTAGAAATATGACAAATTAAAACTTCGTAAGTGCCTAAACATCATCTAATCACGTGTACGTAAAGTAATGCAGAAATGCAAATATCAACACATAAGAGTTTTGGGTGAAAACAACTTAGGCCATACCAATGACCTAAGAGGAAAACCACCGGTCCAGCAGACCACCTGACTATCTACTATGAAATATAAGTATCCAATTACAAGGCTAGAACTCAAATTATCCACCTAGGTAATGCCCCTAAGTAACCTAGTTACAAGCCTCTACTTTCATCATAGTCTCTACAAGATAAGAATTTAGATCTAGACCAGCGTTCTGACAAAATTGAGTCCCACGAGTTAATTGAACCTGCACTACTATCACCTAAAAAATTAGCACATAAACACAATTGTAAATGTGTTTCCTAGAACATATTCAATAATGAATAACTCTAACTAGTTGATTTAAATAATATATCAGATAAATCATAAACATCTAGCAACTCTAGAATAATTAGTTAAAAGCACAATAATACAATTATTAATGTAGGCTTGAAAATCCATCAAACACAACCACAAATGTTTAATAAATTAACTTAATGAAAAGTACTACTTGAAAATTTTTAGCAAAGAAAGAGAGAAAATAAAAGATGAAGAGAATAAGCACAATAGATCTTGTGTGGTTAGTTTCAAAATGTGTGTTTAGGTTTGTATTTATATAATATTTTGAAGCACATTAAGTTAAAATAGAATTAGTATATTATCCATAAAATCAATTAAAACACTTTTAGGAAATAAAGACAATATAGTAAAAATCCAATCCAAATCATAATAGAAATACATTTTGAAATCAAATAATTGGCTATTCGATCAATCTAACCAAGTGCTCCATCGATCAAGCACATTGGTCGATCGATCGAATGTAGTCTCAATAAATTTAGTCAACATATAATTAATTATTCAAGAAATGGGTAGATCTACTGATTTAACTTGATGGATATAATCCTCAATCGATCAAGTAAATTCTTCGATTGATTTAATCATGTTTTAAAATTTACTTAATCAGGTTACATTGCTCGATCGATCTAGTCACTACTCGATTGATCGAGTAGCCCATTTTCACATTGTTCCTATTGTATTTAATATGGAATCTAATATGCATGTGAATAAAAATATAACTAATATGTGACCATTAAGGCTCCATAGTTTATTCCGCTTGAAAATATTCTTCTAAGACACACCTAGAAACTAAAATTATAATTATACATTTTGCTCACGAATATTTCGAACACTCACATAAACCTTACAATCTCTCCCTTCGGCATATTTGTGAGAAAAAACCTCTATTTCACTACATAATGCTCATATAAAAATTAAATTTTTACATAGTGATACTATCGTATAATCTGGTGGAACCATCTTTGCTTGAATCTCAAAAGCTCCCGTTTACACTGAAAAAAACACCAACAAGGAAACTACTTGTCTTGAAGGATTCATTTTTCATAATAGTTCAATGTATCTAATAATAAAAAAGTGAAGAATGATCAAAAGAGAGTTAAAGAGATGATAGAAATCAAAAATAAAAATCTCCTACTAAATTAACCATCACTTTTTTTAAAATTTCAATTTAAGTTCAAAATTTTGATACCAATTATTCTCCACCTCTTTGTTAAACAAATAAAAAATATAATCATGAAGCAATGACAATAGGTTGAGAAATAAAGTAGGGTATTTAATGACTAAAAAGAAGAGTACACATTTTAAAAAGTTCATAACAATCAAAACAAAGAGCTAAAAACAATATTTTTTCCCAAAAATGATTAAACTCTCCCTAAGTTCTACGACTCTTCCAAATAAATTAGAATAAAATAAATTTTATAAAATTGATATATATATATATATATAACAGTATACACAAATGATAAATTTAATTTTATTCAAAGTGTGACTATCCATTGACAACATAAATATATGTAGACAAGACACACAAACATACTAACACATATAGTGACATATTGACAGTCACCAAAAATGACATAAAAATCAAAACTGTAATATATAGTATGCCAATTAGTCCATTTATGATTAATTATGAAGGATTTAAATGAATAAGTATCACCTATCATAAAAAATTGCAATTGAATTCATATTTACACAAAATAAAATTTACTTACCAAGAGATAACTTTAATCTAATTTTTTTGTATTCTCCTCTTGTAATTTTTTTTGTGAAGGATTAATTATTTGTTTTCCCTTTGTCTAACCAACTGTGGTTTTTTCTTTTTGTGCATGCAAAAGCTTTTGTATTTTTCTTTTTCTTTTATTACTATTATTATTATTTAGGAAATATGCACAAGCCAATATACCTCATATGATGATTTTTACACTAAGTGTGAGAAGCCATCTCTACTCACTGCGATAGCTTTCATATATCATAGTAGGTAGCTCTCTCAAAACTAGATGTCTCTTTATAGCAGTATTTTAGAAAGTGAAAAATATATCTTAAAAAAACCTTTGTAGTAACGCTCATTCCCTAGAATCTCACAAAATCAATCATAAACTTCAAGCATGACACACATTTATGTCCATTGAGTGTGTAAGTAGGTATATATCAACATCGATCATTAGATGTAAAAAAATATGTAAATGCACAAGTTAAGATATCCATTTTTATAATATATAGCCAATAAAAATAAATATGAATGGAGTATGTAATGATCATATCAATGTTAAAGCACGTCTACTTCCCTTCTTTTTCATTTTTTATCTTTCTTTTTTAAAACCAAAGAAACATGAATAAAAATAAAAAAACAAGTAAACTACATATGTTCACCTAGGGTCAATTAAGTACTCAAAAAAAAGTATCTAAGTGAATAATAAATGACAGTCAAGTGACCAAAAAGAGACAATCTTTCCTAACCCAAATTTTCTTGAATTTTGATTTATTCATATCTTTGGATTGGAATTCAAATAACTTAGTTGTCATTGGCATAGTCTTGAACTTAACTTTATATTTCCCATTCATCCTAAATAAAGATGCAGTATGCATGATAATGATAACTAGTCCTAGAATTAAATGCATTAAATTTCACTTTCCCCTTTAAGCCAACAACTTCATGCTTTCTTGTAGGATTTTTGAAAATGTTACCATAATTTCCATTCATCTTAGAATATGATGCAACATTTATAGATGGATGATTGTTATGAGTCATACTATGTCAAGCATGGAAAGTATTATTAAATTTAGGAGCATTCATGAAAAATCTACCCTTGGGCCTAATATGATCATTCCTATCACAATGATGACAAACAGACACAAACTTAATAGATATTTTAATCACAGGTATAATTTTTCTTTATGTATAATGGGTAATATAAGGATTAGGGTTAGAAGGCCTTATAGATGTTGTTTTTGATGTTGAAGGAGTGGAGTTCTCATCCTTATAACCAATGTCATGTGTATCATGTGAGGAGGACATGTTTGAAGGTTTGACAAATTTAGTTGATTTTGACAAAGATGGCATAGTGTGATTGTCTACATTCCTAGCCCTCTTTTTTATCCAGTTGGCTTTCCATAATACAGAACTTTGTTCAACCTTTTCAGCTCCAATTGTTAACCTTCTTACTACTTTGATTTTTCAAGTTTCTACATAAGATTCTTGTTTTTTTATTTAACATCTGCAAAACTTGAATTCAAAACATTAGCACGTTTAGACAATTCAGTTTTTTTCTTTTTCTATAACCGACTAATTTGTTTCAATGAATTTAAGTTTGTCATTTAGTTTAGCTACTTTCCTTTTGAATCTTACATAATATATGAGCACTTCATCAATACTTGTGACATTAAATTTGTTGAGTAGAAATTTAACATTACTTTCCTTGTCATCTGAATTAATGTTAGACTTACTAGATTGTCCATCAACAGCTATAGTAAATGCCAAGTAGTTTGTGCAGATTCAACTGGATTATCATTATCACTTTTAGGGTCAATAAGCATAGCATTTAAAGCTCTTCCAGTTTGCACTGCCAATTAAAAAGTGACCAAAACTCATACATTTAAAACATTGAGGTCCAATGGGTTTAGACTTCTTACCATCAAAACTCATAGATTTGAGTTTTCTTAGATTTTAATCCTTTTGATAACTTGATTTTCCTTTGATACAAGGATTCTTTTTGTTGAGCATTTGTTTCAATCTTCTAGTTAAGAGTGTCAGTTCTTTATCATCATTGTCACTGTCTTCAATCATAGCAATTTTGAAAGTGACATCTTTATTCATTGGAAGCAATATGGTAATGAGCATATAATCTTTCAAAGTATCCTAAAATCATAAATTTTCTCTCCAATATTGGTAGAGGTGTTAGTAATATCACATAATGTAATATAAAATTTAGATAAATTTTCATCTTTTTTTATCCTAAGATTCTCAAATTGAGTACTAAGCATACGAAGTTTTGTTCATTTAAATTGTGAGGTACCCTCATTGATAACCTCTAAAATATCCCATGCTTAGCAATTCCAACATAAGAAATACAACAAAACTCATCAACAAACACAACACTAAAAATAGCATTAATACCATTTTGATTCCAATTATTACCAATTTTATCTTAATGTGCATTCGTTCCTAGGCTTAAGAGTGACTACATTATCTTTGGTAACAATAGGTGGTTTCCAACCATAAAGTATAGAGCTATAGACGCTTTCATCTATAGACTGTAGAAAGGCTCCAATATGAATAATTACACCCATCAAAGTAAGGTGCACAGGTTGTAGATGAGCCCTCTCTTGAATGATCCATAACAATGTCCTAGGCACATTAAGTGTATGAGTGGTGGCTCTAATACCAAATGAATGTTTTTTTTATTTAGTTATGGATCTAATTAGTGGAATACCAGTGGGTGACAAATTAAAAATTTTCAACCGGACAAACAACCAATCACGTGTATGTAAAGTAATATGAAAATAAAAATATCAACACACTAGAATTTTAGGTGGAAACAATTAGGCCATAAGAATGACCTAAGAGGAAAACAATCGGTCCACCGGACCACCTAACTATCTACTATGAAAAATAAGAATCCACATACAAGGTAAGGATTTAAACTACCCACCCAGGTAGTGCCCCCATGTAACCTACTTACAAGTCACTACTTTCATCATTGTCTCTACAAGATAGGAATTCTAATTCGCACTAGCATTCTAACAAACTCAAGTCTCACGAGTTAATCAAATATGTACTGCTATCACCTAAAAAGTTAGCATATAAACACAAGTGTAAATGCGTGTCCTAGGATATATTCAATAATGAACAACCCTAAGTAGTTGATTTAAATAATATATTAGATAAATCGAAAATAACTAGAAACTCTAGAATAATCAATTAAAAGTATAATAACAAAATTATTATTATAGGCTTGTTAATCCATCAAACACAATCACACATATTTTTTAAATTAACTTAATGAAAAAGTGTATTTGAAAACTTTTAGCAAAAAAGAGAGAAAATAAAATATGAAGAGAATAAGCATAATAGCTATTGTGTGGTTAGTTTAAAAATGTATGCTTAGGTTTGTATTTATAGAATATTTTGAAGCACATTAGGTTAAAATAGAATTACTATATTGTCCATAAAATCAATTAAAACAATTTTAAGAAATAAGGGCAATATAGTAAAAAGCCAATCCAAATTGTAATAGAAACACATTTTAAAGTCAGATAGTTGGCTACTTGATTGATCTAACTAAGTCCTTGATCGATAAAGTACATTGGTCGATTGATCGAATGTAGTATTGATCGATCTAGTCAATATTTAATTAATTTTTCAAGAAGTGGATCGATCCAGTGCTTTAACTCAATTGATCTAGTCCACGATCAATTGATTAAATCCCTTGATCGATCTAGTCTTGTGTAAAAATTAATTTAATCAAGTTAAATTGCTCGATCGATCTAGTCACTACTAGATTGACCGAGTAGCCTATTTTTAACATTGTTCCTATTGTGTCTAATATGCAATTTAATGTGTATAGGAATAGAAATATATCTGATATGTGACTGTTGAGGCTCAATAGTTTCTTTGGGTTCAAAATATTCTTCTAAGCCACACCTAAAAACTAAAATTATAATTATACATTTTATTCACGAATATCGCCAACACTCACATAAACCTTACAATAAGCGATAAGTACACTTGAAAGGTTAGTCTCAAAAGTAATCGTGTGGATTTAGATAATTCTACAATTTTCTTAAAAACTTAAAGAAATATAAAAATAAAACCTAAATATTCTATCACAAGGGTTTTGAAAAACCTAATGTAATAACAAAATAAATAAATATTGATTTGATTCAAACAAAATCATGGCAAGTATGAAATTAACAACCAATGGAGAATTTATTGGAATATTCATCTAGTTAACCATGCATGCTTAGAATTATTTAGGTTAATTAAAATATAAATTCAAATTATTGATTTTTCCTTTTAAATATGAAAAGGTCTTTTGACATGGGGTCATTTTCTTTGTTAATCAAATCACTTAATGTTTTTAGGCAGAGATTATTAACTGATTGATTAAATTATGCATTATTCAACCCGAAAGGGCCTCGCCGTTGAACACTATATATCATGCTGCGGCACACAAATTTAAACTTGCCTAGTAATTCATCCTGAGAAATGTGTATAGTGGAAACACTTGGTTCTTCACCGCATGACACTTTGTTTTTCTTGAATTTTTCCTTGTATACCTCACAAATTGGTTGGTTCCTAATGTAAGACTTACATGCCTTAGTCTTTTAAGCTCTTAGGGTGCAAAATAAATGCGGCAAGTGTTGTTCTTCATGTGTTAATAAGTTTATCAATTTTGAAGCTAAAAACACCCAAAATACAACAAAACATACCCATGATTCTAAACAGCTGGATTTGCATAAATAATCTCATAAATATGTTATAATCAAACCTATTCCTTTCAATTAAGCATAGAAAAAACACAAAATATGAATGTTTTTTAAGAACTTATCAGTGATCATGATAATGTGATAAGTAATTTAAGAACAAGGGCAGTCATATCCATTAGGATTTGCAACAATATCGACTCCTAATTACTAGTTCATTACTAACTTAATTAAATTACTAAAAAGAAAGGTTTTTGTTGTTTTTAAAGAAAATAATATAAAATAATAAAATAAGTTGTACAAGAATATTTAGAGATATGTAATCATGAGACTCTCTTTACTACTAGTCTACATTCTTATTAATTATGTTATAAATGTAAATTAGTTTCTATAGTATAGTTAATTAAAGGTCCACTTATTAACTAACCTAAGTCGTGAACAAACTAGAGGTATGCTTAATACATTTAATTCATTTATTGTATTAAAATATAAAAAAATGATAACTAAACAAAGCATGATTAAAACAATCATTTAAAATTTAGTGAAGATATTGAATTTTACTTGTGACAACAACCACAACGTACCACCTAGAATAAAAGTATTAACAATTACGTATTAATATTTTAGATTATATATAAACATATTCATACAATAAATTAATTAATTACTTTAATTTATACATGCATAGTTTTGACATTCAAATAGACTTAAACACATCAAAATCAAGCAATAAAACTAAAATTATTATGACATTAAATTAACTAAACCATAGTTTAGGGCATTGAATTTTTCACAATCACAATGAGATATGAAATTTATCAAATTTATAACAATCTTACTTCAATGATCTTTCAATATTGCACCAATTCTAAAGTTTTTCAAAAACTTTCCTCAATTTGTTTTTGTGTTATTTTCATACAAATCATATTTTGTGGGGGTGTTGTTTAGAAATTTACATGGGAAAACTTTTCTCATAAAGAGTTTAATTATGATCATTACACACGGGAAAGACAAGCGGTTGCATGAACTTATATGGTGACACATGTCATACACGGGAATGAAGAGTTGAATGGCTACCGGTAGGGCTATTCATCGGATCGAAACCGTTGATTTTACACTCATCCGATCCGATCCGATCATCTGCTCGGATTGAAACATCCTAATCCGCAACCGATCCGATCACCTCTTATATCCGCTCAATCCAATCCGTAAACTATTCGGATGACATCCGATCAATCCGATCAATCTGACCAATAAATTTAATTAACTCTATTTTTTGTATTTTTAAATAAAAATTTTAAATTTTTACATAAATTATAACATAAAATTATTTGACTTAAAAAAATATTAAAAAATTAAATAAATATATATTAATTAAATATATATATATATATATATATAATTAATTTCGGTCGGATCGGATCGGATTGATCAAATGATCGGATTTTTTGCACACCCCTAGCTACCGGGAGCTAATACTAAACTTTTCCATGCGTCAAAAATAGATATCCATACGGGATTTGTGAAATTTATTTTGGTCTGCTAAGTATATCCATATCCTCTTCAAAGTTAATCTACATGATGCATAAAATTTCAAAAAAATAAATAACAATTCTACAAAAATCCTAAAAAAAATAAATAATTTTAATTTATTATAATAATATAATATGTAGAAATATAAATGAATTGATATTAAAAAATATGTAAACTATTAATCATCATCTCAACCTACATATATAGGAAACTTAAATAACCAAAGTAATAAGATTTTTAGATTAAACCTTAAAGACCATACTACTCCCAAAATTATACTCCATAATTATGCACAATCATCACAAATATTACAACTGCACTCATCTGAAAGGTTAGTAAAAGAGGGATAGTATTTTATGCAATATGTTATATAAATAAAATGATGCATAAAATATGATATAAAGTTCTCATACATGTTCATAAAACCAGTAATCATAAACAATATTATATAGTTGGGATATTTTCCTCCAAAACTTGGGCATGCTTATACTTCCTCGCTTCCTAAACCAGGGGTGCACATTCAAGATACATAATGCATGCTCCAACAATAATAAAATATGCAATGCCAATCATAAATTGCCATGGTATACAATATCCATATGTATTGGTCAACTATAAAATATTTATTGTTTAGAAAGTGTGTAATGGCTGTTACGTAAAATATACGTATCACAAACAAATAATATAATGATAATAAAATATCATTCTCACATAAATTATAATATTAGAAACTAATGTAATTAACAAGTAAATGTCAATTTTGTGTTTTGAGTAATCAAGAATAAAATAAATAAAAATAAAATAGCAAGTAAAAAGTTGACCAAATAAGTAACAAATAGATTTAGCTTACCAAGAGAAATAGCGAAGACTTGGGTGATTTAGATAACAAGGATTGTAAATGAAACAATATGTCACAATCATTACATAGTTTCTACCGAAATGCTATGGAAAAATACACCAGTAGCCTGAACTCACAAATTTACAAGGGATTTTCCTAATCTGCAATTAAATATATTCCTATGTAAACCAAACCTAAAAACGCCATTACACACACTAATTCTTTTGTTGAATGTGAAACAACTACATATTCCTATGTTAGTTACAAATTTAACTTTAATCCTTAGACTTAAACTAAACTCATATAATTAAACGAAGAAAGAGTAATGTAATATCTCAGACCTGTTAATCTTCCTTACAACTGCTTATTTAATTATCTTTCTATTTGTATGTCAGTTTTAGGTTTAAACAAGGTGAGGAAATTTTAGCTATCCATTTTCATCCTTGAACTAACCCAAATCCAATTATCACTACTATAATAAAGGGTATTTAAGTTGAGATTTAAAGTTGTTTTTTTTAAATTGACTTAACGAATTTTCAGTCGGTTCTACATGTCAACCGACTTAATAAAATTCAGAAAAATAAATTAGTAACGTCGATTGACACGTATAATTGATGTTACATAGGATTTTAAGTCAATTCTACGTGTCAATCGATGCTACACGTGGCTCACGTTGGTTATCACATTGAATCGACTTAAAAATCCTACGTGTAGCATTGATTCTAAGTGTCACCTAATGCGTAAATGGTAGCATCAGTCCTATATGTTAATCGATGCTATACGTAAAATTTAAAGTCAGTTCTACATGTCAACCGACGCTACTACTTTATTTTCTACAATTTTTTAAGTTAGTTGGCACGTAGAACCGATGCTACACATAAAATTTTAAGTCGGTTCTATGAGTCAACCGACACTATCTTATTTTTTTTCCTTATCTTCTTCTCTCCCCCATTTACCCGACAGTGCTAGCTCATGTTTCCCTCTTCCCACATAGAGAAAAACCGTTTGTTATCTTTATTTCTTTCTCTTTTTTCGGTTACTTCCGACCACCATTTTCGGCACCATCAATTTGGTTTTCTTCCTCTCCAATTTCTCTTCTAGATCCACTATTCTTTTGAGCATAATACTCAAATTTTTCATACCTATTTTCCTTCGCTTTCTCACTTACCAAATACTCTTTTTTCTTCATTTCCTTCATTTATTCTTGTAAGCATTTCTATGAATTATTTTACACTTATTATTCATATTTTTTATTTTAATGTATATTATATGTTATTGATTATTTGTGTATATTTTTGTGTTATGTAGGTTGTGTATTATTTTTTTTAAGCTTATAAAAGAAGAAGGTATTTTTTATTTATTTATTTTAATAATTTTATGTTATGTTTTCGATATATATTAATTTATTTTAAACTTAATATTTTTTAAAATTATTTACATGTACATTAAATATATATATATATTTAATGTATAATGACTTTATTAATATTTATTATTATATATATGTATAAAATATTTGTTATTATTACATGCATTTATATATGTATATAAATTATTATATATTATATATTTTTAATATTATTATTGTTAATTATATAATGAATTTATTAATTTTTTGAATTTTATGTATTTATTTTTATATAATGTTTTGATTGATATTCTAATAATTTATGACGTCATATATAATAATATCTGAAATATATTGGTGATTAATATAATTATATTTTATTGGATAAATATTTAATATGTTTAATGTCATCGATAGAAAATGGACAAATCTTGGATATCAAAGTGTAGAATTGAGTAGGACTATATTTCTAGAGTTGAAACATTTTTGGAATTTGTCCGTAGAAATAATAATAATGAAATTAGTATGATTCGATACTCATGTGTTAAATGTAAAAGTATAAGGTTGAAGATGTTGAAGAGTATAACATATGGAAAATCATTTATGTAAGTTTCTTTTGTTTTATAATTAATTACATATATTATATCATTTTTGTATTATATCTCCTATAAAATGTGTTTTTTTACGGAATCATTTTAAAGTCCCCAATAATTGGATAAACAAGTGCTACAAAAATGCAAATAAGGCATGAAAGGGATACAACTTTCAAATTGGGAAGAAATTAATTATCTGTTTTCATACTTGGAACCACTTAATGAATATAAAGTCCATGAATAAAGGAGAAAAATAACTCAATAAGTTGGTTAATAATTTAACTTGATACAAAGTCCTTGTTATGATTTTTGCATATTGATGTAATAATGTATGATATATTTTATTAATTTATTATTTATAGAGAACAATTCAAGAACAAATAAACATGAGTGAAATAATTGAACAACCAGGGAAAGATTAGATATATTATGCATTTGGACACGATCATCCTGGTAATTTATGGGAGTAGTCACTAGCATGCCAAGTACAGAAAACCCACCAAAAATCATCATATCTTCAAGTGTAATTGTTGTTTCACCCCAAGGAAATACAAAATTATTAGTTTCTAGGAACCAAAACTCAACCAACCTAAATAAAAAATCGGAGTTACACATACTTCATATTTAAAGCTCATTATAGCATTAAAAATACTAGCTTGATTTCAGATAGTTTCATATTTTATAGATAAAAGATTAATACAGTGTTAATATGATTTCAAAGGGATGGAGTTATTGTTATATCACTCTGGTGTCGATGTGGTAATCTCTTTTACAAATATACTCTTTTAACAGATATACGTTATTTTTTGTAAATTCATGATATTACATTCTTATTTTGAATTTAAATACATGTAGTTCTTTGGTTGGAGCAAGTCAGGTTGTGATATGAAATTTTTTGATGATTTACGAGAAGAATGGGTATAACATATACTTGAAATTATAATATCACAAGAAGAATTGGAAGAAGAAAATGATTATATTGAATAGCATATGTATCTTATAATAATTAATGGTATTGTAATTAAGTTAAATATATATGTATGTATATATTGTATATAAATTATTTTTTGTTATAAATTTAGTTCTTAAGTAATTAATTAATATTTAATTTTTCAATTAAAAGAATAAAAACTCTTTTAAACATATTATGGTTTTTTCTGCTATTAAGTGATCAAAAACATGCAGTGACACTGGTAGAAAATAACCAAAATATGTTTAAAAGGGGATATGGCATTTTAAGTCGGTTCTACAGGTGAACAAACTTAAAATTTTAAGTCGGTTGACATGTAGGACTGACTTAAAATTTTAAGTCGATTTACTAGTAGAAACGACTTTAAATTTTAAGTCCCCCAACTGATTTAAAAGGTAATTTTGTAGTATTGTATCCTTTGCTTTGACATTTTAATTAACTCATTGCATAATTATTGGGAAAATTTACTATAGGAAGTCTATAGCAAACTATGAACCACTCTACTTTTTGTTCTCTTTATTCCCTACGATGATAGAAAGTGTAATTTCAATGAATAATCTTTGAAATATTAATTATTTCAATGAAATACAAGCTAAATTCAGATTTTATATTTAAGAACACACTTAATTCCAAAAAGGAAAATTAAAGTCCATCTAAGCACATTATGCATATTTTCTCAAATCATCAAGCAAGCTAATAAGATAGTAAAGCTAATATTAACTCTAATAAATTAGAGTTATTAGATATATAGGTAGTACACTTCGAGACACATAGTCTGTTAACCTCCGAGACTCAATGTACTATGTCATACTCTGAGAGAAAAGGTATGGTCATACTCTAGGATACATATGGCCCATGTATTGGTCAATTATAAGATATATGAGTGGTTAACTCCGAGACTTATGGGAGGTCAACCTCCAAGACCTAATGTGCGGTCGTACATCGAGACCCAATATATGGAAATATTTTGAGATGCATATGTAAATATGTTTATACATTTTATTATGTGTGATAATATTTTTCTACTTTTTTAAACATTTTTCTTATTCTTTTGAATTTTTAGGTGATTCCTATAGGATTTGAATAAAATGTTAGGATTTTTTACATTTGATGAAGAATCATGTACTTAATTTTCAATCCTGCCAAATGTGTCAAGTTAAATGGTTTGATAATTTCTTAGAAAATAGACATAATTTAGTTAAGTTGAAGTTATCGATCCCACCAAAGGTGACAAGTTAAATTTAATTAATAAATAATAACAATCCCCCTAAAGGTATCATTTATATATGTAAGATAGAATCAATAATCTAAGTTTATATTTCATTAAACTAATTAATTTTACCAATTATAACCAACTTGCTAAATATCCCATTAACTTTCCATTGATAAATAAATTGCATGTATGTCTATAATTTGAGTGAACTTAATATATTCTTTATCTTTTATTATTTTGTGTTATTAGTAGATACTTCAAAACCAAAAATCTACCTTGAAAGCATACTTGTTTTTTACAACGTAATTCATGTACTTGCGATCTATTTAAAAATATACTGAATTTGTTTATGAAATTTTTGTATATCAAGTTTTTGTTGCCATTACTAGGGAGGAATAATGTTTAAACTTTTATTATTAAAAATCTTAAAAACTTTTATGTTGCAAATATTCATAATATTTATTTATTAAAAAAATTTGAAACTCTAAGTTGATATAAAAAATAATCTTTTCAAATTAAAACAAAATAAAAATTAATAAATAAAAATTATATATAATTTCAATTTATTTTCTTTTCTTTTATTTATTTAATTATTAAGTTAATTTTCATTATTTTATTTTTAGTACTTTTACTTTTACTTTTACTTTAATTTTTAATTTTAATTTTAATTTTAATTTAATTTAATTTTCTTTTCTTTATTTACTTTTATTACTAATTTTTTTATTTTATTTTATTTTTATTCCTTTTAATTATTTTATATTTACTATTTTTGTATACTAACTTATTTTTTAGTATAATTTATTTTCTTTTAAACTAAACTTGTGTGTGATGTTTATTTTTCCTTTTGTTTTTGTTTATACTTCTAATAGTACTTAATTTTAATTCTAAGTTCTCTACTATCTTGATTTTTTAATGTAACATGTATAGGTTCGACCAATTTTCAAGAAAAGCGGACATTTTTTAATGTAACTTGCAAGTAGACATGGGTGATGCCAGATATAAATAGAAAATGATGAAGGAATATGCATTGCCAACCATTGGTAATACTACTTCTTACATACAATTGGGAGAGGCTATAAGGAACTAAGGAACTATGAATTGAAAAAATTCATTATCTTTGTTACCTTCATTTCACGATATCCCTAATAAAGACCCTTTAAACTTTATTATAGAATTTTATGCGACTATACAAATAATTCCATTGCATAGACTTGATAAAGACTAGCCTAAAATGAGGTGTTTTCCTTACATAATCAAGGATAAAGTTAAGTATTGTTTCATGACTCTACAAAGGGGCTTATCAACTACTTAGGAGGAAATCTACAATAAATTTATTGTTAGGCTCTATTCCCATCAAAAGACTGTCGACTTAAGGAAAAGGTAGCAAAATTCTTTCAAATGGATGGAGAGCCCTTTCATGAAGCTTAGGATAGAATCAAGCTCCTTTGGACATAATCCTCACATCATACCTTCCCACTGTAGCTACAAAACTAGTTATTTTATGATGGACTAACACAACAATGTCAGTACACTATTGATAATGCTATAAAAGGAGCTATTAGGGAAAAGACAACATAGAAAACTTAAGATCTATATAAGATGTTAGGTTCCAATTCCCAACAAAAGAGTGTTAAAGGAAGGAGAAAAAGATTCAATACTGTAGATATGTACTCCACTCCATATAGAGTATAGAACTCATTGAGAGTTTAACAATTAACTCATCCTTTTCTATCGCTTCAGGACTTCATGCTTCTAACAATATAGAATGGGATTTCAAAATAACATGATTCATCTCATATCACTTCATGACTTCTTATTACCCTTTGACCTTATTTCTTGGGATCTCCAGTCTATAAGTTGGGTTACCATCACGAGTGACTCTTCATTCTAAGGGTATTAGTCTCATTCCTTTTGAGGTTTTGAAAACCTTCTCTCTTAGTAATCCTTTCATCAAAGGATCTGCCAAATTTTCATTAGAACGTACATGATCCACTCTTATAGCTCCTATAGAGAGAAATTATCTAACATTACTATACTTACGACGTATCTATTGTTTCTTGTTGTTGTAGTAATGGTTCTGAATCTTTGCAATAGTCGTGGTACTATCGTTGTGGATCAAGACAGCTGGTATCGATCTTTCCCATAAAGGGATCTTAGCTAATAGACTTCTTAACTAGCCTGCTTCTTCACTAGCAGTGGCTAGTGCTATCATTTTAGACTCCATTGTAGATTGAGCCAATATTATCTATTTCTTAGACTTCCAAGAAACAGCTCCACCAGCTATGTTAAATATATAGCCACTAGTTACTTTGGAGTCTTCTGATAAAGTGTTCCAATCTGCATCGTTGTATCCTTTTAGAACAATGGGAAACTTTTTATAATGTAATCCAAGGTACATAGTTCTCTTAAGGTATCTCATAACCCTTTCAATAGCATTCCAATGCTCTACACTAGGTCTATTGGTAAACCTACATAGTATTCCCACAACATAAGCTATGTCTGGTCTAGTGCAATCAGTAGCATAACGTAAGCTACCAATGATGCTCGTATACTCAATTTGTCTAACACCATCTCCGTTGTTCTTGAACAACTTTACGCTAGGATCATACAGAGTACATGTAGATTTACAATTAAAGTAATTATATTTCTTTAAGATCTTCTCAATGTAATGAGATTGATCTAGAGAAATTCCCTTTTGAGACCTAGTAATCTTTATACCAAAGATTACACTCGCTTCTCCAAGATGTTTCATATCAAAGTTAGCACTTAACAAAGTTTTCACATTATTCACAACATGAATATTTGATCCAAAAATAAGCATGTCATCCACAGATAAACATATAATAGTGCAAAAGTTATCTTCTAATTTATAATAAATGCACTTGTCACTTTTATTTATTTTGAATCCATGTGAGATAACTAGATTATCAAATTTTTCATGTCATTACTTAGGTGCTTGTTTTAGACCATAAAGGGATTTATCTAGTTTATAAACTTTATTTTCTTGACCTGGGATAATAAAACCTTCAGGTTGATCCATATAAATTTCTTCTTCTAATTCACCATTTAAGAAAGCAATTTTAACATCCATTTGGTGTACTACTAAATCATGGATAGCAGGAAGAGAAAAAAGTACACGTATGGAAGTTATTTGTGTGACTGGTGAAAAGGTATCAAAGAAATCTACATTTTCCCTTTGCCTATACCCTTTAACTACAAGACGAGCTTTGTACTTTTCAAGAGTACCATTGGGTTTTAATTTCTTCTTTAGTATCCATTTACATCCAATGGTTTTGCAACCAGGAGGTAAGTCAACTAAATGCCAAGTCTTATTATACTTAAGAGAGTCCATTTCATCATTTATGGCTTCTTCCTATAAGTTGGCATTTAAAGAAGATAATGCTTCTTTAAGAGTTTGGGGATCTTCCTCTAAGGTATAAGCATAAAAATCAGACCCAAAATCCTTAAGGGTTCGAGCTTGTTTACTTCTCCTAATTTCAGTTTTCAATTCCTCATTTTGTTTACTAGTTCTAGTTATGGGTAAACTACTAGAAGACAAGCCCCCACTATTTTTCAATTTAAAGGGAAACCTATGTTCATAGAAGTCAGCATCATTTGATTCTATAACTACATGATCATTTAAGTCATAGAATTTATAAGCTTTACTATTCATAGTGTATCCTATGAATACAAATTCATAAGCTTTACTAGCAAGTTTATTTCTTTTAGGGCCAGGGATCCTAACATAGGCTAAACAACCCCAAGTTTTAAAATAAGTTAAATTAGGTTTCTTATTTTTCAAAATTTCATATGGTGAAATTTTACTTGTAGATTTAGGCACTCTATTTAGCATATAGCAAAAAGTTAATAAAATTTATCCCCACCAATGGGAAGCAACACTAGAGTTTAATAAAATTGCAACAACTAATTGAGTAAAGGTTCTATTTTTTCTTTCAGCTTTTCCATTCATTTTAGGAGAATAAGGTGCAGGTTTTTCATGAATGATTCCATGAGTTTTATAAAAATCATTGAAGATATTGGAATCATATTCAGTGCCTCTATCACTTCGAAACCTTCTTATTTTTCTGTTAAGTTGATTCTCAATCTCAGTCATAAATATTTTAAACATGTCAAACGCTTCACTTTTATTTTTCATTAGATATACATAAGTGTAATCTGAATAGTCATCTATAAAATTTATAAAATAGCATTTTCTATTTCTTGTTAAATTTTCATCAAGTTCACATATGTTAGAATGTATTAATTCTAAAGGTTCAGATTCTCTAACTACTGATTTATATGAAGTTTTGGTTATTTTAGCTTGACTACAAAAATCACATTTTTCAAAATCATTCAAAGATAGTTTAGGAATTAGTTCTAAGGTACTCATGTTCTTGATTATGTGTTTATTAACCTGACAAAGTCTAGCATGCCAAATATTATAAGAACTAAACATATAAGCAGAAGAAAAGGTTTTATTGATTTCAACATTTAATTTAAACATGTCATCAGTGGTGTACCCTTTCCCAAAAAAATATATTATTTTTATTTATAGTATATAAATCAGCCCCTATAGTTTGAGTAAACCCTGATTTGTTAAGAAGATAGTCTAAAACTAAGTTCTTTCTCATCTCTAGAGTATGCAAGACATCCTTTAAGATGATAGTCTTTCCAGAGGTAAACTTTAATACCACCTTACCAGTACCAGTAACTTTAGTGGAGTGGGAGTCGCCCAGTAGCACTTTCTTATCCTCATAATCAAAATAAGGCTTGAACATGTCTCGATCATAGCAAACATGGCAAGAAGCACTAGTGTCCACTCACCACCCCTCGGATCCACCAACAAAATTGACTTTAGATATCATAGCAATAAGTTGATCTTTGGTAAAGTTTGCCTATGGGGTATGATGATTCTTGTTCGGGAAATTCCTAGCCAAGTGGCCAGATCTGTTACAATTATAACACATGAATGTGTTATTCTTTAAGGGGAGTTGAGGTCCATTCTAGGGACGATAGTTTTTGTTTCTATTTTGGTGGTTGCAGTTTTGGTTATTATTATGATTTTGAGTTTTCATATTTCTACCTTTAGGTTTCAGAGTTGCAGAAGAGGGTTTCTTATTGGTACTGTTGTTTGAGACTATGAGTACTTCATCTCTTTGGTCTTGTTTTCGGGCTTCTTCTTCTATTCTTAAACGGGTTATAAGACTTTCTAAAGAAAATTCCTTAGTTTTATGCCCAAGTGTATTCTTAAAATCTTTCCAAGCAGGGGGTAATTTATCTATAATAATAGCTACTTGAAATTGTTCATCTAAAGTCATACCTTCGGAAGTTATTTCGTGTGCTATCTTCTACAGTTCGTATGATTGAGCTTCCACTGATTTACCATCCATCATTTGAAACTTCATGTATCTACTGATAGCATACTTCTTAGTTCCAGCTACCTCAGTGTCGTACTTCTTTTGAAGTGCTTCCTAAATTTCCTTAGCAGACTTATCAGATTTATAATAATCATACAAGTCATCAACGAAACCATTAAGAATATAATTTTTGCATAGAAAATCATTTTTCATCCAGATGTCTAAATCCTTAGTTGCAGCTTCAGTAGGAGGATTAGACAGTATTTTTTTTCAATAGTAAGAGCATAACCGAATTTTTTCATGGTTAAGAAAAATAACATTTTTTGCCTCCATCTTTTAAAGTGTAGTCCCTCAAAATGGAATGGTTTGTTGAGATCAACAGTTAGCATTTCAGTTGACATGGTAGATAGAAAAAATCTTAAAATTGTTGAAAGAAGTACATTAAAATAGTGTTGGAATTACCAATAACTTGAAATGAACTGCTTGGGTTGAGTCGCAAACTAGGTCGCTCTCTCTCGTGCTCTGCCCAAATTTGTGCAAGCAAACATAGCCCCATCGTCCCTAGGATAAAACAGCCCAGAATCTTTGTTTTTTTTTATCTAGAAACTTCACTGCACTAATGAAGATCGGAATACTACACCTGAAAAATTTATTGCTCAGAAAACTAAAAAGTAATTTAGGATTGTTGAGAGAAATGTTTTCTTAGTGAGATGAGTTTACAGATTGTTGTGTTAAAAATGAGAGTTGAGGCCCTCTATTTATAGGTTTTAGAAACCGTGTGGCCATTATGATAATAACGGTAATGTCTAGAGATAGAGAGCATAACAGCCATTTTTCTGAGTAATGAAGAGTAACGACCATTTTCTAAGTCAAGAAGAGTAATGGTCATTTAACCGTCATATTCTAAGTAAAAGAAAACAATGGCTACCTTTAGGCCCTCATATACACGCACTCAAACTCGGCTCAACATGGCACAGCCGGTCAGTCGGACGAACGGCGGTGACGGTGTGCGTGCATGTATAGTATCACATTTGCCTTGGTCCTCTCCCCTTCCACAAAAGTGGGTACCATTTGGGGCCCAATCCCAATAGCCAAATCTTTACTATTTATTTATCTTTTAAGTAATGTAAAAAGGCAATGTGGGACAAGGCTAAAAATTGGCTTCACTAGTTTTTTATAAATATTCACTTTTTTCCAACAAAAGTGACACAAGACATGGAATTAAACGGTGAGCTATTGTTTGAATTAACTTCAAAGCATAACTAATAGCATATAATTGTAGCTTTTCTGTAACATATTCTTAAAAAAAACTATTATGTAGCATAAATATGTGATTGTTACCTTATCCTATAAGGAAACACATATGGAAATATGAATACCCTATTTGTGGTATAATCCAAATGTTCTCTATTTGTACAAAGAATCCTAGTAGATCAATTACATCAATAGTCAACGTGTATATGTTTCTAAGCCCCAGTTTTTTTTCATTTGATTTTTACGAGCAGTGAATGAAAACTTTGCTCAATAAAATACACTCAATTCTACTCTCTTTTTTCTATTTTTTTAAATTTATGTGTTTATTTGTTTATTATATTTGTATCACTACTACAAAACTGGCCATTAAAGTCGGTTTTTAACTGACTTTAAATTGATTGACTTAAAATTTAAAGTCGGTTCAACGTGTGAACCGAATTTACATGTAAAGTTAGTTTACTCGTTGAACCAAATTTACAGGTAGAGTAGGTTCACGCGTTGAACTGACTTTAAAATATATATTGATTTTTTTTTCATATTTGTACTCATTTTCTACTCTACTAATAATTTGTATTCAATCACATATAGCATAAAAAAACCAAAATATGTTTAACAATGTGTAAATAATAATACAAATAATGGAAAATTTAAATATAATTAATTACTTGATTATTAAATTTATTATAAAAAATAATGTATATACAATACATATATATATAGTTAATTTAAATTACAAATAAAATGATGTCGTCAAAGTGTAATGGATTTTGCGAGCAAGTTTAGTTGGCTTAGAATCACTAGCATAGTGACAAGGAAACTGGGCAAAAAGCAACTGGTCCATATAATAATTCAGTCCCCTACATACATAAGCATGTAAACATCCATCAAACAAGCAGTCTAAACTTTAGAGACATATGAATGGAGAAATTAAAGCATTATACATATTACTATGGTGTTGTCCTATGTTATTCAAGATTATATTCTTCTCTTGATGTTATAATTTGAACAAAGTGTTATGTCCATTCTTTTGTAAATCATCAAAAATATGCATATCATAGCCCCACTTGTTCCAACCAAAGAAATATAAGTAATTAATTAAATTCAAAATAAGAATGTAATATCATGAATTCACAAAAAATAACTTATATATGTTAAAAGATTAGTAAAAGAGATTATCACATCAACATCTGAGTGATATACTAATAACCTTATCCCTTCGAACTCATATTAGTACTTTATTAATCTTTTGTCTATAAATATGAAGCTATCTGAAATAAACTGGTATTTTTAATGTTATAATGAGCTCTAATATGAAGTCAAGTGTAACTCCGATTTGTTACTTGGTTTGGTTGAGTTTTGGTGCCCTTAAATGTATGGAACAATTGTGTAATACATTTATGGGCACCAAAACTCAACCAAGCTAAGTAACAAATCGGAGTTACACTTGACTTCATATTTAGAGCTCATTATAGCATTAAAAATACTAGCTTGATTCCAGATAGCTTCATATTTATAGACAAATGATTAATAAAGTGCTACCATGATGTTGTCATAAGGAAAGTAGGCAATAGAGATGAGATAAAGTTTGGGAAAAAATAGGTCCATAAAATAATGTATTCCCCTAAATACATAAGCACATAAACATCCATCAAACAAGGGACTTCAAACACAGGAATAGAGAAATTAAATCATTATAAAAACTATCGTTATGTTGTCACATGATATTCTCATAATCTTCTCCTTATTCTTCTTGTGATGATATAATTTGAACCATGTGTTATGCCCATTCCTTTGGTAAATCATCAAAACTTTGCTAGTTATAGCCTATCTTGTTCCAACCAAAGAAATACATGTATTTAAAATCAAAATAAGAATGTAATTTCATGAATTCACAAAAAATAACTTATATATGTTAAAAAATATTTTGTATATTGGTAAAGATATTACAACATCATCAATTGGAATTTTGATATTTGTGATGATTTCGCTCATAAACTTCATGACATAAGAACCACACATGACTCCATCATTTTGTTGTGGAACCTACAAAAAAAAAGTGTACATGATTTTCCATATTCAAACATCTTTATTATTAAATAGTAAAATTAATAAAATTATTAATATTTGCTTGTACATACCATAATTTTATGCCATATAAGCTTATGAGATTTTTTAAGGGCAATGCCCCTAAACTTGTTCCACAGCTTTCATGCCCTATCAAGGTTTAAAACGGTTAGCTTTTATTAAATATTACAAAAAACAATAGAAGACAAATAGCTAGCTATAACTCTTACATTTCAACAACTACTTTTGTATCTTTACTCAGTTCTATGGAAGCTAATTTACAGTAAAAAGCATGATTATTTAACAGATCAAGGATTACCAACATCCAATGATCTTGGCCTTGTTCAAACCTTAGTGGCCAAGGGATTATCAACTTTTGATTTATGTTAAGCGTTAATGCCCTATCACATAATTTGTTTAGCTCTGATGCTAACATCCTTCTCTTGATTGACATATGAAGAATCATAGAACATTGCTAAATGTGATGAGTAATTATGTTGAATTCGATAATAACATACCCTATAGAAAATAAATATATATAAGTAACTAGATAATATAAATATAATTATATATGTTCTACATAAGTGAAAGAAATTTACTGAATGAAGACTCACCTTGTCCACACTTGAATTATACTTAAATCGATCATTTGATATTCAAATAGTTGCAATATGCACTCGATCAATATATAAGTTTGGCCGAGGTCTACACCAAAAATTTCTATGATAAATGGCATAATCCATCCATCATTTATGCTAGATGCCCTCAGAACAATAGTCATCAAAGTGCCAAGATTTCTGCTGAAATTTAAAGTATAATCATAACTATACTTTTTCCAAGGCTTCTTCTTGAATGACTTAGTGTGCGATAATTGGCCACTAGATATAGATTTAGCACCAGATACTTGCTTTGTATCTCTTAAATGTGTCACATTTAAAAGTACTGGTATAATAGACTAAAGAATAAGTATTATGTATGTTAGTAACAATAAAAGATATAATAAAATAATAGTAGTAAACAAGTGTTATCTTTTAAGTAAAAAAATTGTACCACGTCAAAATTTAGAACAACTTGAATCGATGGCCAAGCCACATATTGTCCAACCGCCTCTTGGACTGTGGTAGCATCAGAAGGCATAGGTAGTGGAAAATCATGGAGCAATGATTGATCAATTACTATTCACAAATGATTTGGCAAATATTGATTATGAATCATCCAATCATCGCTCAATTGTTGTACCGTTCCAATAGCAACAAAGTCTGTTGATGAAGGATGTTTCAACAAACATTTCCTATTCTATAAAAAATTTAAGTGTTATATATAATAAATAAATAAAGCATATAATAAAAAATAAAAATAATATATTATGTACACCAGAAATTAAAATCTTACCACATATGATTCATCAAATAGAGGAGGACTTCCATATGGGGTAGCTATTGGATGTACATTCTCACCAAAACGTTCATCGTGATGTGATTGATGGTAAGAATGCGCAGATTGCATTGGAGAAAATGAACCACTACTTGATTACATATGCATTCCTAGCATAAAGGGAGGACCAATAGGATGACTATATCCCATACTAGATATAGTTTAAGCGCCATGAGATTGCATGGGTGGCATGCCTAGCATGGATGATGGCATGCTTGGCAAAGATGGTTGCATGCTTGGCCAATAAGGCATGCCCTGATTGTAGAATGATGTCATGCCTGACATGTGTTGTGCTTGATATTCTTTTATAGTGGCAATCTCACTTAACATTGAGGCCTTAAAGAAGTTGAGCTCTTCTTCAATTTTCGTGTACTTCTCCTTACTAACCATCTGAGGCTTTTGTTTTAGAATGTTAAAATACTCCATATAACCATCATATTGGCTACTTCCCCAAATACGAACAAGATGCTCATGTTCGAATGCATCATATATAGCATCTCTCCCAGGCTCTTCGATTATTTCACCCCTAGATATTTGTTCTTGAGCAGCTCTTTACAAATAATGAAGCAAACAAACATATCATACATTATTACATCAATTATTAAAAATCATATGGACTTTATGTCAACCGAAATTACTAACCAACTTATTTAGTTGTTATTTTCCTCGCTTAGTCATCGGTCTTGACTTCTTCATTTTGGGAGTCTTTGTTTCTATGTACAATTCAAATCGGGTAACCGGTCTACGCAATTCAGCTTCCTACATAAATTATGAAAAAATTATTAACCATGACATCAACTTAAATTTGAGGAAAATATTTATAAATTAACACAAATTAATAATACCATTCTATATCTAACTTCAGGATTTGAAGACCTCCAGTACGGTTAGGAAGAATATTATTTCATTTGTATATTCTGATGTTCTTCCCTAATAATTTGAAATTCATACATACGTCTATAATCCACGAAGTATTTCCAAACTTGTGGTGTAATCCAGGGGTATCCATTAGGGATTTTGTAGAGCTCTACTTCATTAAGTGATTCCAAATATGGAAACAAATAATTTCTTGCCAATCTAGAAGTTTTGTATTCCTTCCACGCCTTATTTGCAATCTTATAACACTTGCTCTTCCAAGTGTCATAGACTTTGTAATGATTATATAAAAACACACTACAAAAGATTAGATATATATAATGTATGTAATTAGTTATAAAATATAAGAGACTTACACAAATGATTTTCCATATTTTTAACTTTTTAGCTTCGTCAACCTGAGTCCAATCATTTATATTGATTGGTATATTAGACTTCGAAAGTCTTCCAATAGAGGATTTCAATTGTTGGACATTTTCCCCTATTAGATTACCAGTAGCATCAAATAGAACAGGTACTCTATCATCTGGGTTAAGTGGAGCATCAGGTATATTCGCCTAATCCCTTCTTTTCAAATACCCCAATGGATCATTTGGATCTACAAGCTATGTTACCCAAGGATCCATGAAATATCTGTAAACAATGAAGAAATATAAATTAATTAACAATTTTAGGAACATACATATATATAAACATCCAAGAGTTATTACAACAATATAGAATATACATTATCTTTAATTAGATTGTTGATCGTATACATATATTCCTTTACAAAGAATCATCGTCATCAACTAGATCATCACAAACATTAGGCAATATGTTTGAGAAATTACAAATATTGGTTAATGTATCAAGCATAGAGTCGTCATCTTCTAAAGCATCACAATGGTAAAACTCTTTTTGTGGAGGCGTTAACACAACATACCATCTTGGGTCAATTTGATCGCTCACATAAAATACTTGTTTTGCATGAAGTGCTAACATGAAAGGATCATCAGTGTGACTTATTTTGGATAAATTTACAAGGGTAAATCCACAATCATCTATTTTATATCTAACATTGATAACATCTTTGACTCAATCACACAAGAAAACTATTTCATGAAAGACATCATAATCCAATTCCCAAATCTCTTGAATTATACCATAATATGTTTTATCAGAAAGTACAGGATTACCATCTTTTGAATTGGAAAATTGCATAGTTTGTGCAACCATCTTCATACCACTATTCTGATTTACTCGGACTTTGTCCCTAGCTTGAGTCGTAAACCTCGATCCATTAATTATGAAACTAGAAAATGATTTGACATCGAATTTTGGACCATGTGCAAGCCATTCTAAACTTTGTGTTATTTTATGATTGGGATTCTAGAGTTCATCTCGAATCTATGTATACAAAAACATGAAATGTGTTTAAAGAAAACTTTTAAAACATTGCATAGAAGTACTAATGAATTCTTGTATGTGACACTTACATGGTTACAAAACCAATTAATAAGCTCTCGCTTATGTTCATCATAAAATCATTTTTCTCCTCTTTTTTTATAACAAAGATCGATCTTCAATAACATTAAATGCATCTTGTAATGTTATTAAAGATATATCAAGTAGATATCATAATTATTAGTTAAATAAAAAATATTTTTTTGCATAAATGGAAAGGTTAAACATCACTTACTCTATGTACCATTGTGCCTCATTATTATTGACCAAAATGATCCGATGTGCTTTTTCCCATCGAGTGCGATCAATAAACAATTTATTACTTCCACCAAGCATAGGGTTACCTACTTGGATCATGTGACGTTCTAAGAACAACTAGTGCATAGGATTCCCAATTTCAGTGCAACTACTAAAGTATTCAGAACAAAACTCAATGGCCTATTCAGCAATGTAACGTTCCACCATGCATCCTTCAAGTCAATTTCTATTATTTACATATCCTTTAAGGACTTGCATATATCTATCAAAAGGATAGATCCACCTTAAGTAAGTAGGACCACACAATTGAACCTCTCAAACTAAATGAACACACAAGTGAATCATTATATCGAATAAAGAAGGAGGAAAATATTTTTCAATTAGACACAAAGTCTCTACAACATCATTCTGTAAAAAGTTTAACTCGCCAATTGATATAGATTTCTTGCATATTGTATTAAAGAATGAACAAAGATGAATTATTGATAATCAAACATGTTTAGGAAGAATTGATCTAATAGCAACTGGTAATAACTATTGCATTAAGATATGATATTAATATGATTTCAATCCATAAAGTTTCTTATCGGTGATAGACACAAAATTTCTTAAGTTGGATGAGTAACCTTCTGGAACTTTCACACCCACCAAACATTTACAAAACACATCCTTTTCTTTTATTGACATTGTATATAATGCTAGTGGTAAGTATGTTCGATTCTTATCATTTTCCACCCTTGGTGCCAATACAGGTTGTATGCCTAGTTTCTTTAAATCCAGTCTTGCTTTAATTCCATCATTTATTTTTCCAGGTATATTAAGTAATATACCAATCAAGATCTCACGTACATTTTTCTAAATGTGCATGACATTTAAGATGTGACAAATGTGTAGGTCTTTCCAATAAGGTAATTTCCAAAATATTGATTTTTTATTCCAACAACCATGGTCTACTGATTTAGTAACATTTTCATTTTCACCCCTTTTATTAGTTGAGCTCTTTCATTTCCCTACCTTAGTGGGTATTCTTTTTTTCATATTTCCATATCGTTTGAATGTCATACCATTAAATTGCCTTAATATCTCAACACCTTGCAAAGGTCGGGGTGCATGATCATGATCTTCTTCACCATCAAACAGTTTCTTTTGGTATCTAAACTTGTGTCTAGATGGAAAAAAATCTTCTATGTCTTCTATACGACATCTTTCATCCATAAACAAGATAAGTTGTATAAGTGTCATCACTACATATAGGGCATCCCTTGTAACCTTTTATTGCATGTCCTGATAAGTTCTCATAGGTAAGAAAATCAGTAATTGTCCATAAAAGGACCCCCTCAAGTTAAAGTGCTCTTCTTTATATGCATCATAAACATTTATACCATCATTCCACAACGTCTTTAAATCATCTATCAGAGGCTACAAATATACATAAAATCAACACCAGGTTGTTTTGGTCTTGAGATCAATAATGTTAACATCATGAATTTTCTTTTCATACACAACCATGGAGAAAGGTTGTATGTTACCATAATTACTGGCGAACAACTATATCTACTAGAAGTTTTTTAAAGATTTCAGGATCATCCTCATGTAGTTCATCTTCAACACCATGAAACATATTTTCTGTCTGTACATTATGATAGGATGTATGTAATCCACTCACATTCTTATTTATCTCTTCCCCATGAGTATTATCAATATTTTCTCCATGATAATACCAACATTTATAGCTCAAAAGAATATCACTATGGATAAGGTGATACTTAACATCGTCAACTTCATGAAATCGCTCATTTTTACATTTAACACATGAACATCGAATCATAGTAATTTCATTATTACTATTTCTACAAGCAAAATTCATGAAACTTTTAACTCCAGAAATATAGTCCTGCTCAATTCTACTCTTTAACATCCAAGATTTGTCCATTTTCTATTAATGACATTAAGCATATTAAATATGTATCTAATCAATATATTTCAGGTATTATTATATATGAATTCCCTAATTATTAGAATATATACCAAAACATACATAATACAAAAATTTATCATTTTAAAATTGTATTACTTTTACTTAATAAAATATAATTATTTATATGTAAATAAATTTATCCTCGTACAGTAAATATTCTAGTCCCTCAAACCCACAACATCAAGATATTATTTCCATAGAAAATTAGCCAAACAAATAATAACATGCATAATACAAAACATACATAAATCAAAACTTTATACAAAAAATAACGCAAACTAAATAATAAGTGTGTAGGATTAATAGAAATAATTACAAGAGTAAATGTAGTGATAAAATTAAAGAAATGAAGAAAAAAGGGTGTTTTGTAAGTGAGAAATAGGTATAAAAATTTGAGTATTTCACTCAAAAAAATAAGGGATTTGGAAGATAATTTGGAAAGGAAGAAAACCCACTGAACGGCGTTGGAAATGGTGGCTGAAGGTGGCCGGAAAATGATTTACTTGTCCTAAAATCTTGTTTGATGAAAATTATGTCACTTTGGATAGTTCATTCAAGTGTGACTAATCCTGTATGTTCTTCTCTATCATTGATTAGTTCAACAATTGAACTAAAAGGATCAACAACTCACCATGCTAGTAAACAATGCAAATGTTGTTTGAGTTAATGTAGTGGGAGAAGTTAGACTTCTTTTGAAGGAAGAAAAAAAGGACAGTAGGTATTATATTTCTAAGTTTACTATAAATTTGATTTCTATTTCTAAATTGTATGAACAATTTTATAAAGTTTCATTTAATAATAATAGTGTGACTATTAATAAAAAGAAAGAAACTTCTTTTTGTACCACATTTGTGAAAAATGCCCATATATATTTGATAAGTACTTACAAAACACTCATATTTCATGATTTTACTATGATAGGTTTGTTTATAGCAACTTATTTGATTATTGCTGCACAAATACTTGATAGTCAAATTTTGTATTTATAAAAAGCTTACATTAGCACGAATCACTTGTTTATGGGTTATGGGACATGCTGAGAACTCCTTTTCACATTGTTCCCAACTTTGTTGCAATGAAAACCATTTTCATATACACATTTCTTCTCTTTTCCCTTCATGTACTTATTGTTATCTCATTCTCTATTAGAAAACTATTTTTTCTCTCTTTATCATTCACAAAAACTATGTTTTCTTCTTTGTCATTCACAACAACCTTTTATAATTTCAATTTGTGGCCAGTTGGTCGCACTTCCTATAAAGCATTGAAATTGCAATATATCTTATGGGGTCATTTTGTTCTCTTACATGAATTAATTTATATCAAACAATCCAGGGATCATTTAATAAATATTCAAAAAATAAATTGATCTAGTGATTTAACTCAATCGATCAAGTAAATCCCTCAAAAAATCTATTCATGTGTTAAAATTAATTTAATTAGGTTATATTTCTCGATCAATTGATCTATTCCCTACTCGATTGGTTGAGTAGCCTATTTTTATATCATTCATATTGTGTCTAATATGCAATCTAACATGTAAGGGAATAGAAATATGCCTTATATGTGATCATTGAGTCACGATAGTTTCTTTTGCTTGAAAAATATTTTCTAAGACACACCTAGAAACTAAAACTATAATTATACATTTTGTTCACAAATATCACGGATACTAACATAAACCTAACAATCTCTCCTTATGGCATATTCGTGTGATAAAACGTACACAAGATGTAGGTAAAAAAGGGCACCTTTTTATGTTTGAGCATGGCTCGTACATGTTAGGATATACGTATGGGGCCCAACCTTGACTGATATGCATTTCTTTCACTCTCCCCAACTCTTGAACTTGGTACCTAGCCCTTAAGTATCTTATTAGAAAGAAAGCTGGTACCATCTAGGATAGTAGTCCAGATGGTACCATCTTGCTTTCTAATAAGGTACTTAAGGGCTAGGTACCAGATTTGAGAGCTAAGGAGAGAGAAAGAAATGCGTGTCAATCAAGGCTGGGCCCTACGTGTATATCATGACATGTGTGAGACATGCTCAAACAAAAACATCAAAATCAATCATGAACATGTGCATAAAAATCTGAATCAATTAATGTAAGTATCTTAACAATCATGTAACATTTCTTATCCTAGTCATGACAACCAATTCTATCATTGGGTTCATATGTTTCATATCAAATATGCATGCATTTGGTTTCCATGTATTTATCAGTTTCTACCCAAATCATGGTCAAAAACATCCTAAAAAATGAAAAATATCCTTAAAAATGAAAATGCATACTAAACATTAAAGTAGAGAACAAAGTTTTCTCCCCCACATTTATATTGAAAATTGTTCCCAATGTGCACATATGAATACGACAAAGAGTGAAAGGAAAGAAAACTCTCTCGGCCTTGGCATACCACATCTGTCGTTGAAACTGCTCAATCTTTGTTGTGTCATTTCCCTCCACATTTATTCACCTACAAAATAGAAAACATATAATAAAATAACATTGGGTTACTGATGAGTGCTCAAAAATCACTAAAATTACCTTGATTTTATGCACATTAATTGATTAAAAATGTATATATTTATATGATTTTATCATATATTTATATAAATCTTTCTTTTCGAAATCACGGGTATTTTTATTGTTTTTCAGGTATTTTCGCTTAAAAACGTAACTTAAAGACTCAAAGAGGAATACTGGAGGCAATACATCACAAATATATTCATAAAATAAATGAGAAAAAATCAACAAATATGGAAAAATTGGACAAAATGGGTCAAAAAGGTAAAAAATGTCAAAAAGGAGGAAATCACTCACACAGCCGCCAAGCCATGCCGGCCAACGTGCCGAGCAGCCACGCGCATTGCCCATTCTGCGCGTGCCCGAACCCATCAGCGCTCGGTCCCTCGAGCCGCATTTCCCTGTCCGCGCATGCCTGCTCTCCATTCCTCGCGCACCGCACGCGGGACCTGCTCCTTTCCATGCACACCTCTACTCTAGTCTGCGCGGGCTGTTGCCCATCTACGCCCAGTCCATGCGTGCCGCTGCCCATCTGTGCCCAGTCTGTGCATGCCGCTGCACCCATCTGCCCCAATCTACGCATGCCACTATGCCCACGCCAGCATAACGTCAGCAATGATGTCATCATTTACTACTCCGCGTTTCCACCATTTTTAATCATTTTTTCACCCATTTTTTCTTCCACTCCTCACCTATTAATACCCCTATTCTCTTCACTTCAAAACACACCAAAAAAACACATCTTCTCTTCTCTTTCTTTCTCTCCATTTCTTAGTTTTTCTTAGTTTTTACTTTTTCCTTAATTAGTTTTTCTTAGTTTTAGAGTTCTTCTCTTTTTCAGAAGAACTAATTATGTTTTTATAATTTATATGTTTTTTGATTTAATAAATGGAAGTGCAAATTCCGTTTGGAGTTTTTCCAGCAACAGGAATAACATCAAAATATTGTAAGGATTTTATTTTCTTTACAATTATTTTTTATACTTTATTCTTACATATTATATTTAATTTTTCTATGATTAAATTTAACTTTTCTATCTATTTATAAACATGATATAATAATAACGTTGTTATGCTTGCGAATTATTAAATAGGTAAAAATCTCTAAAATGAATTGATTTTGTTTTTATGCAAGATTTTATATTAAGAATGTTAGAGAGAAATATATTATTTTTCATTACAAACTTAAATCTAAAAATTAGATTTTAACGTTTACTTATCCGGTCTGATTTAGAGTAGTGCTCTTTTATTTGTTGGTACAATCGCCCGATAGTTAGAGTGAAGCTCTATTTCAAAAGTTTTTATAAGAATTATTATCTAAAAATGTATTGACAACATGTTTTCAGTAGTGGTTTTAAAACTTGAAAGTTAGTACTCGGATAACTAAATTCTTAGGTTTAATTTGGACACCTTGAATAAAGTTTAAACTGTCTAACCCCACCAAAGGTGGCATTTAAACGATTCATTTTCAATCTCTTAGAAAAATAAATTAATTTAACTAACCAAATTAGTTATCAACCCTACCCATAAGTGTTAATTGATTTGTTTAGTTAACAAAGAATATCTAACCCCACCAAAGGTGGTATTCATATAAAAAAGAGAGAATCAATAAATATCAATTTATATCTTTAATAACCTAAATAATATGAGCAAGCATAATTAACTTAGTTATTATATCCATAAATACTCCACTATTATAAAAGTTAAATTTGCATAAATATTTATTGAATCTGTATCTATGTTTATTTTTATGTCATTAAATTAGAAACAAAAAAACCCCAAAATATCTTGATAGGATGTTTAGGATTTAATTTTGTTTTTAAAAGTTTTAATAATAAATTAAAAACCACATACATTCCTGCCTTAGATCGACCTTGGGAGTATACTTATCATTTTCTACGAAATGATTTGTGCACTTGCGAGAGTTTTATAAATATAAAACCAAAGTATTGGTAGGATCGGCGATGCCGGTTTTGTTCATCAGTTACCTCTTAACAAGCATCATATTTAACATCCTTGGCTAGACATTCATATTAGCTTTTAAGGTGCATCCACTAAGGTCATCACGCCTTTTTCATTTGGCAATTGATCTCTAAGATAGTGCTTTACTCTATGCCTATAAATCATGAACTTCTCTTTGCTTTTGTTTTCCAATTCAATGACTCTATGGTTTGTTACCTTATTTATGGTGAATGGACCTGACCATCTAGTCTTGAGTTTTTCTAGAAACAAGTTAAGTCTTAAGTTGTTTAATAACACTTTTTGTCTCGGTTCAATAATATGGCAACTAATTTTCTTATTATTCCAAATTTTTATTTTCTGTTTATACGTCATTCTCATCGTAGCTCATCCAATTTATTTATTTGTAGCATCCATTTTATTTTTCTATTAAACATTTTTATTTCCCACTTGATTAAGGATGGTAGGGAAAAGATTTGAGTTCTAACTTTAGTGGGTCCTTAATGGATGGTTTAAATTTACAACCTATCTTATGACACTTGACAACTGTATTAGATAAACAAATGGGAGGCATAGCCTCCAAAAATTTAACTTAATAAAAAAATTAAAATATAAACGTTTTAGTGAAAAAGGGTAAAAATATAATTTTTGAATTTTTTTGGGATTTTTCTAATTGTTTTATAAATTTTTAACATAGGACCAATCAGGAGCTACCATGTGGCATGCCACGTTAGTAGGGGAGCTGACTAGGCAAACCATACAGATGCCACGTAAGCATGGAGATCAAATCAATTTATGTCGTGTGTAGGGGGACGAAATGCATGCCACATGTCAAAACTACGTTCAACCTGAATTCAGAAATTAGTCAACGTGCCATGCCAGGTGCCGCTATGCCATTGCTCCCCTGCCATGCATCTCTCCCTGATTCGTCCAATGAATTCTGATGCCACGTGTCGTGCTGTGATTGACTAGAACGATCAGTTTTTCTTATTTTGATCATAGCCCTTGATCTGATGGTCTAGATTGCACTTGAGCTTTATTTAAGCACCTAATCACTCCATAAACCCAAATTTTCCTCCATTAGCATAATTTTGGTCATTTTTTGGAGCTAAAAAGAGAGAAAAATACAGAAAAATTCAAGAGAAGACACAATTTTGGTGGAGATTAAACAAAAAATTAATACTAAAATTCAAGAGATTGATTGTATTTATTTTTCTAATCTTTTTTTTATCAATTTTATGTCTTTCTTTATGAAAATATGAGCTTTATGAACACAATTATGTGTAATTAATTTATTAATATAGGGATCTTATGAACCCAATTTTCACCATGTGATGATCTAAAATTTTGCCCCAATTATAATTTTAATTTAATTATATTATTTTATCTAATTTTTATGCTATTAATTGTTTGACTAACAATTTATTTATAGAGGCAATTAAATAGATTTCAGAGAATTATTTAATTGTGTCTTGATTAAATAAATGCATAGTTTCTAGGCAAATATGTATGATTCTTATGTATGTAATCCATAATTGAGGAACTTAATGAGTAGTATGCAATTTAATTGGAATTAAAATATGATTAAATTATTACTATATGAATCGTAGTTTACTTAAGAGAGGAATATATGTTAGGTTAGACTCAATTGATCATTTAATTAATTGTTATTATATTGGGAGATTTTAACGATTCACATGTTTAGAAAATTGCGAGATTAAATATTCTTAGATATTTTATCATATATCTTTTTAGTCACAAAATCTGATATAATTAATTATTGCTATTTACTTTTAGTTATTTTAATTTTGCTTCCTTAAAATATAAAAACACCAAAAAAATTGATTTTTATTATTTTTAGTTTTAAAAATTAGTTTCTAATAAAATAATATTCATGGAAACGATTTTCTTTAATAATTTTTATTATTATTTTTAGTTATTTTTTTCAATTTATTTTTCTTTACTTTAATTTTAATTTTAATTTACTTATTTTATTTTATTGACTTATTTATTTATTTATTTTAGTTAATTTATTTTCTTTATTTATTTTTTTAAAATTTTAATTTATTTATTTAGTTGTTTATTTTTTTTATTTAGTTTTCATTTAGACTTTTCCTTTAGTATTTTAGAAACATAGTGAGTTTATTGCATGAGCAGTGTTCGTGAGGGAGAAATCTTACCTATAGATCTTGAAATTGAGCATAATTTGGAACCAATTAGAAAACAACAAGTCACCCAAGAGGAAAACATGGCTAATCCATTAGAAATAAAACAATGAGCTAAACTTGAACAATCAAATGCTTTTGATGGATGATAGAGATAGAGTTATGAATGAATATGCAATACTTACGTTGGAAGGGTTGAATCCAAGTATTACAAGGCCAAATATTCAAGCTAATCAGTTTGAACTAAAGTCAATGATGTTTCAAATGCTACAAACAGTTGGACAATTCAGTGGATTACCAATAGAGGATCATCATCTTCAGATATCTCAGATTCATTTAAGTTCAATGGTGTGACAGAGGAGGCATTTAGGCTTAGATTATTCCCTTACTCTTTATGAGACCATGCTCGAGCTTGGCTAAACTCTTTGCTACCTGATTCCATTACAACTTGGAATGGTTTGGCGGAGAAATTCTTGATGAAATACTTCCTATCAACAAAGAATTCCAAGCTTAGGAATGACATTACTTCTTTCCAACAACACAAAGGAGAATCTCTATATGAAACATGGGAAAGATTCAAGGAATTGCTAAGGAAGTGCCCTCATCATGGTATTCCTTCTTGGGTTCAAATGGAGACTTTTTACAATGGTCTCAATGCTTAAAAAAGGACTATCATTTATGCATAAGCTAATGGAGCTTTGCTAGCCAAATCTTACAATCAAGCTTATGAATTACTTGAGAAAATGGCTAGCAATAATTATCAATGGCCAATGGAAAAAATGATAGCCACAATAATAGTAGCCGAAATGAATGAGGTAAATGATATCACAGCACTTATAGCTCAAGTGTCATCTTTAGTTAATCTTTTGAAGGCTTAAAACTCGCCAGCGAGTATAAACTAGGTCCAAGATTCAGGAATGTCATGTGTGTTTTGTGGAAGAGCTCATTTGTTTGATAATTGTCCAAATAATCCTGAATCCATTTTCTATGTGGGTAATGTGAATCGAAACAATAATCCATACTTGAACACATATAACCCTGGATGAAGACAACATCTAAATTTCTCTTGGAGTAACAACAATCAAGGTGGTAATCAATTCAATCGTCAATCGTTTCAACCAATTAGTTTTGAAAAACCACATCAATCACAAGCTCAAGAGAAGAAGCCATCTACTGAGGACAATACAAATTCCTTAATGGGGATGATGAAAGACTTCATCCAATCAATAAATACAAAAGTTTCCACTGAAGAGGCTTTAATTCAAAATTTGGAGAACCAAATGGGGAAACTTGCCTAGGCCATAAGCTAAAGGCCTCAAGGTAACCTTCCAAGTGACACAATTATAAACCAAATAAGAGAAGGGAATGACCAATGTAGTGCTATAGCCTTGAGGAGTGGTAAAACTCTAGAGGGATATGAGACTAAAAAGGATAAGGAGGAACCAAAAACTAAAAAGGATGAAGAGGAATTAGTGAATAAAAAGAGTAATAGAAAGGAAATAATTCAGCCAAAAAAGAGCAACCTCTACAAACCCACTATTCCATTTCCTCAAATGCTACAAAAGCAAGAGTCAGATATGCAGTTTTCAAAAATTTTGGAAGTCTTCAAGAAGCTGCACATAAACATACCATTTGTAGAGGCACTAGAACAAATGCCATCTTATGCAAAAGTCATAAAGGATATACTATCAAATAAAAGAAAGCTTGGAGATCATGAAACAATAACCTTGACTAAAGGTTATAGTGCCATCCTTGATAGAAAACTACCACAAAAACTAAAATATCCAAGTACTTTTGACATCCCTTACACTATTGGGAACATTAATTTTGGAAAGGCACTATGTGATTTGGGTTCTAGCATTAACCTCATGCCATTATCAGTCTTCTAGAGATTGGGGGTTGGTAAAGCCAAACCCACTTCAGTAACATTACAGATGGCAGACAGGTCAATTAAAAGACCCTGGGGTATAGTGGAAGATTTGCTAGTAAAAGTAGACAAATTCATCTTTCTGGTGGACTTTATTGTGCTAGACATGGAAGAGGACCATGACATTCCTATCATACTTGGTCGTCCATTCTTAGCAACCGAAAGAGCACTCATTGATGTACAGAAAGGTGAACTTACAATAAGAGTGCAAGATGAACAAGTAACATTTAATGTGTTCAAAGTAATTAAATTTTCTGATGATGATAATGCTGGTGATTGCTTTCAAATAGATAGCACTGATGAGCTAACCACTAATGTGCTTTATGACATGTGCCCTATTGATGCTTTAGAGTTTGTGCTTATTAATTCTGTAAACACATATACTAATGAATACCATGACACAAATGCAGGCACAAAAATTCATGTCGGTAGCTTAACAACACTTGTTGAATCACCCCCACTTATGACCTTAACTCATGATGTTATGAACATGGACATTAACTCAATAGAAAACAACTCAACCTATTTTAATTTTGAAAATATGGAATCAAAGGTTGATATTGTGAACTATGTGAACTTTCTAAAGGGCACGCCTCTCATGTGTGTATCAAATGCAGTTGTGGAATGTCTTGAAATAAGCTCACGGTTGAAACCATCCATTGAGGAGCCACTAAAATTAGAGCTTAAATAGAGTCATTAGCACACTTTTTTACTTAATATTTATTTGTTTTATTTAATAAATAGTATTTTTATGGCAAAAAAAATTAAAATATAAATTTTTTAGTGAAAAGGGGTGAAAATATAATTTTTGGAATTTTTTATGAATTTATATGCATGACCAATCAGGAGCTACAATGTGTCATGCCAAGCAGGCAAAGGAGTTGACTAGGAAGCCACGCAGACTCTACCCAAGCACAAGAGGGGACAAAATGTATGCCATGTGTCAGCACAGAGTTCAATCCGAGTTTGAAAATTGGTCAACGTGCTATGTCATGTGTCGCTAAGTCATTGCTCTACACGTTCCACCTGTGCGCCACGCCATTCATTTCTACAATCACGTCATGCCACATGTCACTAACTATGTGAGCTTTGACTCTGACTGGTCTCCCCTACCACGCGTCGCTCCCTAATTCACCCAATGAATTTTTTGATGCCATGTGTCACGCTGTGATTGGCTAGAATTGTCAATTTTGCTTGTTTTGATTATAGCCCTTGATTTGAAGTTGATCTAACGGTCCAGATTGCACCTAAGCTTTATTTAAGTACCTAATCACTCCATAAACCCTAATTGGCCTCTATTAGCATAATTTTGGTCAATTTTTGGAGCTAAAAGGAGAGAAAAATTCAAAAGATGACACAATTTTGGAGATTCAAGAGGAGATTAATACTACAATTCAAAAGATTGATTGTATTTTTTTCTACTCCATTTTTTATCAATTTTATGTCTTTAAATATGAAAAATATGAGCTTTATGAACACAATTATGTGTAATTAATTTATTAATCTAGGGATCTTATAAACCATATTTTCATCATGTGATGATCTATTACCCCAATTATAATTTTAATTTAATTATATTATTTTATCTTATTTTTATGCTATTAATTGTTTGACCAATAATTTATCTATAGAGACAATTAAATAGATTTCAGAGAATTATTTAATTGTTTGTATTGATTAAATAACATGCATAGTTTCTAGGTAGAGATATATGATTCTTATGTATGTGATACATAATTGATGAACTTAATGAGTAGTATACAATTTAATTGGCATTAAAGTGTGATTAAATTAATTACTATATGGAGTGTAGTTTACTTGAGAAAGAAATATATGTTAGGTTAGACTCAATTGATCATTTAAATAATTGTTATTATATTAGGGGATTTTAGCGATTCGCATGTTTAGAAAATTGAGAGATTAAGTATTCCTAGATATTTTCTCATATATCTTTTCAGTCACAAAATCTGATTTAATTAATTATTGCTATTTACTTTTAGTTATTTTAATTTTACTTCCTTAAAATATAAAAACACTAAAAAAAATTGATTTTTATTATTTTTAGTTTTAAAAATTAGTTTCTAATAAAATAATCTCTATGGAAATGATCTTTTTTATCATTATATTGCTTGTTGCGATATATATACTTGCATATTCATTGCACACACTTCCTGTGTGGCCGATCAAATATTCAGTTATTTGAAAAATTTAGCATAAGAAAGCATGTTCTCGATCACTTCTAATAAAGGTAAATTAATATTAACTTTAGAAAGCATACAAAAATGATCAAATAATTTCTTATCTTATTTGGATTCCTTCAGTCGGTGTAGAAATTGTGTTGACTACATATGTTGTTATGATGCTTTATGATTTTTGGGAGTGTTAGTTGACTCCCTAATTCTTTTTTCAGAAGGTTTATCATTATTAGCAATTGTGTCTTCAATGTGGGAGATTATGACTTCACCTTCTTTATTACCTATACTGAATGGTAAATCATTAGACATTTCAGTTAATATTTTATTGACTATCAAACCACTTCGAAGGATTGTAACATCCTTTGCTTGTTCTGCTTAGCTAGACATCTTCCCTTTTTCTTTTCTTTTTGACATTTACTTTGCAAGTTGCCCAACTTTGACTTCAACATTTTTTACCAAAAGCTATTACAGATTTCAACCTTTGATTGTTCATTAATTGGTTGTATTTATTAATTTGAATAAAAACATTCAACTTATCTTTTATTGTTGGCTTGGATTGATTTTATGGGTAAGGTTGGTTTTCATATGGCCTTTGTGTTTGGTTTTGTGCATATGCTTGGTAATTTTTTGGATAATTATAGTTTTTGTAGTGATATCTTCGTATGTAAATGGCTTCCTCCAAGGTATCCACACTATAATTTCCTGCATTTGAATAGTTAAAAGCATTATGTCCAATTAAGCGATATAATTCACATACCTCTTGTTTTGACTTTTGAATGGTAGTGAGAATTTGCATTTGCTTTGTCAATTTTGCAAGTTGCAAGGCCATTTTATTACCATAGCCAACTTTATCGACTCCTAGTCTTCTTCCTCGAGCATTATTTTATTGGGAATTAGCACCCAATATCTCATAAAGCTCATAAGTTTCTTCTGTTATTTTTTCTACCATAGCTCCTCCTGCATCATTATCAATAGTATATTGGCACTATTGTGCTAGTCCATCATAAAAGGACCTATTATGTACTTGTAGTGGATAACTATGGTATGGGTATTGAATCAAAAGTATCTTGAATCTTTCCTAATTTTCGTGGAAAGGCTCTCCACCCATTTGATAGAATGTTGCTATTTTTTCCCTTAATTTTGTAGTCTTTTGATGGGAATAGTACCTACCCATAAACTTACTATAGGCTATCTCCCAAGTAGTTAATGAATACGAATATGGAGTCATGAACCAAGACATAGCTTTATCCTTGAGGGTGTTAGGAAAACACTTCATCCTAAACTATTCTTCATCCAATCTCTACAATGGAATTATTTGCGTAGGAGGATATAATTCTCTAATAAATTTTAAAGGGTCTTTATTAGAGGTACCGTAACATGAAGGTAACAAGGAAATTCCTTGTAGCCTTTCCAAGTTGTATGCAAGAGCTAGTATTTCCAATGATAGGCAATGTATACTCCTTCATCACTTTCATTTTAGCATCACCCATGTCTACTTGAACTTGGGTTTGTTCATCTTCCTCCTGATCAACGTTCATCTTTTTTTATATTTGTTTTATCCTATAGATGTTAATAAAAAGTATAAATTCCTTTCTCAAAGATCTCTTATATTTTGTACATTAATAACAAAAATTAAGATAGTAGATCACTTAATTCTATCAAATGAGTACTATCAGAAGTAAAAAAGAAAAATACATACTATAAATACATTAGTATAATAATTCAAACTAAAAAATAACTTATTACACACAAGTATAAACAAAAATTAAAATAATAAAATAATTAATAAAATAAAGAAAATTAAATTAAAAATAAAGAATTGTTAAAAGAAAAGAAAATTACAATTTTTTTAATTTATTTATTTTTTATTGTTTTTATAAAAATAAAAATAAAATAAAGTTTTAAAAGAATATTACAATTTTTTTAAATAAAGGAAATGAATTTTTTCAATGAAAATTTAAATATTAAAATATCTAAAATTAATTAATAACTTAGATATTTTAGAAATTTAAATAAAAACTCATAATATTTATACCACAAAAAGTTTTTAAGATGTTGGTAATAACGATTTAAAAATGTGATTCCTACTCGACAATGGTGCCAAAAGCTTGATGTATAAACTTATTATATATAAATTTTGTAAGATTAATAAAATAACTCGTAAGTGTACAAATCATTTATATAAAATAATAAGTATACTTTTAAGATCAGTCTAAAGATCAATCATTTGGTTTTTAAATCATTCAATAAATTTATAAAAATAATTAAAAACCTAAACATCTTGTCATGATTGTTTTGGTTGAGTATATAAACTAATGACATAAAAGTAAAGATAGATTCAATAAACATTTACCGTATAGTGGATAATTTATGGGATATATTAGTTAGTTAATCATTCTTGTTCAATATTAAGTAGGGTATTAAAGATATGAATTAAAATTATTGATTCTCCCTTTTGAATAAGAAAATATCCTAAGGTAGGGATCAAAATTCTTTTGTTAATAAAAAACCAATCAACATCCTAAGGTTGGGATAACTAAATTGATTAATTATTAAATTTTGATTTATTTCTAAGGAAATAATAAACTATCTAATTACTACCTAAGGCGGGGCATGTAAGTTACACTTTCATTCAAGGTGCCAAAATTGAGTTTATGATTTAAGTATCTGAAACTAACTGTTAGATTTTAAAACTATTATGAAGGATATATCGTCAATATATCTTCAATAATAATTCTTATAAAAATCTTTGAAATAAAGTTCACTCTAACTATACATTTGATATAGATCAAAAGATCTAAGAGCATTACTATAAATCGGATTTAGATAATTTAAATCCTAAATCTAACTCTCTTCTTTATTATGAAAAATACTTCATCTAAATATTTTTTATTTACAAACTTTGTTTTAATCTTGATAAAGAAATAAAACTTAATTTGTTTTGTAAAAATGTTTAATCTATTTTAATTTTTTACAAGCATAATAACGTTACTAATATCTCATATTATTTATAGGTAGATATGCATATTTTAATAAATGATCAATAAATTAAACAAATAACATATAAAACAACACTTAGAGAGAATCTGAAAATAATACATTTAAATATACCTCAATAGAATTTTTTATGTTCTGGAAAACCTCTAAATAGAATTATTGCAGTGTTTATTGAATTGAAACTAAAAACTATTATATAAACTAAATTTGTTTAACTTTCAATTGAGGGAAGAACTTTAAACTAATAAATGAAAAACTAAGAAATAAATGATAAGAAATCAGCTAAAAGAGAGAGCTGATGGAATTCTGGGATTTTTTTTATAATAGATATAAAGTCCTATTTAGAAGGTGAGCAAAATAAAAAAAATGTGAAAAATTTTACTTGGTGTTGTGGCATACAACTTTTCTGTGCTACGACATACACAGTCTATACATGATTTTCCACATGGTCCACTTTATTCACGTCGCGGCACATAATTTTTTCATGTCGTGACCTGTATCATATTTGGGATACAATCTGTATCAATTTGGAACCCTTTTTCCTTTTATTTTCTTTTTCCAATTTTAAAGATATGTAATGCTTTAATATATTTTCATTTCAATCCTCTAAGTTGTAATGGAATGCTTCAAGTATAATTCTTCAAGTTGAATATTTTTAAATAGAAGAAATAACTAAAAATAATAATAAAATATACCCTTGATTCTAAACATAGAGATTTGAATAAAATGATAGTAAAACAAGAAAATACAAATGTATATAATCAAATAGTATAAATAATGATATATTAAATTCTTTTGAGCACTTATCAAGACCATCGGCATGACAGTAGTGAGGTTGGCTATTGAGCTTGGGTGATGTCTATAAATATCCCCTCTCTTTGTGTTTTTTATCTAGAAAACAATTTAGTAGAGCTCTATCAAATTGACATATCATTTTCTATTTTTAGATCACTTTTTTCTTAAGTGTTGTTCGGTACTAGTAATTTATGACTGTGTGAAAAAATTGTACTCTTGAGTGGTGAGTACTCGAGGTGGTGTTTGCAAGTGGTTTTATGTGAAGAGCCTTTGTGGCTTTCATCCATGTGTTTGCTAATAGTTGCCTTCGTGTACCTTTCTCTTATGTGAGGAGCCTATGTGGTTGTGGCTGTGAGCTATGGGTCAATTGTTAGCTACTTAGATGCAACTTTTTATTTGTGATAACATCTCTGTGAGATTGAGATGAGTTGAATTGTAGAGTTCTCATATCTATGGTGTGTGTGATAAGTCAGATTGGGTGGTTTGGTTATTCTTATCAAATTGCCATAAATAGATTGATTGTGTTTCCATAATTTATGGTTTGTGGATTGACTGTGTGTCCTACCTTAGTTATTGGTAGTTCGTGATTGAGGGTGGTCATCACGAGATGATTGCATAACATCTAGTGGTGTTGAATTCGGTGGAAAGTTAGGTTCGTGTGTCGAACCAAGTCATCATGAAGGCAATAAGCGAGGATTGCAATATGTAGTTTGGACAATGATCCTGGCTGATAGAGATAATGAGGGATTTTATTTCTACCAGGTTGTAATTTTTTTATTACTTAGTGGATTTATTTGATTCCAAGTGGTTGTCATAAGCAACCTGAGGATGTTACCACATAGGCAAAGATTCTATGTGGTGTTATGCATGCTATAATATTTGGCTAGTACAATTAAAATCTAAATTATGTATGTCTCCACATATTGAATTTTAAACTATGATTAGAAAGATTTTATTGTTTATTACTTTCTTTTTGAATTATGTATAATATAATTGTTGCTTATTTCTAGATTTTTGTGATTAATGCATTCATTACTTTCCATTAAGAGTTTATGTTTCTATTGTATGTGTGTTTAGAATGAGTCTTTAAGGAGTTAGTGTCTCCTTAACTTGATTGTGTATCGGGTCTTGGACTCCTTCAATGTTGTTATGCATGATTAGATTGTTGTGTTAGTATAATCTAAGTTTCTATCGTGTATGTACAAAGATACTAGATCTAGATTCTGATTAGAAAATATTTTTGTTTTGTGTAGTTGCATGTTTTCTTTCCTTTACTTGTAGCATTCCTACAGCTTTCTGTTTATTGTTTTTGTTGTATTAAATTAATCTACCAACTTCATATTAATTTATATTGCTTCTACTTTTTATTTGCATGTGAGTTTGGTGTGAGTCTCTAAGGAGTCTTATCTCCTTACCTTAGTAATATACCAAACCTCAGATTCTTTAATACGGTTTGCTATATTATGTATGATGTATGCTGTGAAAGTACAATCATCATTTATCGAATATGTTCTCACATATGAGGTCTTAAAATGATTGGAAATTCTTTATAGCTTTTTCAGTATGTGTGACTATTTCGTATGTTATGCGATATTTTCTATATTTTTGCATGCTGCTAGCCTAGACATGAGCCTCTAGCTTAGACATGAGCGTGTGAGGCACACCATCACTATTGTCTTTCCACAATTTGTTCTTCCTTACTTCTAGTTATTTTTTGTATGTTAAATTGTGCATGTTGTTTTGCACTTACGCTTTGTTATTTGCATAATTGATGTTTCTGAGACTTGCTTGGTCGAGTTGGAATAAAGGTCCCGAAAATATTCCATGAGTTGGAGTTTCCACCACTTAACTAGGTACCGGTTGCTTATGAGTGTTTAAAAAAATACTAAAATTACCATAATTTAATCTATTTTAATTAATTAAATAGATTTATATTTGTATGATGTTATCATATTTTTATATAAAAATTTCTTTTTGAATCACTTGTATTTTTATAGTTTTCAAGGTATTTTTTCAAAAATAAAGACTTCAAAAAAAATTATGGACGTAATACATACAAGTATGTAGAGAAGAAAATAAGGAGAAGTAAAAAAAATGGAAAAATTGGACAAAATGGGTCAAAATGGTCAAAAATGCCCCAATCCCCCGCCAATGCCCGTCTTGTGTGCATGCCCTACCTATCCTATGCGTAGCTTCGCGCATCGCAGGCCAAGATCCACACCCTTATACACTCTCATGCGTGAGCACCAATGCCCAGCCATGCGCATCTCTACCTACACGCATGCCAGCATGTTCGAAACGTGTCTAACACCCATTTTCAAGATATTTTTTTCACTTTTTTATCCTTTTCCTCACCTATAAAAGGAAAATTTCCCCTATAGTAAATATCATCCTCTCAAGATCCCTCAAGATGCCTAAAAATCTCATCAATTTTCTCTCTCTCTAGATTTCTCTCTCTAGAAAGCTTTTTTGTTTTTTTTCATTTTAAAGTTCTCTTTTTGAGAAAAACTAGTTATGCTTTTATAAATTTATAGTTTTTGATTCAATAAATAGAAATGCAAATCTGTTTAGAGATTTTTCATAAACAGAATTAACATCAAAGTTCTGTAAGGATTCTATTGAGATATAATTTTAAAATGAATTCTTTATAATTATTTTTATGTTTTATTCTTATATGTTATATTTAAAATGTCTAACCCCTTCAAAGGTAGCATTTAAATAATTCATTTTCAATCTCTTAGAAAAAAAGAATTAATTTAATTAATTATCGACCTCATTCATAGGTGTTAATTGATTCGTTTAATTAATAAAGAATATCTAACCCCACCAAAGGTGGTATTTATATATATATATATATATATATATATAAAGAGAATCAATAAATATCAATTTATATTTTTAATAACCTAAATAATATGAGCATGTATAATTAACTTAGTTATTATATCCATAAATACTACATTGTTATGAATGATAAAAATTTGCATAATTGTTTATTGAATCCATATCTATGTTTATTTTTTTTTATACTATTAGATTAAGAAGCACAAAAAAATCAAAATATTATGACAGAATGTTTAGAATTTAATTTCATTTTTAAAAGTGTGAATAATAAATTAAAAAGCATATATATTCATTCTTTAGATTGACTTTAGGAGTATACTTGTCATTTTCTATAAAATGATTCGTGCACTTGCGATATTTTTACAAATATAAATTCAAAATATTTACAAAACCAGTATTGCTAACCCGATGCCGATTTTGTTCATCAGTTGCCTATTTGAGAAGGAAGAAAAATTGATCTTTTATGCAATTGTTCCTAGTATGTAATTCTCATATTGTGTGTAATTCTTATACTATAAATATATAAATAGAGTTAACTACAAAATACATACAAGAAGCATAGAAAATTAGAGAGAAAATATAGAGAATTATAGATTTGAAGCTGAAGCAAGTTAGAGGCAAGAAGAAGTTAGAGATCTACCATAGACAATCAATAGTTTTTCTTCTTCTTTTTTGATCGTAAATATTTTAATGATGACTCTTTCAAAATTTATGTATGACAAGTTTATTATGTGATGTGGGCAATTTTTAAACCCTAGACTCACTTGATTACTTTAATGTTATAACGGATTCTTAGTTTCAATTCCTGATTTTTAATGTGTTTGACTCTGTGCATAAATTCTAAGACTATGCAAATATGAATTAGAGTAGCTAACTAATTTATTGCATGAATATGTTTAATGTTAGTTTAAGATGTTGGTATGTAATTATTAATATTCTTATTTAAAGTAATACATTGTAGCTATGCATGACAAGTAGGGTTGAAAACCTTTGTTAAAAGTTATCAATGATTATAATCTTGTGTAATTTAGTCATCTAATCTTTAGAACTTAATGTAATAAATGGATTAAATCTAATAGGTGTATCTCTAGGTTTTTCAGGATTTAAATTGGTTAATAAATTGTATCATTAATCAATAAACGGTAAGAAAATATGGTATATGAAGTCTTGTACTAAGTGTATATAAATTTTCAAAATTAAAGTTAAGAATGCAAGAATGATTCTAGGTTACGTAGTAATATAGAATTGAAAAACTAAATATTGATTAATGAAATAATTGGTTAAATTGTATACTAATATTGAGGATAATCTTATGATTACATTTTCTCTCCATTTGTGTTCAATTTATTTTATTTATTACTTTATGTTATTTTTTTTAAAACTTTTTTTAAAAAAATATCTTTTACTAGTCTACTAACAAGTTAATAAGTAGTGGTAGTTATCGTTAACAATCATGGTGTGTATGGTAACTCTTAATCTTAATTTACTTATCACTTAGTATTTTGATCACATTTATTTACTTGTTTTCAAACATATCATTTTACATGGAAGTAGACAACTGAATCCGGCACCGATGATTGCAACTTTCCTTTCCATTTTCTGGGAATTTGAATAAGAAAAGATAGAAGAAAAACATCAATACGCAGCAATGGTAGCTTGGATACTCTGGACTCCAGATAATTTACTCCATTTATACATTTCTCACGCTAACCAGATTAAGGGCATTACGTTTCGGCCTTCATCCATAAATGAACGCCAAAAAAAGTGTAATCAAGCATTCAAAAAGCTTTTCCATTCTTCTGATTCTTTTCCAACCAAGTATCCCAAAAAGCTACGACTGGTATCGATAGGACAAAATGGGAATTCTTTGACAACCTACAATATATTAAATGATAAACTCACACGCATATCACCATTTACCCTGTGAGATGATTTATCAGTTTATGATCAAAGTTTCAGAACTTTGGGGTTTTTTTTTCTTTGCAAGGAGGTTTTTCAGGCATGAATGATATCAAAAGACTTGAATTTTGTAAGCCTTTTTTAACACCTCACACATGCTAGTGCACGCAAGTGCAGCTCATGCCTTTCCTTAATTATTCTCAGGGACATAATTTTCAAATAACTAAAAACAAGAGTGACTGAACCGCCATGAGTTGTTATGATCAATCTAGATAATAACTTTCCTTTTTATACTCCTCCATCTGGGTATAGGAGGCAGCTATGGCTGAAACTTTTTGCCTTTGTCAGCACTTTAAACACTATAAAATGGGTCTAGCAAAAGCATTGAACTCAATGAGCAGAACATAACAATAGGTCATGTTCCACATAACATAACAATTGGTCTTGTTCCAAATAACATAGCAACCAAATTGCACTGTCTACAAACAACATTACAATTTTAATAGAATGCTTAATGACAAGTAGAAGTACTAACAGCAAGAAAGAACAGGCCAACATACAAATTAAACAGTCACCTTTAAGTCCTATGTGCCTTAGAGTTTACTGACTTTTATCTTTGAAAGGCTTCCCATTTCCTTAGCTTTCTGCCTCAACACAAATTTTTGCACTTTTCCAGTTGAAGTCTTGGGAAGATCACTGAAAACAACAGTACGAGGAGCCATGTAACGAGGTAAACGGTTCCTACAAAAACTAATAATCTCCTCTACACTTGCATTGCATCCATCCTTCAACTTAACAAATGCACAGGGTGTCTCACCCCAGTGATCATCAGGCCTCCCTACAATTGCTGCCTCAAGAACAGCTGGATGACTAAAGAGAACAGATTCCACCTCAATTGAACTTATGTTTTCTCCACCAGAGATGATAATATCTTTTGCACGATCCTTTAATTCTATATAGCAATCTGGGTGTTTCACCCCTAAGTCTCCACTTCGGAACCATCCACCACTAAATGCAGTCTCTGTTGCTTTAACATCTTTCAAGTATCCACACATCACTGTGTTGCCTCGGAACATAACCTCACCGATGGTTTTCGCATCCGGTGGTACACTCTTTAGTGTCACAGGATCCTTCACATCTACTTCCTCCATGCAGACATGTTGTAGACCCTGCCTGGACCTGATCTTTGCCTGTAAATCTGGAGGCAGAGAATCCCATTCAGGCTTCCAAGCACAAATTGTTCCAGGACCATATGTTTCAGTTAAACCATATGAGTGCATTACTTTAAATCCTAATTCTTCCATCTTGAAAAGTATATGAGAGGGCGGTGGAGCACCCCCTGTCATGACTGACACCTTGCCTGGCAGTGGCCTTTGCTCACTTACTGGTGCATTTATAATCGTGTTCAAAATTGTAGGTGCACCGCCCATGTGGGTTACTTTATGGCGAGAGATAAGGTTGAAAATCCCTTTTGCAGTAACATTTCTCTGGCAAATATTTGTGCCTCCCTGAGCAGCCACAGCCCAAGTAAGACACCAACCATTACAATGAAACATGGGGACACACCACAAATACACAGGAATGGAACCCATCTCATTGAGAAGAACTGATGCCAGAGAATTGAGATAGGCACCTCTATGGCTATAGATGACACCCTTTGGACTTGATGTAGTACCTGAAGTATAATTAAGTGAAATAGCATCCCATTCGTCTTTTGGTCGTACAATATCAAAATCTAGTTTTCCTGTTGCTAATAGACTTTCGTATTCTAAATCTCCAATGGAACTAGAGTTGCTTATGTCAAAAGAGGCTTGATCACACTCTGGCATCAAGACTAGAAGAGGAAGCTTGGTTCTTGTCTTAGATAAGACATCAATTGCTCTCTTGGCCACATGGACGAACTGGTAGTCAACAAAAATTATTTTGGCATCTGAATGTTTAAGTAATACTGATACCATAGCAGAATCATGACGTATATTAAGTGTACAAAGAACAGCCCCAGCCATTGGAACACCAAAGTGTAGCTCATACATTGCTGGAATGTTTGGAGCCAGTGCAGCAACCTGATCAATAAATGGAGTTCAATCTCATATATAAATTAAAGTAATAAATTGTAAGACAAGAATGTTCTTCACCCCTCACATGGCAACACAAGAAAGAGGCTCTCTCCAGGAAAGAAACCTTATGAATTTCGAATACCCATACTGGTCCAAACAAATAAAAAATAAGTTTCGAGAAGAAATGCTTAAAATAACAGAAAAAACACTTGATTGTTGAAGAAAAGGGAAAACCAAACTTTTAATAATTTTCATTTCATTTAAATGAAAGAAAAATGATTGATACTCAGAAGTATTCATTCCCATCCATTTTTCTTTTATTTTTCATTTGTCATGTTTTTAGTTTAAAGGGTTCCTTTTAAAATGCAGTCTAATAAGAATGAGGGTCCTCTCCCACGATGTTGTAAAATATGCCATAAAATTGGAGAAATTTAAATAAGAAACTAATTGTAAATGTCACAATTTGCTCACCCTATGTTACATGGACACTTTTAAGACACCAAAAATCGTACACTTTTTTTACATTTTTAGGTGTCAAACACGCTCATTTTTCTTAATTTTCTAAAAATTTCCACTAAATTGGAGTGACTGACTGCTCATGTCATATTATGTCATTTCAACCTGGATATTTTATCAAAAAAGAAAAGTCCAAGTATCATACAAAGCACCAAGACCCAAAACAAGAAAGGGCTTTGGATCAATGACTCTCTTCACAACTCACAACACACAACACGCACTAGAATCATAATATGAAGAGCTTCCATACTCTCATAATACCAAGCTCTTTCCATTAAGTTAAGTTTTTCAAATAACCAGTGTTTCATATGCATTTACTACATCCAAGTCTTACAAATGAGATTGTTACCCATGGTCGATTTCAAAGCAAGTAGAGTTTGAAACATTTTTCCTAGCTTCACTTTGAAAGTCATCTTTCAACAAAACAACAGATAACAAAGCCAATAAATTGGTTAACAAATTTACAACAGGCTGGAAGTGTCATTTAAAATCCCTTTTTCTTAGAAGTCAAGCAGATGAAATACATTAGTTCACTAACAAGGAAAGTGAAGTGAGAAATTGCTATGCTTTCCCACAGGTTGAATATCAATATTCGTAATCAACTTTAACTGAAATTTCTACATGTGAAATTATAAAATCTTTAGAATATTAGTGTATAAAATGAGTGTCCCACATTGCTTTAGAAAAATACTAGTGTAATGTTTATAAATAGCATGAATCTTACCTTCTTTCGAAGTTAAACTTTTAAGATTAGAGCTTATATACTAAACAAAAATTTCATAGTATCAGAGCTTCAATTGATCAATAGATCAAGAAAAAAACTAATAGCTTCCCACGCAATAAAAAATATATCTAGGCGCTGAAAAAGTAAGAAAGACAATATCCCAAATGAAAATAAGTTAAAAATACAACCTATGTTTTGAGGGGATATTAGTATATAAAAAGAGTTTAATATTCAATTAGAAAATATAATAGTGTAATATTTATAACTTAATTTTAACTTTTTAGGATTAGATAGAAAAAGTGGATTATGCACAAAACAAAAGTATCATGTAATTCCTAATGAGACCATTAACTAAAAGCAATATAATCAGTGCAAAATATAAAAAAGACAGACAATTTCTTCCTTGTTTAACCCAAGGCCCTAATCATTCCAAAAGCCAAAACAGTAACGATTAAACTGTAAACATAAGGAAATGAGAGAAGGGTAAAGACTTCAACAAAACAAAAGACAACTCAGAAAATAAGAACAAAGAAAGAATCGAAGAAGTGTACATGAGAGGCCTGATTACTATACCACATCTCCGCGACAAATTCCCAAACGGACAAGAGCAGATGCGAGTCTAGTACACCGTTGAAGCGTTTCTATCCAGGTGAATTGGATATTACCATACACAATAGAGGGTCTATCTCTGTAAACAACAGCTGAACGCTCCAAGAAACTGATTGGAGATAAAGGGACATTGTTGGCGGAGCATCGGATCACACCCTCCATAGATGATCGCTCTCAAACAATTATGTCTCGGCTCATTGTGGTTAAGTAAAGCTCATTTTTGTTACTTAACTTGGAATTTCCAAGTTTTGAAACAGTTTTGTCGTTAGTCCAATTATATCCACGCCATTATACGGTCCAAATGCCATTCTGGTGTGCTAGTAATTTTGATATTAATATGTGGTAATTTTTCAATTAAGGCAAAATTTGTTAAATAGGTGGCGTGACAAAAAAAAATTAAATCTTTTGTTTTCCTTCAACTATTTCTGTCCAATAAAATATAACAAAAAATTATATAGGTTATTTGTACACTCGCGACAATTTAAAGGTAACAGTATTATATATATTGTTTGTTATTCTATTTAATCTTATTATTTATTAATATTGTGTTATTATTCTTTAATATTAACCTCTTTGATTAACTCACACATCCTTGATGAATATATGGTATCTGAACCAAAGGGGTGTTTTAAGTTCTTCGTTACAAATCATAGTTATTATTTTATATAATTATCTAACGCTTGTATATTAATATACATGTAACAAATATGGAAGAAGGATAATAAATCACTTTTAGGAGTGATTTCGTTACGACACCCATGGTATACTAGTAGAAAAGAACTAAAACAGTAATAAAATAACAACTATTTTTTATATAATAATTTAGAATATTTCTTTAACTTAATTTCAAACACGTAATTAAACATCTTGATAGTTAATTAAAGAAAATAATATTAAAACTTAAGAATTCATTATTAACAAAGATATTATATCGATAGTTAGTATTCATAAGTTTACAAATCTTCGTTTAAATTTGTCTTTAATTTTCTAGTTCAAAATTTATTTAGTTTTAAATTTTTACTTTCTAGTGTAATTTAAAAAAATGTTTAATTTTAATTCTCCTTTATATCCTGCATCGAAATCATTATCTTCCTCGTCGAGGAACAAAAACATTATCAATAATGATGAACTCACTATTAAAAACTTTTTCCAAATTAATTGATACTCGGAGAATTCTTAGGATTCATAAAAATCAAATTTATAAAACAAAGATGATGAATCTATTCAAAATAGATTATATTATCAAAACCGTGGAGAGAAATATCCAACTCTCTTCACCTTTCGAAAGCATTGAACTATTTTCAAAAGAATCATTACAAAAACATAATGAAAAATATTTCAATTATGTTCATATAGGATTAGTCCAAGTTGAATTAAAACCCTTGACTAAAGAAGATCTAAACACATCAATCCTAACAGCTCTATAAGATGCTAAATTCAATAATTTTTAGGATTCTCTGTAGGGAACAGTTGAGTCAAGTCTCTATTTGGGACCAATATTATTTAACTATTTTCCTAACTTTACAATCTTCTTAAGTGACAAAAATATCATGAAGTCACTTACATTACAAATCAAAACACACAACTACGATATAATCCCATGATCTATCCCAGTTGCCTTAATATTCATAGTGTATTACAAAGCAATGATGTATGCATTCAACACTGGACACATTCACCATTCTAGAAAGGGAGAAACACTCCTTCTACAAAGAGATCTCACAAAATAAAAAAATCATTCCAAAACCTATCACATGGAACCAAATCACCTTACCAGATGAATGGCTCCTTAAAGGTATGCCTCAACTAGAGTCAGAACCACAAGAACCTGAGGAAACATAACAAGTATGTTAACCACAACCAACAAAACATATTATTTTTTAACTATCTTGAATTATATTACTCAGACAAGGGATAGAACTACCCTTTCAAGCAAGCCACATTACCCAAAGAAACCAAATCTATTGAACCAGTTAGATCAATTGACATGGTCAACACTAAAAAGAAAACACTAGTATGGAAAACTTAAGATGGTACAATCAAGGCTAAAAAACCTCCATTGAGACCAATCACCTTTCTATATGCTCAAACCACGGTTGAAGCTTGTCCTTTGAAAAACCCTCAAGAAGACCATGCTACCAACCTCAAAAACATAGTTACCCAAAACAACTTTACCAATATCAGCCTAAGCACCTTAGGTAAACAACTTACTAGGATAGAGAAAAATCATAAAATTGATGTTCCCTCTACCTCCTATAAAGCTGTAGATAGTAAAGTTCAAAACCGTATTTTCAAACCCTTCCAAGTCTCCAAAATAGACCAAAAATAATGTCAATTTAAATAGCTATAACTTTTGATTCGGGTAACGAAATAACTGTTATAGCATATCAAATTAAAGCCCTTAGGCACAGTTGTTGATGGGTACGATCATTCCGGCTATAATATAACTTGCACCATTATTGATCCCAAAATAAACCTTACGTGTATCCTTCTTATATATAAAGGCACCGTTGTTGACGGGTACGATCATACCGGCACTAACGCACCAGACCCCATCAGAACTCCATAGTGAAGCATGCTTAGGTAAGAGTAGTACAAGGATAAGTGACCTCTGGGAATAGTTACAAATAAGAGAAAGAAATATTGTCGATCTCAAAAGAAATCTCATGCAAATCCTACTTATGTATAGTTGGTGTAATTGTTGATGAGTACGATCATGCCCACTCCAACTGATGTGATAAACTTTATACCTCGAAAAGTGGTATAAATGATGGAATTTGAGGTTGAAAATTTGGAGAACGGGGAAAAGCCTTAAGCAACTTGTAATAATCAAGTAGGGCTTCGATTTGATATGCTATAATAGTCATTTCATAGTCCGAGTCAAAAGTTATGGTTGTTTAAAGTTACAACTCGAATTTATTGATTTTTTGATAACTATGAACAGTAGCAAGCCCTCTTTTTTTAAGAACAAAAATGAATTAAAACATAAAGCACAAAAAAAGAAAAAAATCCTTCCATCGTAGTTCTGTGTTTTCTTTCAATTTTGTTTTCGTTGTTTTTTCTTTGGATTTCGCTTCCTAGTTCCCTTTGAATTCTTCCTATCTATGAAAATTTTTTCTTGTACTGTATTTTCTGTGTTCTTTAATCCATTTTTGTTCTACTATAAAACCTTTTAAAAAAAAGAAAAGGAGGAGAGATATTGCTGCTATCCGTAGTCACAGAAAAATCGATAAATTAGAATTGCCAATTTAAACAGCTATAACTTTTGACTAGGGTACAAAATAACTTTTATAGCATATCAAATCGGAGCACTAATGCTCCATTTTTAACGAGTGCCATTATACTAGCATTAATGCACCGGATCCCATCAGAACTCTATAGTTAAACGTGCTTGGGTGAGAGTCGTACTGGGATGGGTGACCTGATGAGTAGAATCGGTATCGCCAATCTTGCCATTACTTTGGTTTTATATTTATAAAACTCTTGCAAGTGCACGAATCATTTTATAGAAAATGATAAATATACTCCCAAGGTCGATCTCAGGAAGGAATATATGTGCTTTCAATTTATTATTCAAACTTTTAAAAATTAAATTAAATCATAAACATCATGTCACAATATTTTAGGGTTTTGGTTTTTTTTAATCTAAAAACATAAAAATAAACATAGATACAGATTTAATAAACATTTATGCAAAATTTATCATTTATAATTATGGAGTATTTATGGATATAATAACTAAGTTAATTATGTTTGCTCATATTATTTAGTTTATTAAAGATATAAATTGATATTTATTGATTCTCTTTTTTTTAAATGAATAACACATTTGGTGGGGTTAGATATTCTTTGTTAATTAAACAAATCAATTAACACCTATGGGTGGGGTCGATAACTAATTTGGTTAATTAAATTAATTCCTTTTTCTAAGAAATTGAAAATGAACCATTTAAATGTCACCTTTGGTGGGGTTTGACAATTTAAACTTTATTCAAGATGTTTAAATTAAACCTAAGAATTTAATTATTCGAGTACTAACCTTCAAATATTTAAACCATTACTGAAAATATGTTGTCAATACATTCTCAGATAATAATTCTTATAAAAAAATTTGAAATAGAGCTTCACTCTAACTATCGGGCGATTGTACCAACAAATAAAAGATCACTACTTTAAATCAGATCGGATAACTAAACATTAAAATCTAATTTTCATATTTAAGTTTGTATTGAAAAATAATATATTTCTCTCTAACATTCATAATATAAAATCTTGAATAAAAACAAAATCAATTCATTTTATAGATTTTTACCTATTTAATATTTCGCAAGCATAACAACATTATTATTATATCATGCTTACAAATAGCCAACAATGTTAAATTTAATCACAGAAAAATTAAATATAACATATAAGAATAAAATATAAAAAATAATTGTAAAGAAAATAAAATCCTTATAGTGCTTTGATGTTAATTCTGTTGTTGGGAAACCTCCAAATGGATTTGTATTTCCATTTATTGAATCAAAAAGCTAAAAATTTATAAAAACATAACTAGTTCTTCTTAAAAAGAGAACTTTAAAACTAAAAAAACCAAAAAAAACTAAGAAATAGAGAGAAAAGGCTAAGTGATAAGAGTCAAATTATTGCATTTTTGTTATGATTTAAATGTTGATATTTGTGTGAAATTTGTATTTATTTGATTATTTAATCCACAAATGTCATTTCACGGGTATTTCGTGTTTAAAGTGCAATTTTAGGTAAAATCATGATTTTGGAGAAGTTTGGGACAAATTTCAATGATCGGGATTGAGTGAAAATAAAAAGAAAACAATGTTTTAAAATTTGGAAATCCCGCCACCGTCGAGATGATTCTCGCCGCCGACGAGATGATTCTTGCCGCCGGTGAGAATCAGAGGAACCAAAATTTTAATTTTTCCAGAAATCTCGCCGTGGCGAGAATAATGTCGCCGCCAGCGATTTTCGTCCGAAAACACATTTTTTATGTTATTTTGTTCCAAAATTGCCCCCAAACCCTAGATCTATATATACCATAAGATGGAGAAAGAGACCACAGCAAAGAGGAGGAGATCTGAGACATTTTTGGAGGAGAAAAGGAAATTTTGGAAAAGCTTGAAGGATTATCACCATTGTTGCTTCCAAGTGTTCATCTTCAAGAATTTTTCATCTCTTCTCCTTAGCTTTCATTTTCTGCATTTTATTCAGATTTGTTATTCATGGATTCAATTGAGATAATGTTTGTTCTTATTTCCATTATGAACTGATTCATTTTTGCTAAGGCTATGATGTAGTTGAATCAAGGAAATCTGATTTCTTTTGTTATTGTTATATGAGTTCATTAATTTCAAGTTGAGTATTTATTTTCATACTTAATGCTTTTAAATTTTTGGCCAAGATTTAGATGATTTGTTGCATTATATTGAGACCGAGAGGAGATGTGTAATGAATGCTTGTTATGATAAATACCGTATGTTGAATGCGAGTGTGAGACCTAATGCATGATGTATGTGGTTATTCTAGAAATTTCATAAATCGTAATGTGCTTGTTTGTGATTAAATCTTCATAGAAATATAGTTGGTTTTCATAGATAAGTAACTCTAATATAACTCGAGAGAGAGTATTAAGTAAATTTGGGTTTTTCAACCATCACTTTTAGCTTTGATTCTCATATAACATGACTTGAAATCAGATTGAATTGATTTAGCGAAATCAAATGCCTTAGCATTTTTAATCATTTGTGAACAACATTCAATTGTGTTATTTGCGTTTATTTTTAAGTTAATTTGCTTCTTAAAAAATTTCAACAATTCGGTTTTCAAATAAAATTAGGATTAGTCAATTTCGGCACTTAGTAATGCCATTCCTTGTGATTCGATATCCGTACTTTTGTACACTTTATTACTTGAACGATTCGTACACTTGCAAAAATAAGCATCACTAAGAAACTTATTTTTTTAGGTGTGTTTGGTGTTTTTTGGTGTCTTTTGTAATGGAGGAGATGAAGGTATTTATAGGTGAGGAAAAGGGTAAAAAGGTGGGAAAAATGATAAAAAAATAGGAAAAATGTGTAATAGGCGGATGTTGATGTCATTGATGATGCAAAATGGATAGGCACTAACGTAAGTGATGATGCAAGCAGTGGTATATTGGGGCGTAGCGGCGTGCACGGGTTTGGGCAGATGCGCGCAGATGGGCGGAGCGGCATGCACGGGTTCGAATGGATTCGAGTAGATGTGTGAGTGAGTTCGACGTTGTTCGGGCGTTGCGCAGATGGGAACAGATGCGTAGGTGGATACTCGACATTGTGTGGTGTGCTGTGTGTGTTTCTTGGTACAATTGGGCACATTGTGCACGTTTCTCGGCACGATTAGGCAGTTGTGCTCGCGATTTTGGCCTTTTTGACATTTTGTTAAATTTTTCCATCTTTTTTTATTTTTCCTCATTTATTTCCTCAATATATTTGTGATGTATTGCTTTAAGTATTTTTCTTCAAGTCTTTAAGTTATTTTTAAAGCGAAAATAATTGAAAAACAATAATAATATCTGTGATTCCGAAAAGATAAATTTGTATAAAAATATGATGAAATCATATAAATATATTTTTAATCAATTAAAGTACATAAAATCATGATAATTTTAGTGTTTTTTAAGCACTCATCATGACCTCTAAGGAATTCCTCAAGTTGCATCCTTTTTTGCTCAAAACTTTGTTTGCCCCCGATATAGAGTCTTCTTTTCTTCTCTTCAACAAAGAATATATGAATAGTTTCAAATAAGAGAAAGAAATATTGTCAATCTAAAAATAAATCTCACATAAATCTTTCTTATGTATAGTTGGCACAATTCTTGTTGGGTGCGGTCATGTCTACTCTAACTGATGTGGCAAACTTTAAACCCTCAGAAAGTGGGGTAAATGATAGAATTTGAGGTCAAAAATGTGGAAATTGAAACATAGCCCAATGAAACTTGTGGGATTTGAGTGGGGCTTCGATTTGATATGCTATAATAGTAATTTTGTAATCCAAGTAAGAAGTTATAGTTGTTTAAAATTACAATTCGAATTTGTCGATTTTTCAGTAACTACGAACAGTAGCAAAATTTATCTTTTTTTAACAAAGATAAAATGAACACATAAAATAAAGCACAAAAATGAAAAATAATCTTCCCTTGTAATTTTGCTTTTTCTTTCAATTTCGTTTTCGTTATTTTCGTATTTGGATTTCTTTTTGTAATTGCCTTTGAATTCTTCCTATCTTTTAAATTTATTTTCTTGTGTTATATTTTTTGTATTCTTCAATCCATCTTTATTTATAAAAAAAGAGGAGAGAGATTGTTGTTGTCAGTAGTTATAGAAAAATTGATAAATTAGAATTGGCATTTTAAATAGCCATAACTTTTCACTCGAGAAACGAAATGAGTGTTATAGCATATCAATGCGATCATGTCTACTTCAATTGATGCGGAAAACTTTAAACCCTCAAAAATTGATGTAAATGATAGAATTTGAGTTCCAAAATGTGGCCATATGGGCATAACCTAGTGCGACTTGTAGGAATCGAGCGAGACTTTGATTTGATATGCTATATTAGTCATTTCGAACAACACCAAGCTCTTTTTTTAAGCATAAAAATGAATTGAACAATGAAAATAAAGCACAAAAAAAACAAAAAAAATTCTTCCTATCTTTTAAATTTTTTTTCTTGTGTTGTATCTTCTATGTTCTTCAATCCATCTTTATTCTTCAATAAATTAAAAAAAACAAAGAGGAGAGGGATTGTTGTTATCTATAGTTAAAGAAAAGTCAATAAATTAGTGTTACCACTTTAAACAACCATAACTTTTGACTCAGGTAACGAAACGATTGTTACAACATATCAAATCGATGCACTAACGCACTGTTATTGACAGGTATGATTATTCTGCCCATAATATAACTGGCTCCATTGTTGTTCCCAAAATAAACCTTACGTGTATCTTCCCTCGTAGTTCTGCATTTATTTTCAATTATGTTTTCTTTGTGCTTGTCTTTGGATTTCGTTTCCTAGTTCCCTTTGAATTTCTCCTATCATTAAATTATTTTTCTTATGTTGTATTTTTTGTGTCCTTCAATCCATATTTTTTCTTCAAAAAAATATTTTTTTAAAATATAAGGAGGAGAGAGATTGTTGTTGTCCGTAGTTACAAAAAAATTGATAAATTAGAGTTGTCATTTTAAAAAGTCATAACTTTTTACTCGGGTAACGAAACGATTGTTATAGCATATCAAATCAAAGCAGTAACACACCGTTGTTGATAGGTACAATTTTTTTGGCCATAATATAACTTGCACTGTTATTGATCCCAAAATAAACCTTACATGTATCCTTCTTAAATATAAATGGCATCATTGTTGATGGGTGCGATCATACCAGTACCAATAGTTGATGGGTGCGATCATGTCCATTCTAACTGATGTGCCAAACTTTAAACCCTTAGATAGTGGTGTAAACGATAGAATTTCATGCCAAAAATGTGGCCAATGGGGCATATCCCAATACGAATTGTGGGAATCAAGCGGGGCTTCGATTTGGTATGCTATAATAGTCATTTCGTTATCCGAGTCAGAAGTTATGGTAGTTTAAAGTTATAACTCAAATTTATCAATTTTTCGGTAACTAAGAATGGAAAAAAACTCTCTTTTCTCTTTAAAGAACAAAGATGAATTGAACATAGAAAATAAAGCATAAAAAAAGAAAAAAATTGTCCCTCGTAGTTTTGCATTTTCATTCAATTTTGTTTTCATTGTTTTTGTCTTTGGATTTTGTTTCATAATTCCCATTTAATTCTTCCTTTCTTTTAATTTTTTTTCTTGTGCCATATTTTCTATGTTCTTCAATCTATCTTTATTCATCAAAAAAACTTTATTTAAAAAAAATGAGAGAGATTGACGTTGTCTGTAGTTATAGAAAAATTGATAAATTAGTGTTGCCACTTCAAGCAACCATTAATTTTTACTCGGGTAATGAAAGGACTTTTATAGCATATCAAATCGAAGCACTAACCCACTGTTGTTTATCCCAAAATAAATGTTATGTGTATCCGTCTTATATATAAACTGCATCGTTGTTAGTGGGTAAGATCACACAATCACTAACGCAATGGATCTTATCAAAACTCTATAGTTAAGCGTGCTTGGACGAGAATAGTTATAGGATGGGTGACCTCCTGAGAAGTTCTCATGTTGCACCCTTTTTTGCTCAAAACTTTGTTTCCTTCCCTTTGATATAGTCTTGTCTGCTCTTCAACAAAGAATACATGAATATTTACAAATAAGAGAAAGAAATACTATCAATCTCAAAAGAAATACTACTTATGTATAGTTGGCGCAATTGTTAATGAGTGAGATCATGTCCATTCCAACTGATGTGGAAAACTTTAAAGCCTCGCAAAGTTGTGTAAACGATAGAATTTGGGGTCCAAAATGTGGCAAACTAGGCTATGCCTAGTGTAACATGGAGGAATTGAGCGAGGCTTCCATTTGATATGCTATAATAATCATTTTGTTGTTTGAGTCAAAATTTCAGGCTATTTAAAGTTACAACTCGAATTTATCGATGTTTTGGTTACTACGAACGATAGTAAACTCTCTCATTTTTTTGAAGAAAAAAGATGAATTGAACACAGAGAATAAAGCACAAAAATGAAAAAAAAAATCTTCCCTCAGCTTTGTATTTTCTTTCAATTTCGTTTTTGTTGTTTATGTCTTTGGATTTCATTTCATATTTCGCTTTGAATTCTTCCTATCTTTAATTTTTTTTCTTTTGTTGTATTTTCTGTGTTCTTCAATCCATCTTTGTTCTTCAAAACAAGAATATTTTAAAAAAAGAAAAGGAAGAACGAGATTGTTGTTGTCCTTAATTATAGAAAAATCGATAAATTAGAGTTTCCACTTTAAACAACCATAACTTTTGGCTTGAGTAAAGAAACGACTGTTATACCATGTCCAATCGATGCACTAATGCACAATTTTTGATGGGTATGATCGTTCAAGCCATAATATAACTTGCACCATTCTTGATCCTAAAATAAACTTTACGTGTATCCTTCTTATATATAAACAACACAATTTTTAACAGGTGCGATCATACCAACAATAACACACCGGATACCATCAGATGACTGTAGTTAAGTATGCTTAGACGAGAGTAGTACTAGGAAGGGTAACCTTTTAGGAAGTCCTTGTGTTTCACATTTTTTACTCAAAACTTTGTTTTCCCTTGGATATAGTCTTTTCTTTTATTCAACAAAGAATACATGAGTAGTTACAAACTTTAAACCCTCAGTAAGTGGTGTAAACAGATGAATTTGAGGTCCAAAATGTGGAAAACTAGGCATAGCCCAGTGTCACTTGAAGGAATCAAGTGTGGATTCAATTTGATATGCTATAATAGTCATTTCGTAGTTCGAATAAGAAGTTATAACTATTTAAAGTTACAATGCAAATTTATCAATTTTTCGGTAACTACGAATGGCAGTAAACTTTCTCTTTTTTTTAAGTGCACAAAAATGAATTGAACAATGAAAATAATGCACAAAAAAATAAAAATAAAAATTCTTCCCTTATAGTTCTACATTTTCTTTCAATTTCATTTTTGACGATATAGTGTCCTCTCTTATGTTCCACCACGAAAACGTCTACAAGTAGTGCAAAGAAAGAAATATTGTCGATCTCAAAACAAGTCACACACGAATCCTACTCGAATATAGTTGGCGCAATTGCCGATGGGTGCGATCTTGTCCACACCGACTGATGCGCCAAACTTCAAACCCTCGAAAGGTGGTGTAAATGATGGAATTTATGGTCCATAGTGTGGATAACGAGGATATTCCATGTTATTTTTTGTAGTAATTGAGCAGGGCTTCGATTCAATATGCTATAATAGTCATTCCATTTTCCGAGTAAGAAGTTATGGCCGTTTAAAGTTACGGCTCGAATTGATCAATTTTTCGGCTGCTACGAGCGGTAGCAATCTCTCTCTCCCTCTCTGAACACCAAACACGAATTGAACATAGAAAATAAATCAAAATAAGAGGAGAAAAATCCTTGATCTATTCCAAAAAGTAGCAATGCGTTTTCTTTCATCTTTGGATTTTGTTTCTAGTTCCTCTTGGATTCCGCAAAATCCTTCTGATTTTTTTCCCCAGCTCTACTTTCTATGTCCTTCGATTCACATTTTTTCTTCAAAAAAATTTGTTTTTAAAGAGAGAGAGAGAAGAGGAGGAGAGAGATTAATGTTGTTTGCAGTTGGTAGAAAAATCGACAAATTAGGGTTGACACTTTAAAGGGCCATAACTTTTGACTCGAGCAACGAAATGGCTGTTGTAGCACATCAAAACAAAGCACCAATGCACCGCTTTCGAAAACTAAGATTGTACCAGCAATAACATAATTGGCAGCGCTGTTGATCCGAAAATTAACAATTTGTGTGTGCTTTTCCTCTTTAAACAACACCACTGTTGACGTCTACAAATAGTGCAAAGAAAGAAATATTGTCGTTCTCAAAACAAGTCACACACGAATCCAACTCGAGTATAGGTGGCGCCATTGCCGATGGGTGCGATCTTTCCCACACCAACTGATGCGCCAAACTTCAAACCCTCGAAAGGTGGTGTAAATGATGGAATTTGTGGTACAAATTGTAACGATTAGGGTTATGCCTAGTTTGTTTTTTTTGTACTAGAGCGGGGCTTCGATTTGATATGCTATAATAGTCATTCCATTGTCCGAGTAAGAAGTTATGGCCATTTAAAGTTACGGCTTGAATTTATCGATTTTTCAGCTGCTATGAGCGACACCAATCTCTTTCTCCCTCTCCGAACACCAAACACGAATTCAACAAAGAAAATAAATCAAAAGAAAAGGAGAAAAATCCTTGATCCATTCCCCAAGTAGCACTGCATTTTCTTTCGTCTTTGGATTTCGTTTTTAGTTCCCCATGGATTCTGCAAAATCCTTCTTATTATTTTTCCCCAGCTCTACTTTCTGTGTCCTTCGATCCACATTTGTTGATCCCAAAATTAACCATACCTGTGTGCTTCTCATGTATAAATGGAACCTCTGTTGACGGTTGCGATCATACCAGCACTAACGCACCGGATCCCATCGGAACTCCATAATGAAACGTGCATATGCGAGAGTAGTACTAGTATGGGTGACCTCTTGGGAAGACCTCGTGTTGCACACCTTTTCTCCCAAAACCTTTTTCCCCACAATATAGTGTCCTCTCTTACGTTCAACCAGGAGAACGTCTACAAATAGTGCAGAGAAAGAACTATTGTCGATCTCAAAACAAGTATGCAATCTTGTCCACACTGAATGATGCGCCAAACTTCAAACCCTCCAAAGGTAGTGTAAACGATGGAATTTGTGGTCCAAAGTGTGGCGAAATGGGCTATGCCCAGTTCGGTTTTGCAGTAATCGAGCGGTGCTTCGATTCGATATGCTATAATAGTCATTCTGTTGTCCGAGTAAGAAGTTATGGCTATTTAAAGTTATGGCTTGAATTAATCGATTTTTCGGCAACTACGAGCGGCAGTAATCTGTCTCTCCCTCTCCGAACACCAAAAACGAATTGAACACAAAAAATAAATCAAAAGAAAAGGAGAAAAATCCTTGATCCATTCCCCCCGTAGCTCTACATTTTCTTTCGTCTTTGGATTTCGTTACTAGTTTTGCTTGGATTACGCAAAATCCTTCTGATTTTTTCCCCATCTCTACTTTCTGTGTCCTTCGATCCACATTTGTTCATCAAAAAAACTTTGTTTTTAAAGAGAGAGAGAGAGAGAGGAGGAGGAGGAAGACGAGAGAGATTGATGTTGTCTGCAGTTGGGGGAAAATCGACAAATTAGGGTTGACACTTTAAAGGGCCATAACTTTTGACTCAAGCAACGAAATGGTTGTTGTAGCACATCGAAACGAAGCACCAATGCACCGCTTTCGACCACTAAGATTAAACCAGTAATAACATAACTGGTAGCACTGTACGTTGATCCCAAAATTAACCATACGTGTGTGCTTCTCTCGTATAAACGACACCTCTGCTGACAGGTGCGATCATAGCAGTACTAACGCACCAGATCCCATCCGAACTCCACAGTGAAGCGTGCTTGGGCGAGAGTAGTACTAGGATGGGTGACCTCTTGGGAAGTCCTCGTGTTGCACCCCTTTTCTCCCAGAACCTTTTTCCCCACGATATAGTGTCCTCTCTTACGTTTAACCACGAAAATGTCTACAAGTAGTGAAAAGAAAGAAATATTGTCGATCTCAAAACAAGTCACATGCAAATTCTACTCGAGTATAGCTGGAGCAATTTCCCATGGGTGCAATCCTGTCCACACTGACTGATGCGCAAAACTTCAAACCCTCAGAAGGTGGTGTAAACGATGGAATTTGTGTTCCAAAGTGTGGCGAACAGGGCCATACCCAGTTTTGTTTTTTAGTAATCGAGCGGGGATTTGATTCAATATGCTATATTAGTCATTCTGTTGTCCGAGAAAGAAGTTATGGCTCGAATTTAGGAGGTGAGAGATTGTTGTTATTCCCAGTTGGGGATAAATCGACAATTTGGGGTTGACTCTTTAAAGGCCATAACTTTTGAATCGGGCAACGAAATGGTAGTTGTAGCACATCGAAATGAAGCACCAACGCAATGCTTTCCAAGACTAAGATTGTACCAGTAATAACATAACTTGCAGTGCTATTGATTTTAAAATTAACCATACGTGTCTCCTTCTCTTGTATAAACGGCACCTTTGTTGACGGTTACGATCATACCAACACTAACGCACCGGATCCCATCAGAACTCCAGAGATAAGCATGCTTGGCTCCCCTTGGATTTCGCAAAATCTTTCTAATTTTTTTCCCCAGCTCTACTTTCTATGTCTTTCGATCCACATTTTTTCATCAAAAAAACTTTATTTCTAAAGAGAGAGAGAGAGAGAGAGAGAGAGGAGGAAGAGGAGGAGTGATTGATATTGTCCGCAGTTGGGAAAAATCGACAAATTATGGTTAACACTTTAAAGGGCCATAACGTTTGACTCGGGTAACCAAACGACTGTTGTAGCACATCGAAACAAAGCACCAATGCACCGCTTTCGACGACTAAGATTGTACTACCAATAACATAACTTGCAGCACTGTTGATATCAAAATTAACCATATGTGTGTGCTTTTCATGTACAAACGACACCTCTGTTGACAAGTGCATTCATACCAGCACTAATGCACCGGTTCCCTTCAGAACTCCGTAGTGAAGCATGCTTGGGCGAGAGTAGTACTAGGATGGGTGACCTCTTTGGAAGTCCTCGTGTTGCACCCCTTTTCTCCCAGAACCATTTTCCCCACGATATAGTGTCCTTTCTTACGTTCAACCACGAGAACGTCGACCAATAGTGCAAAGTAAGAAATATTGTCGATCTCAAAACAAGTCACGCATGAATCCTACTCGAGTATAGTAGGCACAATTGCCGATGGGTGCGATCTTCTCCATACCGACTGATGCGCCAAACTTAAAACCCTCGGAAGGTGGTGTAAACAATGGAATTTGTGATCCAAAGTGTGGCAAAAGGAGCAATGCCCAATTCATTTTTGTAGTAATCGAGCGGTGCTTCAATTCGATATGCTATAATAATCATTCTATTGTCCAAGTAAGAAGTTATGGCTCGAATTGATCGATTTTTTGGTAGCTACGAGCGGCTGCAATCTCTCTCTCCCTCTCCAAACACCAAACACGAATTGAACACAGAAAATAAATCAAAAGAAAAGGAGAAAATTCCTTGATCCATTCCCCCAGTAGTATTGCGTTTCCTTTCGTCTTTGGATTTTGTTTCTCGTTCCCCCTAGATTCCAAAAAATCCTTCTGATTTTTTTCCCCAACTCTACTTTCTATGTCCCTCGATCCACATTTTTTTGTCAAAAACACATTGTTTTTAAAGAGAGAGAGAGAGAGGAGGAGGAGAGAGATTACTGTTGTTTGCAGTTGGGGAAAAATCAAAAAATTAGGGTTGACACTTTAAAGGGCCATAACTTTTGACTCGGGAAACGAAACGGTTGTTATAACACATCCAAATGAAGCACCAACACACCGCTTTCGACGACTAAGATTGTACCAGCAATAACATAAGTGGCAGCGCAGTTGACCATAAAATTAACCATACGTGTGTGCTTCTCTTGTATAAACAGCTCCTCTGTTGATAAGTGCGATCATACCAGAACTAACGCATCAGATCCCATCAAAAATCCTCAATGAAGCATGCTTGGGCGAGAGTAGTACTAGGATGGGTGACCTCTTGGGAAGTCTTTCTGTTGCACCTCTTTTCTCCCAGACCCTTTTTCCCCACGTTATAGTGTCCTCTCTTACGTTTAACCACAAAAATGTCTACAAGTAGTGCAAAGAAAGAAATATTGTCGATCTCAAAACAAGTTATATGTGAATCCTACTGAAGTATAGCTGGCGCAATTGCCGATGGGTACGATCTTGTCCATACCGACTGATGTACCAAACTTCAAACCTTCGGAAGGTGGTGTAAACGATAGAATTTGTGGTCCAAAGTGTGGAAAATGGGGCTATACCCTGTTCGGTTTATTAGTAATTGAGTGTGGCTTCGATTCGATATGCTATAATAGTCATTCTGTTGGCAGAGTAAGAAGTTATGGCCGTTTAAAGTTATGGCTCGAATTGATCAATTGTTTGGCAGCAACGAGCGGCAGTAATCTCTCTCTCCCTTTCCGAACACCAAACACGAATTGAACACAGAAAATAAATCAAAATAAAAGGAGAAAATTCCTTGATCCATTCCCCAAGTAGCACTACGTTTTCTTTCGTCTTTGGATTTCGTTTCTACTTCCCTTTAGATTCCGCAAAATGCTTCTGATTTTTTTTCTCAGCTCTACTTTCTGTGTCTTTTGATCCACATTTTTTTGTCAAAAAAACTTTTTTTTAAAGAGAGAGAGAGGAGGAGGAGAGAGATTGTTGTTTTTCGCAATTGGGGAAAAATTGACAAAATAGGGTTGACACTTTAAATGGCCATAACTTTTAACTCGGGCAACAAAATGGCTATTGTAGCACATCGAAATGAAGCACCAATGCACTGCTTTTGACGACTAAGATTGTACCAACAATAACATAATTGGCAGTGCTATTGATCCCAAAATTAACCATACGTGTGTGCTTCTCTTGTATAAATGGCACCTCTGTTGACGGGTGCGATCATACCAGTACTAACGCATCGGATCCCATTAGAACTCCACAGTGAAGTGTGCTTGGGCGAGAGTAGTACTCAGGTGGGTAACCTCTTGGGAAGTCCTCGTGTTGCACCCCTTTTCTCCCAGGACCTTTTTCCCCACGATATAGAGTCCTCTCTGTTCAACCAATAAAATGTCTACAAGTAGTGCATAGAAATAAATATTGTCGATCTCAAAACAAGTAACACGCAAATCCTACTTGAGTATAGCTGGCATAATTACCGATGGGTGTGACCTTTTCCACTACCGATTAATATGCCAAACTTCAAACTCTCGGAAGGTGGTGTAAATGATGGAATTTTTGGTCGAACGTGTGGCGAACGGGGGTATGCCAAGTTTCGTTTTGTTGTAATCGAGTGGGGATTCGATTTGATATGCTATAATAGTCCTTCCATAGTTCGAGTAAGAAGTTATGGCCGTTTAAAGATATGGCTCGAATTGATCAATTTTTTGGCAGCTACGATCGGTAGTAATCTCTCTCTCTTTCTTAGAACACCAAACACGAATTGAACACAGAAAATAAATCAAAATAAAAGGAGAAAATTCCTTGATCCATTCCCCTAGTAGCACATTTTGTCGTCATAAAACTTTTTTTAAAGAGAGAGAGAGGAGTTGTAGAGAGATTGTTGTTGTTCGTAGTTGGGGAAAAATCGACAAATTAGGGTTGACACTTTAAAGGGCCATAACTTTTGACTCGACAAAGAAATGACTATTATAGCACATCGAAACGAAGCACCAACGCACCGATTTCAATGACAAAGATTGTACCAGCAATAACATAACTGGCAGCGTTGTTGATCCCAAAATTAACGATACGTGTGTGCTTCTCTAGTATAAATGGCACCTCTGTTGACGAGTGCAATCATACCAGTACTAACGCACCGGATCCCATTAGAACTGCACAGTGAAGCATGCTTGTGCGAGAGTAGTACTACGATGGGTGACCTCTTGGGAAGTCCTAGTGTTGCACACTTTTTCTCCCAGAACCTTTTTCCCCACGATATAGTTTCCTCTCTTACATTCAACCATGAAAGCATCTATAAGTAATGCATAGAAAGAAATATTGTCGATCTCAAAACAAGTCAAAAGCGAATCCTACTCGAGTATAGCTGGCGCAATTGCCGATGGGTGCGATCTTGTCCACACTGACCGATGCATCAAACTTCAAACCCTCAGAAGGTGGTGTAAACGATAGAATTTGTGGTCCAAAGTATGGCGAGTTGGGATATGCCCTATTTGATTTATTAGTAATCGAGCGTGGCTTTGAGTCAATATGCTATAATAGTCATTCCTTGGCCGAGTAAGATGTTATGGCCGTTTAAAGTTATGGCTCGAATTGATCAATTTTTCTGTAGCAATGAACGGCAGCAATCTCTCTCTCCCTCTCCGAACACCAAACATGAATTGAACACAGAAAATAAATCAAAAGAAAAGGATAAAATTCCTTCATCCATTCCCCAAGTAGCATTACGTTTTCTTTCATCTTTGGATTTGGTTTCTACTTCCCCCTAGATTCCGTAAAATCCTTCTAATTTTTTTCCCGAGCTCTAATTTCTATGTCTTTTGATCCACATTTTTTCGTCAAAAAACCTTTTTTTGAAGAGAGAGAGAGGAGGAGGAGAGATATTGTTGTTGTTCACAGTTGGGGAAAAATCGACAAATTAGGGGTGACACTTTAAAGGCCATAATTTTTGACTCGGGCAACGAAACAGCTGTTATAGCACATCAAAACGAAGCACGAATGCACCGCTTTTGATGACTAAGATTGTACCAACTAAACATAACTGGCAGTGCTATTGATCCCAAAATTAACCATACGTGTGTTCTTCTCGTGTATAAACGGCACCTCTGTTGACGGGTGCAATCATACAAGAACTAACACACCGGATTGCATCAAAACTCTGCAGTGAAGTGTGCTTGGGTGAGAGTAGTACTAAGATGGGTGACTTCTTAGGAAGTCCTCGTGTTGAACCCCTTTTCTTTTCAACACGATATAGTGTCCTCTCTGTTCAACCACGAAAACTTCTACAAGTAGTGCATAGAAATAAATATTATCGATCTCAAAACAAGTCACACGCAAATCCAACTTAAGTATAGCTGGCACAATTGCCAACTTGTCCACTACTGATTGATGCACCAAACTTCAAACCCTCGGAAGGTGGTGTAAATGATGGAATTTTTGGTCCAAAGTGTGGTAAACGGGGTTATGCCGAGTTTGGTTTTGTTGTAATCGAGCGGGGGTTTGATTTGATATACTATAATAGTAATTCCATAGTTCGAGTAAGAAGTTATGGCTATTTAAAGATATGGCTCGAATTGATAGATTTTTCGGCAGCTACAATCGACAATAATCTCTCTCTCTTTCATAGAACACCAAACACGAATTGAACACAGAAAATAAATCAAAAGAAAAGGATAAAATTCCTTGATCCATTCCCCTAGTAGCACTGTGTTTTCTTTCGCCTTTGGATTTCGTTTCAAGTTCCCCCAAGATTCTGCAAAATCCTTCTGTTTTTTTTCCTCAGCTCTACTTTCTGTGTCCTTCGATCCACATTTTTTCGTCAAAAAAACTTTTTTTTTAAAGAGAGAGAGAGGTGGAGGAGAGAGATTGTTGTTGTTCACTGTTGGGGAAAAATTGACAAATTAAGGTTGACACTTTAAAGGCCATAAATTTTGACACGGGAAGCAAAACGGCTGTTGTAGCACATCGAAACGAAACACCAACACACCGCTTTCGACGACTAAGATTGTACCAGCAATAACATAAATGGCAGCGCTGTTGACCCCAAAATTTACCATACGTGTGGGCTTTTCTTGTATAAACGGCACCTCTATTCATGGGTGCAATCATACCAGAACTAACGCACCAGATCCCATCAAAACTCCGCAGTGAAGCGTGCTTGGGCGAGAGTAGTACTAGGATGGGTGACCTCTTGGGAAGTCCTCGTGTTGCACCCCTTTTCTCCCAAGACCTTTTTCAACACGATATAGTGTCCTCTCTGTTTAATCACGAAAACTTCTACAAGTAGTGCATAGAAATAACTATTGTCGATCTCAAAACAAGTCACACGCAAATCCAACTCGAGTATAGTTGCCACAATTGCCAACTTGTCCACTACTGATTGATGCGCCAAACTTCAAACCCTTAGAAGGTGGTGTAAATGATGGAATTTGTGGTCCAAAGTGTGGTGAACAAGGTTATGCCGAGTTAGGTTTTGTTGTAATCGATTGGGGATTCAATTTGATATGCTATAATAGTCATTCCATAGTTCGAGTAAGAAGTTATGGCTATTTAAAGATATGGCTCGAATTGATAGATTTTTTGGCAGCTACAATCGACAGTAATCTCTCTCTCTTTCTTAGAACACCAAACATAAATTGAACACAGAAAATAAATCAAAAGAAAAGGATAAAATTCCTTGATCCATTCCCCTAGTAGCACTGTGTTTTCTTTTGCCTTTGGATTTCGTTTCAAGTTCCCCCAAGATTCTGTAAAATCCTTCTTTTTTTTCCTCAGCTCTACTTTCTGTGTCCTCCGATCCATATTTTTTCGTCAAAAAAACTTCGTCAAACCCTCAGCTTACTTTCTGTGTCCTTCGATCCATTCCCCTAGTAGTACTAGGATGGGTGACCTTTTGGGAAGTCCTCGTGTTGTACCCTTTTCTTCCCAATACGTTTTTGCACATGATATAGAGTCATTTCTTACCTTCAACAACGAATACGTGAATAGTTACAAATAGTACAAAGAAATATTGTGGATCTCAAAACAAGTCTCAAGTGAATCCTACTCGTGTATAGTTGGTGCAATATTCAAAGATTTTATAATGGATGATATACAAGTGTTGGTTAGTGGATCACCTAAGCTCAATGATTTTTGTTATTTTTACTAACAAATGTGTTTGGTTCTGGATGGAGGATGGTTGGACATGTCTTATGCATATCTCTAAGACTGGTGCAGTTGATTCTAAACATGTTAATGTCTTGATTAAAGAGGAACTATATCTTAGAAATTCTAACTGCCTAGGATTGAAACTCATCATCAACTCAATTACCTCAGAGGCTCATCGTCAACTCAATTACCTCAGAGGATTCTACTGTTATGAATAAATTTACAAATGTCAAAGAAGCTTTTTAATTCCTAGAAAACAAATCTAGTGGATATACTTCCCAAACTAGTATGTCTATTGTAGAAAATTTAGAAACTATTACTCTTGAATGCTCTACACTTATGGCTTTTCATTCTGAAAATGCTTCATCTAACTCTTCATATTGGAATGACTCTCGTGATAATAATTGGTTCTCCTTATAAGATTCTTAAGAAGGAAATTTATAATAGAGGGTCTGAAGCTATCAGAAGTTAGTGCACTCCTAATTCTTCATGTAAATGTGATGATATATTCAATCTTATGAAATATTCTCACATCTTGGAAGAAGAAAATGTATCCTGGAATCTCTTTTGGAAGATGATGATGCTAAGCTAACCAAATTTCATGCTCATATTGAGGTTGACACTAATAAAGTCTTCTAGAAAAGCATGAATTGGCTGAAAGTATTCATCTTCTAGACAAGCATGAATTGGTTCAAAGTTTTAAGATGTTCATCCTCCCTCTTTTACTTCAACCACGGTTAAGAACATTACTCTATAATTGAGATTTTTGATAAGGACTTCACCAACTATTTTATTAGAGCTTAAAGCCAGCTATCTCTCTTATTTCTTACAACTCAAGTCATCTCACCTCTATCTTCTCTCAAGAGGATTCACATACTTATAATGAGGATATGTTAAGTCATGTGGAAATTTTTTTGAAGCTTTCTATCACTTTGACAAGTGAAGCCTCAACTCTTCAAAATGATGCTATGTTGATCTTGAATGAGTTTAAATATTCTCTTAGAAATGATATTTATGATCAAGATTTTAATTATAATATGGTTTACTATTGTCTCATTAGGAGAACATGAAAGTGTGCAAGTATACACGGTCACAAGTAATAAATGATAAGTAAAATATCGTTCTCACAGAGATTTGTTACTATAGTTTGTTAAGTACTAAAATTGTTTCACTCTGATTTTATCCAAACAAACGAAAATTGATGGGAGTTTAACAAATTAAGATTTTTATAACAAAACATATAAAAAAATTCTAGGATTACAGTTTCACCAAATTAATCCACTTGAATCATATTATTTTCTCTTGATTTATATTCTTGAATTTAATTGGTCCATAGAAAACATCTAATTTTATCCATATATATCTTTCGAGCTCCATATAGATACATCTCGCTATAATAATTCAATATATTCTTATGAGAATTAAATTCACCAATATTCATTAAGTTCAAAGTTCTCAAATAGCTACACATACAATAAAGGTAAGTTCCTCTACTTTTATTATACATGTTATCCTAAGCACGAGCAATCACACAAAAATGTCTTTTCCAAGTTTATTTGAGTGCCATAGATCAATTGATAAATTTTCCAATAATAAAAAGCATTAAGCACAAATAGAATAAACAACTTAAAAACATCTCATAAATCATTCCAAAATAATTAATTCAAGTTTCATAATATAAGTTACATGGTAACCCTAGAAAATTAAATTACTCCATAACAAAAATTAAAATTACAAAATGAAAATATTAAAACATTTAAGGAATATTAGATGAAGAATAACAAAAGAAATTAAAAGTGTTTCATCTTCTCTCTAAATTCTATCCTACGTAGAACCACAACAAAAGCTAAAATGGCTTCTGCGTGTTCCATAGTCTAACTCCTAGTCCCAACCGCCCAAATTTTATCGCAATAATAACCTATTTATAGCTCCAACTCTCTAAAAAAAATACATCACAAAAATATTTTTTTACAACACGCGTGTAAAAGTGGGGGATAGAATATTACATCGAAAATAATATTTAAACACGCGTGGGAAACACAAAACCGGATGGAAAATGTGGTCTCTTTTAGGAGAACATAAAATCGTGCAAGTATACACGGTTACAAGTAATAATATGATAAGTAAAATATCATTCCCACAGAGATTTGTTACTAGTGTTCGTTAATTACTAAAATTATTTCAACCTGATTTTATCCAAACAGTTGATAATTTGATGTAGTTTGACTAACTAATTTTCCTACCAGTTTGTAAGAAAATTCTAGGATTGTAGTTTCACCAAATTAATCCACTTGAATCATTTTATTTTCTCTTGATTTATGTTCTCATATTTTAAGTTGTTAACCAAGAACTCCTAATTTATTCATATATCTCTTCCGAGCTCTATACAGACACATATCGCTAAAATAATTCACTATATTCATATGAGAATTAAATTTAACCAGATTTATTAAGTTCTAAGTTCTCAAATAGTTACACACACATACAATTAAAGTATATTCCTATCCCTTACATATATATATATATATATATATATATGTTATTTTATCACGAGAAACAAACAAAAATGTTTTTTCCAAGTTTATTTAAGTATCACAGATCAATTAATTAATCTTCCCGTAATTAAAAGCATTAAACAAAGATAAAATAAACAACTTAAAACCGTTCCATAAATCATTCAAAAATAATTAATTCAAGTTTCATAATTTAAGCTACACTACAACCCTAGAACAAATAAATTAGTTTATAGCAGAAATTAAAATTACAATACAACAATAATCAAACATTTCAGAGAAATAAAATTTAAAAGAAAAAGATTAGGAGAAACTCTTTCACGATTCCTCAATGAAAATAAATTTATTCCCTTTTCTTCTTCTTCGCTGTCTTCTTTCTCTCTATTTTCTAAGAAAATAACAACATAAAAATGTTAAAAGAAAAGCTTCTGCATGTTGTAGAAAACACGCAGAGAAAATTTGAAGTGAACTTGAAAAATGAAAACTGAAAAGCTAAAAAAACTCCCAAACGTCTTTCCTCGTGTCTCCAAATATACCACCCCCTAAACAATTATTTTTTTTTATAAAAATGCATGTATTAGGGGACAGAAATACATGAAGAATAGAGAATAATAAAAGGCAATCCTCGGTGCGCGACAACTTGATTCCACTCGCGTACGAATCTGGACCGTTCAAAGTTGATCCAACGGTGAGCGATGAGATGCGCCTTGGGAGAATATTCTGCGTAGCCGGCGTGTGGGTCCCACTCTGCACACCGTGCATCCAGGAAAAGCGAGTCCAATCTCTGTTTGTCGCGTCTAGAATCCACGCGCTTGATCTTGACAGTTGATTGGACGATCGAACGGTGGGTGTTGTGCATTTTTAATGACACAAGTGGCCTCCTTCTCCTGCGCAGCAAAATCATCTTTCCTTAATTGCATTTTGACCCTCAAATTTAATTGAAATTAACTTCTAATCTTTTGATATTTGCAATTTCACCCTCTTTTAATTCAAATTATATTTTTGGCTTTTTTTAATTGCAATTAAGTCCTTTTTTTTAATTCAAATTCATTAATTTTCTTAAAAATATATTTATTAAAAAACTAATAGTAAATATTAATTTAATTAATTAAAAATGTCAAGAAAATAGCAATTATAATTAATAAAATAGACAAAAATAATTGTATAAAATATAATTATCACACCCCCAAACTTAAGATTTTGCTAGTACTCGAGAAAAAGAAAAGAGATAAAACAAGGATACATGCATTTAAAATAGCAATTTTCAAAATATTTCTTTTTGGTCATTTCAAATAACATAACTCAAACAAATAAAAGAATTTTATCTCAACATTGAAACCAATTTAAAAGTATATTACATTTTCACAATGAATTTTAGTATGTGTGTGAAGTCTTTTCATATTTAATCACATGAAATCCGGATCAATTTATGCAAATATGAACGCAATTAATTTTTAATGAAATCACAAATCTCATAAGTTTCTTTTTCATTTCTCTCTCCACTAATGTGGACAAACACAACCAAAAATCAATAGGACTTTATTAAGCTTGTAATGTATGGCTTAGGTAAAGGTAGGATAAAAGATAATATTTAGCTCAAAACTTTTCCCAAACACATCATTTTAAGATTGAAACAAGATACCTTCTATCATCACAATGAATACTTCCCAATTTGGGATTTAACATCACATACAATAATCATTGTTTTTTCATTTTTTTCATTTTTTTCATAATCTCTTTCTTTCTTTTTTTTTTTTTTCAGAATCTATTTTTTTTCTTTTCCAAAATCAATATTTTTTTTTTCATTTCCTAGTTGTTTTTTCCTGTTTTTCTTTTCAGAATCTCATTTACTAACAATTGTCACATGTTAGTGAGATAGAAAAATAGATATATTTGTACATACATACATATATATATATATATATTTACTAGGCTTTTGAAATGAGATAAAAATATATATATAAACTTTGAAGCTCAAAAGGGGTATACTATGGATAAAGCATGTGAAGGTAGATAGAAAGGCTCAAACGATCCAAAGATGGCCTAAATCATTTTCTTAGTTAAGTGTTATCTAAAATTTCGTCTCGAGAGAAAATCAAACAAATTCTAAGAACTATGACACCACAAATATCAAATGAATTCCATATTCACATAAACATTCTCTAAATTACCATAGCAACTCAAAAATCAAGACTAGTGCTCATAAATATATATTCTTGTAAAAATGTAACATACTTAAAAATTATTCATAACTTAGACAATATTCAAATTTTTCAAGGAGCTATGCATAAGTTAGACTAAGGAAATAAAAATAAATCACCATTAAAAGCAAAATATATTCTAATGTTTCCATCAACCAAACAAACAAAGCTACACAAGCAACAATATCAAGCAATATTTCAAATAAGTTTAATCTCTACACCCCCAAACTTATTATGCACATTTTCCCCAATGTATGAAAATTAAAGAACAAAGGAGATGTGTTAAAAGAAACTTCCCTGAATGGTGAGTTGGCTTGTGAGATTGAAATCCAAAAATTGCTTTACCTCCTTCGATTTGCACCTATCAAAACAAAATAACAAAATGAAGAAATATGTAGCTAATACACGTTCTAAAATAAGCAAATAAATAAATAAAAACTAAAACATATGGGTTGCTTCCCAAGAAGCGCTTGATTTAGAGTCATCAACTTGACTTCCTTTTTCTTTACTTCAGGTCGGGTCATATAACAAAATGGTTGGCTTTTTATGATCAATGTCACCTCCCCAACAAGGTTTGAGTTTTTTCCCATTCACTTGGAGATTCCTATGTGATTTTTCATCTTTAATCTTAACAGTATCGTATGGATGAATTTTGGAAATAGTGAAAGGACCTGACCACCTTGATTTTAGTTTCCTTAGGAAGAATTGCAACCAAGACTTGAAGAGCAAAACTTTTTGTCCTTGTTTAAAATGTCGATGCAAGAGCTTATTGTCATGCCATCTCTTCGTCTTCTCTTTATAGAGCTTAACATTTTTATATGCTTATAGACGGAACTGGTCCATCTCATTGATTGGCAGACAATGCTTTTCACAAGCAGCTCTTAAGTCATTATTCAGATTCATAGGAAAAAGTGTAGAAGAATCAGTAGTAGAGTTTTTTGTAGACCTGCTATCAACTAACTCATTTACTCTATAACAAGCATTAGAATCACCTGGAAATTTCATAGCTTTAAACACTTTGAAAGTTACCTCTTGGTCTTGAACTCTCATAATGAGTTCCCCTTTTTGAACATCAATCAAAGTCCTACCAGTTGCTAAAAATGGTCTCCCCAAAATAATAGGGATCTCTTTATCTTCCTCCATATCAAGAATTATGAAATCTGTAGGAAAGATAAACTTGTCTACCTTTACAAGCACATCCTCTATATTGCCTCTTGGGTGTTTCAAAGACCTATCTACAAGTTGAAGAGTTACAGTGGTCAGTTGTGCTTATTCTAATCCAAATCTTTGATAGATGAAAAGTGGCATCAAATTAATGCTGGCACCCAGATCGCACAGAGCTCTACCAAAGAATTTCTCACCAATAGTACAAGGAATGGTGAAACTTCCTGGATCTTTAAGCTTAGGTGGTAGCTTCTTCTGAAGGATGGTGCTACACTCCTCTATTAGAGAAACTATCTCAAAATCACCTAACCTTCTCTTTTTAGACAAGATGTCCTTCATAAATTTCACATAGCTAGGCATTTGCTCCAAGGCATCAGTAAAAGGAATGTTAATATGAAGCTTTTTAAAAACTTCAAGAAATTTGGAGAATTTCTTATCAAGCTTTTGCTTATGGAAGCGTTGAGGAAATGTAATTGGTGGAGTGTAAGGCTTGAGACTTTCTAAAACTAGTTTCATCATAGGTTTTGTTGTTGCTTCATTCTCTTTAGCTCTTTCTTCTCCATAATCTTGTTTTTCTAGGCCAATAGCTTCAACACTAGGGGTTGGCAAAGAAATGGGCTTATGTATTTCTTTTAACTTTTTTCCACTTCTAAGTGTAATTACCTTACAATGCTCTTTTCCTCCCCTATTAGGAGTAGTTTCAGTATCACTTGGCAAAGCTCCTTGAGGGCAGTTGTTGACAACAGTAGCAAGTTGACCTAATTGAGCTTCGAGATTCCTAATAGATGCTGCCTGATTTTGAAGAATAGTCTCAGTATTGGCCATGTATCGAGCAAACATATCTTCCAATGATGGCTTCTCTTCTTCTTGCGGAGCTTGGTTATGAAAAGCATGAGGATATGTGGGCTTTATAGAAGATGATGGTCCCTCATTGTTACTCCAGGATAAATTAGGATGATTCTTCCACCCTGGATTGTAAGTGTTAGCATAAGGGTTGTTTTGATTCCTATTGTAGTTGGAAACAAAACTAACAGATTCAGAGCTGTGAGGACATCTCTCACTGGCATGGTTTCCATTGCAATTTTCACATGCAACAAAAGGACTCTGAATAGAATGGACACCCAAAGTATCCATCTTCTTCACCAAAGTGGATACTTGTGCAATTAAAGCAGTCATAGCATCAATCTCGTGCATTCCAACCGCTCTCTTAGGCATTATCCTCTTTGATGGCCACTTGTAGCTATTGGAAGCCATTTCCTCTAATAATTTGTAGGCTTCATCAATTGATTTTCCCATAAGAGCACCACCTATTGCAGCGTCAATCATGTTTCTAGTTTGACCCATCAAACTATTATAAAATGTTCGAACTTGAAGCCACTTGGTAAACCGTGATGAGGACATCTTCGAAGTAGCTCCTTGTACCTCTCCCAAGCTTCATATAAAGATTTTGAGTCAAATTGCACAAAAGTAGTGATTTCATTCCTCATCCTTGTAGTCTTTGCCGGTGGAAAATATTTGGCTAAGAAGTTTTGAGCCAAATCCTCCCAAGTAGTGATAGCACCACATGGCAATGAATTCAACCAACTCTTTTCCTTATCCCTAAGTGAAAAAGGAAAAAGTCTCAACCGGATAGCATCATCAATGACTCCATTTTGCCTAAAGGTGTCACAAATCTCTAAAAAATTTGCTATATGGGAGTTTGGATCATCGTGGAGTAAACCACCAAACTTCATTGATGTTTGAATCATATGAATGATTGCATACTTAATTTCAAAAATTTTGGCTTGAATTGATGGTCTTCTGATGCTTGAATGAATGCTGTCAACCATAGGCACTACATTATCTCTTAAAGATCTTGGTTCTTCCACTTCAGGAATTTCCTCATCCATAATTAGATGTTTTGTGGTTTCTTGTTTATTATTTTTTTTTAATTTTAAAATAGTTCTCTCAATTTCTAGATCTAACGGAACTATGTCAAATTTCTTATGCGTCGCATAGAAAGTCCCACTTTATCCAAAAATCTGAAAAATAAATCTTATAAAGTAAAAATGAAAATAAACACATAAATAAACACACAAATCTAAGCAAATAATAATAAGCAATAAAAAAATATTTGTTTTTGAACTAAAATTAGATTAATTGGTATTAATATCAACAAAAAATAGTAAAACAAATCCCTAGCAACGGTGCCAAAAACTTATTGTCTCTTTTAGGAGAACATAAAATCGTGCAAGTATACACGGTCACAAGTAATAATATGATAAGTAAAATATCGTTCCCACAGAGATTTGTTACTAGTGTTCGTCAATTACTAAAATTATTTCAACCTAATTTTATCCAAATAGTCGATAATTTGATGTAGTTTGACTAACTAATTTTTATAACAGTTTGTAAGAAAATTCTAGGATTGTAGTTTCACCAAATTAATCCACTTGAATCATTTTATTTTCTATTTATTTATGTTCTCGTATTTTAAGTTGTTAACCAAGAACTCCTAATTTATCCATATATCTCTTCCGAGCTCCATACAGACACATATCGCTAAAATAATTCACATAGTTACACACACATACAATAAAAGTATATTCCTATCACTTATATATATATATGTTATTTTATCAGGAGCAACACACAAAAATGCCTTTTCCAAGTTTATTTAAGTGTCACAAATCAATTAATTAATCTTCCCATAATTAAAAGCATTAAACACAGATAAAATAAACAACTTAAAACCGTTCCATAAATCATTCAAAAATAATTAATTCAAATTTCATAATTTAAGCTACACTATAACCCTAGAATAAATAAATTAGTTCATAGCAGAAATTAAAATTACAATACAATAATAATCAAACATTTCAGATAAATAAAATTTAAAAGAAAATGATTAGGAGAAACTCTTTCACGATTTCTCAATGAAAATAAATTTCTTCCCTTTTCTTCTTCTTCGCTGTCTTCTTTCTCTCTATTTTCTAAGAAAATAACAAAATAAAAATGTTAAAAGAAAAGTTTTTGCATGTTGTAGAAAACATGTAGAGAAAAATTGAAGTGAACTTGAAAAATGAAAACTAAAAAACTAAAAAAACTTCCCAACGTCTTTCCTCGCGTCTCCAAATATACCACCCTCTAAACAATTATTATTTTTTATAAAAATGAATGTATTGGGGGACAAAAATACATGAAGAATAGAGAATAATAAAAGGAAAACATGTGTGGAGACAATAATTATGAAGAGTGCGCCATTTTCGGTGTTTTGATTTCACAAAATGTAAGCCACGTGTCACCATATGATTGGCTAGAAGATTAAGGAAACACGTGGCATCTTCGTAATCGTTGGAATGTGAGGGCGCACGCTGCTTCGATGAACCACGTCGCATGGGATATGAGTGCGCTACTCGGTGTGCGACAGCTTGATTCCACTCGCGTACGAATCTGGACCGTTTAAAGTTGATCCAACGGTGAGCGATGAGATGTGCCGCAAGAGAATATTCTACGCAGTCGACAGGTGGTTCCCATTTTGTGCGCCGTCTATCCAGGAAAACCGGGTCTAATCTTTGTTGTCGCGTCTGGATTCCATGCACCTGATCCTGAAGGTTGATTGGACGATTGAACGGTGGGTGCTGCGCGTTGTTAATGATGCGAGTGGCCTCTTTCTCTTGCACAGAAAAATCAACTTTCCTTAATTTCATTTTGACCCTCAAATTTATTTCAAATTAACTTCTAATCTTTTGATTTTGCAATTTCACCCACTTTTAATTCAAATTATATTTTTAGCTTTTTTTAATTGCAATTAAGTCCTTTTTTTTAATTCAAAATCATTAATTTTCTTAAAAATATATTTATTAAAAAAACTAATAGTAAATATTAATTTAATTAATTAAAAATTAACTAAAAATTTCAAGCAAATATCAATTATAATTAATAAAATAGCTACACATACAATAAAAGTAAGTTCCCCTACTTTTATTATACATGTTATCCTAAACACGAGCAATCACACAAAAATGTATTTTCCAAGTTTATTTGAGTGCCACATATCAATTGATAAATTTTCTAATAATCAAAAGCATTAAGCACAAATAGAATAAACAACTTAAAAACATATCATAAATCATTCCAAAATAATTAATTCAAGTTTCATAATATAAGTTACATGGTAACCCTAGAAAATTAAATTACTCCATAACAAAAATTAAAATTACAAAACGAAAATATTAAAACATTTAAGGAATATTAGATGAAGAACAACAAAAGAAATTAAAAGTGTTTCATCTACTCTCTAAATTCTATCCTACACAGAACCACAATAGAAGCCAAAATGGCTTCTACGTGTTCCACAGTCTAACTCTTGGTCCCAACCCCCCAAATTTTATCGCAATAATCACCTATTTATAGCTCCAACTCTCTAAAAAAAATACATCACAAAATAATTTTTTTACAACACGCGTGTAAAAGTGGGGGATAGAATATTACATCAAAAATAATATTTACACACAAGTGGGAGACACAAAATCGACTGGACAATGTGCGTCGTTTCTGTCTTTTCATTTAACAAAACTCATGCCACGTGTCGGCATCTGATTTGCTGGAATAATAACGAGACATGTGGTAGCTTCGCATTCGGTGGAATGGGAGGGTGCACGTAGATTAGATGGATCGCGTCACACTAGAAAATGTTTTGCATAGTAAACGTGTAGGTCCCACCCTGCAAGTCGCCTTGTGCAGACAAGTGAACCCCACTCTATGCATCGAACAGTGTGCTATCCGAGAAACGCATCCAATCACCCTTGTCGTGCCTGTATCACACTCGCCGGATCCTTACTATTGATTGTCTAATCTGCAGTGCGTGATGCGCATTGATAATGGCACACATGGTCCTCCTTTTAATAATTGCATTTTAGCCCTCCAATTTAATTCAAATTAACTTTTAAACTTTTGATATTTGTAATTAAGCCCACTTTTAATTCAAATTATATTTTCAACTTTTATTATTTGCAATTAAATCTTTTTCACTTCAAATTCTTTAATTTTCTTTAAAAATATATTTCTTAAAAAACTAACAGTAAATATTAATTTAATATATTAAAATTAACTAAAAATATTAAGAACATAGCAATTATAATTAATAAAATGGACAAAATAACTCTAAAATATAGAGTTATCACACCCCCAAACTTAAGATTTTGCTAGTCCTCAAGCAAAAGGAAAGAAATAAAACTAGGATACATGCACTTCAAATAGTGATTTTCAAAACATTTCCAATTGGTAATACAAATAACATAACTCAAAGAAATACAAATTTTTTATCTAAGAATTGAAATCAATTTAAAAGTATGTTACATTTTCACAATGAATTTTCTTGTGTGTGAAGTCTTTTCATATTTCATCACATGAAATCCGGATGAGTTTATGCAAATATGGATGCAATTAATTTTTAATGAAATCACAAATCTCATATGTTCATTTTTCATTTCTCTCTCCACTAATGTAGACAAATACAACCAAAAATCAATAGGACTTTATTAAGCTTGTAATGTATGGGTTAGGTAATGGTAGGATAAAAGATAATATTTGGCTCAAATTTTTCCTAAATACATCATTTTAGGATTGAAACAAAATACCTTCTAACATCTCAATGAATACTTCCCAATTTGTGATTTAACTTCACATGCAACAGTTGTTTTTCTTTTCTTTTCTTTTTCTTTCTCGGAATCTCTTTTTTTTCAATATCCTCTTTTTTCATATATCTTTAGAAATTTACTAACAATGGTCAATGTTAGTGAGATAAGGAAAATCGATATATATATATATATATTACTAGGATTTTGGTAGGAGATAATATATATATATATATATATATATATAAATTTAAAAGCTCAAAAAGGGTATACTATGGATAAAACATGTAAAGTAGGATAGAAAGGCTCAAACGATCCAAAGATGGCCTAAATCATTTCCTTAGTTAAGTTTTGTCTAGGATTTCTACTCGAGAGAAAATCGAACAAATTCTAAGAACTTTGACACCAAAGAACATCAATCGAATTACATACTCACATAAACCTTCTCTAAATTAGCATAACAACTCAAAGATCAAGACTAGTGCTCATAAATAGACATTCTTCTAAAAATGAAACTTACTCAAAAATTACACATAACTTAGACAATATTCAAATTTTTCAAAGAGATATGCATTAGTTAAACCGAAGAAATAAATATAAATCACCATGAAAAGCAATATATTTTCATGTTTCAATTAACCAAACAAATAAAACTTCACAAGCAATAATACCAAGAAATTTTTTCAACAAGTTCAATTTCTTCACCACCCCCAAACTTAATATGCACATTTGTCCTCAATGTGTGAAAGTTGAAGAACAAATGAGATGGGTTCAAAGAAACTTCTTGGTTTTGGTTTGTAAGATTGAAACCCAAAAATAGTTGTACTTCCTCCGTTTTGCACCTACCAAAACAAAATAACAAAATAAAAAATATATAAAATTAAAACACATGGGTTTCCTCCCAAGAAGTGCTTGATTTAAAGTCATCAGCTTGACTTCCCATTTTTTTCTACTTTTAGGGAGGTTCAGAAACTTTGCGTCAAATTTGAAAGAATCAACTTACAAGAAAATTGAAAAATAAATCTAAGCAAGTAAGAATAAGCATAAAAAAATAAATAATAATATTTTTTTTGAACTAAAATCATATTGATTGGTATTAATATCAACAAAAAATAGTAAACAAATCCCCAAAAACGGCGCCAAAAACTAGTTGTCTCATTAGGAGAACATGAACGCGTGCAAGTATACAAGGTCACAAGTAATAAATGATGAGTAAAATATCGTTCCCACGAATATTTGTTACTAAAGTTTGTTAAGTACTAAAATTGTTTCACTCTGATTTTATCCAAACAAACGAAAATTGATGGGAGTTTAACAAATTAAGATTTTTATAACAAAATATATAAAAACATTCTAGGATTGCAGTTTCACCAAATTAATCCACTTGAATCATATTATTTTCTCTTGATTTATATTCTTGAATTTAATTTATCAACATAGAACTTCTAATTTTATCCATATATCTCTTCCGAGCTCCATATAGACACATCTCACTAATATAATTCACTATATTCCTATGAAAATTAAATTCACCAAGATTCATTAAGTTCAAAGTTCTCAAATAGCTATATACAATAAAGGTAAGCTCTTCTACTTTTATTATACATGTTTTCCTAAACACGAGCAATCACACAAAAATGCCTTTTGCTAAGTTTATTTGAGTGCCACAAATCAATTGATAAATTTTCCAATAATCAAAAGCATTAAGAAAAAATAGAATAAACAACTTAAAAACATCTCATAAATCATAACAAAATAATTTATTCAAGTTTCATAATATAAGTTGCATGGAAACCCTAGAAAATTAAATTACTCCATAACAAAAATTAAAATTACAAAACGAAAAATATTTAAACATTTAAGGAATATTAGATGAAGAACAAAAAAAAAATTAAAAGTGTTTCATCTACTCTCTATTTTCTATCCTACGCAGAACCACAACAGAAGCCAAAATGGCTTCTGGGTGTTCCACCATCTAACTCCTGGTCCCAACCCCCCAAATTTTATAGCAATAATCACCTATTTATAGCTCCAGCTCTAAAAAAAATACATCACAAAATATATTTTTTTACAAGAATCATGTAAAAGTAGGGGACAAAATATTACATCGAAAATAATATTTAAACACACATGGGAGACACAAAAACGGCTGGACAGCTTGTGCCATTTCTATGTTTTCATTTTACAGAACTAATGCCATGTGTCGGCATTTGATTTGCTGCAAGAATAACGAGACACATGGCAGCTTCGTATTCGGTCGAATAGGAGGGTGCATGTAGATTAGATGGACCGCATCACACAGGAAAATGGTTTATGCAGTAAAACACGTGGGTCCCACCCTACATGACGGCCTACGCAAACACGTGGACCCCACTCTACGCACCGAGCAATGTGCCATACAAGAAACGCATCCAATTGTCCTTGTCGCGTCTCTATCACACTCGCCTGATCCTCATCATTGATTTACTAATCTGACGGTGCATGATGCGCGTTGATAATGGCACGTGTGGTCCTCCTTTTCCTACATAGAAAAACAAAGTTAATATAATTGCATTTTAGCCCTCCCATTTAATTCAAATTAACTTTTAAACTTTTGATATTTGCAATTAATCCCATTTTTAATTCAAATTATATTTTCAGCTTTTATTATTTGCAATTAAATCTTTTTCACTTTAAATTCTTTAATTTTCTTTAAAAATATATATTCCTTAAAAAACTTATAGTAAATATTAATTTAATACATTAAAATTAACTAAAAATATTAAGAACATAGCAACTATAATTAATAAAATGGGCAAAATAACTCTAAAATATAGAGTTATCATTTACACTTCTTTGAAGGCTCATACGTATAGCTATTGGTATTTTAACAGTGGTTGCTCAAGACATATGACTAGTAATAAGTACTTATTCACCAATTGAACTCTCCCTAGTGATGGATCAGTAACCTTAGGTGATTGTAATAAAGCATTGATCTATGGTAGAGGATCCATCATCATCCTTGGAATCCCTAAGCTTAAATATATACTCTATGTGGATGGACTCAAGGCTAATCTTATTAACATCAACCAGATTGACAATAATAGTGCCTTTAAATTCACTCAAACTAAATATATTGTGTATGATGAGATAGGTATAACTTTAGTCAATGGTGTTAGATCTTATGATAAGTGTTATTGTGTATGATCACTTCTAGAATTTGTTTGTAACAAGTTAAGTATGAGTACTAAAGAGTTATGTCAGCAACTTCTTAGGCATGTTAATTATAAATTATTGAAGAAAACTCTAATTTCAAAGAGTTTTAGGGGCTCCCTTCTATCACCATCATACCTAAACACATATGTGGCTCTTTTCAGATGGGTAAACAAAGAAAGAGCCAACATAAGAAGAATCAACACTTTTCTACGACTAAACCTCTTTAACTTCTTTACATAGATTTGATGGGTCTTATTCGAACTCCCATGAGAGGAAGAAAGTATATGTTAGTTATTGTTGACATTTTTTTCAAGATACACTTCCTTAGAGAAAAATTGAAGCCTTTGACCATTTCAATACTTGTGTATCAAGCTACAAAATGAGAAATTTGAATATATCAGTACTATCATCAAAATCATAAATTACCATGGTAGAGAATTTAAGATTTCTAAGTTTGATGCTTTTTGTGATGAAATGGGTATTTAGCATTAGTTCTCCACTCCCAAGACCCTTTAACAAAATATGATTATTGAAATAAAAAAAATAAGGCTATTCAAGAGACAGCTAGGATGATATTGGCCAGTAAAAATCTACCTAATCACTTTTGAGCAGAGGTAGTTAACACTCATACTATAATTTGAATCATTATTTCATGAGACCCGATACTTGTCAATCTTCATATGAATTGATGCATAGAAAGAGACCAAATGTCAAGAACCTTCGTGTGTTTGGTAGAACTTGCTATATCATAGATAGAGAGAATCTAGACAAGTTTGAGGCTAAGAGTGATCTTGGAATATTCATAGGATACTTTAGCAACAGTTGTGTATATCAAGTCTACAATTTAAGGACATCCACTATTATGGAGTCAATCAATGTTATATATGATGATCCTAGTGCCATTAAACTTGTTGAATCAAATGACAATGATATTTTGGTAATTGGAGTTTTTCATATAGTACCACTAGTAATGTTGAGACTCATCCAACAATAACTTATGTGGATCCTCCTAGAAGTTCTGATAATGAAAGAGATAGTGATCAAGAAGATTTGTCTCTTCTTAATTTATCAAAGAAAGATCACTCTAGTGACAAAATCATTGATAATGTGGAATGAGGTGTTAAGACAAGACATCATCTGTAAGAGAATTTGAATTACTTGTTCTTCACTTCAACTATTCTTCCAAAAAATATAAAAGAAGCCCTATAGGATGTACATTGCATCAAAAGTACCTTTTTGAATTGAATCATTAAAGAAGAAGTTTATTTTGAGCAACCCCACACTTTCCAAATCATGTCATGAGACTAAAGAAATATCTTTATGGATTGTAACAAGCTCATTGTGCATGGTATGGACATCTCAACACGTTTCTCCTTAATAACAATTTTTTGATATAGGTGGTGAAAAAACCTTATTTGTCTCCAGAATTCAAAGAGAGGTAGTTATTGCTCAAGTCTATATTGATGACATCATTTACGGTTCCACTAAATATGACCTAAATCAAAGGTCCACCTCCATCATGTAAAGTGAGTTTGAGACGAGCTTAGTTGGTGAACTAAAATTCTTCCTTGGTTTTCAAATCAAATAGATGACGGATGGGATCTTCCTCTCACAAGAATAATATGCCAAGTATCTAGTTAAAAATTTTGGGTTAGATAATGCTTCTTCATCTTGAACCCTTATGAGCATAACTAGGAAACTCTATCAAGACTCTTTAAGTAAGGATGTTGAGCAAACTTTGTACAAGAGCATGATTGGAAGTCTTCTATACCTAACTACTAGCCACTCTGACATCTCCTTTAGTGTTGCAGTTTATGATAGATACCAAGCTAACCCCAAAAAATCACATATAGATGCTATAAAAGGAATCATTAAATATGTCAAGAGTACGTCAGAAGTTGGTAATTAGTATCCTAGGGATACTAATGCAAAGTTGGTTGGATACTCTGATCCTAATTGGGTAGGATGTAATGATGATAGAAAATTACTTCGGGTGGATGTTTCTTCTTGGGAAATTTCTTGATATTCTGGCATAGTAAAAAATATAGTTTGGTTTCTCTTTCAACTACTGAGGCTGAATATATTGCTACTAGTTTATGTTGCTTTTAGTTACTTTGGATGAAACAAATGTTATCTTATTATGAAATCAAAGTTAAAGATCTTCTCTTACACTATGACAACACTAGTGCTATTTTTATTTCAAATAATCCAGTCCAACATTTAAGAAGCAAACACATTGATATCCATCATTATTTTATAAGGGATATTGTTGAATCAAACACCTTGACTCTACAGCATATAATCATTGATCATCAATTTACTGATATTTTCACTAAACCTCTAGATTTTTAAAGGCTTGACTCCCTTAGAAAAGCTATTGGTCTTTGTCTCTCACCTTAAGATACTTGTTTTGTGTTCTTCAAATTTTAACGAGCTAGAAGAAATTTTCTCACTGTTTTGCTCATTTGTTTCTCTCCATCACTTTCCTTCTTTTGCTTGACATACCTTGTTTCTTCCGACATTTTGAACTTATTTTATATAACCATGGTTGTTTTGGGTTCAACATGCCTTTATCTTAAATTGCAATAAGACTATCTTGATATCTACATTTCTTGAAGTTCATGCATGACTACATTCTTATAGTCTCTTGAAATGTTTTATTTTTTTTTACCCATGTCTTAACATGGTGAATTTATATGGATATTTTGAGAAGTTTATGTGTTCCTTGTGATAAGAGTCAAATTATTGCAGATTTGTTATTCATGGATTCAATTGGGATAATGTTTGTTCTTATTTCCATTATGAACGAATTCATTTTTGCTAAGGCTATGATGTAGTTGAATCAAGAAAATCTAATTTCCTTTGTTATTGTTATATGAGTTCAGTGTTTTCAAGTTGAGTATTTATTTCCATGCTTAATGCTTTTAAATTTCTAGCCAATATTTAGATGATTTGTTGCATTATATTGAGACTGAGAGGAGATGTGTAATGAATGCTTCTTGTGATAAATACAGTATGTTGAATGCAAGTGTGAGACCTAATGCATGATGTATGTGGTTATTCTAGAAATTCTATAACTCGTAATGTGCTTATTTGTGATTAAATCTTCATAGAAATATAGTTGGTTTTCATAGATAAGTAATTCTAATATAACTCGAGAGAGAGTATTAGGTAAATTTGGGTTTTTCAACCATCACTTTTAGCTTTGATTCTCATATAACATGACTTGAAATTGGATTGAATTGATTTAGCAAAATCAAATACCTTAGTGTTTTTAATCATTTGTGAACAACATTCAATGTTAATTTGCTTCTTAAACAGTTTCAACAATTGGTTTTTTCAAATAAAATTAGGATTAGTCAATTTCGGTACTTAGTAACACCATTCCTTGTGGGTTCGATATCCGTACTTTTTTATACTTTATTACTTGAATGATTCGTACACTTGCGAAAATAAGTGTCACCTTGCTTAAATGATTTGTATGACTCTAACAAGCTTTAGAATCCATGTGTAGCGTCTCTTGAGGCAAAATCATAGGTGATGCTTAGATAGAAAGATGATTTAGGATTTCTGTGAACTATTTGATCCTTCTTACTACCCTTGTACACTTATACTTAGTTTCCTCTCTTAAGCGTTTTTGTTATACCTTTTTATTTATACCTACTTGGCTAGCTTAAATGATAAATCCCACTTACCTAGCACTCTTTTTGTTTAGTTTTAACTTTACCTTGCTGAAAGCTTTTACCTTGGGACTGGTTGTATTCCCCTCGAGCAAAGAATACAATTTTTAATGGATATATATATATATATCATAACTACGGACCAAGGATCTGGATAGTTTAAATTAAAGAAACACAATACTAATTAGACAAGCATATTATATTGAAGATAGATAGCTTATCTAGCCAGGGTTTTATTACAATATATATATATATATATATATAATGAAAGATAACTGAAATGAAAGTTTTACATTATAAAAGATAACTTACATAAACTTAAGGAGATGTAAGAAAGGGATATGAGTAGGGTTTCTAATATGGAAAGAGGAATGAAAGATCTTTAGAGAAAGATATAAGTGTATATAGAGATGCTCTCGAGAAAAGAACTTAATTTTGTAGGAAGAAGAGTTTCCTTTTTATAGCCAAAGATTTCACGGTTGAAGATGCATGTACTATTTGCTAACAGTACCTTGTCTCCTACTTTTACTATTTGTAGATCCTTGTACTGTTAGTGAACAATATTTTGTCTTCTACTTTTTATTGTTAAGAAGATGCTTTTCTGGCCATTCTATTGTAGATTTTTGTTTTCTTTTGCCAACGTGCAATGCTGGGTTTTTACTCTTTCTTTCAAAATATATTTTATCATATGGACACGTAGGCCCAAAATATAATTTTATCATAAGGACACGTAGGTCCGAATATACAAGCATTATATAGGCATATGGAAACACATGCCCATTTATATATTAGCACAAACATTATATAGGTACAAACATTATACTACTTTTTTTACTTTTATAGAATTGGAGGAAATATTCCAAAGCAGTCATCTTCATTTTCATCTATGAGGTGGACAAGAGGCTTTGATTCTTGGTCGGATGCAAAAATTTTGGAATCTTAGTTAGAAGACTTTGTTTTATCCTATAACAATTGTTGCATAATTCCCAAGTATTCCTCCTCGGTTTTTATAGCAAATAGTAATGCATTTTCCTGAGATTTTTGAGCTTGGAACTAGTATTGTGTTGGAAGTAATTCTTTTGGAACCACTTCTTCGATTTTTACTGTTCCATGGGCTTTGTGGAGCCATATGTACACAACTTGTTTTAGTATGGTTTTGGTGACATTGAACAAAGTCCACCATTTTATTTTATATCTTCTTTTTAGAATTGTGACTTCTTTAAGTGTTGGTTCGATGAACCATTGGCATACCCAGGGAAGGTAAAATTTTGCAGAGAAAATACATGAAGTTGAGAATTTTCTTTCAGCTTCATTGGGTTTATAAAGGTTTTGGAAAAGGTTAAAACTTTCTCTGACCTCAGGGGTAAACCAAGAAGGGAATTTTGTGGGTTCAACGGTTTTGGTGTTAAAATAGAATAGCTATGAATGGCTATACTTTTGGTTTTGAATGAAGAAGGCATTAAACTAGGCCTATTCATAATCCCAGTAATTAAAGGTTTTAGCATGATGTAAGGTGGTTTTAAGACTGATGGGGAAGGCTTTAATCTTGGACAAATCATGATCCTATTCTGATGGAGACAAGACCTTTAAGATTTTATAGGTGGAATAAGAAGGTTTAGCTTGGCTATCGTGGTAGAAAAAGTGTTTGAACTCAGCACTTCTTGTATATTCCAAAATACTTTGATAATATTCTGGGGTTTTTGTTAAATCCAATAGTTTATAAAACCAATTTTTTCCAAAATTTGTTTGAATATAAGAATATGGATTCTTGCCATGGAACCCTCATTCAACTAGCATAATTGTATGAGCATCTGGTTTTAAAATAAACTCAAAGGATTTTGAAAATGGTTTTTGAGAGACCAACTCTTTTTTCCCTAGTCTAAGGATCATTTTAGAAGATGATTTTCCTTTTCATAGATTTTACCCGAAAAGAGTACATTCCATGTTTTAGGTTTTGGAATAAGAGCTTGGAAGAGGGTTCTTCCTTTTTGACATTTTAAGAGATTTTATCGGTAGAGACTAGAGCTTTTGACTTTCTTTATGGTTCGATTTCTTAGAGAGAGTTTTGGAGAGCTTTGAGGAGTTCATGGGATTCAGTAAGGGACTTGACCCATTCCTGAACTTGCTAGTTTTTATCATTATTTTGGTTTTGTTGGGTTTCAACTTCAACTACTTCTGCCCAGGTTTTAATAGGTTTTGAAGATGATAGTCTGATTGGTTTTGACAAAGTTGGTTTTATTGGTGTTTTTGCTTCTTCTTTTCCTTTATGTTGGGATATGGTTAGTTTGATGACATATTTTGTATCTCGTTTAATAAATTCAATATTGAAGTAAAAAATATTTAAAATAGCTTGCCATTTGGCAAAAATATATTTTTAGGCAATATTTTGAACATCTTTTTGTAAAATTTCTTTTGCAGATTTACAATCAATCTGTAATAAAAACTTTTGAGTTAATAATTCAGATTAAAATTTTGTAATACATAAAACAATTGATAATATGTGATCTTTGAACTGCCACATTTCTTTGGATTTTGAGGGACAATTTGAGTAGGACGTAACACCCTCCCCCACTCAAGTTCGCAATGCCCTCGTCGTGCTTTCAAGCTTGAACCTTTCTATGTGATCTTTGAACTGCCACAAAGATACTTTGGTTTCCTAGCTTGCCTCTATGTCCAGGGCATTCTTCCACTTGACCAAGTATTCCCAATAGCTTGTACACCCCTACGCCGAATTAGGTGGTCCGCTAAGATAGAATCCACTACTCTATCAAAGGAGGTTACTATCGTGGTGGGAGCCCTCTTTGTTTCTCCCTAAATCATGTCTTCCTCGTGTCCATGATAAGGCTTCAATATGCTTACATGAAAGACTGGGTACATTTTAAGCTTAGAAGGGAGTTATAGTTTATAGGATACCTTACCTATTGGCTTAAGGATTGGAAATATTAGTACTTTCGTACCAACCCCTTGTGAACTCTCCATAGAAACCTAAAATATTGGGGAAATAAATTGACAAGGACCAAATCTCCTTCCTGAAACTCGACCATCCTCCTTTTCTTATCATCCCACTTCTTCATCTTTTTAGACGCCTTGTTCAAATAGGCTAGAGCTAATTCGGCTTGCTCATGACATGCCTTAGCAAATTTGAAGGTAGCATGACTTTTTCCTTCATAGCTTATGGGAAAAACATGAGGAGCCATGGGTTGCTTCCCCATGATGATTTCAAAAGGACTCTTGCTAGTGGACTCACTCCGCTGCAAGTTATAAGAGAATTGAGCTACATCCAACAACTTAGCCCAATCATGTTGGTTGGAGCTAACAAAGTGCTTGAGATAGAGCTCTAACATTACGTTGGCACCTTTCATTTTCCCATCGCTCTATGGATGAAAACTTGTGGAGAAGTTCAAGTCTGATCCCAACAACTTGAACAACTTCGACCAAAACTTCCCACTAAATCGTGGGTCTCGATCACTCATGATGTTGGATGGAATTACAAAATGCTTCACAACATGCTTAAAGAACCATAATGTCGTCTTGTCTATAGTGCAATCTGGGTGTCCAACTCATAGTGAATCATGGCACTCCTTGATAAATTCCTTCATTAAGATCCCTCACTTACGCACATAGATGCAGTTATGCTTGGTGTAGAGTAGTTTGTCACTTGGCCAAAATCGCCTTATCTTTCCTTCCTTGATAAGGGTAAAGAGGTTTTGAGCTAGGGCATCATGCTCCAACCCTACTTTGAACTTTTCCAGTAAGGGAATGTTTAGTCTACTTAAGGGTACTAATTTTTCCTTTCGACTTAACGCATCAGCCACCACATTGGCCTTGCCAGGCTTGTACTCAAGCTTGTAGTCAAACTCCTCCAAGAAGTATTACCACTAAGCTTTCTTGGGACTTAACTCCTTCTAAGTCTGGAAAGAAATAGCTGGTTGTTACATTGTTTGTCATTATCACAAAGTGAGAACCCAATAAGTAGTGTCATCACACCCTTAGGCAAGGATGATAGCTATCATTAAGCTTATGGCTCTCATATGATATCGGAAACCCTTCTTGCATCAACACTCCACCGATGGAAAATTTTGAAGCATCTGTATGCATTTCGTACATCTTGGAGGGGTCTAGTAGACAAAGCACTGCTTCTCCACTAATGGCTTTCTTCAAGTATTCGAATGAAGCTTGGCATTCACTTGTCCATTCCCAAGACTTGTTCTTCTTGAGTAGGTTAGTCAATGGGGCTGTTCTTATTGAGTATGACTTGATGAACCTCCTGTAATAGTTCACAAGTCCAAGGAAAGATCTTAACTCAGGGACCTTAGTAGGAGGTTCCTATTCTTGGATGGCTTTCACCTCGGTTCCATCCATCATAATCTTCCCATCATTTATCCTCTGCCCTAAGAACATTACCTCATCTTGGGAAAAGGAACATTTATCCTTAACATATAGCTCATTTTCTCTCAGGACCTCGAATACCTTCCTCAAGTGCTCAAGATGTTCTTCAAAAGTTTGGCTATATAGCATAATGTCATCAAGATATACTACCATGAACCGATTGAGGTAAGGATCGAAAAGCTTATTCATGAGAGTGCAGAAGGTAGAAGGTGCACTAGTGAGACCAAATGGCATGACAAGGAACTCATAGGCACCGTACCTGGTCACACAAGTGGTCTTAGGCTCATCCTTTTTGTTATGCGCACCTAGTAGTATCCTAACCGTAAGTCCAATTTTAAAAAGTATCTTGCATTCCTCAATTGATCAAACAAGTTGGCAATGAGTGTGATAGGATACTTATTATTTATTATGATCTTGTTTAGAGCCCTATAGTCAATGCATATTCATAATAAGCCATCCTTCTTCTTCTAAAAGAGCACTGGGCCCCCAAATGGCCAAGTAACTCTCTTCCTCCCTCTTCAATCCCTTCTTGAATTGAAGTGTTAAGAGAACTTGGGTAGTAGGTTTGGTAGTCCTTTCAATTGTACCACACAAGCCTTTGATCTATCCATAATGCACATAGAGTTTGAACATAGGACAAGGAAGGCTCTAACTTGGTCCGAAAATTCCATGTTGAATACCACCTAGAAATCATCCATGGGTGCCACCGATAATTCCACTTGGCCAATCCAAGAACCAAGACTGACAGTAACTCTATGAGCAACTCTATGGAGAGGTAGTGCTATAGAGTTAACTACTTTGAGAGGGCCTCTTTCATTGGTAACCTTGAGACTGAGTCTATTGGCTTCCTTTAGTGAAACAAAGTTGTGAGACGCACCTATACCAACCAAGGTTTTGGCGACCTTCCCATTGATGGTTGCATCCATGAACAGCAAGCCCTTGGGGATCGTCAGTTCACTCTACAATGCACCAAGAAGCTATAAAGAATCCATCTTTGCATCTTTATCTATCTTGTCTCTATCTTGGTCATGCGTGGAGGTAACTAAGGCACTCAATGCCTTCCTTTTTGGAAAATCATGTGACCAATACAGTCTGTCATATATGAAGCACGTCACATGGGGCTTTGAGGCACCACGATCCTCCTTTTCCTTCCCCTTATCTTGCAATTTGAACGAGGAGCCTTCTATGTGATTTTTGTAACCTTGACTTTTGGTATAGCCTTCCCCACTCTTTCCTCTACCAAACTTTCTATTTGTATCTTTTGAGCCCTCTTTGTTTGTGGAGTAGTCAATGATTCTCACAGTAACCGCAATGGCCTAAGATAAGTCTTGGACACCACATCTCTTGATTTCAAGGTTAGCCCACGATTAGAAACCATCCATGAACAAGAAAGTGCATCCTTGTCTGATGTGTTAGGGACTTCTAATAGCAAGGTTGTTAACTCCTTCATATAGTCCTTTATACTATCTATCTGCTTCAATTGTCGCACTCGGACCCTTGCCTTCTCTTTAGCATTCAAGGGGAAGAATTGGCTTTTGAACTCCTTTTTGAAGTCGTCAAAGGTGTCAATTGTGCATACCCCTTATGCTACCCGTATCCACTACACATAGCAATGTCATACAAGTATATGATAGTAGTTCACATCTTGCTGGAATGGTCCATTATGCTAGTAGCCTCAAAGTATTTTTCAAGCCCCCGTAAGAAGTTCTCAACTTCCCTAGCATTCCTAGTACCATTGAAGGTATTTGGCTTAGGAACTTCCACCTTCTTGGCCTCAATGATGGTGGTAGTGTTAGTACACGAGGCCATAGCCCACTTGCAAAGTGCTAGGTCACCACCCATATCCTCAACTCTAAGTAACACATTAGTAATTTCTCTTTAAACAAGGTCATGTACCTTGGAAAGTTTGGCCTTCAACCCATCGATCTCTTACTTTAACCCACTATCTAGCTCATTGCGGGACATCTTGACTACTGCATAGATCTCTGCATCCTCGGCCTCCAAGCCACGGCAGCTTTCCTCTAAGTTTTCCACCCGGTCGAACAGCTCCCCCAAGCTATCCTAAGCACTCCCAACACGTGCTTCCAAAATAAAGATCATGTATTTCGACTTGGCTCAAGACTCCTTAATTAGTGGTTTCTGAACTTCCTTATCCCATGTTCCATTGGTAGAACATCCACACTTGGTGTAGCTAGGGCACTATTCTTCATTATGCCAAGGATAGTAAAGCTTCAATCGAAAACTCTGATACCAATTGTCATGACCCTAGACTTTAACTAGAAATCGTGTTGTACTAAGCACCATCCGTTGTACTAAGCCTACCTTCCAACATGAACAAAACACTCCAAAGAGACTTATAAATTTAAAGGATTCAAGAGCAAAGAAAGAACACAAGAGAGTTTGTGAAGAATGCTTTGTATTGCTCTAGAGAGGTTATCTTACAACTTCCCAAGGATCCCAATGATGTGTACAAATGAAGACCAAGAGGCCTATTTATAGTGTGCCACAATTTTAAGATCCTTCTACATCTAGAATGTACATGAGTATCTACATCGCTCTAGTTTTGTCTACAACATGCCACAAGGTTCTAGGACCTTCTCGTCAAGTCTAGCCAACTCTAGAGTCTTCTAGGATTGTCTAGTTCCTTCATGCAAGTTCTAGGATGTTCCAAAATCTTCTAGAGACTTCTACATCCTTTATGAATCATTCAGCATATTCTAGAATATTCTAGAACCTTCTAGCACCTTCTAGTGTACTCTGGAACATTCTAGAGTCTTCTAGGCTTGAGTTGAGTCCATCCCCATCTAGCTCCCTCTAGACATCACTAGGTCATTCTAGAACTTTCCCATGTAGTAACTTGTAGAAAATTCTACATCTTTTAGGCAAGCACCATTTCTTTGGATTTTGAGGGAAAATTTGAGTGGGACGTAACATTAAGCTTCCTAAAAATCTCTAAAGTTGGATTTTATCAGAGAATTTATTTGCAAATTCTAAGGATCGTTCTATAGGGATAATAGTTCCACAAGATACGTGGTGTCCTAAGAATCTAATCCTCATTTGAATAGGGAGATGTTTTTAGTAGAAAGGACAAGACCATTTCTCTTTATAACTTGGAGGAAATGTTCAAGATGTTTTAAATTTTTTTGAATGGATTTAGAGAATATAAGTACATTAATTTACACAATACAAAATTCCGAGTAAGGGTTAAAAATATCATTCATAATCTATTGGAACTCAGAAGGTGCATTTTTAAGACCAAAAGGCATCAAATTCCATTCATATTGGCCAAACGGGACTATAAATGCTATTTTGTATATGTGTTTTGGTTCAATCTGAATTTGCTAGAATCTAGATTTCATATCGAACTTTGAGAAGATGTGTGTAGAAGGTAACCTTTGCAAAAGATCTTTTTTGTTTGGAATCGGGTACCGAATATATTTGAAGACTTTATTAAGAGGTTTATAATTGATCACTAGATGAGGTGTTCCTCTTTCTATTTCTGAGGCTTTGTTTACATAGAAAGCCGCACAACTCCAAGGGGACCTAAATTTTGAAATCAATCCTTTAGATTCGAGTTCTTGGATCTCTTTTCTACAAAAATGTTCTAGTTTGGAATTCATCTGAATTGGTCGAGATTTAGTTAGAATATCTCTCTCATTAAAGTTTTGTTCATACGGTAAATCAACCATATGATGCTTTCTGGTCCAAAAAGCGTTTGGAAGATCTCAACAAACTTCTTTTTCAAAAAAGTTTTGGAATTCAGAAATTTTTTGTTGTATATAGTCTATCTACAAATCTTTCTCAATTCTTAAATTTTTAAATTCTATTTTAATTGTGAAAGATTATTTTCTTTACCTTTTATAAGAGTATAAATTTCATTGTTATAAATGGAATTGGCTTTTATAATGTTAAGATTTATTATTTTAGGTTTTTCCAAAAATGGAAATTCAAGCTTTACGTTTTGAGTTTTTGAAGAGATTTTATCATACTTTACAGAAAATAGGGTGATAAGATTTATGAATGGTGTTCCTAATATTACTGGATGATGAATATCAAAAACAAGAACAAATGAGGTTTTTAATAGAAAGTTTTGGTCTAAAATGCTAGCTTCAACTTTTCCAGTTATTTGCATTTTTGAACTATTTGCCAAAGATAGTTTTTCATTAGTTTTTCAATGGAAATGTTTTGGTACGAAACCAGTTTTAATACAATTTAAGTCTACACCAGTATCAAATAGTGCGACCGTGTCAATCTTGAAATTATTAGAGAAAACAAGAGTAATTTTGATAATATATTTTCTTGTTGTTATTTCTTTTAAGACGAAGAGAAAGTCTACTGAAACATTTTCTATGCTTTCAAGGTATTGGAGATCAAGAGGATTTTTGTTATTAGAATCGCTATTACTTTCCCTGTTGGCTTGGCGAGAAAGTAAGAGGTGGATTACTTGAGAGTCCTCTTTTTGTTTTTGCTTAAGATATTGTATTTCAAGCTTAATGGTCTTAATTTATCTTTTTAGGTCTTGCATAGATCCTTGCGAATTTTTGTTTTCTTTCTTTTTTTTTCTAGGATGGCAGTAAGATCATAATGAAAAAATGCTGGAGGAAGGAAGTTTTGAAGATTTTTCATTTTTTTCATCATCCAATGAGGTAGTTAGACGATCAAGATATTGTTTTTGGAGATTTAGGTCTTTTATATATTGAATAATGTCTAGGATGAGACACTGTTCTTTTGTAAGCACACTAATTGATTTTTCAGAGTTAGAGTCATTTGTGTCTATCCCATTAACTTGAGGGTTTTGGTCCTCCAAGGAGTCTTCAAGCCATGTTTCGAATTCAGAGGAGGTTTCAATGAGGAGAGTAGAGATTTTCTGCAAAGTCTATTCTTCTAGGTTTAATTCATGGATTTTTCTGGAAACTCGACAGAAGTTTACAGTATAACCTTTCTTACCACATTTGTAGCAAGTAATGTCTTTTTGAAAGGCTTTAGGTTTTATATAGGGTTTCTTGAAGGTTTTTCTGGATGGTTTTTTATAGTAGTTTGGTTTATAGAAATTATTATGAGGTTTTCTAAATTTCTCAAAAGAAGTTTTGTGTCTTCTGGGATAATATTTTGGAGAATATTTGTGGTGTGGTTTCCTACTGGAGTCTCCTTCGCAACGTTTTGGTTTTAAAAGGGAGTTTTCAAACTGTTAGTAGAAAGATCATAGTTCTTTTCTGGTAGTTTTTAGTTCCTATTTTAGGTGTTTTGTAATTTCAAGTCTTGAAAGATCCAAAGTCCTTGTTTTTGAGTAAAACTAATTAGTTCACCGTAAGTAAGCTGATCATATGGTATTATATGGTTTCCAAAGTTTCCCCTTATTTTATTTCTAACTTTTTCTCCTACAAGAGTTGGAATCCCTGCAAGAAACTTCGATTTCTAGAAAGGTTGGTTAGAATCTTCTCAAAGCATAACCCTATTAAGGAAAGTTGCCTTGTACCTTTGGAATTCACTTAGTTTTTTGCATTGAATATTTGAAAAGAGATCAGCATTTTTATCTTTTATTTGTGAAGAGTCACCTTTTAATTGGACTGAAAACCCACCTATAAGGAGTTCTATGACTGCTTTATCTGATGTACTAGACTGATTTTTATAAGCATTTAATGCCATTGTCATTTTTTGTAATAGGTTTAAAATCTGATGTTCAATCATGCCATATATATTCCATTTGTAGACGGAAGAAGCATTATATTTTGGTTGGATAATCTGGTTTGGTTGGGTTGCTAAATCTAGGGACCTTGCAGGTATTATGTCCATAGGTGTTGGGTTTTTCCAATGGAGTTTTGCCACCTCAAGAGATGGTTCCTGAAATACATTTTCATCAGAAGTGTTAATATCAGAAGTGCTAACATCTTGGGGTAAAACACTAATATTCTGAGAGTTTTGTGGTGTTTGAAGAGTTTCTGGTATTATGGGAACTACATTAGAGCCAGAACCAGTAAGTTCTAGCTTGTTTTTTACGTCTTTAATAGCTTCTAGAAACTCATATTTATTAGATTTTACCTCATTATGAGAAAATCTAGATACTTGATAGAGTTTAAAAATTGGATTTTTAACCTTTTTTGTGACATCTTTGCTACTAGAACTGGAGTTTCACTAGACTATAAGGTCTGTTTTTCTATTTTAGTAAGTTGTTTCCCTAAAGTGTTTAGGTTAATGTTGGTAAAATTATTTTGAAGAACAATGTTTTTAAGATTAGTTATAGTGTCTTCTTGGGGATTTTTAAGAGGACAAGCTTCAACCTTTTTATTACTATAAGGAAAATTTATTGGCCTGAGTGAAGGATGTTCTGCCTCCACATAACCATCTGGTGTTTCCTAGATAGGATTTTTATTTTTTGTGTTTATTGGTTTTATAGATTTGAACGGATAATCCATGTTCTTTTTAGAAATGTAGATTTCAAACCAATCAAAGAATAGAATATTAATTTTAAGTTTATAAACAAACTTATAAAATTATTTTTAAATTTCTTTATGAGTTTTCATAAAGTTGTGTAAAAACCAATAACGTTTTTCTTTATTATAATCTACAACGAAATCATCGTGCAGATGTTTTTTATCAGATTGGAAATCATCCTTTTCTAAAAATTTTAATTCATAGGCAATATTTTCAGTTATAGCTGATGTTGTTGGTGATTGAGGTGGTGATTCACTTTTATCACGGTTTTGAGTGTAGATTAGGTGTGGTATTGGAGTACTATAGTCTACATTTTGAAGGCTTGGACTAGGTATATCTGAAGTTGAACACCTAGGTCAAGTTTCATATGGAAGGTTTATTATTTGGGAAATGTTTAGGATTCTTCCTAAATCTAAAGTTTCTACAGAACTAGCACTAGTGTACCTAGAACTAGTAGATCTATTGAAACTTAGTTTTACACTACCATTGTCATACTAGGTTATGTTCCTAAGTTGGGTATTTTGCTCAATTTTTACTTTCTCTGACTCAGGTTGGCTTGCTCTTTCAAGGAGCCACTCATCTGGTAAGGTTATTTGGTTCCATTCTTAGGGTTTTGGAATGATTTTATTTGATTTTGAAAGATCTGTTTGAAGGAGGAGTGTTTCTCCTTTTTTACTATGAAATTTGTGTTTAGTGTTAAAAGCAGATATCGTAGCTTTATAATGCACTCTAAAAATCATCACAATTGGGTAGATCCTTCAATCATATCATAGTTGTGAGTTTTAATTTGTAAAATAAGTGATTTTAGAATGTTTTTATCATTTAAGGAAATTATAAATTTAGGATAGCAATTAAAAGAGATTGGCCCTTACAGAGACTCGACTCTATTGTTCAAAACAATGAATCTCCAAAGTTATTGAACCTAGAATCCCTAAGAGCTGCTAAGATTGATGTATTTAGTCCTTCCTTGGTTAAAAATTATAATCCTACTTGGACTAGACCAACCTGGATATATTTATAACCTTTATTTTTATGGTTTTGTAAAGATTTTTTTGAAAACAAGTTAATAGTTTCAAAATGAGAAGAGAGTTGAATATCTCTTTCCTCGGTTTTAATGGAGTATTCAGTTTTAAAAATGTTTAACTTTGAAGTTTTATAAATTTGGTTTTTTTGTATCTTGGGTATTTCCCAATTATCAATATTTTTTGAAAAGTCTTCAAAAGTGATTTCTTCACTATTGATTATGTTTTTACTTTTTGAAGAAGAAGAAGATGCAAAAAAAAAAAAATAGAACTCATGGTTAAAAAGTATCTTCAATATAATATACTTAACCCTTAGTATTGATTTCATCAGTTTTTGAATATATTCTTAGGTCTTATTATAATACTAGATTAAGAAGAAGAAGAAAGTGTTCCACTCAAAATAGTATTTTATCTTTATTCTACTGTTTAAAGTTACTGTTTAAACTAAGGTTTGTAGCTATATAGTTATGATAAGTACTTCTGTGGATTTACTGCCTAGACCTCGAGACTTACTACCATTCCTCCGACCTCAATGACCTGGTACATACAAGAGTTTAAACGAAATTTGAACAGTAAAAACACAAATACTAAGAACACAATACTACTTTCAACTTCCCCTTGGCTCTGATACTATAACTATGGACCAAGGATCTGGATAGTTTAAATTAAAGAAACATAATACTAATTATACAAGCATATTATATTTAAGATAGGTGGCTTAGCCAGCCATGGTATAGAATGAAAGATAACTTACATAAACTTAAGGAGATGCAAGAATGGGATATGATAAGGGTTTATAATATGGAAAAGGGGAATGAAAGATCTTCAAAGAAAGAGATATGTTTGTATAGAGATGCTCTTGAGAAAAGAACTTGATTTTGTAGGAAAAAGAGCTTCCTTTTATAGCCAAAGGTTTTACTGTTGAAGATGCATGTACTGTTTGTGAACACTACCTTATCTCCTACTTTTATTGTTTGTAAATGCTTCAATTATTAGTGAACAATTTTTGTCTACTGCTTTTTACTGTTGAGAAGATGCTCTGTCGGCCATTCCAATGTAGATTTTGGTTTTCTTTTGCCAACGCTATAGTGTTGGGTTTTTACTCTCTCTTTTTTTAAAATATATTTTATCATATGGACACGTAGGCCCAAAATATGATTTTATCACATGCATACGCAAGTCCAAATATACAAGCATTATATAGGCATATGGACACGTAGGCTCGAATATATATAGGTACAAACATTATACTACTTTTTTTTACTTTTACAGAATTGGTGGGAATATCCCAAAGCATTCTTCTTCATTTTCATCTCCGAGATCGATGAGAGGTTTTGATTTTTCGGAGCCTGCGTGTCCATATGCCTATATAATGCTTGTATATTTGAACCTATGTGTCCATATGATAAAATTGTATTTTGGGCCTGTGTGTCCATATGATAAAATATATTTTGAAAAAATAGAGTAAAAACTCAGCACTTTAGTGTCTACAAAAGAAAACAAAAATCTACAGTAGAATGGAGAGAGAGAGAGGCTACTTGTGGACTTATAAAGTTTGGTTCAATTTGAGTATATTTTTTCACTTGCTTGTTTCACTTAAAGCCTTTCTTGATGATGTATAGAGTAAACATGTTTTTCACAGCACACACGAAGCTTGAAATCAATTTTTTTAGGCAATATCCTACCAAATTTTAGCATGGATTGATGGCCCTATCAATGCTTACGTAAAGTGCATTATTTAATCTAATTTCACTCTTGTTCTTTAAACTTGCTCAATCTAATCTCTCTTTAATTATCATTTCTATATGCCTTCTCTCCCTCATTTTAAGGTGTTTCTTTGACTTTAGTATCAAAAAGGGACAAAGGTTTTTGTGCACAACTATATTTTTTTATCATGCTTCATATTCATGAGATATAAGTATAAGATTGCACTATATATTGTTGTTTTAATTGCATGCATTTAGGGGAAGTGTTGCATAAAGTCAGAGGTGTTTGTATTTTTACTTGTGATTATGCCTATCATTGTGTACCTGTATATAGGTAAAATGATAGCATATGGTTTGACTACATGTTTTTCCTGCATGATACGTTAACGGGGAGTGTATTTGTTTTATTTGTGTAAGTTGTAGGTGTAGAGTGAAACCTTCATACTTCTAATGTGCAATATGAAGTGATACTAAAACCCTCATGTTTTAGACTAACAGAGATTGGATGAGATAATTCATGAAGTTGAATGGAGCACTCAAGATAGATGCACTTGGAGTAGGTATGTCTTTTAGGATTTAGTGAATCTCGTTGTGTTCTTCATGGAAACAAACAAATTTAGGACATCTTCATGGTCATCTCATGTTGATGATTTTTTGTACTTAGTAGTACAGTGCTTTGAAAGAGAGAGCCAAAGGGGAAGAATGTAGGTTCCAATGTACTCGTGTCTATATGTTGCCTTCCTGTGTACAAAACACGATGTCTGTTATTTTACTTAGTGTTTTTAGCTTCCTCTATGTAAGGTTGGTTATTACGGATCAATAATTCACACACATACATAGTTAGGTACACTTTGTATGCGAGCATGTCTACACACAGAAAGGGTTTGGTTTTCATAGTGTACATGCTAGAAATAATTCTGGTTTTCTATGAGAGTGCTTGCGAGTGAATCGATGTTTTTACTTGTGGTTTTGGACTAGTTTCAAGTGCGATTATTTGTAGATTTAACTCAGAATTTTGGAAACAAAAAATTTAAGTGTTTTGGCACCTCACCACCATCCTCCTCATGGACCTCACTACCACCCTCCTTACCACCCTTCGCAAGGTGGTTGGCAAGGTGTCTGGCGAGGTGGCCAGCCAATGGCTATAAATTCCCCCTCTCATTAATTGAAAATTAATTTGAAAAATCAATCAAAACTCTATTTCCATTATTTTGAATTTTGTATTAACTAATTATATCATTAATTATGATACATTCATGTGAGTATAGAATAGTATGAGTTTCTATTTTACATGGTGAGTGAATACATTTCTATTTGAGTAGTATTCATAGGGTGTATTAGTTAATTTCATATTCTACTGGTTCGTGGTTTCAAATCACACCTCATCAAGTGGTGGTTTTTGTGGAAGACAGTTTGATTAGTGTGTCAAACCAAATCATTACGAAATCAACAAGTAAAAGCAGTAATAGGCAGTTAGGATGAAGGCCCTAGCTGAGAGAGGTAATATTTCTTTTATTTCTATCAAAGTTGTAATTGTTATATTGATTAGTGAATTTTTTGATATTAAGTGATTGCCTTAAACAACCTAAGAATGTTATGACATAGATATGATCTCTATATAGGTTTATCTCATTATATTGCATGTTATGCATGCTCTGTTATGGTGCTAGTATAATCTAAGTTTAAATTGCTTAAACTCTAATTAGAAATATTTTTCACTTTTTTCCTGAATTTTAACTTTCTTATAATATCTTACTCTAAATGATGTTTTCTATATGATATTATACAACTATTGTTTCTACTGAGCGTATTGTTTCATTTTGTTTATCTATTCGTTACTTGTGGGGATGAAATCATTAGGAGTCTGTATCTCCTTACCTGTGTGAGTATCAAGTTGTGGACTTTTTCAATGAATTTCTCTAAATTTATAATCAAAGAATAGGAAAATATGATATGCTTTTGTTGATTTACAGTACATGCTAGTGGTGGAGAATAATGTTGCAACCATTCTTTTATTTGAATATTTATCATAACCTTTATATATTTGTTACCTTTATTAATAATCAGTTGTTAGATTTAATTTTCACTTTACAAAACAAAACCCCCTCTTTAATAAACAAGAATTACTTTCCAAAATCCTCTGCGGGAAATCCTTACTTGCTATATATTAAATAATGACATCTTAATTAATTTAAAATAAGGTTTTCATTTGAACACATATCACATGCAGTTTCATATCTGATTATTAGAGAATTTTTTTTAATTTTATATAATTATGTTTATTATCTATTCACCCATTCTAGCTACTTTGATCCATAATATAAAATATTTCACATATATATAGAATTTTGATTCAGTAAACCTAGATCTTAATGGAAAATATTAAAATATCCTCATTAGGTTTTAAAGAATTTAATTGAAATAAGGGTATTAAGTAATTCACATAGAGGTCAATTTAAAAAATAAATATTAATACACATTAAATGCTCATTCCATCTATTGATCAAGTTGCATTAAAAAATTTAAACTAAGAGTACTCAATCGAAATCTATCGATGTTTGATCGTTCAGTAAATTCAAAAACAACTCGAGAGGGACTCTATAGGAGTCGATCAAAACCTGATTGATTGAAAACCTCGAATGATTGATAGTAATGGTTGATCAATTAATTAAAACACAAAAAATAATTATAAGTGTTGTGAAAGTGCATGGTGAATGCATGTATATAGCACTATGTGTAATAGTTATATAGGATCTACTTGAAATCTGACTATCCAAAACACAAGCATTTCTTTGGCTTAGCTTGAAGGACTTAATTAACTAGCTAGCCTTAAATCTAGTTTACAAATAAACTTTTGTCCATGAAAATCATCAACACTAAAAATTCCTTACAAACTCTCCCTTTGGCATTTTTATTTGACAAAACCACCTTCTTACTATATAACACTCAAAGGAAAAAATGTTATTCTAAAGTCCTAGATTCCATAGTGAAACTATCCTAAAATAGCTTCTTGTGATCTTGTATGTGACTAAAATATCACAAATAAGATATAGCAACATAGCTTGGAAGCCTCATTGGTTATTAGTTTAGTTAGAATTCAAGGAGTAAATAGAAGATCATGTAGTAAGTACTCAATCATAAAGTCACTCCCCTTAAATAGATAGCAACTAGAATTGTTCTCCTTCTTTTTTACATAAGAAAAGGAAAAAATAAGATAATATTGAGACACTCATCAATTATATTTACTATTTCATAAACAATCCACTAGATTTAGAACGACGTGTACATGGTCAATAACCAATCATCGATACTCTTGCCATAGTTCATAGTTCATGTGACAACACATTCAATTAGCTTCAATGGCCATTAGTCTTTTCTATTAAAAAAACTCATGATTCACATTTTATCAATAATATCGAACTGGTTCATGTCTTCATTACTTTGAGAAAAGGTCTAGTTAACTATTTCTAGGGCTTCAAAAATCTGAAGTTTTATTTATTTAAGCCTTATATCCTCACTTTTTAATGCATAAGCAACTTCCTTTTTTATTTTATGTGTCTTCATTACTTTGAGAAAAGGTCTAGTTAACTATTTCTAGGGCTTCAAAAATCTGAAGTTTTATTTATTTAAGCCTTATATCCTCACTTTTTAATGCATAAGCAACTTCCTTTTTTTATTTTATGTATGTGTGTGTATTGATAATTTCTATGCAGAAGGAGTGTGACTAATTGGTAAGTTTCACAATAATTATGAGGTAGTCCTCAAGAGATACACCTTTAATATAGTAAACTAATTTATGTTTCAAGACATTTAAGCAACAAGATAGGGAATCAGGAAATTAGTTGGAATATGCCTCACGTGGGTGTGTATAAAAATTTCATTCAATGATAGTAAAACATGTGACTCGTAGAGATAAAAAAATAATTGATTGTGTAAACTAAACATCAAATAATCTTAGTGTAACTTGTCCTAAAATAGGTAAAGCTTATAGGATTCCCACATAATGTTTTATATGAAGGTATTACTTTATAGGAAAGATTCCTAAGGTACTTCTAAGTGATTCAAATCTTTAGATGCCTAAAGCCTTAGTGAATATATTTTTAAATTGTCTCTCAGTAGCAAAAACTTTATATATACTATCTATTCTTCAACTAAGTCTCTAATGAAATGATTCCTTAAGTCTATATGATTTGTTCTAGTATGGTGAATGTTGTCTCTTTTGGAGAACATGAAAACATGCAAGTATACACGGTCACAAGTAATAATATGATAAGTAAAATATCATTCCCACGGAGATTTGTTACTAGTGTTCATTAATTACTAAAATTATTTCAACCTGATTTTATGCAAACAGTCGATAGTTTGATGCAGTTTGACTAACTAATTTTTATAACAGTTTATAAGAAAATTCTAGGAATGCAGTTTCACCAAATTAATCCACTTGAATCATATTATTTTCTCTTGATTTATGTTCTCATATTTTAAGTTGTTAACCAAGAACTCCTAATTTATCCATATATCTCTTCCGAGCTCCATATAGACACATCTAGCTAAAATAATTCACTATATTCCTATGAAAATTAAATTCAACTAGATTTATTAAGTTCTAAGTTCTCAAATACTTACACGTACAATAAAGGTATATTCCTATCCTTTATATATATATATGTTATTTTATCACGAGCAACACATAAAAATGTCTTTCCAAGTTTATTTAAGTGTCACAGATCAATTAATAATCTTCCAATAATTAAAAGCATTAAGAACAGATAAAATAAACAACTTAAAACTGTTTCATAAATCATTCAAAAATAATTAATTCAAGTTTCATAATTTAAGCTACACTACAACCCTAGAACAAATAAATTAGTTCATAGCAGAAATTAAAATTACAATACAACAATAATCAGACATTTCAGAGAAATAAAATTTAAAAGAAAAAGATTAGGAGAAACTCTTTCACGATTCCTCAATGAAAAATAAATTTCTTCCCTTTACTTCTTCTTCGCTGTCTTCTTTCTCTCTATTTCCTAAGAAAATAACAACATAAAAATGTTAAAAGAAAAGTTTCTACGTGTTGTAGAAAACACGCAGAGAAAAATTGAAGTGAACTTGAAAAATGAAAACTGAAAAACTGAAAATGCTCTCTCTCTCTCTCTCGTCTAAATTATATCACCCCAAACATTTTTTTCATCAAAATGCATGTAGTGGGGGACAAAAATACATGGGAAGTAATAAAAAGCAAACACACATGGAAGACCATTCTGCATTTTATTTTTTTCTTTAAACGCATGCCATGTGTCAGCATCTTATTAGTTGTAAGATATAACGAGATACGTGGTAGCCTTTCATCAGCTGTGAAGAACGGGCGCATGAAGAATAGCTACAATACGTCACACGGGAACTTGGCACGCTGGAAGTGGGTGACAAACTACGCTGACAAGTGGGTGACAAGGAACGAGCTGGAAAGAGGGCATCGTTTCTGTGTTTTCATTTTACCAAACACATGCCATGTGTCTTCATATGATTTGCTAGAAGACTAGTATAGACACGTGGTAGCTTATAATTTTATGTAATGGGTAGGTGCAAGAAGTCTACATGGCCCCACTCAGCGCCGAGCAACGTGCCCTCCAGGAAACTAGGTCCAATCACCTATGTCGCGTCTATCCTATATACGCCTGATCCTCACTGTTGATTGCCTAATCGGACGAAGCGTGTTGCGCGTTGAAAGTGGGCACGCGTGGTCCTCTTCCTGCACAGAAAAAACAAATTTTCTTTAATTGCATTTTAGCCCTCCAATTTAATTGAAATTAAATTTTAAACTTTTGTTAATTACAATCAAGCCCCTTTCTAATTCAAATTATATTTTAAACTTTTTATATTTGCAATTAAGCACTTTTTTAATTCAAATTATATTTTAGATTTTTGTTAATTGCAATTAAGTCCTCTTTTAATTTAAATTATATTTTAAGACTTTTATTATTTGCAATTAAATCCTTTTTCAAAACAAATTTTGTAATTTTATTTTTTAAAAAATATTTCCTTTAAAACTAAGAGTAAATATTAATTTAATAAATTAAAATTAAATAAAAACATTAAGAACATAGCAATTATAATTAATAAAATAGATAAAATAACTGTATAATATATAGTTATCAGTGAACATGAATTTTAGAGACACATATAGCACTAGAGTGATCACAGCATAGGGACATCGTACCTTATAATTGACTATAATCCTTCAACATATGTTTTTTACTATGCCAAGAAACTTTGTTGTTCCTGATTGCCACACAAATAATGTGCAATGAATATGCAAGCATATGTATTACAACAAGTAACATAATGGTAAGAAAAGATTATTCTCACAAAAATTATTTTATTAGAAACTAATTTTTGAAACTAAAAAAATAAAAATCAATTTTTTTGTGCTTTTATATTTTAAGGAAGGAAAAATAAAATAATTAAAAGTAAATAGAAATAATTAATTAAATCAAATTTGGTAACTAAAAAGATATATGAGAAAATATCTAAGAATACTTAATCCCCCAATTTTCTAAATATGCAAATCAATAACATCTCCCAATATAATTATTAATTAATTACATGATCAATTAAATCCAACCTAGCATTTATTCCTCTCTCAAGTAAACTACACACAATATAGTAATTAATTTAATCACACTCTCATGCCAATTAAATTGCATACTGCTCATTAATTTCATCAATTATGGATAACATACATAAGAATTAATACATCTCTGCCTAGAAACTATACAAGTTATTTAATCAAGACAAATAATTAAATAATTCTCTCAAATCTATCTAATTGTCTCTATAGATAAATTGTTGGCCAAATAATTAATAACATACAAATCAGATTATATAATATAATTAAATTATAATTATAATTAGGGTAAAATATTAGATCATCACATGGTGAAAATTGGGTTCATAAGATCCCTAGATTAACAAATTAACAAATTAACTACACATAATTGTGTTCATAAAGCTCATATTTTTCATAAAGAAAACATAAAACTTGGTAAAGAAAAGAGTAGAATAAGAAATACAATCAATCTCTTGAATTGTAGTGTTAATCTCCTCTCGAATCTCCACCAAAACTATGTCCCTTCTTGAATTGTTTTTGTATTTGTCACTCTTTTTAGCACCAAAATTTGACATAAATTAAGCTAATGATGGCCCCTTAGGGTTTATGGGGTGATTAGGGGCTTAAATAAAGCTCAGGTGTGATCTAGACAGTCAAATCAGCTTTAGATCAAGGGCTACAATCAAAATAAGAAAAATTAACAGCCCCAACCAATCACAGAGCATGACACATATCAGTGGAGACCAGTAAGTGTCAATGCTCACTGAGTTAGCACCACATAGTGCAATGTGATTCGTAGAAATGGATGGTGTGGCGCACGAGTGGAACACATCAAGCAATCGGGTGGCAACACGTGGCGAGTGGTTCATCCTCCTCAGATGCAATGTAACATGATTCGTTGTACCTGCTTGCATGGTGTCTACATGGCTTGCCCAGTCAGCTCCTCTGCTTACGTGACATGACACATGGCAATTGTTGATTGGTTCTACATTAAAAATTCATAAAAAAATTTACAAAAATTATATTTTTACCCATTTTCAATAAAAAGTTTATATTTTAATATTTTTTACCCCAAAAATACTATTTATCGAATAAAACAAGTAAATATTGAGTAAAAAAGTGTGTTAATCACTCTAATTTCATAGAGTCATCACACCCCCAAACTTAACTATTTGCTTCTCCTCAAGTAAAGCCAAGTATAACTAAATAAACTAATATGGATAGTATATTCATTAATATACTTCTATTAGTACATGCATATTTTACGAAAACTATCTCTCTCAAAAGTTGTACAATCCTATGATAAAGAGGTTCATATATTCATCAGTCAACATTCCATCAGTACAATGATATGCAAGGTTTTTGAAAAGTTGATTTGTGTGTGTGCTGCAAATGATATCATCCAATGCACTCATGAAATCAACCTATATGAGTATGCTAATCAATTCAATCTTAGAACAAGTCTCATAAGTCTCTTTTCACATCCCTCTCCACTAATATAAATATACACTTAGCAAAATATAAATAAGGGTTTTACATGGTTGTAATGTAAGGCTTAGGTGGGGGGTCGATAAATGAAGACATTTAAGCTCTTTCCACACCTTCGCTTTCTTTTTTTCATAATGTCTATTTAACTGCAATTGAGCTTTTACTTGATATTTCAGTGCACCCTCTTTTGTCATTCTTTTCATATTCTTTTATTCCACATCTCTTTTTTTTCTTTTTTTATTGTAACTTCATAACACCCCCAAACTTATTTTCAATTCTATTTTATTTTATTTAGAGGCATAATTGTGTTGTGAGTTTTTCTTCTTCTTTTTTAGGGTGCATTACATTTCACCTTATGCTATGGCATAACACATGATTGCATTTTTTTCTTCTTTTCATACAAGCTAAAGGTGTAAGGATAAAGGTAATGCTTATTGGTTAGGCATAAAATATGGCTTAAAGATATGAATGGTTCTTTTTTAGGCTCAAATGGTTGACTAAAGATATTAACAATGGATAGATTGAAAGACTCAATCGATCCAAATAAGGCCTAAATCATTTCTCTTGCTAAATACTATTTAGGATTTCCCCTTAAAGGGTGATCAAATAGATCCTAAAACCTGGTAGATCTCATCAACTAGCATAACTCACTACAAATTTTCCCTCAATAAGAACACCAAAATCAATCATGAACATATGCATAAGAATTTGAATCAATCCAATCAAAACTAGAAAGCATATCACATGATTAATATAAATATCTTAACAAATATGTTACATTCCTTATCCTAGTCATGACAACCATTTTTTATCATTGAGTTCATATGTTTTATATCAAGCATGCATGCATTTAGTTTCCATATATTTGTTCATTTTCTACCCAAATAATGATTAAAAGAATCCTAAAAATAAACAACAAATTCCCTAAATAAGTGCCCTTCTAATTGTTCATCTTGCACTCTTATTGTAAGTTCACCTTTTTGTACATCAATGAGTGCCCTTCCAATTTCTAAGAATGGAGGACCAAGTATGATAGGAATTTCACCGTCCCTTTCCATGTCTAGCACAATGAAGTTTGTCAGAAAGATGAATTTGTCTACTTTTACTAGTAAATCTTCTATCATACCTCAAGGTCTCTTAATTGATCTATCTGCCATTTGTAATGTTTCTAAAGTGGGTTTGGCTTTACCAATCCCCAATCTCTTGAAGACCGATAATGGCATAAGGTTAATGCTAGAATCCAAGTCACATAATGCCTTTCCAAAATGGATGTTCCCAATAGTGCAAGGGAGGTCAAACTACCTAGATATTTTAGTCTTTGAGGTAGTTTTCTTTCAAGGATGGCACTACAACCTTCAGTCAAAGTTATTGTTTCATGATCTCCAAGCCACCTTTTCTTTGATACTATATCCTTCATGAATTTTGAATAAGATAGCATTTGTTCAACTGCCTCTACAAATGGTATGTTTATGTGCAGCTTCTTGAATACTTCTAAAAAAATTGAAAACTACGTATCTAACTTTTGTTTTTGTAGTATTTGAGGGAAAGGAATAATGGGTTTGTAGAGGTTGTTTTTCTTTGGCTGAAATATTTCCTTTTCAGTGCTCTCTTTATCCACTACTTTCTCCTCATCCTTTTTAATTTTCTATTTCTCCTCATCCTTTTAGGTCTTATCTTCCTATTCAAAAGTTTTATCACTCCTCAAGGCTATAATGTTGCACTGGTCCTTACCTTCTCTTCTTGGGTTTACAATTGTGTCACTTAGAAGGTTACCTTGAGGCCTTTGACTTATAGCATGAGTGAGTTGCTCCATTTGGTTCTCTAAATTTCGAATTGAAGCCTCTTGAGTGGTTACTTTTGTATCTACTGATTGGATGAAGGCTTTCATCATCCCCATTAAAGCATTTGTATTTTCCTCATTAGGTGGTTTCTTCTCTTGGGCTTATGATTGCTATGATTGTTGAAACCCATATGGTTGAATTGATTACCATCTTAACTATTGTTATTACTCCAAGAGAAATTTGGATGTTGTCTCCATCCTAGGTTATATGTTTTTGAGTACGGATTATTGTTTCGATTCACATTCCCCACATAGAATACGAATTCATGATTATTTGGACAATTATCAAACAAATGATCTCCTTCACAAAACACACATGACACTCCTGAATCTTGGACTTGTTTTATACTCATTGTCGAGTTTTGAGCCTTCAAAAGATTCACCAAAGATGACACTTGAGCTGTAAGTACTGTGATATCATTTACCTCATGCACTCTGGCCACTCTTCTTGAGGCTGTCATTCTGTCCATTGGCCATTGATAACTATTGCTAGCCATTTTCTCAAGTAAATCATAAACTTGATTGTAAGATTTGGCTAGCAAAGATCCATTAGTAGATGCATCAACAATAGTTCTTGTTTGCGCATTGAGACCATTGTAAAAAGTCTCCATTTGAATCCAAGAAGGAATTCCATGATGAGGACATTTCCTTAGCAATTCCTTGAATCTTTCCTATGCTTCATATAAAGAATCTCATTCATGTTTTTGGTAGAAATTAATGTCATTCCTAAGCTTGGCATTCTTTGTTGGTGCGAAGTATTTGATCAAGAATTTCTCTGCCAAACCATTCCAAGTTGTAATGGAATCAGGTGTCAAAGAGTTTAGCCTAGCTCAAGCACATTCTCATAAAGAGTTTAGCCTAGCTCAAACACATTCTCATAAAGAGTAATGAAATGATTCCTTAAGTCTATATGATTTGTTCTAGTATGGTGAATGTTGTCTCTTTTGGAGAACATGAAAATGTGCAAGTATACACGGTCACAAGTAATAATATGATAAGTAAAATATCATTCACACGGAGATTTGTTACTAGTGTTCATTAATTACTAAAATTATTTCAACCTGATTTTATCCAAACAGTTGATAGTTTGATGCAGTTTGACTAACTAATTTTTATAACAGTTTATAAGAAAATTCTAGGAATGCAGTTTCACCAAATTAATCCACTTTAATTATATTATTTTCTCTTGATTTATGTTCTCGTATTTTAAGTTGTTAACCAAGAACTCCTAATTTATCCATATATCTCTTCCGAGCTCCATATAGACACATCTTGCTAAAATAATTCACTATATTCCTATGAGAATTAAATTTAACAAGATTTATTAAGTTCTAAGTTCTCAAATAGTTACATGTACAATAAAGGCATATTCCTATCCCTTATATATATATATATATATGTGTGTTATTTTATCACAAGCAACACACAAAAATGCCTTTTCTAAGTTTATTTAAGTGTCACAGATCAATTAATTAATCTTCCAATAATTAAAAGCATTAAGCATAGATAAAATAAACAACTTAAAACCATTCCATAAATCATTCAAAAATAAATAATTCAAATTTCATAATTTAAACTACACTGTAACCCTAGAACAAATAAATTAGTTCATAGCAGAAATTAAAATTACAATACAACAATAATCACACACTTCAGATAAATAAAATTTAAAAGAAAAAGAGTAGGAGAAACTCTTTCACGATTCCTCAATGAAAAATAAATTTCTTCCCTTTTCTTCTTCTTCGTTGTCTTCTTTCTATCTATTTCCTAAGAAAATAACAACATAAAAATGTTTAAGAAAAATGCTTCTGCATGTTGTAGAGAACACGCAGAGAAGAAACTAAAAAAATTGAAGTGAAACAAAAAAAATGAAAACTAAAAACTCCCCACATCTTTCCTCTCGTCTAAATTATACCACCCCAAATAAATTTTTATTTTCAAAATGCATGTAGTGGGGGACAAAAATATATGGGAAGTAAAAAAAAAAAGGAAACACTCGTGGAGACAAAAATGGACTCAACTGGAAAAGGGTGTCGTTCTGCGTGTTATTTTATTTTTAAAATGCATGCCACATGTCGATCTCTGACTCGGTTGAAAAAATAACATGACACGTGGTAGCTTCGTATTGGCTGGAATGAGCGGGAGCATGAAGAATTGCTGGAACACATCGCACAGGAACTTGGCACCCTGGAAGTGCGCGACAAACTACACTGACACGTGGCGACACAGAACGAGCTGGTAAGTAGGCACCGTTTCTGTGTTTTCATTTTACCAAACACATGCCACGTGTCATCATATGATTTGTTGGAAGATTAGTCTAGACACGTGGTAGATTATAATTCAATGTAATGGGAGGGTTCACGTAGTCTACATGGTTCCCGTCGCACGGACCGAGTTTTGTGCAGCGACATATGGGTCCCACCCTACATGCCATCATGTGCGACAGGTGGGCCCCACTCAACACTGAGTAGCATGCGTCCAAGAACCCAGGTCCACTTGCTTTTGTCATGTTTGGATTCCACGCTCCTGATCATGACCATTAATTGGATGATCTAACGATGTGTGGCGTGCGTGGATAATGTAGCACATGGTCCTTTTCCTGCACAAAAAAACTAAATTTCCTTTAATTGCAATTTGACCCTCAAATTTAATTCAAATTAACTTCTAATCTTTTGAAATTTGCAATTTCACCCACTTTTAATTCAAATTATATTTTTTGCTTTTATTAATTGCAATTAAGTCCTTTTTTATTAAAATTCATTAATTTTTTTAAAAATATATTTATAAAAAAACTAATAATAAATATTAATTTAATTAATTAAAATTAACTAAAAACAATAAGAACATAGCAATTATAATTAATAAAATGAATAAAATAACTGTATAATATACAGTTATCACACCCCAAACTTAAGATTTTGTTAGTCCTTAAGCAAAAGGAAAGAAATAAAACTAGGATATATGCACTTAAAATAGTGATTTTCAAGACATTTACAATTGGTCATACAAATAACATAACTCGAAGAAATATAAGAACTTTATCTAAGCATTGAAATCAATTTCAAAGTATGTTACATTTTTACAATGAATTTTCTTGTGTGTGTGAAGTCTTTTCATATTTCATCACACGAAATCCGGATGAGTTTATGCAAATATGAACGTAATTAATTTTTAATGAAATCACAAATCTCATAAGTTCGTTTTTCATTTCTCTCTCCACTAATGTAGACAAACATAACTAAAAATCAATAGGACTTTATTAAGCTTGTAATGTATGGCTTAGGCAAAGGTAGGATAAAAGATAATATATGGCTCAAATATTTCCTAAACACATCATTTTAGGATTGAAACAAGATACCTTCTAACTTCTCAATGAATACTTCACAATTTGGGCTTTAACATCACATGCAATAATCGATTTTTTTTTTATTTTTTTTTCTTCTTTTCTTTTCTTTTCTTTTCTTTTTTTCAGTATCCCTTTTTTTTCTTTTCGATATATCTTTAGAAATTTACTAACATTGGTCACCTGTTAGTGAGATAAGAAAAATCGATATATCTATATATATATATATATTTACTAGGATTTTGAAAGGAGATAAAAATATATATATATAAACTTTGAAGCTCAAAAGGGGTATACTATGGATAAAACATGTGAAGGTAGATAGAAAGGCTCAAATCCAAAGATGGCCTAAATCAGTAAGTGTTATCTAGAATTTCGCCTCGAGAGAAAATCAAAAAAATTCTAAGAAATGTGACACCACAAATATCAATTGAATTGCATACTCATATAAACCTTCTCTAAATTACCATAACAACTCAAAAATCAAGACTAGTGCTCATAAATATTTATTCTTGTAAAAATGAAACATACGCAAAAATTATACACAACTTAGATAATATTCAAATTTTTCAAAGAGCTAAGCATAAGTTAGACTGAGGAAATAAAAATAAATCACCATTAAAAGCAAAATATATTCTAATGTTTCGATCAACCAAACAAACAAAGCTACACAAGCAACAGTATCAAGCAATATTTCAAATAAGTTTAATCTCTACATCACCCTTAAACTTAATATGCACATTGTCCCCAATGTGTGAAAATTAAAGAACAAAGGAGTTGTGTTAAAAGAAACTTCCTTGAATGGTGAGTTGGCTTGTGAGATTGAAATCCAAAAATCGCTTTACCTCCTCTGATTTTCACCTATCAAAACAAAATAACAAAATGAAGAAATACGCAACTAATACATGTTCTAAAATAAAATAAATAAATAAAAACTAAAACACATGGGCTGCCTCCCAAGAAGTGCTTAATTTAGAGTCATCAGCTTGACTTCCTATCTCTTTGCTTCATGTTGGGTCAGATAAGAAAATGGTGGACTTTTGACGATCAATGTCACCTCCCCAATAATGTTTGAGTCTTTGCCCGTTCACTTGGAAAGTATTTTTTGATTCTTCACCTTTAATCTAACAGCTCCATATGGGTGTACTTTGGTAATAATGAAAGGCCCTGACCACTTAGATTTTAGTTTTCCTGAGAGGAACTTCAAATGAGAGTTGAAGAGCAATACTTTCTGTCCTGGTTCAAAGTATCGATGCAACATTTTTTTGTCATGCCATCTCTTCGTCTTTTCCTTATAAATCTTAGCATTTTCATATGCTTGTAGAAAAATCTCATCCATCTCATTGAGTCGTAGAAGACGTTTTTCGCCTGTAACTCCCAAGTAAAAATTCAAATTATTGATTTCCTAATACATATGGTGCTCTAATTCAACTGGGAGATGACTATTCGGTATGCCCAAAGTGCATCCTCCAACCTCTTAGACCAATCCTTCCTAGAAGGATTTACTGTCTTCTCCAGAATCCTCTTCACCTCTCTATTTGATATCTCAACTTGTCCACTTGCTTGAGGATGGTAAGCAGTTGTGATCTTGTGAGTGACCCCATATTTGGCAAGGAGGGCTTCAAAATATTTGTTGCAAAAATGAGTTCCCACATCGCTGATGATTGCCCTTGGGGTGCCAAAACGAGTAAAAATGTTTTTCTTCAGAAAATTCAACACCACTTTGGAATCATTGGTAGGCAAGGGAACTGCTTCTACCCACTTAGAAACATAATCCACAACAACAAGAATGTATAGGTTGTTATAGGAAGAGATAAAAGGTCCCATGAAATCAATTCCCCAAACGTCAAATATTTCCACCTCAAGAATATTGTTTAGAGGCATCTTGTGTTTCTTGGAAATGTTACCAATTCTTTGGCACCTGTCACAGTGTGAGACAAAGAAATGTGCATCTTTAAACAGATTTGGCCAGTAAAAACTAGATTGAAGAACCTTAGCCACTATTCTTTCTCCTCCAAAATGGCCCCCATAGGCTGAAGAATGACAATGCCTAAGTATGTTTTCAATTTCTTCCTTTGGAACACACCTTCTAATAATTTAATCTGCACAATGCTTAAACAAGAAAGGCTCATCCCATAAATAGTACTTAACATCGTGTAAGAATTTCTTCTTCTGTTAGAAAGATAAATCAGGTGGGAGCACATTTATTACGATATAATTAACATAGTATGCGTACCATGGCACACTTCTATGATCAAAGGAAAATAGTTTCTCATCTAGAAAAGTCTCACCAATGACAGTCTTGTCCAAGACACCATCATTATTCTCCAATCTAGATAGATGATCAGCCACTTTATTTTCGGTTCCCTTCTTATCCTTGATCTCTAAATCAAATTCTTGCAGTAGGAGTATCCATCTAATCAATCTCGGTTATGCATCTTTCTTAGCCATAAGATATTTTATGGTAGAATGATTAGTATAAACTATCACCTTAGTACCAATTAGATAGGATCAGAACTTTTCAAAAGCATATACAACAGCAAGTAATTCTTTTTCTGTGGTAGCATAATTCAGTTGAGCATCGGTCAAAGTTTTGCTGGCATAGTATATGGCATGGAAAACTCTCTATTTTCGTTGTACTAAAACATCTCCTACTACAAAGTCACTAGCATCACACATGAGCTCAAAAGGTAGATTCCAATCTAGCGCAATAATGATGGGAGCAGTGATCAACTTTTCTTTCAAAGCCTGGAAAGCTTCAAAACAATCTTCATCAAACGTGAATTTTGTATCTTTCTCCAAAAGGTTGCAAAGAGGCTTAGATATCTTGGAAAAATCCTTGATGAATCTCCTGTAGAATCCTACATGACCAAGAAAACTTCTAATTCCTTTCACAGATGTTGGAGCCAGTAGTTTCTCAATGGTTTCAATCTTTGCCCTATCTACTTCAATTCCTTTCGAAGAAATTAGATGGCCGAGAACAACACCTTCTTCTACCATGAAATGGCACTTTTTCCAATTTAACACCAAATTTATCTCTTCACATCTTTTTAGGACCAAAGAAAGGTTATGCAGGCACATATCAAATGAATCTCCAAACACTGAGAAGTCATCCATAAATATCTCAATAAAATTTTCCACCATGTTTGAAAAGATAGCCATTATACACCTTTGAAAAGTAGTTGGGGCATTGCAAGTCCAAAAGACATTCTTCGAAAAGAAAAAGTTCCATATGGACAAGTGAAAGTGGTCTTCTCTTGATCCTCAAGAGCGATAGCAATTTGGTTGTATCCAGAATATCCATCCAAGAAACAATAGAAAGAATGTCATGCTAATATATCTAGCATTTGATCAATAAATGGAAGAGGAAAATGATCCTTTCGAGTGGCTTTGTTGAGCTTTCGATAATCCATGCATACTCACCAACCCGTCACTTTTCTGTGGGAATAAGAACATTTTTGCTATTAGCCTCCACTGTAATTCCTCCTTTCTTCGGCACACAATGAATTGGGCTAACCCAAGAGCTATCTGAAATAGGATAGATAATACCTACATCTAACCACTTAATGATCTCGTCTTTCACTACCTCCTTCATGATTGGATTCAAACGACGTTGATGCTCAATAGTAGGCTTGTAATCTTCCTCAAACAAGATCTTGTGCATGTATAATGAAGGGCTAATTCCTTTAATATCAGCTATAGACCACCCTAACGCTAGCTTGTAATTTCTCAACACTCTTAACAACTTATTTTCTTGATCTTCATCTAGAGACGTTGAAATAATCATAGGAAAAGTATACATTTCACCCAAATAAAGCATACCTTAGATGGTTAGGCAATGGCTTAAGCTCTAATAATGGTTTTTGTTCCATAGATGGCTTCAAATGGGTAGATTTAGATGATGTTACAACTTGTGATGCATCTACTTTAGTTTGAGGACTAAAGAGTTGTGGAGATGATTCAAGTAACTTAAGATATTCAAGAGATTCAAGGTTATCAATAATATTGTCATTCACAAGTGCAACTTCCAAAGCATCAGTAGTCAATTTTTCCCTAAAGTTGCTTTCAACTAATGCATTCACCATGTCAACTCTAAAGTAATCATCAGATTCTCTTGGAAATTTCATAGCTTTAAAGATATTGAAAGTTACCTCTTGGTCTTGAACTCTCATGGTGAGCTCCCCTTTTTGAACATCAATCAAAGTCCTTCCTATTGCTAAAAATGGTCTCCCTAGAATAATAGGGATCTCTTTGTCTTCCTCCATTTCAAGAATTATGAAATTTATAGGAAAGATAAACTTGTCTACCTTTACAAGCACATCCTTGATAATGCCTCTTGGGTGTTTTAAAGACCTATCTACAAGTTGAAGAGTTATAGTGGTCGGTTGTGCTTCTCCTAATCCAAGTCTCTGATAGATAGAAAGTGGCATCAAATTAATGCTGGCACCCAGATCGCACAGAGCTCTGCCAAAGAATTTCTCACCAATAGTACAAGGAATAGTGAAACTTCATGGATCTTTAAGCTTATGTGGTAGATTCTTCTGAAGGATGGTGCTACACTCCTCTGTGAGAGCAACTGTCTCAAAATCACCTAACCTTCTCTTTTAGACAAGATTTCTTTCATAAATTTCACATAGTTAGGCATTTGCTCCAAGGCATCAGCAAAAGGAATGTTAATATGAAGTTTTTAAATATTTCAAGAAACTTGGAGAACTGCTTATCAATCTTTTACTTATGGAAGTGTTGAGGAAATGGAATGGGTGGATTATAAGGCTTGAGACTATCTAAAACTGGTTTTATTACGTGATTTTCTGTTGCTTCATTCTCTTCGACCCTCTCTTCAGCTTTTTCTTGTTTTTCTAGGTCAATAGCTTCAACAATAGGAGTTGGCGGAGAAATGGGCTTTTGTATTTCTTCCAACTCTTTTCCACTTCTCAGTGTAACAGCCTTACAATGCTCTTTTCCTTCCCTCTTTAGGTTGGTTTCAGTATCACTAGGTAAAGCTCCTTGAGGGTGATTGTTGACAACAGTAGCTAGTTGACCCAATTGAAATTTGAGATTTATAATAGATGCTGCCTGATTCTGGAGAATAGTCACATTCTTAGCCATGTATTGAGCAAACGTATCTTCCAATGATGGTTTTTTCTCTTGTTGTGGGGCTTGGTTATGAAAACCTGAGGGATATGTAGGCTTCATAGAAGATGATTGGCCTTGATTATTACTCAAAGAAAAATTAGGGTGATTCTTCCCCCCTGGATTATAAGTGTTATCATAAGGGTTGTTTTGATTCCTATTGTAGTTGGAAACAAAACTGACAGATTCAGAGTTGTGAGGACATCTCTCACTAGCATTATTTCCATTGCAAATTTCACATGCAACAAAAAGACTCTGAATAGAATGGACACCCAAAGTATCCATCTTCTTCCCCAAAGCGGATACTTGTGTAGTCAAAGCGGTCATAGCATCAATCTCATGAATTCCAGCCACTCTCTTAGGCATCATCCTCTCTGATGGCCACTCATAGCTATTCGAAGCCATATCCTCTAATAAGTTGTAGGCTTCATCAATTGTTTTTCCCATAAGAGCACCATCTGCTGCAACATCAACCATGTTTCTAGTAGGACCCATCAAACTATTATAAAATGTTTGAACTTGAATCCACTTTGGTAAACCGTGGTGAGGACATCTTTGAAGTAGCTCCGTGTACCTCTCCAAGCTTCATATAATGATTCTGAGTCAAACTGCACAAAAATAGTGATTTCATTCCTCATCCTTGCAGTCTTTGTCGGAGGAAAATATTTGGCTAAGAATGTTTTAGCCAAATCCTCCCAAGTAGTGATAGAACCACATGGCAATGAATTCAACCAACTCTTTGCCTTATCCCTAAGTGAAAAAGGAAAAAGTCTCAACCGGATAGCATCATCCGTGACTCCATTATGCCTAAAGGTGTCATAAATCTCTAAAAAAATTGCTATTTGGGAGTTTGGATCATTGTGGGGTAAACCACCAAACTGAACTGATGTTTGAATCATATGAATGATTGTAGGCTTAATTTCAAAATTATTGGCTTGAATTGATGGTCTTCTAATGCTTGAATGAATGTCGCCAACTATAAGCACTGCATAATCTCTTAAAGATCTTGGTTCTTTCACTTCAGGAATTTCCTCATCCATAATTAGATATTTTGAGGTTTCTTGTTTATTATTTTTTTTAATTTTAAAATAGTTCTCTCAATTTCTAGATCTAACCGAACTATGTCAAGATTTCTTATGCGTCGCATACAAAGTCCCACTTTATCCAAAAATCTGAAGAAGAAAAAACTTATAAAGTAAAAATGAAAATAAACACATAAATAAACACACAAATCTAAGCAAATAACAATAAGCAATAAAAAAATATTTTTTTTGAACTAAAATCAGATTAATTGGTATTAATATAAAAAAATATAGTAAAACAAATCCCCGACAACGGCGCCAAAAACTTGTTGTCTCTTTTGGAGAACATGAAAACGTACAAGTATACACGATTACAAGTAATAATATGATAAGTAAAATATCGTTCCCATGTAGATTTGTTACTAGTGTTCGTTAATTACTTAAATTATTTCAACCTGATTTTATCCAAACAGTCGATAGTTTGATGCAGTTTGACTAACTAATTTTTATAATAGTTTATAAGAAAATTATAGGATTGCAGTTTCCCTAAATTAATCCACTTGAATCATATTATTTTCTCTTGATTTATGTTCTCGTATTTTAAGTTGTTAACCAAGAACTCCTAATTTATCCATATATCTCTTCTAAGTTCCATATAGACACATCTCGCTAAAATAATTCACTATATTCCTATTAGAATTAAATTCAACCAAATTTATTAAGTTCTAAGTTCTCAAATAGTTACACATACTATAAAGGTATATTATTATCCCTTATATATATATGTTATTTTATCACGAGCAACACACAAAAATGTCTTTTCCAAATTTATTTAAGTGTCACATATCAATTAATTAATCTTCCAATAATTAAAAGCATTAAGCACAGATAAAATAAACAACTTAAAACTGTTCCATAAATCATTCAAAAATAATTAATTCAAGTTTCATAATTTAAGCTACACTGCAACCCTCGAACAATTAAATTAGTTCATAGCAGAAATTAAAATTACAATACAACAATAATCAGACATTTCAGAGAAATAAAATTTAAAAGAAAAAGATTAGGAGAAACTCTTTCACGATTCCTCAATGAAAAATAAATTTCTTCCTTTTTCTTCTTCTTCGATGTCTTTTTTCTCTCTATTTCCTAAGAAAATAACAACATAAAAATGTTTAAGAAAAATGTTTCTACATGTTGTAGAGAACACGCAGAGAAGAAACTAAAGAAATTGAAGTGAAACGAAAAAAATGAATACTAAAAACTCCCCACATCTTTCCTCTCGTCTAAATTATACCATCCCAAATAATTTTTTTTTCAAAATGCATGTAGTGGAGGACAAAAATACATGGGAAGTAATAAAAAGCAAGCACACGTGGAGAAAAAAATGGACTCAGTTGGAAGAGGGTGACGTTGTGCGTGTTATTTTATTTTTAAACGCATGCCACATGTCGATCTCTAACTCGTTGGAAAAAATAACATGACACATGGTAGCTTCGTATTGGCTGGAATGAGCGGGCGCATGAAGAATTACTGGAACGCGTCGCATGGGAACTTGGTGCACTGGAAGTGTGTAACAAACTACATTGACACGTGGTGACACAGAATGAGTTGGTAAGTGGGTGCCATTTCTGCGTTTTCATTTTACCAAACACATGCAACGTGTCGTCATATGATTTGCTGGAAGATTAGTCTAGACATATGGCAGATTATAATTCGATGTAATGGGAGGGTGCACGCAGTCTACATGGTCCGCGTCGCACAGACTGAGTTTTGCACAGTGACACGTGGGTCCCACCCTACACGCCAGCCTACGCGACAAGTGGGTCCCACCCTAGACGCCAACCTGCGCGACAAGTGATCCCCACTCAACGCCGAGCAGTGTGCGTCTAGGAACCCAGGTCCACTTGCTTTCGTCGCGTCTGGATTCCACACTCCTGATCAATACCGTTGATTGGATGATCTAACGGTGTGTGGCACGCGTGGTCCTTTTCCTGCACAGAAAAACTAAATTTCCTTTAATTGCAATTTGACTCTCAAATTTAATTCAAATTAACTTCTAATCTTTTGATATTTGCAATTTCACCCACTTTTAATTCAAATTATATTTTTAGTTTTTATTAATTGCAATTAAGTCCTTTTTTTATTAAAATTCATTAATTTTCTTGAAAATATATTTATAAAAAAACTAATAATAAATATTAATTTAATTAATTAAAATTAACTAAAAATAATAAGAACATAGAAATTATAATTAATAAAATGGATAAAATAATTATATAATATACAGTTATCAGCTACAAAGCAATGTAACTTTGACTTCTAACAAAGAATGGTTTATGGTCATATGTCTAGAACACCCTTTTGTCAAAATTCTAAGTTATATTTGATTTTTCTTTAAAGGCTATATGGGCTATAAAGCAACGTAACTTTGACTTCTTCACCCATCCTTTCTTAGACAGAGACACCATATATAAAGAGGGTACAAAAGTTGGAACTACAAGATTTTTAAGAGCCTTTCTTGTAGTAAAAGATTTCATCTTGAAAATGTTTGAGGTCTTCTATAAGTATTTTCATAGAGTAGTCTACAATTAATTCTAATATGTCTCTTTCTTTCACAAGGATGACAGACAATCACAAATTTAATAGTTTTTCCTATCATAGGAGCAATGGTTCTTTATGCATAATTAGTAATAGTATAGGTAGAGTTAGAAGGTCTTGCAAATGTAATCTTTGATGTTGAAGGTATGAAACTCTCATCCTTATAACCAAGGCCATGTGTATCACCATGTGACTTATCATTGCTCAAAATTTATCCAAGCTTTAAGCTCCAAGTGTAAGTTTCTCCACTACTTCACATTATTTTTGAGCTCATGCACCAATTTATTATTCTCTGAAGCAAGCTTATTATTTTCTTATTTCAAACCTATAAGACTCAAATTCAAAGCATTAATATGTTCAGACTGTTCTTTCTTTTCTATCTCTAAGATCAATGAGTTTGATTTATGAACAATAATCATCTTTTTTAACTTAGTTACTTCAATATGAAGTCTTTCTCTCTCTTTCCTAGAATCTAGGCAAACCGTAAATAATTTTCAAAACTAGATGCATTATATTCAGCTAAAAGAAAAAGAAGAGATAACTCCCTAATCATCTAAGCTATTATTATCAATAAAACAATCCATAAGAAAAATCCCTAGGAGTAACACTAAGTGTATCTAGTGTTAGCTCTGATACTAATTGAAAGTTCTAAAATGGACCAAATAGACATAGAGGGGGTGAATAGGTTACTTTTAATTTTATCAATTTATAGTTTTGTAACATAATCACAATAGTTATACATGTAATCGAGTGTAAAATAAAGTATAAAAATTAAAAATAACAAGAGATTTTTGGGTGAAAATAACCAAGGTCACAACAATAACCTAAGAGAAAAACCACTAGTCCACTAGACCCCCTAATCTATCCACTATGAAAAATGAATGTTCAAGTACAAAATCAACCTTATACTATCCTTCCTAGGATAACGCCCTAATATACTATACTTACGAGCTTTTACTCTATTTTCATAGCCTCTAAGATTACGTGAGTGGGTTCTGGCTAACATTGTAATTCTCTTTTAACAAATCAAACACGTTCACATAACAACTTATGAACAGGATTAACTCAAGAAACACAAGAGCCTGTATATGTTCTAGATGGATTTCAATAAGAAAAAAATCCTAACCCTAATTCAAAACATAGATAAGAAAGCATGGAACTAAGATTTCTAAAACATATAATAAAGCATTAATCTAGGTAGTGCTATGTGAATCTAATATCAATCAAAAATACCTAGAACAAAAACTGACTAGAATAGTTGTAGAATGATGAAACACGGAGAAGACAACAATGGCTCTCAAAAATTTTATATTATGTGTGTTGTTAAAGTGAGCCAAGTTTGCATATATATAGAATTTTATTTAACTAAACCTAGATCTCAATATAAAAGATTAAAAGTACCCTCGTTAGGTTTTAAAGCACTTAATGAGAACATGGGTATTAAGTAATTTCCATAGGGGTCAATTTAAAAAAGGATTATTAAAATATGTTAACTGCTCAATCGATCGATCAATGATCGATACCCTCCATCGATCGATCGAGTTGTGCTAAAATTTTTGACTTAAGAGTACTCGATCAAAGTCAATCAAAGTTCTATTAATCGAGTAAAAATAGAAACAACCCAAAAGAGACTCAACTCGTCTTTTCATTTTAGTTCCAACTTCCAACAATCAACAATAGTAGTGGATTTGTTAAATAAAAAAACCAACCAAAGAGATTGTTTTGAACCAAACCAAATTGAAGCTCATTAAAAAGGGATAATTTCATGTTGGTTATGGTTTGAAAAAATTATAAACCAAAATTAGTTGGTCGATTTCGGTTTCGGTTTCACAATATAAAAAACCGTTCATAATCAAACCAATTACCTTGTTAATTATTAAATTAATATAAAGTTATAAATTATATTTAAAATTATTAAATTAAAATAAAAATTTTAAAATTATTATGTATTATTATTAAGAAGTTAAAAAAACAAACACATTCGCTTCAATAATGTATACTATATAATACTATAATATAACCTAAATTGATAACCTAATAAAGTAAACTAATGCAGTAAGCTAGATAACCAATAGCTATGTAATGCTAATAGGTAATAAATATTAATACATCAACAATAAGATAATATGTATTTAGAATTTGAATTATTAAAAATTTAATAATTATGTATAATTTATGTTTGTGTTGCCAAGAGACATGACCATGATACATAAGTATTTAAATATATGTTGAATTGTTGATAACTTGATATTTATTATAAATAGGACCTTTTGTTTTATGAGAGAACTATTACATGAATATACACATTCTTAATATTTTTGTACAATATTATTTACTAGTAAAATGGGTTTTATTATTTTTTATAAATAAAACCGACCGACCAAACAGACCAACTTCTTGGTCGATTGGGTTATTTAAATATTTTGGTCAATTTTGATTTAATGTTTTAGAAAATTATCAATATCAGTTTGATTTTTATTTCATAATAAAACCAATCAAAATTGATCATGTGCATCTTAATTAATTGGTGGATATATGTAAATTTACTATAAATTAGGGATTGATACTCGTCCTAGACGAATCTATCCTACTACCTTATTTTCAAAATTTTAGATCCACTTTATGCATTTTTAAGCCCCATCAACTCCCAACAATTACTTATTTTCACTCAATTTTGAGTTTTATTATAAATTATTACTCTCATTCCGTCTCTAACTACACAATTGACAAGCACACAAAAATTAGGCCACTTTCATATATGCAAATTTTAGTTATTTTTATTCATTAATTCCATATTCATATAGCTTCTCATTTATCTCTAATTATTATACTTGGTTTATCTTTGTGTGTGATCATGATTAGATAATTTAATTTTCGAGATTTAAATAAGTTATTTTTATTGAACTTAATATTAAATTGACATGTTATTTGTGCTTTTAGGACACACCCTATACTTATGTTATTTGTGCTAACTTTTTAAATTGACATGTTATTTGTGCTTTTAGGACACACCCTATATTTATGTTATTTGTGCTAACTTTTCAAATGTCAAAATTGACATGTTCAGTGGCTCATAAACTCGAGTTGATAGAAGCAGTGATCCATATAAAACACACTACCTAGACTGTGAAAAAGCAATAACTTGCTAGTAAATTATATTAGGAGCTTATCACTATTATATTAGTCTAAGAACTTCTTTGCGCAAACGTTGATTTTTATATTAGATATGCTAGCTGGTACGAGGAATCATGATTTTTACCTTTGATCATATTGTTTAAGTTGTTTTTACTTAAATACCGTGTCAATATTTTATTTTTCACATTTAATTTTTATACGTAATTGCATGTTTTATCGTTTTGTGATTTAATTTTTAATTGATAAAATTTTGAGGTACAATCTATTCACTCCTAGATTGTTGGATTCAACCACTGTATAGGTTACAGCTTGGATACAAGAGGGATCATGGTAGAGACTAGAGACAACAGTAGCAAAAAAATGTTTTATTTGGTCAATTTATAAGCTTTAATAAAAAATTGTAAAGCCGACACTGTGACTTGTCAATATACAACTTTTCTGTACACTTCGACCTTGAGGTATGCATGCATATTTCATTCCCAGCTTTTGAAAAATTATCGCCTTCCAAGTTGAATTTCCTCCGCGAGTTGTAGAAAAAGACCCTGCAGAGTGAAATGCCACCAAGAAAATGACCGAGGCCTCAATGAATCCAGAAGCAACTTTAAAATTTTGAAGCATTCTTCTTCTTCCAGTCAAATTATTCCCAATGTATATGAAATGAAAAATGCTACATTGAGTCTACTTACTATAGTGTGCGAAGTTCAGGAGATTTTAGTTGACAGTCACAACCTCCTACCCGTCCCTAGTAGGGACCTGATAGATTTTCCCATATGACTATAAATCAATCTGAAAGCTACAAATGTAGGGTCCGTTTCAAATATCTTAACGCAGACCGTAGCATTGCCCTTGATTTTCTGTCAGGCCTACATCCAGAGTGAATCATTTCTTCGTATACAGCCGGAACCTGAAATGCAGACAACACATTTTCTATTTATAAGCTGATAGTGCATATCAGAAATATCATGTTGCTATTTTTCTTGTTAGCTGCATGTTCTCAGCATGGTAAAGAACTTAGTCATGGCAGACAGGGGTGGAGGTCGCATGAATGATGCAATGACTATGAATTTAATATCTCATACACATGTGTGACCATCTATGCTACAGGGACTCTTCTATTTTTATGAAGTAACCTTATCAAAGCAACACGACATAGACATAAGTAGGTATTCGACACTCTAATTTAGTAGATATTTACATAAAGTTGAAAAAAATTGACATATTTTTAACACTTAGATATGTATCCAACAAATATAAGACTTGACCAAGGGAAAAAACTCATATATACTTTTGTTATGCACTAGATCTTCTAAGTGAGTAAGTGGAATAACAAAGCTAAGGTGAGGTGATTTATCAACTTTTCCAAAATCTGCACTACTATTCTATTTTTATCATCAATTTCTAAAAATTACTATGGTCAATGCTGCAAACATAAACCAAGAACAACTTTATGAGAGATCAATACCTTGTTCCAATAAAATAAAATTGGGATATATGCCATCAGGGCTATTGCAACTAGAATACTTAATCCATTACTTATTTTCGTGAGTAGTTTAGTCCACAAATTTTGAAACAACTTCACCACAAAAAGAAATTGTCATTTTTTATGTTTTCTTCATATTTCTAATTTTTAAAAAAAATGTTTTAGCAATTATTTATATTAAAATTATCTTTGTCACATACAGTTCAAACAAATAATAAAAAAAAATACTAGACCTAATTGTCCCACTTTATCCTTATGCTGTAACTTTTTTAAAAATTAATGGACTAAACCGCTTCTAAAAATAGCTAATAGATCTAAGTGACAAGTGCTCCAATTGTAATAACTAGTGGACTTTTACACCATCTACACAATAAAATAAAAAGAAATATCAGCACCTTGTGAAACTTGTCAACTCGAATCAAAGCTTTCATTAGTGTAGTATATGTAACCACATCTGGTTTCAAGTCCTGCAGTTATAAGAAACACAGGGACTGTCATTAAGATGGCAGAAACAAATTATACCTGGAGGGTTACAACAGGAGTCGGAAATCGAAAGTAGCTCACATTTTCCTTCATGTATTGCAACACAGCAAAGGCTTCAGCATCCCTTCTGTCCTCACCAAAAGCATTAATTAAAGAATTGAGAGCTAAGAGACTTGGTTTTAGGCCATCTACTCTCATTAATCTAAATGCATTAACAGCTTCATCTGATAAACCCTGTCAAAAATTTACAAGGAACATATATTCATTCTCAAACACCCAAGTTCAAGTTAATGTTATCTGTCAAACTCTCGAACGTCTAAGACAAATGATAAAATTGGTAACCAAACAAATATAGAAAACATAATGGAGATCGAGGTGCTGATCAAGTTCATGTTTACAAATATTCTCATGATCCTACAAATATTCTCAAGATTCTATACAAGAGATAGATTTGAAAAATCTAGTTAGATGCAAGGATTAATTTAGAAAGCAATTTTTGTTTTAGTTAACTGTGGACCTTTATGTTTTATTTATAATAAGTCTTTTTAGTCTTTTATTTTATTAGGGATAAATTAGGCCCAATCTACAACTAAATAGACCAATTTAGCCCATTTCGTCCAGGGTTTCTTTAGGGTGTGAATTTCGTCTAGGATTTTTTTTTCTTTATGGTTTGTTGTTAAAAAAACGCAACATCTACGTAATCTTGGGCAAACCATATATCATTAATAAAAGTTTATTTCAAAAAACTTCTTGCTTTGCCTTTTTGTGTTCTTTATTGAATGCTTGAATTTGACTTATCAAAAAAAGTGATCATCATTTGTGACGTCTCAAGGTTAGGGTTTTAAGGACTTTGTTTCCTTAGGATTCTAATCCAATCATCTTCAACACATTCTTAACAAATCAATTGTTCCTATTCCTTGGAGTTCGTAAGTTCCTAGGGTTTTTCGCCTAAAGGGTCCACATCAAAACAAGAACAAAGGGTTTTTCGCCTAAAGGGTTCGCATCAAAAAGGAACACAGGATTTCATCTATAGATAGAGTTAGCCTAAAAACAAAAGTAATGTAATTATGTTCATCAGAAGCAATGTTACCCAACAATTATGAACAAGAAGTATGATGCTTTTAATCAAACCCAGGAAATTCTCTGGACAAATGTAAAACCTTTACCACAGAGGACGGTTGACAATGAATATGGTCAACAGATTATGCAACAACATGGTATATATAGGGTCTATTTTTTTCTACTTCATGTACCCTTAAAAGCCCTTTAATTGTGACAACAGATTATAAGTACTTAAATTCTATTTTTTTTCCCTGAAAGTATTTTTATATAAAATTACTTCTAACAGAACGATGAGCAAACAGACCTAAAGAAAGTTTATCAAGTACAAGGATTTATTTGTTTGTGTTTCTGTTAAACGTGATTCCAGATGAAGCGGTTAAAAAAAAAAAGGTTTCAAGCACATATAAGTGAGCATATGTTAGCAAGCACAAAAATGTGTTTTTTGATACCTGAGAGTGTATCATGTTAGGTCTTGAAGAGTTTGTTTGATGTCAGAAACACTTCTATAGTGTCCTAAAAGTAGAAACAAATTGACCCTAAGCTTATGAAGCAATTATGCAACAGACTTAAAGAAGAAGTTAATAGTATACAGAAAACAAAATACCCTTTGTGCGTAAGCATTAATCAAGGCGTTATACATAGTCGTAGACGGCTTTAAGCCAGCAGACTTCATGACTTGTAAGCATTCCATAGCGTCGTTAAACCTCCCTGATTTCCCATATATATCCACTAGCGTTGTATAGGTAACAACATTTGGCAGTAATCCCTGACTCTGTATATTACACAACAAAACTTTAACATCATCCCACCTCTCTTGCTCCCCAAAAGAATTGATCATAATGTTATAAGTTGTGGTGCAAGGTGAAAACCCTTTTTGCTGCATTTCATCAAACAGCTCCTGTGCTCTACTATGACGACCTGACTTACTGTGACAATCTATAAGTGTATTCCATGTAACAATGTCTGGCTCAATCCTCTCAGATAACATTCGTTCAAAAGTGGCCATAGCATGATCAAGACAATTGAATTTCCCAAAAGTGTCAATCATTACATTGTAAAAATGCCTATCTGGCTTCACCCCACAATTCTTCATCTCCTTCAACACCTGAAAAGACCTCTGCCACTCCCCTTTATCTCTGTAAGCAGCTAAAATCCTGCTAAATACAAATGAGTTAGGATGAACATTGTTATTTTCCATCTCTTTCAACACAATTCTCGCACTTTCCCATCGTCCTGCATTGCCATAAGCATCAATGAGAAGACTATAAGTGTGTGCATCTGGAGAAATCCCAATTCTCTCCATCTTCGATACAATTGATTCCGCATCTTTCAAAGAACCAGCCTTTACATACCCCTTGAGAAGTGCATTGAAAGCACGAGTTCTGGGTTGCAATCCCATTTCTTTGATTTCTTCAAATATGGCTTCAGCTTCCTCTGTCCGACCCAAATCACCCAAAACCGATATAATTTTAACCAAAGTAGCGGTCTTGGGGCTCAAACCAATAGCTTGAGCAACCCCAAGAAAATGCATTGCTCGCTTTAAATCACCAGCTTTTGCAAAACCCATTATAACATCATTCATAAGCTGCGCGTCGAGCTCAATTCTATCGCATTCAATTTCCAAATAAAGCTTTTGCAAAATTGGGGAATCAATCCTATTACTGCGCGTAAGAGACTGAATTATCAAGCTGTAATTGATAAAATCTGGAGGAAAACCATCTTGGCGCATCCGCGACATCAAATTCAACGCCTTTTCGAGGTCACCATTGCGAGCACAAGCACCAATCAGGGCATTATAAGTTAAAGGAGTCAACTTTTGTGTCTGAGAGAGCAAAAAAGCCTCGTAAAGCTTCTCGGACCGACCAAGCGCGTTTATCAGAATTGAATACAACAATTCATAAGAAAAACAAAGGTTGTGTCTTTGTAGCCATGAAACGACAGCGTATGCTAGACTGATATCTGAAGAACTAGAGGAACAGAGAGACTTAAGAAGAGAGTGCCAGAGAGCAGCAGGAACAGCCCGGTACGTCTCTGCAAGCCGTAACTCCGTCGGGTCGAGAGAAATTGGAGAACCAGAACCGGAATCGGAGAGAACGTTGGTGGAGAGATAGTTGAGAAGAGGAGTGAAATCGTAATGACGGTTGTGGAGTGAAACGAGGTCGTTTGGGTCATTCAAACAGCGTTGATTAGTGGATAAGAAATAGGCTTGATCAGTATTGGATGAGGTGGTTGTTGTTGTTGATAGAGTGGTGGTGGTTATAGAAGAATATAACGGTTGGAATATGTGATTGTGGAATTGGTGGCGGATAAGAAAAGGAGATGATAATTGAATTGATGAGAAGCGAGTCGAAAGAGGTAAAGGCAAAAGAAGCATCTTTATTTGCAATGGTTTTGGAAATTGGAGTTCAAGCGTGAGATAGTAGTTAGATTGGAGAGCGAGAGACTAATAGTTTTAAGTTTAGATAAATTATCTGGTGGCCACAATTGAAGATGCATTGGGATTATTCACTATGTAGAGCCGAAGCGTTCGATTGCCAGAGTGCTTCCTCTCGCTCGAATCAAAATCTTCCAGATTTTTTTTAAAGAAAAAAAAAACACAAACCACGCTAAATTTCTTTTTATTCAATAAAAAAATAAAATTATATATAAAAGTTTATTAAAGATGTAGAATTATAATAAAAAAATATATATCAATAGGATAAATTTTTTAAAAATATCAGATTTACATTATAAGGAGAATCTATTATCCGCCCCTCTTACTTTTGTTTTTTTTTTAAATAAGATAATTTTATTGAAACATATAACTTTATTTCGTCCACATGTTATATAATTTTTTTTATTTTTACCTAAAGATAGAACTGAGATTTAAGGATTTTTAATTTTAATGATTAAGATAATCATTTTACCTTCATAAAAAATGCATCATCTCTCTAGTATATATGATCGGTACAAAACTACAAAGGTATAATATTATAATTTTATAATAAAATAATAAAAAGAGTATCATAATTAAGGATTAGTTACTTATTTTTAATAAATATTAAAATTATATTAATCTAAATTTTATTTAAAGAAGTCATTAAAGTTGTTGTATTTAAAATTTGAAATAAAATAAATTTAAAGAAAATAAAGAGTTATTCAAAGAATAAATTAATAAAAAAAAACTTTAAAAAAATCGATTTTATTTAATTTTTTACTATGTTTTACTCATCTAACTAATTAAATTTAATTCTCTATTTATTACTAATCTCTAAAAATATCCAAAAAATTATTTCAATAATTAATTATAAATAATCTTATTCATTAATTTATACAAGAATATACAATTTAATAAAACAAGAAAGCATTAACCAATGATTTTTAAAATTATATAGGTTTATACAAGTCTTTCGATTCATATATTAACTATGTCAAAATATTTCAAATCTATCTTATAATTTTTTTTTCGATAGTAAATTAAAAAATTAAAATCATCTAATTAATTAAAAACATTAAACTCAGAATAAATCATACAAACACGAAGATAAATAATTTAAATTAATATCAAATATCAAATATAATTTGAAATTAAATTATTTTTTTTTTAAATAAATAAAAATTAAATTTAAAATAAACGAATTCATCCTAATTTTTTTGAAAAAATTTAAAGAAAATTGAATCACAATCTGCTTTATCTTATCTCGTGTTTTTTTTCCTCGTCTGCGCTGCTTCTGTTTTCTTTTTTCTTTTATGTTTTCGTCGCTGGCTTCTTTCTTTTTATTCTGTTTTTTCTCTTGCCGCTGCCCCTCTGCGTTCCTCGCTTCCCTTCTTTATATATATATATATATATTTAAATTTAAATTTAAATTTAAATTTAAAAATTTAGATGATATATTTTTAAAATTTAAGATTTTATTATCTTAAAATTTGTAATAAAATTTAAATAATAATAAAAAGTTTTAAAATTAATAAAATTTAATAAATTAAAATAAAGAGGTGATAAATTATGTCAAATTATATAAGTATAATATTTTTAAAAAAATTATATTTTTAATAATTTTTTTATTATTAATGAATTTATAAGGTTTGACTTAATAATCAATGATTTTTTATATAATTAATATGTTTATGATATTGTAAGAATAAAATTTGAATTTTGCAGACAGTGGTCTAATAATTTAAATGTCATAAAAATCCTTTATAATAAACATAAAAATGACAGTTTTAAGTTTTACTTATGAAAGAAAGTTTTGAACTTTGCTAGTAAATTCATTTCACTCAACTTTCTTTTTATTTTTTTTATGTAAAATGTTATTTATCAGGAGAGTTATCGTGTATGTCAGTATGCCTTACACGTGGTTATAAGTAGCTGAACAAGAGAGAGAAAGAGAATGGCAGAAAATATTAATTAAAATTTTGGTTTCCAAATTTAGTTTTTAACGCATACAACCCAACTTAATTATGAACATAGTAATCAAATTTTATTAAATTTTACTTTTATCTTTTAAATTTTTTTCATAATATTATATCTAATATTTGTAAAAATTTAACACATTTAATCTAATTTAATAAATTTAAAAATTAAATTATATTATATTATATTATAATACTTATAATTAAAGTATTAAAAAATTTATTTTTTATATTATTTAATCTTTAATTTTTAAAATGTAATATAGTTAGTTATCGTCCTTTAAATTTATCTTAAATCATTAAATTTAATAATATCGTTGATTGAATATTACAAATAAAAAGGTTAAAAATCAAAATGTAAAATCTATCTTAGTTTAAGAAACATCAGTGTAATTCTGCAATTAAAACAAGTGATTCAATTCCTTATCACAAAGTTTCTTCTATCACAGACGAGGTGGCACATCTTATTAGTCAAAACACAAGCTCGTGTACTATTGTTAAGTTGGTGTACACTTTCACCCTACCTCTAATGTAACGAGCTTAAGATTTATTTTGTTTATATCATTAAAATATTTTAATTTATTTATTTTTCACTAATACAAAAAGAGGTATTTAAGTCGCTGTGTAAAGTCAATTTTTGGAAAAAAAAAACCGACTTATAATGCATTTAAAGTCGGTTCGGTGGAGAACCGACGCTATCTACGTCGGACGTAGCGTCGGTTGGCCACGTCAACCGACGATAAATACGTGGGTAGTGTCGGTTGACGTGGCCAACCGATGCTACGTCACGTGGATAGCGTCGGTTGACGTGGTCAACCGACGCTACCCACGTATTTATATCCACTTTCGGGCAAATTTTTACGCAGAACCACATTTTCCTTCCTCTCTCCTCCATTTTCCTACACCGTGCGCCACCTTCTTTCTAAATTTCCGGCCACCTCCGACCACCATTTGTTCCTCTTCTCATTATCTTTCAGATCTACTATTTTTTTGAGCGAAATATTAAAAAAAAATTATACCCATTTTCTGTATAAATTTTTGATGTAGATATGTTTTTTATTTTGTTTGACTTATTTTATGTGGAAATAATATCTGAAATGTTGTGGTTTTGATGGATTATATTTATTGTGCGTCGATAATAAATAATTATAGTACAATTTTGCAGTTTATTATTCTGTATAAATTTTTGATTTAGGTATATTTTTTATTTTGTTTGGCTTATTTTATGTGAAAATAATATCTTAAATGTTGTGGTTTTGATGGATTATATATATTTACTGTGCGTAGATAATAAATAATTATAGTAGAATTTTGTAATTTATTATTCAATTTGTTTTATATTTTGTATAAATTTTTGACATAGGTATGTTTTTTATTTTGCTTGTTATTATGTTTGACTTATTTTATGTGGAAAATACATAAGAAATTTTGTGGGTTTGATTTACTGTGCATAGATAAATTTATTTATATATTATAAATAATTATATTTTATTAAGTAGAATTTTGCAGCTTATATTATTCAGTTTGTTTTATATTTTGTATAAATTTTTGATGTAGGTATGTTTTTTATATACGTGATTGGTTTTTATATATTCATGCTAACATGTTGCTTATTTTTTTAATTTGTATAGAAATGGTTTTGTAAAATGATTAAAATAATAACTGTTTTGCATTATGTATGTTTTAATATATATTCTAATAATTAAGAAATTTATATATAATAATACTTCAAATATATTCATTGTATACATAATTAAGTAATATGTTTATCTGATGTCATTAATAGAAAATGGACAAATCTTGGATGTCAAAGTGTAGAATTGAGCAAGACTATATTTCTGGAGTTGAAAGTTTCATGGAATTTGCTTGTAGAAATAGTAATACTGGAACTAGTATGATTCGCTGCCCATGCGTTAAATGTAAAAATGAGCGATTTCATGAATTTGATGAGGTTAAGTATCACCTTATCCGTAATGGTATTCTATTGAGCTATAAATGTTGGTATTATCATGGAGAAAATATTGATAATATTCATGTAAAAAACATAAATAAGAATTTCAGTGGAGTACATGCCTCTTATCATAATGTACGTACGTAAAATATGTTTCATGATGTTGAAGATGAATTACGAGAGGATGATCCCGAAACCTTTAATAAACTTATAGAAGATGCCGAAAAACCGTTGTATCCAAAATGCAAAAAATACACTAAAATGTCGGGATTGGTTCATTTGTACAATGTGAAGGCAAAACATGGTTTTTCTGACAAGGGAATCACAGAATTACTAAATCTACTAGTCGATATGTTTCCTGAGGGTATTAAATTGCCATCTTCAATGTATGAAGTGAAGAAATCTCTTAGTCGATTTGGCATGGAATATCATAAGATTCATGCTTGTCCTAATGATTGCATTCTTTATAGAAAAGAATATGAGACATTACATGACTGTCCTATGTGTAAAGAATCGAGATGGAAACATGGTACAAATAAGAGTACAACACATAAGAAAGGTGTGCCTGCAAAGGTTCTTTGGTACTTTCCTCCGATTCCTCGCTTTCAAAGGTTGTTCAATAGTAAATATACATCAAAGATGTTGACTTGGCATTCAGATAATCGATATGATGATGAGGTGCTACGTCATCCTTGTGATTCTCCAAATTGGAAAGTAGTAGATAATTTATCTCCTCAATTTTCATTTGATCCGCGCAATCTTCGTCTTGCTATTGCTGCTGATGGAATTAATCCACATAGTTCCCTCAGTAGTAGATATAGTTGTTGGCCAGTAATTATGGTAACATACAACCTTCCTCCCTGGTTGTGTATGAAAAGAAAATTCATGATGTTAACATTATTGATCTCAGGACCGAAACAACCCGGTGTTGATATTGATGTATATTTGCAGCCTCTGATAGATGATTTAAAGACATTGTGGAATGATGGTGTAAATGTTTACGATGCACATAAAGAAGAATACTTTAACTTGAAGGGGGTCCTTTTATAGACAATTAATGATTTTCCTGCCTATGGAAACTTATCAGGACATGCAACAAAAGGTTACAAGGGATGTCCTATATGTAGTGATGGAACTTCTGCAACTTATCTTGTTCACGGACGAAAGATGTCTTATAGAAGACATAGAAGATTTTTTCCATCTGGACACAAGTTTAGATACCAAAAGAAACCGTTCGATGGTGTAGAAGATCATGATCATGCAACTCGACCTTTGCGAGGTATTGAGATATTAAGGCAATTGAATGGGATGACATTCAAACGATATGGAAAGATGAAAAAAAACTCACTATGGTAGGGAAACGAAAGAGGTCAACTAATGAAATGGGTGAAAATGAAAAAGAGTTTGAACCAACTTACCATGGTTGTTGGAAAAAAAATCAATATTTTGGGAATTACCTTATTGGAAAGACCTACACATTCGTCACATCTTAGATGTCATGCACATTGAGAAGACTGTATGTGAAAGCTTGATTGGTACTTTACTTAATATACCTGGAAAAACAAAGGATGGAATTAAAGCAAGATTGGATTTAAAGAAACTAGGCATACGACCTGAATTGGAACCAAGAGTGGAAAATGATAAGAATCGAACATACTTACCACCAGCATCATATACAATGTCAATAAAAGAGAAGGATGTGTTTTGTAAATGTTTGGAGGGTGTGAAAGTTCCTGATGGTTACTCATCCAACTTAAGAAATTTTGTGTATCACCGATAAGAGACTGTATAGATTGAAATCACATGACTGCCATATCTTAATGCAACAGTTATCACTAGTTACTATTAGATCAATTCTTCCAAAACATGTTCGATTATCAATAATTCGGCTTTGTTCATTCTTCAATACAATATGCAAGAAATCTATATCAATTGGCGAGTTAAATTCTTTACAGAAAGAAATTGTAGAGACTTTATGTCTAATTGAATAATATTTTCCTCCTTCTTTCTTCGATATAATGATTCACTTATGTGTTCATTTAGTTCGAGAGGTTCAATTGTGTGGTGCTACTTACTTAAGGTGGATGTATCCTTTTGAGAGATATATGCAAGTCCTTAAAGGATATGTAAATAATAGAAATCGACCTGAAGGATGTATGGTGGAACGATACATTGCTGAAGAGGCCATTGAGTTTTGTTCTGAATACTTTAGTGGTTGCACTGAAATTGGGAATCCTACGCACAAGTTGTTCTTAGAACGTCACATGATCCAAGTAGGTAACCCTATGCTTGGTGGAAGTAAGAAATTATTTATTGATCGCACTCGATGGGAAAAAGCACACCGAATCATTTTGGTTAATAATAATGAGGCACAACCGTAATTAGAGTAAGTGATGTTCATTGTTTCATGATTATGTGTTCATTTTTTATTTAACTATTAATGATGATATATAATTTAATATATATTTAATAACATTACAGGATGCATTTAAACTTATTGAAGATCGATCCTCGTTATAAAAAAAAGGAGGAGAAAAATGGTTGTATGATGAACATAAGCGAGAGCTTATTAATTGGTTTCGCAACCACGTAAGTATCACAAACAAAAATTCATGCATGTATCTTCCTAGATCTATTCAATGTTTTAAAACTTTGCTCTAAACACATTTTGTGTTTTTGTATACATAGATTCGAGATGAACTTAAGAAACCCAATCATAAAATATCAGAAAGTTTACAATGGCTTGCACATGGGCCAAAATTTGATGTCAAATCATTTTATAGTTTCACAATAAATGGATCGAGGTTTACGACTCAAGCTAGGGACAAAGTACGAGTACATCAAAATAGTGGGGTGAAGATGGTTGCACAAACTATGCAATTTTCCAGTTCAAAAGATGTTAATCCTGTACTTTCTAATAGAACATATTATGGTATAATACAAGAGATTTGGGAATTGGATTATGAGGTCTTCCATGAAACAGTTTTCTTGTGTGATTGGGTCAAAGATGTTATCAATGTTGGATATAAAATAGATGAGTTTGGATTTACCCTTGTAAATTTATCCAGGATAAGTCACACTGATGATCCTTTCACGTTAGCATTTCATGCAAAACAAGTATTTTATGTGAGCGATCAGATTGATTCAAGATGGTCTGTTATGTTAACGCCTCCACAAAAAGAGTTTTACCATTGTGATGTTGTAGAAGATGATGACTCTATGCTTGATACATTAACCAATATTAGTAATTTCTCAAATAAATTGCCTAATGTATGTGATGATCTAATTAATGATGATGATGATTCTTCGTCATGGGCTCGAAATGATTGTGAAGGAATATATGTATATGATCAACAACCTAATTAAACATAACGTATGTTCTATATTGTTGTAATAACTCTTATATATATGTATGTTCCTAAAATTGTCAATTAATTTATATTTCTTCATTGTTTGCAGATATTTCATGGATATTCGGATAACAGATATTGTAGATCTAAATGATCCATTGGGGTATTTGAAAAGAAGGGGTTGGGCGAATATACCTGATGCTCCACTTAACCCAGTTGATAGAATACATGTTCTATTTGATGCTACTGGTAATCCAATAGGGGAAAATGGTCAACAATTGAAATCCTCTATTGGTCGACTTGCAAAGTCCAGTATACCAATCAATATAAATGATTGGTCTGAGGTTGACGAAGCAGAAAAGTTCAAAATATGGATAACCATTTATGTAAGTCTCTTATATTTTATAATCAATATATATATTATATTAGGTGTATATCTAATCTTTTGTACTGTGTTTTTACAGAATCGTTACAAAGTCGATGACAGTTGGAAGGGCAAATGTTATAAAATTGCAAATAAGGCGTGGAAGGAATACAAGACTTCTAGATTGGCAAGAAATTATGTGTTTCCATATTTGGAAACACTTGATGAGAATGAAATCTACAAAATTCCTGAAGGACACCCCTGGATTACACCTCAAGTTTGGAAAGAATTTGTAGATTATAGACGTTCAGATGAATTTCAAATTATTAGAGAAGATCATCAGAATGTACAAATGCATAACATTCTTCCTAACAAATCTTGGGAGGTCTTGAATCCACGAAGTTAGATATAGAATGGTATTATTAATTTGTCTTAATTTATAAATATTTTTATATTTATTTTCCTCAATTTAATTTCATGTCATTGTTAATAAAATTTTCATAATTTATGTAGGAAGCTGAATTGGGTAGACATGTTACCCGAACTGAATTATACATAGAAACAAAGACTCCTAAAACAAAGAATTCAAGATCGATGACTCAACGAGGAGAAGAACAATTAAATAAGTTGGTTAGTAATTTTGGTTGATAAAAAGTCTTAATAATATTTAATAATTGATGTAATAATGAATGATATGTTTGATGGCTTTATTATTTGTAGAGAGTCGTTCAAGAAAAAATATCCAGGGGTGAAATAATTGAAGAGCCTGGGAGAGATGCTTTATATCATGCATTCGGCCACGAGCATCCTGGTCGTGTTAGGGGAGGTAGCCAATATGATGGTTCTATGGAGTATTTTAACATTCCAAAACAAAAGCCTCAGACGGTAAGTAAGGAGAAGTATACTAAAATTGAAGAAGAATTCAACTCCTTTAAGGCTTCAGTGATGAGTGAGATTGCCACTCTAAAAGAACATCAATCACAACAAATGTCAGCCATGGCATCATGCTACAACCAGGGTATGCCATATTGGCCAAGCATGCAACCATCCATGCCAGGCATACCACCTTCCATGCTAGGCATGCCACAATTCATGCCAAGCATGCCACCATACATGACAGGCATGCCACCATCCATGCCAGGCATGCCACCCACGCAATCTCATTGCGCTCAAACTACATCCAGTAAATGGGATATAGCCATCCTATTGGATCTCACTATATGCCAGGAATGCATATGCAATCAAGTAGTGGTTCATTTTCTCCAATGCAATCTACACATTCTTACCATAAATCAAACCAAGATGAACATTTGGGTGAGAATATACATGCATTAGCTACCCCACATGAGAGTCCTCTTTTATTTGATGAATCATATGTGGTAAGATTTTAATTTATGTTGTATATAATCTATTATTTTTAAATTCTTATTATATGTTTTATTTTTTATATATAACACTTAAATTTTTTACAGAATATGAAATGTTTGTTGAAACATCCTTCGTCAACGGACTATGTTGCTATTGGAACGATACAACAATTGAGCGATGATCGGATGATTCATAATCAATATTTGCATAATCATTGGCGAATAGTAATTGATCAATCATTGTTTCATGATTGTCCATTACCTGTGCCTTCTGATGCTACCACAGTCCAAGAGGCGGTTGGACAGTATGTGGCTTGGCCGTCGATTCAAGTAGTTCTAAATTTTGACGTGGTACTATTTTTTAACTTAAAAGATAACACTTGTTTACTACTATTATTTTATTATATCTTATATTGTTACTAAAAAATACATATATAATACTTTTTTTTAGTTTATTATACCAGATCTCTTAAATGCGGCACATTTAAGAGATACGAAGCAAGTATCTCATGCTAAATCGATGTCTAGTGGCCAATCATCGTGCACCAAGTCATTCAAGAAGAAGCCTTAGAAAAAGTATAGTCATATTTATGCGTTAAACTTCAGTAGAAATCTTGGCACTTTGATGACTATTGTTGGGAGGGCATCTAGCATAAATGATAGATGGACTGTGCCACTTCCTATAGAAATTTTTGGTGTAGATCTCGGCCAAACGTATATATCGATCGAGTGCTTATTACAACTATTTGAATATCAAATGATCGATTTAAGTATAATTCAAGTGTGGATAAGGTGAGTCCTCAATCTATTTATTTTTCTTTTATTTATGTAGAACATATATAATTATATTTATATTATCTAATTATATATATATCTTTTATATAGGGCGTGTTATTATCGACTTCAACATAATCACTCATCACATTTAGCAATGTTCTATGATTCTTCATATGTCAATCAATATCAAGAGAAGGATGTTAGCATCAGAGCTAAACAATTATGTGATAGAGCATTAACGCTTAACAGAAATCAAAAGTTGATAATCCCTTGGCCATTAAGGTTTGAACAAGGCCAAGATCATTGGATGTTGGTCATCATTGATCTATTTAATAATCATGCTTGGTATTGTGACTCAGCTTCTATAGAATTGAGTAAAGATACAAAAACAGTTATTGAAATGTAAGAGTTATAGTTACATATTAGTTTCTTCTATTATTTTTTGTAATATTTAATAAAAACTAACCGTTTTAAACCTTGATAGGGCATGGAAGTTGTGGAACAAGTTTCGAGGCATTCCCTCAAAAAATCTCATAAGCTTATATAGACAAAAGTTATGGTATGTACAAGTCAATATTAATAATTTTATTAATTTTACAATTGAATAATAAAGATGTTTGAATATAAAAATTCATGTACACTTGTTTTTTGTAGGTTCCACAACAAAATAATGGAGTCATGTATGGTTATTATGTCATAAAGTTTATGAGCGAAATCATCACAAATATCAAAATTCCAATTGATGATGTGGTAATATCTTTTACCCATATACATAATTTTTTTTAACATATTTGAGTTTATTTTTGTAAATAAATGAAATTATATTCTTATTTTGATTTTAAATACATGTAGTTCTTTAGTTGGAACAAGACGGGCTACGATTAGCAAATTTTTGATGATTTACGAGAGGAATGGGCAGAACACATGCTTCAAATTATATCATCACAAGAAGAATCAGGAGAAGATTCTGATGATCTTGAATAACATATGACAACATAACAGTAAATTTTTTAATGATTTAATTTCTCTATCTATTCCTGTGTCTGAAATCACTTGTTTAATTGATGATTATATGCTCATGTATTTAGGGGGATGCATTGTTTTATGGACCTATTTTTGGCCCAAACTACATCTCATATCTCTTTCCTAATATTCCTTATGAACTCATATTAGTACTTTATTAATCATTTGTTAATAAATATGAATTTATCTGGAATCTCTGCTAGTATTTTTAATGCTATAATGAGCTCTAAATGGAAAAATCAGGTGTACGTAATTTCGATTTGTTTCTTGGTTTGTATGAGTTTTGGTGCCCATGAACGTGTTCCATATGTTTAAGGGCACCAAAACTCACACAAGCCAAGTAAGAAATCAGAGTTACACTTGATTTCATAATTAGAGTTCATTATATATATCATTTAAAAATACTAGTAGAGATTCCAGATAACTTCATATATATAGACAAATGATTAATAAAGTGCTAATATGAGTTCGTCAAATGTCGTTGTACGTGGTAATCTCTTTTTGATGGTAATATTTATAATGATTTAATTTCTTTATTTGTATGTCTGAAGTTTAGACTGCTTGTTTGATGGATGTTTTACGTGCTCATGTGTATGTAGGGGAATATGAATTGTTATATGGATCAGCTGTTTTTTTGTCATAATGCTTGTGAAGGCCAATCAAGATTCTAAGCTAACCAAGCTTACTCGATCGCATAATTACACTTTGACGACATTATTTTATTTGTAATTTAAGTTAACTATATGATTATATATACATTATTTGTTTTTGTAATAAATTTAATTATCAAGTAATTAAATATATTTAAAATTTTAATTATTTGTATTATTATTTAAATTTTAGTTTTTTTATGCTATATATATTAAATAATAATGAGAATAAAAATATAAAAACAAATACGGTATATAAGGTAAAGTCGGTTCACCCCGTGAACCGACTTTACATTTTAAGTCGCTAAATTTAAAGTCGGTTTTTAACCGACTTTAATGCCTATTTCTGTAGTAGTGTTTGCAAAAAACCTTAGATCAATATCTCAATAAAAATGTGACACATTAGTCACTTTTAAACAAAAATATATATAATTTTATTTGTAAGAATTATGTGAATGTTAGCGATATTTGTGAAAAAAAAATATAATTATAACTTTAATTTCTAGGTGCGTCTTTTAAAAATATTTTCAAACTAAAGAAATCATTAAGCTTTTATGATCATATTTTAGGTATATATCTATTCACGTGAACGTTAGATTTCATATTAAACATGTAAGAATATTGTACATATAGATTATCGATCGATCAAGTAATACTATATCAATTAAGCTTAATTACTTGATTGAATTAATTTTTACATGACTAGATCGATCGAAGAATTAATACTAGATCAATCAACTACTAAATCGATCGAGATTAAAGACTAGATCGATATACTTATTTCAGAATTAATTAATTATTACATTGAATATATACTCGATCAATCAAGCATATGTTAGATCAATCAAGCAACCAGGGTTTTGATTTTAAAACATATTTCTAACTCAAATTGAATTGACATTTTACTATATTGTCCTCATTCCTTAAAACTCTTTTAACTAATTTTATAAACAATATAGTAATTGTACTTTGATCTAGTACTTCAATATATATATACAAACCTAAGGACACGATTAAAATTAACCACACAAGAGTATTATTAAGCATTATTCTCTTCATCTTAGTTTTTCTCTTATTTTGTAAAAACTATTCAAGTAGGCTTCTTTATTGAGTTAATTTATCAAATATTTATGGTTATGTTTGATGGATTAATAAGCTTATAATATTTGTGATATTGTGCTTTAAACTGATTGTTCTAATGTCACTAGTTGATTTTGATTTATCTGACATATTTATTAAATCATCTAGTTATGATTGTTCTTCATTGAATATGCTCTATAACACACATTAATACTTGTGTTATTGTGCTAACTTTTTAGGTGCCAATTGTACAGAGTCAATTAACTCGTGTGACTTGAATTTATCGAAAAATTGGCCCAAATCTAAGCACCTTTCTTGTAGAGACTATGATGAAAGCAACGGCTTGTAAGTAGATTACTTGGATGCATTAGCTTAGTGGTTAGTTTGAGTCCAACCTTGTAATTGGACTTTATTTTTCATAATAGATAGTTAGGTAGTTCGGTGGATCGATGGTTTTCCTCTTAGGTTATTGGTATGACCCAGGTTGTTCTATCTAAAAATCTTGTGTGTTAATCTTTATATTTTGCAAAACAAAATTATCGTTATTTTACTGATTATCAATTCACTCCTCTAGCTAATTAGATCTGTAACTAAATAATAGATTTTCACTTGGTATCAAAGTCATCACTAGATACACTTAGTGTGCCTAGGACTTTGTTATTGATCACTTGAGTGGGGATTTGTCTACATCCCCTTGCTCCTTACTTTGATGAGTCCAATTATCTATATTAGAAAACTTGTATGAGAGCCTTTCTATGGTCTATAGATGAGATTGTTTAGGACTCTGTGTTTTATGGTTGGAAACCACCTACGGTTACCAAAGATAATGTTGTCACTCCTAAGCATAGGAAAGATTAATACACTGTAGAAAAAAATAATAGTAAATAGAGTCAAAAAGGTATTAATGCTATCTTTAGTGATGTGTCTAATGATGAATTTTGTCGTATTTCTCATGTTGATACTACTAAGCATGCTTGGGATATTTTAGAAGTTGCCCATGAGAGAACCACACAAGTTAAAAGACCTCAATTTTGTATGTTTGGTAGTCAATTTGAAAATCTTAGGATGAAGAAGGCGAGATCTTTTTTGAATTTTATGCTAAATTAAGTGATATTTCTAACTCTTTTGCTAATCTTGGTGAGAAAATTGAGGAATTCATGTTGGTTAGGAAAATATTGTGTTCTCTACCATATCGATTCCATGCAAAAGTCACTACCATAGATGAATGCAAAGATGTGGACACCATCAAAATTGAGGAACGAGTCTATTCAATTCTCTCTTTTGAGATGAGCTTTTGCCCTCCCAGAAAGACTAAAGGTTTCTTTCAAAACTATTATGATTGAAGAATGTGACAATGAAGATGCAAAAATGGCACTCTTAACTATAAGGATAAACAAAATTTTCAACAAAAAGAATTCTCAAATCAAAGGACAACCAAGTCATCAAAAGGATCAGAATCTAAGAGAATTCAAACTTGTGATTTCTGATGGTAAGAAACCTAAACTCATTGGACTCAATGCTTTGAATGTATGGGTTTTGTTCACTTTATAACTAACTGTGCAAATAAGAAGAAGAACACTGGAAGAGCCTTGAATACTACAATCATTGACTTTGAAAGTGATAACGACAATCTAGTAGAACCAGATAACAATGATACCAATTTCCTAGCATTTGTTGCAAAAACTGTTGGACATTCCAATAAGTCTGGTATTGATTCAGACAATCCGAAAAGTGACTCTAAATTTTTACTTAAATATTTTAATGTCATTATTATTGATGAAGTGCTTAGAGAATTTATAATATGCAAAAGAGATAACAATTAGTTGCTTGTAGAAGTAACTAAACTCACTAAAAAATTGAGATCTTATGAAATAAATTCATTAGTACTGAAAAAAGATAATCTTGATCTATCTAAAAGTTCTAGTGTTTTGAATTTAAGTCTTGCATATTTGGAACAGGAAAAACTTAATCTGGTACAAGAACTTGAACAATCCAGGGAACCTATAAAAGGGCTAACAATTGGAGCTTAAAGGTTGAACAAAGTTTCTGATTATGGGAAGCCAATTAGAGACAAAAGAGAGATAGGATATGTAAATGAGCTTACTATGTCATCTTATTCAAAATCAATTGAATTTGTAAAGCCTTTAGACATAATTTCCTCATATGCTACAACATAAAGAACAAAATTGGTATGACCTTCTAATCCTTCTTCTACTATCACTCATTATACTTAAAGAACATTTGTATTTGTGATTGAAAAACATGTTAAATTTGTGCTTGTTTATCATAATTGTGGTAGGAAATGACATATTAAACCTTATTGTAGATTTCTTGTGAAATATCCATATTTTAATAATGCCTTTCATGCTAGATATTATGAATTAATTTTCAGTATCCATACATGTACGCTACATCTCCACCAATGACGAAAAAGATAAATAACAAAGACAAAAATAAGGATGAACCCAAGATCAAGTCAAAAGTAATTAAATCATTTGATTCCAAACCCAAAAAAATTATGAAACCAAAATTCAAGAACATTTTGGTTAGAAAAAATTGCATTTTTTCGATTATCTGACTGTCTATTTTTCACTTAGAAATTTTTATTTTGTGCTTGATTGATCCTAGGTAAGCATGATTAGTTTGATTAGTTAAATTATTTTGAATTTACTTATTTGTTTCTTAATTTTGTTTTTAGTTTATTTAAAATTTGTTATTAAAATTCAAAAATCAAAAAAATTCAAAAATAATAAATGGACTATAATGGTTCTAATAATAAAATAAACTCAAATATTAGTATCAAGAAAATAAATTTTTTATATAACCTGATTTATTTTTATTAATTATTCATTGTGTAATTAAGGATCTTATTATATGCAATTATGTTTTTCATTACATATAGTGATCGATGTTAAGAAGAACTCACTCACATAGCTATTGAATGCATAAGTATGTCATGCTTGAATTTTATAATTAATTATGTAAGATTGTAGGACTTGAGATAACATTGACGGTAAAAACTATGGTTAAACATTGTCTTTCACTGTATAAAATGCTGCTATAAAAAGATGCCTAGTTTTAAAATGACTATCTACTATGATATATGAAAGCTAACGTCGTAGGCAGAAGATGCTACTTCATAACTAGTATAAAAGTTATCATACTAAATATATTAGCTCGTGCATATTTCCTTCAAAACAAATGACATAATAAAAGAAATATACAAAAAAGTAATAATAATAATAATAATAATAATTAATGCACAAAAATAAAAACCTATAGATGGTTATACAAAAAAAACCATTTCCTCGTATAAAATAAAATAAATATAATAAATAATGAGAGGGATTGCAAAAGAAAAATTTATTAAAGTCCTTTCTTAGTAAATATTTTTTATTATGTACTACAAGTATGACTTCAACTGAAATTTTGTATAATCGCTAATGCTCTTTACTTTAAATTTTTCATAACTACTTAGAAATGAGCAAATTGTAATTTAATATTTATTTTATTTTGATCAATTGTCAATATGTCATCATATTTGATGAAAAATATATGTGTGTTTTATCAAAATACTTATGCATGTTGTGAATAATCTAATTTTGTTAAAGAATAATTCCTATTTCATATTCTAAAATTGATTATTCGAGTTATGTTCATGTTTGAATAAATCTACTATCTTTATTTTCAAAAATAAAAAATAAATTAAAATAAATATAAATCTTTGTGTGTTTATAATATTTGAGTGATTTTTGAAAATTTTGGGTAATTATAGGACTTAAGGAAAGTTTTTGAAATTTTCATAATTTGAGAATGTCGATCGATTGAGTATGAACTACATCAATTGATATATGAATGTCAATCGATCAATACTAATCTCGATCGAATGAGCGGGTTTATTTTATATACACTTCTTCTTTTCCCTTAGCCCCCACATGAACCTTGAACCCCCTCTCGGCTCCCTTTTTATTTTCACTCAAAATCATACCAAATTCAGTCATTTATCCCTAAAACAATTAGAATTGATTTTTATTCCATTTGTATGCATCTTTCTCTACAAAAAAACACTTTTAGGTAGAAATAATCACAATTCATTTATTCCTATTTTCTCTCACTTTTTTACCAAACAAACACCCTTTTTTGAGCTTGTTTTTGCAATCCTTACCCGACAAGTTTTGAAAATTTTAGTCATTTAGGTGAATTTTCAATTTGGGTTATTTTTATTTTTTTGGAATTTGGCTCGATTTCTATAATGGTTGTCAAACGTCATGAACTTCCTCCCAATGCTTTAACCCCACATTTAGCTCAATGATAGAATGATGAATCTAAATCGAGGTATAAAGCTTATTTCACTAAACATCCAATTTTATTTGAACGAGGGATAACTTGGATAAAATTTCATGAAATGAAAATTGCATGGGCCATTAGGGCTCTAGGTTGGGTATCCATGTTTACACCAACCAAATTATGTTGCTAATCCCTATTACGTGAATTGTATGCTAATATTGAACCCAAAATCTATTACCCAAGACCTATGAGATATAAAGTATTTGTTCAAAATAAAATTATTGATATCTCAACTCATAGACACTTTTTTTATCCATCATAAACATTGGAGACCTTGGTTTTAAATTAAAACAGTATACGATCTCTATTGAAGATTTGTTGACTGAACTTTCTAATTTACTTAATGCGGGTTTTAGTGCAAAATGATTGTTTATCCTGAGCGAGTTCACTCTCTTCTATCGAGTGTTGAACAAAATGGTATGTGCTAACTTGCTACCCTCAAAACACTCTTCTGAGATTAGACATCTACATGCAAAGTTATTATACTTTATTGGAAAATGTATTGCATTTAATATAGGTTCAATTATTCAGAATGAAATTATAAACTAATCTTAGATAGTTGACCCAAGGATCAGTCTTTCCTATGGTTGTCTTATCACCCAGTTGATTCTAGTTGCGAGTGTACCACAAACGAGAGATTTTGACTCTATTTACTTGATGGGTGACATTGAAAAGTCAACCATATCAAGAACATATACTCAAACTTCAAAGAGATAGAGGCACATTGATGTTGATACCAGTGGAGGAGGAGCCATCTAAGCTAGTACAAATGGCAGTGGAGCTGCATATGACATGTTTGGAGATAAGGAAATGAAAAATATACCTAATTGAACTTTCTTGCTAGGATTTATTTGAAAATAAAATGAAGATGGCAATGTGAACCTTGTAACAAAAAGTTAATGATATGGAACAAAGAATTACAAGCATAGATGAACGTCAACCAAAAATTCTCTCCATGATTCGTGACATCCACTCACATTATGGGTTTCCTTCGTCAGGATGTTGACTTACTTTTATCTATTTTGTTGTTTAGTTTTTATTTTATGTTTAAATGTGATTGTTTTTAATTTTTTATATTTTATAGTATAATTGATTTTCGTTTGAGTTATATTTGGATATTATTGTCAATTAATACACTATATTTATTAATAGATTAATAGTTTATGTTTTCTCTATATGTTGCTTATTTTCTTGGATTTTCTATAAGATTTCATTTTCATATCATATGAAATTTTTATTTTGATGTATTCATATGGAAAAAATGGGGAGATAATTTTAGTATATGGTATATTAAATTGGGAAAAAAATTAAATTTAAATTAACTCTATTAGAAAAACTGAAAACTTTATAATTTAAAAATGAAGACCTTCATTTGAAAATCTATAAATGAGATATTTATCTTAGGGGAGAAAAATTATCTTGATAATTAAATTTGAAAAATATTTTTGGAAATATTATACATAGGGGAGTAATGTTTTTTAATTTCTATTTTATGAGCTTTTAGGATTCAAGTAAAGATGATTTCATCGGATCATACGATAATACCATTATATGAAAAATTATTTTTTCCTATGAGGATTATGTAATAAGAGAGGGGTTTTGTCACATGTATATGCCAAAGGGAGAGATTGTAAAGATTATGTAAGTGTTGGTGATACTCGTGAACAAATATATAATTATAATTTTAGTTTGTAGGTACATTTTTTAATAATATTTTCAAGCCGAATAAACTATTGAACTCTTACGATTACATCTCAGGTATATATATGTTCCCATGTACATTAGATTTCATATTTGACACATAAAAACATTGTTTAGATAGGCGACTTGATCGATCGAGTAGTGACTAGATGGATCAAGCTTAATTACCTGATTGAATTAGTTTTTACATGACTAAATCGATCGAGAAATTAACACTCGATCGATCAAGCACTAGATTTATCGAAATTAATGAGTAAAATCAGTCCACATGTTTCAAAATTGATTATTTATTACACTATATCGTTAGAACTATGTACTTGATTGATCGAGCATATGTTAGAATGATCAAGCAGCCAAGACTTTAATTTTAAAACTTATTTTTAACTTGAATTGACTTTTTACTATATTATCATTATTCCCTAAAACTCCTTTAACTAATTTTATGGACAAGATAGTAATTCTACTTTGACCAAGTACTTCAAAATATTTTGTATATACAAACCTAAACATACAACTAAAATTAACAACACAAGAGTATTATTAAGTATTATTCTTTTCATCTTATTCTCTCTCTTATTTTGTTAAAACTATTCAAATAGACTTTTTCATTGAGCTAATTTATAAAATATTTGTAGTTGTGCATTATGGATTAACAAGCCTACAATAGGACACATATTTGTACTTGTGTTATTGTACTAACTTTTCTGGTGCCAGTTGTGCAACTTTGATTAACTCGTGTGACTCGAGTCTATCGAAACGTTGGTTCGAATTCGAATACCTTTCTTGTAGAGATTATAATGAAAGCAACTGTTTATAAGTAAATTATTTGAGGACATTATCTTGGTAGGTAGTTTGAGTTCTAACCTTATAATTAGACCTTATTTTTCATAGTGGATAATTAGGTAGTCTGATGTACCGGTGGTTTTCCTTAGGTCCTTAGTGTGACCCAAGTTGTTTTCACCTAAAAATCTTATAGATTACTCTTTATATTTTCACATAACTTTATTTACACACGTTTGTATGTCTAGTCATTCTATAAAATTTTAATTTATCATTATTTTATTGATTATCTATTCACCTCCTTCTGATTAATTAGATCTGTAAAATAAAATTTCACTATTAATAAAAAAATTATATAATAATAATAAAGTGAATTTAATGGTAGTAGAATTATTATTTTTTATCAAATATTTTTATAAATTTTATATTTTATGAAATTTTTGGTCATTTTTCTCTATCATATTTTATATTGGTATTATTTTTGGATTAAAATTGTAGGTTTTACAACATCAAAAATAGATACTACATACATAAAATTACAAGATCAATAGTGTTAAAAGGATGAACTTTTATGTCCACTATTTTTGAAGACTAATAACAAAAATTAAATGATGCATCTTTACTATTTTGTCTATATGGTTTTTAGACTATATAGTTTGCATGTCTGATTTTGTAATTTTTTAACCGATAATACTTATTTTTATATGGTAAATTCTATTATTTTAATAAAAAAACAATACCTAAAAAAAGGATAAAAGATTAAAAAAATTCAAAAATAAAATAAAATTTTATAAAAACAATTGAACAAAAAAACATATTGTACAACTCAAATTAAGTTTTAAACTATTAAAATAAAATGATAATTTTATCCCATTAAATTAATTTTATTATAAAAAAATTATTAATAAAATAATACATTACTATTTAAAAAGTAAATAAATACTTTTTCTTTTTTGGAAAAAAAAGTAATTTGTTAAACAAAATGATTAAAATAACCCTGCAACACAAAGAAAGTGATTTCTACCGTCACAAAAGTAATATTTCAACTTTTATGTCTTGCCATTTTTTTTATTTCAAATTAAATTAAAATGGAAGTGGTTTAATAAAAAAAATAAAAATTCCTATTGCATAGAAGTGCATACAGTAGGCTGCCACGTCTATAAATTGTATGTGGATAATGGCCATGTGTACAAGTTTATAAATAAACTGCACAAGTACACAAAAACTTCATAAGAATTTCCAGCCCACATCAGTACTGTCACAGTACTACTGTATGTCTCCATAGAGAGACAATATAGATAGAGCAAAGTAATAACCCACATCAGTACTTGAGTTGCATTACAATTTCTGAAAGAGATTTTAAGATGAAAAAAAATAATAATAACAAATAAAATAAAAAGATGAAAATAATAATAATAATAATAAATAAAATAAAATAAATATGTGCCTCGCTCTCTATTTTACAATAATTTTAATGTTAATAGAAATCATATAAAAACAAAAAGGGTGAAAATTGATATTCACTGTTTCCTACCAACAAAACTATGTAAATTGTAACTTGTAACCAACAATCTGAACCAGAGCTTCATTCCCATCAATGAGAGAAGAGCGGCATTCTTTTGCGCTCCACAGCACTACTAGCATCGGGAGCACCAGCCACTGTCTCATCAATCATGAATTGGGAAGCGATGTGGGGGCCATTTTGAATAAGCACGCTTGTATAAGCTCATACATACAGTGTCATTCTGCTGAAGGACCCCATTTAACACACACTTCATTGCACCTGCATCACAATTTTGAAGAAACCTTATAACTCCAATAGGATAGAAACGTCACAGTATTTATCCTGAATGTGTGCAAAACATACAGAGACAATCACGTGCTAAAGGGAATAAAAATGTCATGGAAACACAAAAACCGTACCATGTGTACCAACTGGTTCCTTAATCCGACCACGCCGACCACATTTGGTCCACACCTCCACAGGCTGATAAAACAAACCCATTCAGAAGCATTCACGATGAATGTAAGTTATTATTAATATGTTATAGACGAATCTAAATGGAATATGAAATGTTCACTACATCGTACTAGATACTCACCTTGAACCATCTGACATCCTCTGGGTTATGGAACATATACCTAACAGAAGATTTCAACTTTGATACTCGTTGGGGATAGCTGCATCAGAACAGGTTTAAGAATTCCTAATTAGCTTCCAAAATGCGTACTATTAATGACAACTGAAGTGAATCTTGAGAAATTTCTCCAATAATGGAACCTCACAAGCCAAACCTCTTTTTTGTGTAATGTTTCTATTGGCAAGTGCTTTCAACCACCCCCCCCAAAAAAAAAAAAAAAAAACTAGCAGTGCTTGACCAGTATAAAGGCAAAACAGGGAGTCGGGACTGATAAAGAGGTAAAATTGCCAAGACATCATTTAACATCAAGAAAAAATCTTACCCAGTTAAAATAATCTTCTTTAGAATTATCCTGTCTGGGTCAACACTTTTTAGTGAGCCAACAGCGGCAACTGCAGGTGGAGCATCTCCTTGACCATCTTTTACAACTACCAAAGGAAGAGGAGGAAATGAAATTGGAGCAAAAATTGATGCTATGGAGAAACGCCCTTCATGAAGAAACCTTTCCATCTTGTGCTTGTTGGAATTAAGAGCATCAGAAGAGTATATCGGCCTACAATGTAAGAAGTCAGACTTGTACACTTCAACAGAGCTTAAAAATAGCTCCAGCTCATATGGTTAGAAACACTACCTGGCAACAAATTGGCGAAAACCAACGTGAAATATTAATTCTTCTTTTGCTTTGATAGGTTCACTGTAGGAGTCGTGCTTTTTTATGCTGCAAAATGAATATGAACTGAGCTATGGCACAATTCCAGTTCAGTAAAGCATATGTTACGTAGTAAAATGCAACATACCTGAAATGGAGGACAGACATCTTGGACTCATGCTGCAAAAGGCCACATGCTGTAATAGGCACTCTTCGTGCAAGGTGACAAAATTTGGAAGCAACACTACTTGGTACATCTTTGACATGTAGCCTAACATAGCAGCCTGTTGATATGCAGTCATCCCCGCCTTCTTGCTCCATGTCTAAAGCTTTGGAAAGAACATGTTTTTGTGTCCAAGAAAAGTTATCAAACGCAAAAATTCTAGCATAATCTTGAGGCAGAGATTCCTGATATTCATAAAAGGTTACTTTAACTCTAGATTCAATTTAAACCAACAATATAACAAACAGCAACAGAAATGAGAATATCACTTTGGGGTCCCATGAAGAGGTCCTAAAAGACTTGAGGCCTCTATATTTGGCAAAGCGTTTCCTAGCAGGAACATCTAAAGGAGTATCCACTTCATCTGGATATTCTGAAACACAACGACAAAATATTAACTAAGAATTAATTGTATAATAACATATACAGCAAGTAGCATTCTTATTTAAACAAAAAAAAATACAGCAAATAGTGTACTTCAATTAAAAATATATATATATTTGGTGTATTACCAGAGAACTTAAATTGCAGCCATGTAGTTACATAACACAAGTCAAATAGAGCATAAAAATAAAAGCATATATTATCAAAACTCGTTTTGAAGCAATATTTTGCTTTCCTCTTTGAAAACTTCAGGTTGACAGTGAGGGAAGGTTTCAAAGATAATCATCAAAAAGACAATGGAGCAGTTAACTTAAAATGACAAAGGCACATATCAAAAGCAATGAATCCATGAAACACCAATATTTAGGTCAGAATTTGTAAAGTACCCTCATCTTGAGCATGTTCTTTTTTTATTTTTTGAATTTCCTCCTCCAACTGTTCTCTTGTCAAGCTCTCACTTTCCTGCAAGGTATGATGGAAAAACAAAATCATACTAGAGTTGCAAAATTAAAAATGCCAACTTCTCCTTTTCATGCTAAAAATAAGACACTCATGCTCGAGTTAGTTATTTTTTATTTTTTGACTCGTGCTCGAGTAAATGTAGTAACAGATTGTGTTATACACACTGAATTTCAAACTCACCATCATCACATCAGCATCACTTTCTTGATCAGAGTCCTTGAAGTCAAGAGATTCTTCATCAGAATTACTAATGGCCACTTGACCAGGAATGCTACTTTCTTGTTCATTCAGTACCATAACATCAGATTCATCTCCACTATCTGAGTTGTCCTCATCTGTATCATCTACAATCCATGCAGCCTGCAAAAGTTTCAGCATTTTTTTTCCAATTTATCGAGTATTGGTATCAAAAGTTTCAAGCTGTTATTAACAAGAAAGATGTTGAAGCATGATAAACCAAGTAGATATAAGAGATTTCAGACTAGTGGATATTGACATAATGACCTGGTATTCTGAAGTACCCTTAGGAAGAGATTGCTTTCTAGACTTTTTTTGTTTTTGATTTCTATCAGCCTCGAGAAGCTCTGTCTCTGTTGGCCATGTCTGGTAAAAAAGATCAATCATATAAGTGTAAAAAGAGACGGGCAAATATAGTACCAATCAAAACTAGCAGTAGACTGAAAAAAACATGCTGCTTATGAATCCTATAATGGATCCAAACATAGAACAATTTAAAGATCAGTACCATAGGTTGGATCAAATCAGAATGCAGATCAGTTGAAAACATCAAGAAAAACATATTTGTCAATATAATAGGCATGGTCATCAACGGCTATTTGTAAGAATAACTTATCTAGCAACTTAATATCAATGAAACATAGAAGAGAGAACATAAATAGAAAATCCATATGCAAGCTAGTAGCATATAATACCAGTTGGTCCCGTACGGGGGCCGGGGGCCCACACCAGGTAGGGGGGAGGGGAAGATACCTTAGCAAGTAGTAACAAAATTCAACAAATGTCACCATATTTACACATTTAGATTAAAAAAAATATAGTAGGCTAAGAATGCAGGTCCATTATGTATATCATAGACTAGGCACAATATGTAAGCAAGGATATGATCAATTTACCTGTTCACCTGCCAGAGGATCATGAACATTTTCAACAAGCAATGGCTCCTGCTTCAGGGGATCAGGAATCAAGGAACGAACAACCTACAACGTACAAATATGTCAAAAGAACGCATGAATAGCAAACTTCCATAGCATTTAGAAACTATATAATGGATAATATTAATATATTATGACAATGATTTAATTATTTGCTGATAGGTTGTGGAAGATATTTATACCTCAAAATTATTCACAATATCTAAATCCATCATATCTTGTTCTTTTCTTGAATTCAGAGGAAAAGGGTCCTTGAGAATGTCAATCTTGGACAATTGAAAATCCCCCACACCAGAAACATGAACCTAATAATTGAAAGGGTTTTATAACATAATGGCAAAATGCAAAAATCATGCAACTATGCAAGCCAAAGGGAAAACAAATACCAGCTGATTCACAGAGAAGCTGTGTACACGCAGATATCCTGTGATGTGAAGAGTACTTTTTCCCAGGTCCATATCATCAGCTACCACATCAACCTAAAGATAAATATTTTAAAATGGAGGCAGTAAGTAAAATGAATATAAACATGCATAAACTACAAAGTAAGTAAATGCAAAGTTCACTATTCAATCATCTTTCAGAAACATTTTTCTTCTCTCAAATACCTAAAGATAAATATTTTAAAATGGAGGCAGTAAGTAAAATAAATATAAACATGCATAAACTACCAAGTAAATGCAAAGTTCACTATTCAATCATCTTTCAGAAACATTTTTCTTCTCTCAAATATGGGTCCACTTGCTCCGCACGAGGTAATAGAGAAAATAAAAATTAGAAGAAAACCTTTCCCATTTATTTTATTACGAATAATGCCACCACAAGAATAACATGTCCCTAAAAACTTAATGGATATAAAATAAGCACCTTTTCAGCCATAACATAAGGCCGTTGACTTCGCCAATGAGGAATTGAGAGCCTTTGCTCCTTAAAAAGCCACATGAACTGCAATTACAATGTAGTCAATTTTAGATAAAAGCTTACATGAGGACATTGCAAATTCTGACCCACACATACATCAATATCATTAATAGTTAGAAAATCAACATAAAATAGTAAGATTCACCTTGTGCAACTCATCCTCTGTATCAGCAGGATAAAATTTGCAATCCTCAGGAAATTCAGTAGCTAGACTAGACATGCAATCCTTTTTCACTTCATGTCGTCTTTTTGTCTCATTTGGCAGATCCTATAGGCACAAATTAAAATTATTATGCAAATTTGTGCATGCACAATTTTTCCTTTCAGTCAAGAAGAAAAGTTCAAAATATTTACATATCAATTCAAAAATAACATACACGAATAAGTACAACTGTGCTAGGCAAACCAATGGACCTAAACACAGAAAGACATTGGGTTCCAAATGAATCGATGTAGTCATCCGAGCTTTCTTCAAATACAGAGCTAGCTGATGCGACAAAAGCAATCAGATCAGCAACCTACAGATCAAGAAAGTGTCAGAAACAAGCATAATTAAAAGCTTATTGACCCTGAAAACAGTCAAATGATAAATTAATATTAATGCAGGTTTCCATACCTTGGCCATTTCCATACAAGATAGCAGATCTCCATGAGGTGCTTTCAATACCTAAAATTTGAGACAAGTAAGGATCTTCACGGCACTAAATTCTATGAATAAAACATGGGAGAAGGGCACTAATGGTCCCATAGCTTTGGACAAAGGAGCCCTTTAGTCCCGTAGCTTTCAATTGGAGCGCTTTATCCTATAACTTCGAAAAATGTGCACTTTAGTCCTAACAGGGTGCACTTTAGTCCCAAAAAGGGTGCACATAAGTCCTGTAGCTTTGGACTTTTAGGACTAAAGTGCACATTTTTCAAATTTATACGACTGGAGAGCTTTAGCTGAAAGTAACAGGACAAAAATACTTGGGTTTGCTATCTTAGTAGTATCACAATTTAATTTTTGGTATCCTTTTTTACTCTTATTGTTCAGGTGGTACCTTAGTGGTACTCCCATTTAAAAAAAAGTATCAATTTGGTGCAATTTTCATACTAAATTGGGATTTACCACACTTTAAGTACCAATTTGGTGCAGTTTTCACATTAAATTGGTGAAAATTGCACCAAATTGGTACATATTTTTAAATGGGAGTATCACTAAGATACCACATGAACAATAAGGGTAAAAAAAAAGTACCAAAAATTTAATTGATACTACCAAGGTAGCAAACCCCATGTGCATTTATTAGATCATATGAAGGAAGACACAAATTATATATGATCTTGTTTACTAGATCTACAACATTCTGTAAATGAATCACTATATTGTCCACCATTATATATAACAGCCTACATGATATGAAGTAATCCAAAACAGAGATACAGGGATTGGATATTCTGATTTATAGCCTATATTGCCCTTTAATACTTTCCTTGTTGGACTTAGACAACATAACAGATAACTATTAATGTCTAAGTTATATATTTTTCACGTTAGCAACATAAAGAACAGAATATAAGTACTTGTATTGCCTAAAGCTCTAAGTGGAAGTTTGAATCAAAATCTACCAATCATGTTTATTTTAATCTGAACAATCAGTATTCAGCATCAACAACCAGTTCCCTCAACACTAGTATACCAAACTGACCTTTTACGTACAGACAATAGCTGTTACAGAATAAAAATAAAAGTGAAGCCATGTAGAAAACATACCGTTGTTCTCAACTTATACTGTGAGGAAGCAACTGTGGAAGAGGAAGTCGGAGAACTATTTCCCGATAGTAATGATAGAAGATCTTTAGCAAGTGGATTTAAATCCACATCAGCAGAAAGACCAAATAGAACCTGATTAAAACAAGTTAACTTATAAACACTGAAAAGGTTTACTTGATAGTCATAACATTGAAGCAATATACGCAAAAAGAAAAAAATGCTCACTATAACACGGGGAGGGCTTGTTGTTCCACTTAAAGCCCTTCTCTCTTTTAAAAGAGCGGCTCTCTTCTGCTCTCTAAGCTACAAAACCGTAAAAAGCGTACAATTAGAGAACAAAACTCCGGACCAAGCAAAAAGAATATAGTTTAGATAATCAATTACCATCTTATTACGCTGAATTCTGGCAGCTTTAGCTCCCTTGCCAACATTGCGATCGGACTTTACGGCCTTACACTGATCTGAAACACCAAAAACCGGAACTAATAAAGAATTACAAAACTCATATCATAACTCATAAGGCAAGTGAACAAATACAATATCATCACCAAGCTCCTTAACGTATTGAAAAAAAAACACTGTAAAAGTAATATACTTTCATATTACCGTTTTTTTTCCTTTCCTCGGGATTTTTTGGGTCCACAAGACACCAGATATATGAAACTATGAAAAAATAAATTAGTAAAGTAATAGAGAAAACCTTTGAGAGAAGTCTTGTGAACGTTGCGAGAAGATTTTGAAGAGAACCGAGTCTTATGGGGCTTGTTAACTTGAGCTCGCGAACCTCCCATGGAGCCGGGAGAGAGTCGCCGGACAGAAGGGTTACAGTTTCAACTCTCAAGCAGCCAATCCTTCACGGCTAACTCTTCGCTTACCCAGTAAAAGATGAAACACTTTCAAGGAGGAGGCAAGGGTTTTAGTCCAAGGCAAAACGGGGGTTTTCTATGCCCAATCACTCAAAATCAAATATAAGCCTGAATCATACACTCAAAATCAAATGTGTATTGATCATTTGTTGACCCATTAAATGCCACAATAGTTTCTCTATTTTTTTATATTTTATTGTCAGTTTTTAATAATTTTATTTAATATTTATTATTTTAATATTATTTATTTTACATTTTCATCTTGTTAATATTATTTTATTTTTTATTTATATTTATTTAATTTTATAAAATTAATTTAAATGTATATATTATTAAATAATATAATCAAATTTACATTCTATATGAATATATTTAAATAAAATTAGTAAAGTAGCTACGTTAGATAATATGTATTAATATATATACAATAAGATTTAAATTTTTATAGATACATATATTAATAAATAATTATTGAGTAGTTACCGTATATAGTCTCTAAATATATGGGCCGAAGAGTGTAGTTCGGCTTGACTATATTGAAGCTTAGTCTAAATTTTTGTACAAAATCTTAGCAGTAGGTGTAAATTTTACAATACTCCAATTATAAAATTATAAATTATATATAATCAAATTATTTTTAGAATAATTAGAGATAAATTTTTCTCTAATCATTTTATACTTATATAATGAATTGGTTTTTCTCTAATTATTTTATACATACATAATAATAAATAATTAAGATTCAATTGTTTCTATATCATTTAAATGCAAAAAAAAAAAAAAAATATATATATATATATATATTATTAAAATTAAAATGCAAAGATTACTATTACATTTATTATTACAATATGAGTACATAGGTGAATTTTTTGGAATCATTGGAGAACTCTTTTAGGTTATATGTTGTGATAATTTTATATTAGTCAAAAATATAATAAACTCCTTACATTTGACTTTTTATACAAAGTGACAAAATAATCTTAGTTTTTATTGAACAATTGTGATTTAATTTTGACTAAATATTTGTCCAAATTGTCTAATAAGAATTAAAAGACTATACAACTAGCTAAAATTTGTTCGATTGGTGACCTCACTCGTCGAAGCTAAGTTGGAAACATGTTAAATTGAATTAGACAGTTATCCAACTAGTTAATATTTGGTTGATTGGTGATCTCACTCGTCAAGATCGAATTGGACACATGTCTAGCTAGTTTAATTTTGATTAGTCAATGATCATACTCATTAGAGCTAAATTAGATACATGACTAACCTATCAAATTTTAATCGAGATGGGACTTTAATCACTAGTTAATATATATTTGAATAATTGATTACAGATATTTTCTTTACATTTATTCCTATACTTGGTTGAACTATTTTCCAACTCTATTATGTAAAATTGGACATATATTCTTAAAATAAGGTTCTTAGTTTTTAGATAGACATATATTGAATTTTCTTGTATTTAGTTGGATATGTGTCAAACTGTGTTTATTAATACTATAATACGAGTAGTAATAAGATTACAAGGGTTCAATCTAGAATAAAAATAGTAATAAGGAAGCATATAAGCATATTTTCCAACTTTTTGTGTTTCTCTTAGATTACATAACATTTAAAATATTAATCAAAAGTTACCATCTTAGTTACAAGGTTAAATAAATTTTTTGATATCTAATATACTAATATATACAATAAAAATATTAAGATCTTTATAGATACATATATTACTAGACAATTAGTGAATAGTTAATGTATGTATTGTCTCCAAATACATTGGCAATGTAGCTTAGTTTTGTTTGATAATGTTAAAACCTATTCTAAATTTTTGTTCAAAATATTATTAGTAAGTGTAAATTTTACGATACTCGATTTATAATCAATGATAATTATTTTTTAATAATTAGAGATAATTTTTTCTCTAGTCATTCTATGTGTAAATAGTAACCATTTAAGATTTAATTATTTCCTTGTAATTTAAATGCAATATATATACGCTTATTTTTTCTCATTTTTTAGAAACCATTTGAAAGAGTTTGAGACCCAATATAATGTTATGATAAAGAGATACAAACTTTTTAAGGACTCAACACTAACTAGATCAAACAAAGAAACACGTACTTAGCAAAACACACAGCAGAAGCACAAAGATAATAATAAAATCAATAGGAAGTATGCAAGAGTATATAAGCTTTCTAATTGAAGTTTAGGTTATTAATATGTTGAAACATACACACCTTAAACTTCGATTATATTAGCACAACATCGGATCATGCATCACACTCGATAGAATGAGGTAAACCCATACAAAGATTATATATATATGGTAACATCCTCGGGTTGCTTAAGGCAACCACTCAGCAACAAAAAAATCACTAAACGACAAACATATTACAACACTAATAGACAATAAAACCACTATTACCTATATTAGTCAGGACCTCCATCCAAATTGCCTACTAATGCTTTTCACTTTCTGCTTCTATAACTCATTGATTCAACTCTTAAACATGGTTTTCCTCTACAACCAATACCATCAAATGAGGTATGGCTAGTAACTAACGAAGAGCAACTACAAGTGTATCAACTCACAAACTCTTGGTACACATAATCTACCTCAACTATCAAATCATATATGGGAGACATATAATCAACCCACACACACAGCCTATGATTTGATCACTACACTCACTGAACAACCCATACTCAAATATGACCTCACCAAAATGATTACGAGAACAAATATAATAATTAGTGTGAATTTTAACTGAGTATTGCTATATAAACCATAGGTAAAGAGAAGAGAAATAAGTAGGGTATTTATAGCACTTGGATTTGCCACCTTACCACCACTTATGGTGAGGTCCTTAGCGAGCTTGTTAACGAGATGTGTAAAAAATGATATTTTTTATTTCTAAATTTTTTGAGTAAAAACTACAAATATTTGCACCCAAAACTACAAGTAATAACATCGGTGAGTGAGCGTGCACACTACGAAAACCAATCTTATGGTGTGTTTAAACATTATTGCAACAAAGTGTATCTATCTATATGCATATGTGAATTGTTAATCCATAATAACCAAACTTACACGGAGGAAGACAAATACATTAAATAAAATAAAATAAAATATACATCATATTTTATACATGAAAAATCAACATACAAAAACGAGTACAATGAAACATACACCATTATATATTATTTTACTTATCTCACTATCTTTTCTTTAGTGCTTTAAAAAAAACAAAAAATTTAGTTTTAGTTGCTAGCTTACAGTGAACTTCTTACTTTTGAGTTCTAACAAATCTTAGGATTCGGTAATTTAGTAATACTTTTATTTAATAAAATGCATGCATATGGATTCATAATTTTTATATTATTACACTAATAATTCTTACATTTAATTTTATGTATATTAGTAGTTCAAAATTAAGATTTAATTGATAATTTAAACATGTGTCACATACATGACCAAAAATGAAAGACATACTCATCTTTAAAATAATAAATAAAAAAATTATTTAACCATTATTAACAAAAAAAATTCAATTTAGTCTTATATGAAACGGAATCAAGAAAAACTGAGAATGAGTCTAGAAAAAAACCCTTAAATAAATCGAATTCTATTAAAAATGATAGTTGTAAAGAAAATTAGGGTGGGATGAGTTGCTTTTTGATACAAACTTATGGTTTTTATTTCAAATCATAAAAAAAATTATAATAGCTTTAATATTCTAAGTGATAACATGTTTAATACTAAAAAGTGTTTATGCTGAGATCCCCAATTAAATTTTAATTTTGAACTATTGATATCTATAAAATTAAAATATAGAAATTTCAAGTGTACTGTTATAAAAATATGAGTCTACGTACAAATATTTTATTGAATATAGGTACTACTAAATTATCAAACTTCAAATATTAGATGATAAGAATATTTTGGGGTGTGAATGATGAGCAAAATCGGCATCGCCGATCCTGCCAATACTTTGGTTTTATATTTATAAAACTCTCACAAGTGTACAAATCATTTCATAGAAAATGAAAAGTATATTCCCAAGATCGATCTAAGGAAGAAATATATATGATTTTTAATTTATTATTCAAACTTTTAAAAACGAAATTAAATCCTAAACATAGTCTATCAATAAATGGCGGAGGAGGATAGTTATCTTGATTATGTTGAATCCTAGTCTAATTTTTTTTAAATGTTATTAGTATAGGTAAGTTTTAATTATAAATTACTTAGTTTAGTATGTATAATCCATGATAATTATTTTTAGAATTCTTTTAGAATAATTAGAGATAAACTTTTTCTTGTCATTCTATATGTACATAGTGATCTACCAAGGTGGAAGTATTCCCTTGTAAATTAAATGTAATATATATACATCTATTTTTTCTTATTCTTTAGAAACCATTATATTAGTTTTTCTCTTCCTTTTAAATAATAAGATAATTTAGTTTTAAATGGAAACACTAGCTTACAATGCACTTCCTAAGTTTGAGTTCGGTTTGATAATTTAATAGTACTTTTATTTAACAAAAAATATGCATATATTTATATTTTTATAACAGTACATTAATGATCCCTACATTTATATGAATGTATTTAAATAGAATTTTTGTTAGACTTTAATGGATTTTAAAAGTTCAAGTATAAGTATATTAACTTTTTAAGAATTTTTTAAATTTTTTAAAAATCTATTCAAATTTAAGTGCATTTAATTACTATTTTTTAAAAATTACAAAAATATTTGAGTATTTAAACTATTAATGATTTTTAAAAACTTCCATCAATCATAAACTTTTAAGGATTTTAAACATTTTTTCTATATAAATAAATTCTACCACTAATAACATCCTCTCCATGCTTTTTTTTTTAAATCTTTTCACTTATTCTTTTTCTTTTCTTTTTGGTTTCATTCTTTTTTCTCTTTCCTTTTATCTTTTTTTTAACTCTTGATTCCCTTTTATTTTTAATATATTAAACTAAAAATTGATTATACAATTAACTATAAGCTTTTTTTAATTCTCACTTACTAACTTTAAATAAATAATTTTTTCATATAATATTCTTTTAATAGCTATTAAAGGTTAATGATCTCGCAATAATAATTTTTATCATAAGTTAAATTGGATATGTGCCTCTTTTCAATTAATACAAGTCTATCTTTGCTTTTACAAAAAACTATGGATATTTTCACAGTTCAATAAAAATATATGTTTTATTAAATTTTTAAATAAAATACATAATAATATATTAAGTATTTTTAATAACTGTAAAATTTTTATTAAGAAATTATAAAATAGATAACTATAATTAAAAAGTGTAAGTATGGTAAAACTTTATATTAAATATTATAAAAGTCTCAAGAAAATTATAAATGGTAAAAATTTATATTAAATATTATAAAAGTCTCAAAAAAACTATAAAAACTTAAGAAAAAAGTCATACAAATCTATTTAAACTTATATTAAGCTTTTAAAAGTTTAATAAAGTGTATGTTGAAGTCTTAAAAGATCTATTAAAATTTGTCAATTTTTTAGAATTTGAAATCTATCAAAGTGTTTTTAAATCCTAATTGAATTTTTAAAAGTTTAATAAATCATATAATGGAGATTGAGGTGCTGACAAAGTTGATGTTTATAAATATTCTCAAGATCCTCAAAATCCAACAAATATTCTCAAGATCCTTAAGACCCTACAAATATTTTCAAGATCCTTAAGATCCTACATATATTCTTAAGATCTTATAAATATTCTTAATATCCTACAAATATTCTCAAGATCTTATGTAAGGGATAGATTTGAAAGATCAAGTTGAGTACAAGGATTAATTTAAGAGGCAATTTTTGTTTTCAGTTAACTGTGGGTATTTTATGTCTTATTTATCATAAGTCTTTTTAGTTTTTTAGTTTTTTAAGAATATATTAGGCCCAATTCATAACTAAATAAGCTCATTAGGCTTATTTCATCCAGAGTTTTTTTTTCTTTTAGGGTTTATTGCTTATAAAAAATGCAAGAACTATGTAATCTTGGGCACACCTTATATCATTTATGAAATGGATTTTTTAGAAAGCTTTTTACTTTGCCTTCTTATGTTCTTAATTGAAAGCTTGAATTTGACTTATCAAAGGGAATGATAATCTTTTATGGCATCTCAAGGTTAGGGTTTTAAGGACTTTATTTCCGTAGGATTCTAATCTGATCATACCAAATGTTAGGGTTTTAAGGACTTTGTTTCCTTGGGGTTCTAATCCGATCATACCAAAGGTTAGGGTTTTAAGAACTTTGTTTTTGTAGGGTTCTAATATGATCATACCCAAGGTTAGGGTTTTAAGGACTTTATTTCCTTAGGGTTCTAATCCGATCATACCAAAGGTTAGGATTTTAAGGACTTTGTTTCCTTAGGGTTCCAATCCAATCATCTTTAACTCGTTCCTAGCAAATTGATTGTTCTTATTCCTTTGAGTTCGTGGGTTCCTAGGATTATTTTCCTAGAGAGTCCACATCATTTAGTATCAGAGCCTTAGTTACTAGAAATAAGTTATCTATCAACATCTATCTTTCTTTGAGTTCTTGAATTTAAAAAAAAATCGTCCTTCAAGTCTGCGTTTTCTTTCAATTTCATTGTCATTGTTTTTGTCTTTGGTTTTCATTTTGTAATTCACTTTGAATTCTTCCTATCTTTTTCTTATTCTTTATTTACGTGTTCAATCCATATTTGTTCTTTAAAGACAAATAAAAATTAAAAAAGAAGAAGAAGAGAGCTTGATGCTTTTCATAGTTTAAGAAAAAAAAAGGAAAAAAACCAAAATAGTGTGAAATACGAGTGATAGCCATTTGATTTGAGAGAAAACACGTGAGGAAGTGTGTGAGGAACAACACCTTTTATTTTATTTTATTTTATAGGTTGAAAATATGAGTAAGAAAAATGGAAAATGCCATATGTGTGTGCCTTTCAGTTTAACTAAGATTCGAGGACCAATCTTTTCGAAGAGGAAGGGAATAAAAGAGATTGAGGTGTTGGCAAGTTGATGTTTACAAATATTCTCAAGATCCTATAAATATTCTTAAGATCCTATGTAAGGGGTATATTTGAAAGATCAAGTTGGGTACAATGATTAATTTAGAAAATAATTTTTGTTTTTAGTTAACTGTGCACATTTTATGTTTTATTTATCATAAGTCTTTTTATTTTTTTATTTTTTTAAGGATGGATTAGACCCAATTCACAACTAAATAGGTCCATTAGACCTATGTTGTCTAGGGTTTTTTCTTTTAGGGTTTCTTGCTTATAAAAATGCAGCAACTATATAATCTTGGGTATACTTGATATCATTTATGAAATTGATTTTTCAAAATTCTTTTTACTTAAACTTCTTATGTTCTTAATTGAATGTTTGAATTTGACTTATCAAAGGGAGTGATCATCCTTTGTGGCGTCTTAAGGTTAGGGTTGTAAGGACTTTGTTTCCTTAGGGTTCTATTCCGATCATACCAAAGGTTAGTGTTTTAAAGACTTTGTTTCCTTAGGGTTCTAAACCAATCATCTTCAACTCGTTCATAGCAAATCAATTGTTCTTATTCCTTTGAGTTTATGGGTTCTTAGGGTTGTTCGCCTAGAGCGTTCGCATCATTATACATTAAATTTTTCAAAAGTCTATTAAAATATGTAGACTTTTTTGAAATAAAATTTGTCGACTTTTTAAAACTTAAAAATCTATCAAAGTATCCTAATTGGATACACCCTCCTTAATTTTAGATATATCATGATCCAAAATTAAGATATAATTAAGGATTTTAGTAAGTATCACACATATAACAAAAAATGAAAGGCATTGTAATCTTTAAAATAATTAAATGAAAAAATATATTAACAAAAAAAATCAATTGAACCTAAAAAGAAACAGATTCAAGAAAAATCTACTAACTTACAATGTAGTTCCTAAGTTTGAGTTCTCACCAATCATTAGGTTTGGTAATTTAATTAGTAATACTTTTATTTAATATAAAATATGCATATCCAAAATTAAGATTTAATTGAAGATCTTAACATGTGTCACATACATGACAAAAAAATAAAAGACATACTCATCTTTAAAATAATTAAATAAAAAAATATTATTTAACCACTATTCACAAAAAATTAGTTTAACCTAGTATGAAATGGAATTAAGAAAAACTGAGAATGAGTCTTAAAAAAACAAAAGAAATCAAATTATGTTGAAAATGATGATTTTGCGAGAAAAATTAGGATGAGATGAATGACTTTTGGGGAAAACAGTATGACTTTCATCTCAAATCGACACCTAACAAAATTTATAATTACTTTAATGTTTTTAATAATAAACATATTTTTGACCTTTAATTTATTATGCTTTTAAGTATTAGTTTTATGTTTTATTTTATAATTAGGACTTTTTGGAAGGTATTTTATTATTTTGTAGGTTAATGTACTTTTGGAGAAACTTGGACTTAAACGAGCAAAAATAGTGGAAACGGGACAAAAAATGACAACTTGAACAAGTCAGAATGAACAAAATGTCAAGCCACCAAAGAATCAGTGCTTGCTACGGCTTAGATATTTACATGTTGTTGTGAAGGACTCTTGGGTGCCATATAAAATAAGGTTGAATTTGTGTGTTACGGCATAGAAAATGTCATGGTGCAACATCGATGTCTTGGGTAGATTTGGTAATTCAAGGATTTTAACGCACATCAAGGTGTAAAAATAAGTATGCCATAGCATAGGTGTCTTGGGTTGCACTAGAGGTCAGATTTTTGTATCGTGCCACAATACAGATAAAAGTATGCCACAATCCGTGTGTTTTGCTTGCCAAAAATCCGAGTATGCATATGAGATGTGTTTTTCCTATTCTTCCCCAAAACCTAACCTATAAATACACTCTAAAACCCCTTTGAACAATATCCAACCATTGTAGCCAAAGATATCATTCAAAAACACATAATGTAGAGATAAAACTCCCATATGTGAAGTCTTTCCAAGGATTTGAAGGAAGGGATCAATCAATTCAAGTATTTAGAGATCATTGATCAAAATGGAGTATTATAATTGTTAAATATTTTCTCTCTCTATATTCTCAACATGTATTTTGAAATTGAATTAATTTATTTATATTATGCTAAATTTTATGTATGAGATATTAGTTTTGTATCCATTAGAAGAACAATTTTATGATTTTATTTAATGAAAATTGATTTATTTCTTATTCGTTACTTTTCATATATTTGTTTATGAATTATTATTGGCCATTCTAATTTATAAACAAAGTGAGAATTTTAAAGCCAAGCATTAGATACATCATCTTTGGTTATGCATTTATGAATAAGAGTCTAATTTAATTGTATTAATTTTTGTTAAATTAGATAGTTTATTTATGTAAGTGATGTTGTTTTCTGTTTTTGTGTGTTGGCTTCCCGTGTATAAAACACAATGTTTATTTATTTTTTACTCAGTTTTTTGTCTTCCTCTATGTAAAGTTGGTTACTATAGATCAATAATACACGCACACATATAGTTACAAACATTGAGACTGAAAGCATTTTTTCACACACCATAGAGTTGATTTTTTTAGTTTACATGCTAGGTTAATAGTAGAGTGATGGATTTTGGTTTGTTTCGAGTGTCAATATTTGTGGATTTTACTTGACATTTTTGGAAACAAAATTTTTTTTTTTTAAAACCTTGCCACCATCCTTGCCATCACCTTTGGTGAGTTGGCTAGCTAGGTGACCAACCAAGTTCTACAAATATCCTCCACTTTTTTCTTTTATTTACTCATGTTTTTAGTACCAAAACTCTATCAAAATTCATATTGAGATTTATACTTATTTCTTAAATCATTTTGGAGAACTTACATTTGAGTGTAGGTCATTCAATGAGTTTAGTTATCAAATTGTAGTATGTGTATTTATGTGATTTGACTGTGTATATCTCGTACATGATTTGGGATCTATGGAGGACAATGTGTCATTTTGTGCTTGAGATTGAGAGTGATCCTTAATGTTTCTCATTCCATATATATTTCACGATATTGATCTATGACTACTCATCACACCATACTGAGTGGTGTTGGTTGATCGCCACACACGAAGTGTGTGTAATGAATACACAAGTATACATATCGCAACAAGTAATATAATGATAAGAAAAGATCGTTCCCATAGAGATTATTGAATTAAAAACTAATTTTTAAAACTAAAAAAAAAATCAATTTTTTATGTGTTTTTATATTTTAAGGAAACAAAATTAAAATAACTAAAAGTAAATAAAAATAATTAATTAGCTCAGATTTGGTAACTAAGAAGATATATGAGAAAATATCTAAGAATATTTAATCCCCCAAATTTTTTAAACATGCAAATCGCTGAAATCCCCCTAATATAATTATCAATTAATTACATTATTAATTGAATCTAACCTAGCATTTATTCATCTCTAAAGAAAATTATACATCATATAATAATTAATTTAATCACACTCTCATGTCAATTAAATTGCATAGTACTTATTAATCTCATCAATTATGGATTACATATATAAGAATCATACATATCTGCCTAGATATAAAGACAAACAATTAAATAATTTTCTCAAATCTATTTAATTACCTCTATAGATAAATTATTAGCCAAACAATTAATTGCATAAAAATAAGATTAAACAATATAATTAATTAAAATTATAATTGGGATAAAATTTTAGATCATCACATGATGAAAATTGGGTTTATAAGATCCCTAGATTAATAAATTAACTACACATAATTCTGTTCATAAAATTCATATTTTTCATTAAGAAAGGCATTAAAATTGATAAAGAAATGACTAGAAGAAGAAATATAATCAATCTCTTGAATTGTAATGTTAATCTCCACCAAAATTGTGTCCCTGCTTACGTTGCGTCTATGTGGCTTGCCCAATCAGCTTTTATGCTTGTGTGGTAGGCCATGTGGCAACTCCTGATTGCCCTTACGTTAAAAATTCATAAAAAATCCCAAATAATTTTAAAAATTATATTTTAACCTCTTTCACTAAAATATTTATATTTTAATATTATGGTCATAAAAATATTAATTATTAAATAAAATAAGTAAATATTAAGTACAAAAGTGCGTTAATAACTCTACTTTCATAGAGTCATCACACCCTCAAACTTAACTCTTTGCTTGCCCTCAAGTAAAGCTATGTATAACTAAATAAAATAACATGGGTAGTATATAATCATAAATATACTTCTATTAGTACATGCATATTTCACGAAAACCATCCCTTTCAAAAGTTGTACTACCCTATGATAATAAGGTTCGCATATTCATCAATCAACGTTCCATCAATACAATTATATGCAAGGTTTTTGAAAAATTGATTCGTGTGTGTAAGCTGCACATGATATCATCCAATGCACTCATGAAATCTTAGAGCAAGTCTCATAAGTCTATTTTTCACATCCCTATCCACTAATCTAAATATGCACTTAGCTCAAGATTAATAAGAACTTTACATGCGTGTAATGTAAGGCTTAGGTGTGAGGTCAATAAATGAAGACACTTAGGCTATTTCCACACCTTAGCTTTTTTTTTCATCATACACTCTTTAACTACAATTTATCTTTTACTTGATATTTAAGTTCACCCTCTTTTGTCATTCTTTTCATATTCTTTTATTCCACATCTCTTATCTCTTTTTTTGTTAACTTTACAAAACCCCCAAACTTATTTTCAATTCTATTTTATTTTTCTTTAGAGGGAAAATTGTGTTATGAGTTTTGCTTTTTTTTCTCTTTTTTTATGGGGTGCATTACATTTCACCTTACTTTATAGTATAACACACGATTACATTTTTTTTTCTTTTCATACAACCTAAAGGTGCAAGAATAAAGGTAACGCTTATTAGTTAGGCATAAAATGTGGCTTATATATATGAATGGTTATTTGTTAGGTTCAAATGGGTGATAAAAAATATTAACAATGGTTAGTTTGAAAAGCTCAATCGATCCAAATAAGGCCTAAATCATTTCGTTTGCTAAATACTATTTAGGATTTGGCCTCAAGGGATGATCAAATAGATTCTAAAACTTGGTAGATATCATCGGCGAGTATAACTCACTACAAATTTTCTCTCAATAAGAACTTCAAAATCAATCATGAACATGTGCATAAAAAGTTGAATCAATTCAATCAAAACTAGCAAGCATGTTACATGATTAATGTAAATATCTTAACAAATATGTTCTTCCTTTTCCTAGTCATGAAAACCAATTTTTATCATTCAGTTCATATGTTTCATATCAAGTACGCATGCATTTAGTTTCCATATATTTATCAATTTCTACCTAAATCATGATTAAAAACATCATAAAAATTAAAAACAATTCCCTAAAAATTTAAAATACATACTAAATATTAATATAGAGAATAAAGTTCCCTCTTCCAAACTTAAATTACACATTGTTCCCAATGTGCACATATAAATATGAAATAGTAAAAGAAAATAAAACTCCCTTAATCATGGAACACCACATCTGTCGATGAAATGCTCAATCTTGTTGCACCATTGCTCTCTATATTTATTCACCTATAAAACAAAAAACAATGAATATATAAGTAAAATAACATTAGGTTGCCTCCCAACTAGGGTCACATTTAACGTCCTTGACTAGACGGTCATAACAAGTCCTAAGGCACATCCCTTTGTGTCCATTTACTTTTGAGTTTTCTTGGAAACAATTTGAGTCTTGATTTGTTCAATGATACCTTATGCTCTATTTCACAAACACGGTGCTCAATTTTCTTCTCATGCTCTATTTTTGTTTTCTTTTTGAACTTTTTTGGCATTCCTATATGCACTCCACTATAATTCATCCAATTTATGTATTTCTAGCAGCTTTTTCACCTCTCTATTGGACTTTTTCACTTTGATACTTGACTGGAGATAAGAGGGTAAAAATGTGAGGTCTAAACTTAGTGGTTTTTCAATTGATGATTTGAACTTCAATCCTATCTCAAAATTTTCCATAATCACCTTTGATACACACATGAGAGGTGTATCCTCTAAAAAGTTCACACAGTCTATAATATCAACATTCGATGTCATACTTTCAAAGTTAAATCAAGTTAAGTTGTTTTCTGGTGAGTTTATGTCCTTGTTCATAGCATCATATGTAACATTCTCAAGTATGGGCAACTCATCAGATTATTTTAAGTTTTCCTCACATTCAGTAACATTTATCCTCAAGCATTTATTAGCACTATCAATGTCAGAGGGTTTAGATGCTTTAAAAACTTTAAACATTACTTATTCATCTTGCACTCTCATTGTAAGTTCACCTTTTTGTACATCAATGAGTGCTCTTCCGGTTGCTAAGAATGGATGACCAAATATGATATTAATGTCATGGTCCTATTCCATGTCTAGCATAATGAAGTTTGCCAAAAAGATGAATTGTCTACTTTTATTAGAAAATATTCTACCACACCCCGAGGTCTTTTAATTGACCTATCTATCATTTGTAATGTCACTGAAGTGAGTGTGGATTTCCCAACCCCCAATCTCTTAAATACCGATAATGGCACGAGGTTAATGCTAGAACCCAAGTGACATAGTGCCTTGCCAAAATGGATGTTCCTAATAGTGCAAGGGATGTCAAAACTACCTAGATCTTTCAATTTTTTTTGATAGTTTTCTATGAAGGATGGTACTACAACCTTCAATCAAGGTTATTATTTCATGATCTCCAAGCCTCTTTTTCTTTGATAGTGCATCTTTCATGAATTTGGCATAAGACGAAATTTGTTCAAGTGCCTCTTCAAATGGTATGTTTATGCGTAGCATCTTAAAGACTTCCAAATTTTTTGAAAACTATGTATCTAACTTTTGCTTTTGTAGTCATTGAGGGAAAAGAATAGTGGGTTTGTAAAGGCTATTCTTTTTTGGTTGAATTATTTCATTTCAATGTTATCCTTATCCATTAGTTCCTCCTCTTCCTCCTTGTTAATTTCCTATTTCTCCTCATCCTTTTTTGTCTTATATTCTTGTTCTAAAGTTTTACCCCTTCTCAAGGATATGGCATTGCATTGGTCCTTACCTTTTCTTCTCGGGTTTACAATTATGTCACTTGGAAGGTTACCTTGAGGCCTTTGACTTATAGCCTAAGCGAGTTGCCCCATTTGGTTCTCCAAATTTTGAATTGAAGCCTTTTGAGTGGACACTTTTGTATTTACTAACTGGATGAAGTCTTTCATCATCCTCATTAACGCATTTGTATTGTTCTCAGTAGATGGCTTCTTTTCTTGGGCTTGTGATTGCTATAGTTATTGAAAACCATGTGGTGGAAATGATTGATGGTTGAATTGATTACCACCTTATTGTTATTATTACTCCAAGATAAATTTGGATGTTGTCTCCATCCTGGCTTATATATGTTTGAGTATGGATTATTGTTTCGATTCAAATTACCCACATAGCATATGGATTCAGGAGTATTTGGACAATTATCAAACAAATGAGCTCCTCCACAAAACATATATAACACTCTTGAATCTTGGACCTAGTTTATACTCATTAGCAATTTTTGAGCCTTCAAAAGATTAACCAAAGATGAAACTTGAACTGTAAGTGTTGTGATATCAATTAGCTCATGCACTCCAGCTACTCTTCTTGTGGCTATCATTCTATGCATTGGCCATTGATAATTATTGCTAGCCATTTTCTCAAGTAAATCATAAGCATGATTGTAAGATTTTGCTAACAAAGCTCTATTAGTAGATGCATCAATAATAGTTATTGTTTGAGCATTGAGACCATTGTAAAAAGTCTCCATTTGAATCCAAGAAGGAATACTATGATGAGGGCACTTTCTTAGCAATTCCGTGAATCGTTCCCATGCTTCATATAAAGATTCTCCTTCGTGTTGTTGGTAGGAAGTAACGTCATTCCTAAGCTTGGCATTCTTTGTTGGTGGGGATTATTTCATCAAAAATATCTCTACCAAACCATTCCAAGTTGTAATGGAATCAGGTGGCAAAATATTTAGCCAAGTAAACTACACATTATATAGTAATTAATTTAATCACACTCTTATGCTAATTAAATTGCATACTACTTATTAAATTCATCAATTATGAATCACATACATAAGAATCATACATCTCTTCCTAGAAACTATGCATGTTATTTAATCAAGACAAACAATTAAATAATGCTCTCAAATCTATTTAATTACCTATATAGAAAAATTGTTGACCAAGTAATTAATGACATACAAATTAGATTAAATAATATAATTAAATTAAAATTATAATTGGGGTAAAATTTAGATCATCACATGGTGAAAATTAGGTTTATAAGATCCCTAGATTAATAAATTAATTACACATAATTGTGTTCATAAATCTCATATTTTTCATAAAGAAAGACATAAAAATTGATAAAGAAAAGACGAGAAGAAGAAATACAATCAATCTCTTGAATTATATAATTAATCTACTCTTAAATCTCCATAAAAATTGTGTCATCTCTTGAATATTTATGTAATTTCTCTCTTTTTAGCTCCAAAACTGATCAAAATTATGCTAATGGAGGCTAATTAGGGTTTATGGAGTAATTAGGGGCTTAAATAAAGCTCAGGTGTGATTTGGATAGTCATATCAACTTTAGATCAAGGGTTATGATCAAAACAAGCAAAATTGACAATTCTAGCCAATTACAGCGCGACACATGGTATCAGAAATTCATTGGGTGAATTAGGGAGTGATGCATGGTATGGGAGACCGGTCAGAGTCAACGCTCGCTAAGTTAGCAACACGTGGCGCAAATTGATTCGTGGAAACGGATGGCATGGCGCAAGGGTGTAACGCGTAGTGTAATGGTGTAGCGATACATGGCATGATGCGTTGACCAATTTTCGAACTTGGATTGAATGCCATGTTGACACGTGGCATACGTTTTGTCCCCTCACATGCGGTGTAACATGATTCGCTTTCTGTGCTTGGGAGGCATCTGCGTGGCTTGCCCAGTTAGCTCCTCTGCTTGTGTGGCATGCTACTTGGTAGCTCGTGATTGGTCTTGCATTAAAAATGTATTAAATATCCATAAAAAATCTCAAAAAATTATATTTTTACCCCTTTTCACTAAAAAGTTTATATTTTAATTTTTTTGACCATAAAAATACTATTTATTAAATAAAATAAGTTAATATTATGTTAAAAAGTATGCTAATGAATATACTTTCATAGAGTTATTAGGTCACACCACTGAACTTAAATTAATCTACAACTTCAATAAATAATTTGAGATGAAGTTAAGGATCCTCTTTTGGTAATCCGCTAAATTGTCTAACTATTTGTAGCATTGGAAAATCATTGGCTTTAGTTCAAACTAATTAGCTTGAATATTTGGCATTGTAATACTTGGATCCAGCCCTTCTAATGTAGGTATTACATATTCATTTATAACTCGTCTTTATCATCCATCAAAAGCATTTGATTGTTTAAGTTTAACTCATTATTATTTATTTCTAGATTAGTCATTTTTTCCTCTTTGGTGACAACTTGTTTTCTAATTAATCTTAAAGTACGCTCAATTTTAAGATCTAAAGGTAAGATTTCTCCCTCACGAACTCTGCTCATGCAATAGACTCAATTATGTTTCTACAATACTAAAGAAAATGTCTAAATAAAAATAAAAAAAATAATAAACAACAAAATAAATAAATTAAAGTTACAAATAAATAAATAAATAAGTTAGTAAAAGAAAATAAGTAAATTAAAATTAAAATTAAAGTAAATAAAAATAAATTAAAAATAATAAAAAAAACTTTATTAATTTCTAATATTTATAATCCTTAACAATGGCACCAAAAACTTGATCGCCACACACGAAGTGTGTGTAATGATACACAAATATACATATCGCAAAAAGTAATATAATGATAAGTAAAGATCATTCACACAAAGATTATTTAATGAGAAACTAAATTTTAAAACTAAAAAAAAATAAAAATCAAATTTTTATGTGTTTTTATATTTTAAATAAGAAAAATTAAAATAACTAAAAGTAAATAACAATAATTAATTAGCTCAGATTTGGTAACTAAGAAGATATATGAGAACATATATAGGAATACTTAATCTTCTAATTTTCTAAACATATGAATCGTTAAAATCCCCTAATATATTATCAATTAATTACATGATCAATTGAATCTAACTTAGCATGTATTCATCTCTCAAGAAAATTACACACCATATAGTAATTAATTTAATCACACTCTCATGCCAATTAAATTGTATAGTACTTATTAAGTTCATCAATTATGGATCAGATACATAAGAATCATACATATCTATCCAAAAACTATGCATGTTATTTAATCAAGACAAATAATTAAATAATTCTTTCAAATCTATTTAGTTGCCTTTATAGATAAATTGTTGGCCAAACAATTAATAACATAAAAATAAGATTAAATAATTTAATTAATTAAAATTATGACTCGGGTAAAAATTGGATTCATAAGATCTGTCGATTAATAAATTAACTATATATAATTGTGTTCATAAAACTCATATTTTTCATAAAGAAAGACATTAAAGTTGATAAAGAAAAGAGTAGAAAAATAAATACAATCAATCTCTTAAATTGTAGTTTTAATCTTGCCTTAAATCTCTACAAAAATTGTGTCCCCTCTTGAATGTTTTGTATTTTACTCTCTTTTTAGCTCCAAAAATTGACCAAAATTATGCTAATGATGGCCCCTTAGGGTTTATTGGGTGATTAATATAGCTCAGGTATGATCTGAACCATCAGATCAACTTCAAATCCAAGGCTACGATCAAAACAAGAAAAACTGACAACGTTAGCTAATCACAATGCAACATGTGGCATACAGAATTCACTGGCGAATCAAAGCTCGACGAGTGGCAAGAAAGATCGGTCAAAGTCAACGGTCGTTGATTCAATGCCATGTGATGCAACGTGATTCACAAAAATGGATGGCGTGGCGCACGGGTGGAAAATGTAGAGTAATGGCATGGAGACACATGGCACAGTGGTTTGATCAATCTCTGAACTCTGATTGAACGATGTGCTAACACGTGTCATACAGTTCATCCTTCTTACATATGAAGTAACGTGATTCGTTGTCTTTGCTTGCTTGGTTTCTATGTGGCTTTCCCAGTCAGTTTATATGCTTGTGTGGCAAACCACGTGGTAGCTCCTAATTGGTCTTGCGTTAAAATTCATACAAAATCCATAAAAATTCTAGAAAAATCCCAAAAAAAATTTAAAAATTATATTTTAACCCCTTTTACTAAAAAGTGTATATTTTAATATTTTGGCCATAAAAATACTAATTATTCAATAAAACAAGTAAAAATTAAGTAAAAAGTGCATTAATGACTCTACTTTCATAGAGTCATCATTGACTATGGGAAAGAGCCAAGTAAGTGAGTCAAACCAGGTCGTTATGGAAACAACAAACAAGAATAGCAATAGGCAGTTCAAATAGAGGTCCTAATTGATAGACATAATAATGGTTTTATTTCTTTAGAATAAATCTTTTACTATTTAGTGAATTGTTTGTTGCTGAATGGTTGCCTTAGTAACCCAAATATGTTATCTTATATGGGTTTATCTCATTACATCACTTGTTATGCATGAACAATTGTTGTGATAGTACAATATAAGTTTAATGTATGTATGTTACAATATACTATAACTTAAACTCTAATTAGAAAGAATTTACTGTTTTCCTACTTTATGTTATTTATATAATATCTGTTGTGAAAATTTGTCTACCTATCTGATATTATATTATTTATGCATATACTGCATTATATATTTAAATGTTTACTTTTCTGTTTGAGATAGTTATTGTTAATTCCTTAATTTGTCTGTATCTCCTTAACATGGTAGTATACTGGGTCTTGGGCTCTTTTAATTAGTATCAGAGTGGGTGCACCTTTTTTGGGATTAATTACTCTAGTGTTGATTATTTTAATTCTATTTTCACGCATACTTTTTCTCCTCAATGGATTCGAGAGAAGAAGGGAATGTAGATAAACATTCACTCTTCAATAGGTTAAACTACGCCTATTAGAAATCGTAAATAAGGGCGTTCTTGTGGTCTTATAGAGACCGTTTACGGTTCCTTATTGAGAATGATGGGGCCTATCCTACCAGAACCTTACTCGATAATATTATGATTCTAAAACCAATGATTGAGTGGACTAAGGAAGAATCTAAAGGGTTCAAATGGAATAGTAAGTGTTTATATGCTATCATTAAGGAAGAATCTAATTTTTCCCAAATATGGAACCAAAGCTATCCAGAAGTAGAAAAAAGTCAAAGTAGCATGAACTTGTCAATCTCTATAGTAGTACACCAATTCTTACAAAGCGTCCTATCAATATCTATAACTTTCCCAAATTTTAGGAAATGTTTGCTCATTTTTCTTAGTTTTTTCTTTGCTCTTTGAGTTATTCTAAATTTGATATTTTGAATGCTCGTAACACTATTGAGATGGAAAACTAGTTGGCTAGGCCTAGCCACTTGTATATTGGTAATGCCTTTGTTGTTAACTCTTTTACTCCTAGTCGTTCACTTAATATTGTTGTTAGTGCTATAATTCATCCCCGCTCCCATCTTCACATTGTCCTTTCATACTAAGGACACTCCTCTGTGTGATTCTGAACAATGATGACATAGATCTCGTTACTATGATATATAGAACTAGATTTTTTCCATAATATTGCTTCACTTTCTTTTGTATTTCACTATCCCTTTTTGATATCGAGGTAGGGTTCCACTATTTTTCTTAACATTTCTTTCGATTGTTTGAGTAGGTCTATTCTCTCTCGCACTTTTATTTCTACTAGTCGTGGGTCTCGGTGTTCATTTGTTATCACTTCTTTCTCTTCTTCTATGAATACTGCTCAGTCCATATGTTATGCATCCATTCTTGTTTCTTCTACTCTGTCTACCTATACCCCTCTTAATGAAGAATCTTCTACTCTTTCGAGAAATGTTTTTTAAGAATTGTAAATTGTTAACCTAAACATCATATATATGCATCGTTTTCGAGCTTTTGCTTTGGGTGTTGTGGCTTCTAATCATCCTGTTATAGCACTGTTGCATGGTTCACCCATTTCTTCTTCCTTAATCAGACCTTGTCTTGCCCTAGCCAGATCTCCTTGCTTTGGTGTTTATTCCCTTGGGTCAATGTTCAATATGTTTTACTATGTGTGGTAGAGATGAGTTCAATGTTCCATTTGAGACTGAATCCTTTGAACAATTTGTTAATAAAGTTCTCAATCCACAAACTACTACACCACCTTATTGTCTTTCTAATGTTGGACAATCTTCTCGTAGTGGTGTTTATGGGGATGTTGATTCCACAGAAGAGGATAGAGAGTGCTGAACTCAATTTATGTATTTTTGTTTTAATTTATTTGATGTTGCTTTAGTTTATTTCTGAACTCATTTTTATAGAATAAAGTTTGTTTAATGAATATGTTTGATGTTTTTCTTTGATCTCTACTATGGTTTATTTTGGTTGTTTATCCATTTTAATCCCATCTATGGTGTTACATGTTTGTTATGATTATTGCATAGTTGTATGCTTTCTCTCCCTCTAATATAGGAGTTTATTTGACTTTTGTGTCAAAAAGGTGGGAAAAATTTTCGTGCATAATTAAGTGTTTGTTGTCATACTATGTATTGCATGGATGGTAAGCGTAGGATTGTACTATATATTGTTACCTAACTTGCATTCATTCAGGGGGAGTTGTGTACTTTGCATGTGCTTCTACCTATCAGTGTGTACTTATGTAGGGTGACACGATAGTATGTGGCTAGACTATGCACTATTTTTGCATGATATGTTCACACGATATGTGTTTATTTCATCTGTACATGTTATAGGAGTAGATGTCATCAAGCTTCATATGTGCTGTGTGCAGTGGTGTTGAGATCATCGTGTTTTAGAACGATAGAATGGATGAGTTATTACACAAAGATGGATATAGCACATAAGATGGATGCACTTGGTTTATGTGTCTTTCGGTGTTGGGTGTGAATCGATGTTTTGTTCATGGGAATAAATATCTTTAGGTATCTTCATGATCATCTCATTACAGATGTGAGTATCTATTTAGTTATGCAGTGTTTTGACATGAAAAGTCAAAGGGGGAGAATGTAAGTCTTGTTGTACTTTGTTTCTATGCGTTGACTTCCTGTATATAAAACATGGTGGCTGTTTATTTTTTTACTTAATGTTTTATCTTCCTTTGTGTAAGTTGGTTACTATAAATCAGTAATATAAACACATACATAGTTAGGAATACTGTGATTAAAAGCATGCTTTTCACACACCATGGGATTGGTTGTGTTTAGTTTGTATGCTAATGATTGGTGTATTCGTGAGTAATTAAATTTTTTGCATTAAGTTTTTGATACTGTTGCCAGGGATTTGACGTTTTAAATTATTTAATTGTTTTCTTTTTAGTTTTTTTTCTTAATTTTATTTTTTTTGTGATTTTGTTAATATTTATTTTTGTTTATAAGTTATTTCAATTTTTTTTTCTTGACTATTTTCATTCCTTTTGTTATTTGTTTTTTGTAGTTTTATTCTAGTTCTTTGAATTCTTTATTTTTTTTGTTAGAAGTAGGTAGGAGATCTCTTTGGAGCAAATTTGCACTTTTCATAAACAATATCAACTTATCAAAAGAGCATTTAAGTACGTTGGATACTGAAATCCAAGAGTTACTCACTACTACAAAAATCGCCTACTGGGACGATTTATTATTGTTATCCCTTATATAGGTGTCCCTAAATGTATGATTTTTTAGGTCAGTAAAAGGTAAAATAACAATCGTCTTAAAAGTAAACAACCTTCCCGAAAGACTTTTAGGGAGGGTTTTAAACTTATTATTTGGAATGCTTAATAATCGTCTTAGAAGACATTTCAACAACTATCTTGAAAGATTTTTAGGGATAGTTTTTTGCTAATATTTTGGGAATGTTAATAACTATCCCAAAAGACAAAAAAAATAAAAATTTATAATTACCATGTATATAGAATATGCTTACAAAATATATTGCATTTTGAATATATCTACTATTAATAATGATAATATCATTATTTAAATAATATTAATAATTAGCCCACAAGTAAATACTGTGATGAAGCAACTATTGCTCACCCAACACAATCATTCCAGGTGAACAAGAATTGGAAATCGGATGCGTGTGAAATTCCCATCAATGGTTGACTTGAATAAAATTATACATATCTAATCAATAATCACTAATATAAAATTAATAATTAATTAGTTCTAAGATGTATTTTTAATACATGTTTCCATTACATTCAAAATATTATCATTTCTTTCAAAATAAACAAAAAAATAATGCCATCCAAGAAAATTAGTCACTAACAGTTAATAATTAACTATAAAACTTTGTCTAACTTTTATCCCAGATATAATACATGTTATATTTATTTTATTGATGAAATAAATACACTATTCATATCAACCAACATCAATTTTTTCTTTTATGTACATTTTCTTTTCCATAAACTAGATAAATAAATATATCATGGTAAGTCAAGAAGAAATATATATTAATTATATAAAGTATTAAATGAATCTAAATAAACATCTTAATTAATATTTTTTCATTATTTGCTATCTATTCTTGGATTTTCGTGATAAGGTAAACAAACTTAAAAAATGAGCCATCACGAGATATAAGGTATATGAACATTTTCGAATATACATAAATATATATGCACTTATGTATGCACTGTAGTATACATTACTTATCTATCCAGATGAAATCAGTTTCTTGAAATCAACAACAACAATTGGAGAGATTAATTTACGGAACGTATATAAAAAAGGAAGAGAAGCAGAGTGCCAAGATTAGGCAAGAGTTGAAAAGATGTACCTTAGCACCAGTGGCAGTACAAGGTCCAGCAGGTCCTGTTATTTGTTGACCAAAACCTCGCAGATGGATTTCCTTCTGCAATTCTGGGACTTAATATAACAATGCTCAAAAAGTAGACTGCATCAAGCCATGCCATAAGCTTGCAACACACAAGATGAGCAACCAAATATCATTAAAATTAAAAAGACAAACCACATTCATAGGTTAAGGTCAAGTATAATGAAAACATAATGGAATAAGAATGGTAGCATGAAATTAATTTAGTAGAAACAATCTTACTATTACTATATTCGTTGAATCAAAATAAGGATAAAATTAAATATAAAGTTTATAAAATCATAAATGAAAAAAAATTAAAAAACATAATTTTTTTTAACTTCTAAACGAGAAAAAGTGAGAGAAAAATATATTATAGATAATATAAATATATGAAAAAATAAAATATTGGAACGAATTCTTGATATGTGTTAAAGGAATGAGTTTATACTACTATTGGATTGGTTCCAATTATATTCTAGACTAATAATAAAAACAAATATATAAATACTATAATAATTCTTTTTCATTATCATTATCATTATTGTTACTGACAAACAAACATGACCTACTATATTATTATAAATTAACAAGATAATGCTATTCGTAGTCTATATCATTAATCTAGTTTAAAAACACTTAAAAATTCAGGCCTAACTCTGAACCCAAAAGTCAGTTTGTGAGTTAGAGGGTTGCCCAGACTTATAAGTAGTACTACTGCCTTACTCTTAGCCAATGTGAGACTTAACATCCCCCCTCTACATCGGCTAGAGTCCGGATTTACGGCACGAGGGCCGATGTGAGTACGAAGAAGCCAAAAGTCTAGCTCTGATACCAACTTAGAAACTTAGGCCTAACTCTAAACCCAAAAGCTAGCTTGTGAGTTAGAGGATTGCCCAGACTTATAAGCAGCACTGCTGCCTTACTCTTAGCCAATGTGGGACTTAACATCCCCCCTCCACATCGACTAGAGTTCGGATTTATGGCACGGTCTGGATTTACGGCACGAGGGCCGATGAGAGTATGAAGAAGCCAAGAGCCTAGCTTTGATACCAACTTAGAAACTCAGGCCTAACTCTGAACCCAAAAGCCAGCTTATGAGTTAGAGGGTTGCCCAGACTTATAAGCAGCACTATTGCCTTACTCTTAGCCAATGTGGGACTTAACATCCCCCCACTACATCGGCTAGAGTCCGGATTTACGACACGATCTGGATTTACGGCACGAGGGCCGATGTGAGTACGAATAAGCCAAGAGTCTAGCTCTAATACCAACTTAGAAACTCAGGCCTAACTCTGAACCCAAAAGCTAGCTTGTGAGTTAGAGGATTGCCCAGACTTATAAGCAGCACTGCTGCCTTACTCTTAGCCAATGTGGGACTTAACATCCCCCCTCCACATCGGCTAGAGTCTGGATTTACGGCACGATCTGGATTTATGGCACGAGGGCCGATGAGAGTACGAAGAAGCCAAGAGCCTAGCTTTGATACCAACTTAGAAACTCAGGCCTAACTCTGAACCCAAAAGCCAGCTTGTGAGTTAGAGGGTTGCCCAGACTTATAAGCAGCACTGCTGCCTTACTCTTAGCCAATGTGGGACTTAACAAAAACCATGCAATAAAATCATATGATCTAATTCGACCAATACAGATGAGATCATATTCAAGATATTTCTTATTCTTCATTTATTCTGCTACTTCTAACACTTTCCACTTTAATCGGAGATGTTGCATCACTTGGATATAATACAAATCCATCAACCAAACATGTTTCTACTTTTATTTTCTTCGCCAAGATAAAAATAGTATATTCATTTTTTGCTTTCATGATAACCCATGGGTAAATGGTACAAATGTAAAATGTCATGACCTCCCACAAGCAAAATTTTAGAAGCATAGGCATATAATGCATACATAAGATCCAAGGACTTAATAAAGTTCAGATCCTATTACCGAAAAAACTACTTTAGTATTAAAAGGATAGGCATAATATGTGGCCAACATAAGATCCTTAAATTAAGAGTTGGCAAAATAAGTACCTCTTCAAATGCTAGCCGAAAGTAATCTACTGCCTTATCGAATAAACCCTTTGCTTAATCCAATTCTGGAATAAAAAATGCAATAGAAGAATAAGCATTTCCAAGGCACCAAAGAGTATATGTCTTTCGGAATTAATTGCCAATGCCTCATTCAGCTTGGGAATTGCATCTATGCTGTCAGAAAAATGATCTATAATCAGAAATCTTGCTACCGAGAAAGGAGACCATTAAGTACATTAATGGATGGTCAAATAAGTAATAAAGGTGTTTCAAAGACTTGATCTAGAGGCTGGTGCTACCGTAGCAACAACACGTGCGAAGGAAGAACAAGTTGGAGGCTAGTGCCATTACATTGCTGGTGGTGGAAATCCTTGTGGTCCTGGCCAACCGTGTGTGACATGCACTATGTCAGCATTGGTGGTTGAGGGAGGCAGTTGGAATATTGTGTTTGTATGTTAATAGTTAGGGCAAAGGTGAGGGAAAGAAAAGAGTTGGGTGTTTAAATATGGAAAAGTTCTAGGGATGATTCTTAAATGTCTCAAAAGAGTTAAGAAAAAGATTTAGGGATAGTTAATAATCATCCCTAAGTTTTTTTCATAAATTTCCACCTTCAACCGTCCCCAAATCACCTTATTAAGGATGGTTGGGAGTTTTTTCATATTTAGAATTGTCCCAAAATCTATTTATTGTTGTAGTGACTACAAGAGCTACTCTAAGAGCCATAAGACATATAGGGGATGCTATACCAAGAGAATTGGTTATGAAGGAGTATGCAAGACCAATCATTGACAATGCTACTTGTATACGATTGAAGGAGTTAGCTAGGAATTATGAATTGAAAAATATTCATTATTCTATGTTGTCCTCATTTTATGATATTCTTAATAAAGATCCACTAGTGTTTATTCTTGATTTTTATTCAACTGTGTAGACAGTTCCTGTGTAAGGACTCAATGAGAACCAACTTAGAATGAGATGTTTCCCATACACACTTAAAGATAAGGCAAAGGCTTGGCTTATTACTTTTCCACCGGGCTTTTTAACTACTTGGGAGAGAGTCTACAACAAATTCATAGGAAAATTCTATTCACATTAAAAGATTTCTGAGTGGAGAACTAAAATTGCAACTTTTTCACATATGTAAGGAGAGCCATTCTATGAGCCTTGGGATAAGTTCAAGCTATTTATCATTTAGTACCTATATCATCATTTATTATTGTAGCTACAAAACCAATTTTTCTATGACAAGTTGACACGATAGTTTTAGTTTACAATGAACAATGTTGCAGGTGGAGCTATGGGAGAAAAGACTACTTATGAAACTTATGAGCTCTATGAGATGTTAGGTGCTAACTCCTAATAGAAAACTGCTAGAGTAAGAAGAGTTGGAGTGAATGAGATAGACTCTAGGAATGAGATGGCTATGAAACTTGCAAAGTTAACCAAGCAAGTCACACTTCTCAATTGCAAAAATGCTCCAATTTGCACTTCTCACATCCAAAAATGCACAAACTCAAGAGGTATGTGGAGTTTGTAGTACTTATAGGAATGATGTTATTACTTTTCCTTTTTTTATTCTCATGTAGGTACTATTCATGAGAAAGTGAATGCAATTGAGGGTTACCAACCTAGACCTAAGAATGGCCATTATGCAAATACTAACAATTCAGGTTGGAGGAATAATCCCAACTTTTCTTGGAAGGGAAATAAAAACCCTATCTATGCTCAAAACCATATTCCACATAATCCACTTAATAAGCCAATCTTAAAGGATAACTTGAATGCTTTCATTAAAATGAGTAGAGATAATCAAATACAAACTGATCAAAAGTTGGCTTCTTTGGAGGCATCTATGAAAAGGGTAGAGGTTCACATAAGGCAACTAGTTGAGAACTTGTAAAGATAAGATAAAGGGAAGATGCTTGAACAAGCAATGGCTATCAGAGTCCTTCAAAGTAGTAAGGTGCTAAATATTGATTTTTCAAAAATTTCTCAAGATTTACCACTTAATGTAGGAAACAAAGGTGAAGTGCAAACAACTTCCAAGGAAGGTATGAACATAACTGCGAAAACTATGGAGCCTTCTGAGAAGAATCAATGAGAGTCATCTGACCTTCTCATGTTGCAAAAGGCACCTGAGCCATATCGATAACCTATCCCATTTCCACACCATCTAAAGGATGTGTTGGTTTTAATATTAACATTACTTTTGGATTGATAAGAAGGTGATTAAGGCCTTACTCAATATACTAGCAACTAGGTTTGAGGGATTTAAAAATGACAACCATGTCGCTTCAATTAGCTAATAGGTGTGTCACATATTCAAAGGGTGTGTCTATAGTGGGAGTTTAACCATGATAGTCTTGGAAGAGATTATATACTTTAAATTTTTTGATTTTTCACCTACTACTTCTATTTATACTATTTATAAATGTCTTTATATTGATTATGTAGACTCACCTATTTATGAAATTCATTTTCAAAAGAAGATAGGTAATAACATCGATAATTTAGGTAATAAAAGAAGGGTGAAGGAAACATTAAAAGCCTCAACTCAAGATGATTCCTACAAAGAACAAATTAAGCATTTCCATGACAAAGACTTGAGTCGTAGGTTCTCTTCTACTCTTTTAAACATTTTCACTATGATTCTAAAATTGTTAGATGATCTCTGTAGATTTTACATTGGATGTTAGGATTAACAATCAAATGAAGTCTCATTTACTCACTTTCATTACTTTGATTGAATGACTCGAGTAGGAATTGAAAGTATGTATCTATCTTCATTTCATGCTTCACTTCTAGTGAAAAATGATACATATGTGGCACCATGGCATCCCAACTAGGTTGGTACCTCAGTAGCACCCTTCTTATCGAAGCCCTCAAATACACGGTATAGATACTAGGAGCCTATAGGCTATACTATTAGGTACGACATTACCTTTTCTATAAATATAACAACAATAGAACTACATGCAAGTAATTTTCTCAAAGTAGTCAACCTAGGCATAATGCTATCTCCATGGCACTGAAAGTGATGGAGTTCAAAAACTAGAGATAACATAAAGAGAATTTAACTCTAACCAAGGTTTATGACACCCAAAGGTGATAGCATACATCATCACATTAATCGCCGTACAAAACCACATGAGACCCTAAATGGGATACAAAAATATCCCTTAACGAATGATCATGGTTTACTTAATTAACTACAATATAAATAATTGAGATGCAATGATAATGATTCATCTCTTTTATCTCTTCAAAAACCTTTTTAATATGGTCTATTTGGTTTATGTTGGAGATAGGCATGTTTGATGAAATAATGTCCTTATAGCTTGTAGATCAACCAATGAGTAGAATATATATACTTAGATACTATTTTTCTATATCGTTGATAGCAATGGTAATATTTTGACCATATATTTTTTTAGATTTGTAAAAAAGACATTTCATAAAATAACTCCAAGTTTTGTAATTAATCACTAATTCTATATTAGTGATTTAATTATAGTTAGGGTTACTTAAATAATGATATTATTATTGTTGATCTTGAATATATTAAGAATGCAAAGTAATTGGGCGTTTAATTAGTTGTAAAGTAATTTACATATATATTCTATATACATTACAAGTGTACATTGAAAATTAAAAAAAAAATAAACTAGGGCAATTAGTTAGCTCAAAACCGTTCTAATTGTCCACAAAAGCTAAAAACACAATTGTTGAAATGTATTTTGGGATGGTTCAATTTCCATTTTTTAAATGTAAAAATGAGCGATTTCATGATATTGACGAGGTTAAGTATCACCTTATCCGTAGTGGTATTCTTTTGGGTTATAAATTTTGGTATTATCATGGAGAAAATATTGATAATACTCATATGGAAGAGATAAATAAGAATGTGACTGGATTATATACATCTTATCATATTGTACAGACTATAAATATATTTCATGGTGTTAAAGATGAACTATATGAGGATGATCCCGAAACCTTTAAAAAACTTCTAAAAGATGCCGAAAAACCGTTGTATCTAGAATGTAAGAAATACACTAAAATTTTGGGATTGGTTCATTTGTACAATGTGAAGGCAAAACATGGTTTGTCTGAGAAGGGATTCACATAATTATTAAATCTACTAATAGATATGTTTCCTGAGGGTATTGAATTTCCATCTTCAATGTATCAAGTGAAAAAATATCTTAGCCAATTTGGCATGGAATATCATAAGATTCATACTTGTCCAAATGGTTGCATTCTTTATATAAAAGAATATGAGATATTAGATGATTTTCTGATGTGTAAAGAATCGAGATGGAAGCATGCAACAAATGAGACAACACCTAAGAAAGACAAGCCCGTAAAGGTTCTTTCGTACTTTTCTCCGATTCCTCGCTTTCAAAGGTTGTTTAAAAGTAAAGAGACATCAAAGATGTTGACTTGGCATTCATATAATCGATCTGATATTGGGGTGCCACATCATCCTTGTGATTCTCCAAATTGGAAAGTAGTAGATAATTTATCCCCTCAATTTGCATTTGTTCGGCACAATCTTTGTCTTGCCATTGCTGCTGATGGAATTAATCCACACAATTCCCTTAGTAGTAAATATAGTTGTTGGCTAGTAATTATGGTAACATTGAAAAGAAAATTCATGATGTTAACATTATTGATCTTAGGACCAAAATAACTCGGTGTTGATATGGATGTATATTTGTAGCCTCTGATAGATGATTTAAAGACGTCGTGGAATAATGGTGTAAATGTTTTCGATGCACATAAAGAAGAACACTTTAACTTGAGGGGGTCGTTTTATAGACAATTAATGATTTTCCTGCTTATGTGAACTTATCAGGGCATGCAACAAAAGATTATATGGGATGTTCTATATATAGTGATGGCATTTCTATAACTTATCTTATTCACGGATGAAGGATGTCTTATAGAAGACATAGAAGATTTTTTCCATTTGGACACAAGTTTAGATACCAAAAGAAATCGTTTGATGCTGAAGATGATCATGATCCTACATCCCGACCTTTGCAAGGTGTTAAGATAATAAGGAAGTTGAATAGTATGACATTCAAACGATATGGAGTGATGAAAAAAAGAATACTCACTAAGGTAGGAAAAAAAGAGATCAACTAATAAAAGGGATGAAAATGAAAATGTTACTGAATTAGTAGATCATGGTTGTTGGAATAAAAAATCAATATTTTGGGAATTACCTTATTGGAAAGATCTACACATTCATCACATCTTATATGTCATGCATATTGAGAAAAATGTATGTGAGAGCTTGATTGGTACATTACTTAATATACCTAGAAAATGAAGGATGATTGTCTACTACCTATTCCTTCTGATGCTACCACAGTCCAAGAGGCGGTTGGACAATATGTGGCTTGGTCGTCGATTCAAGTTGTGATAAATTTTAATGTGGTACTATTTTTTTACTTAAGATAACACTTGTTACTACAATATATTATTATTATTTTATTTTTACTAACATACATAATACTTCTTCTTTAGTCTATTATACCAAAATTAGTAAGTGCAACACATTTAAGAGATACAAAGAAAGTATCTCGTGGTAAATCTGTGTCTAGTGGTCAATCATCACTAAGTCATTCAAGGAGAAGCCATGGAAAAAGTACAATAAATGATGGATGGACTGTGCCACTTCCTATAAAAATTTTGGTGTAGACATCAGCTAAACATATATATCGATCGAGTGTATATTGTAGCTATTTGAATATCAAATAATCGATTTAAGTATAATTCAAGTGTGGATAAGGTGAGTCCTCAATCAATAAATAACTTTCAATAAATAAAATAAAATTTCCATATATTATTCTGAGACCTGAGAACATTACAGGGCACTTATAAAAAAGATTCAATAAAAAATTGAAGTCAGTAGAAAATTAGCAAATAGGAGCATCTAGATGAAGTCACAACGAAAACATATTTCCATGTCGATACAGTGAGACCGCCAATTAATAGACCCCTATCTAGGAGGACTATGATCAATAGACCATGGATTATTGTAATGACCACTAATGGATTCCGACTGATAGACCAACAGATTTACCAATCGAATAGCCACCCAATCACTACCATAAAGTTTTGTCATAGATTAGGTAATTGGTGGACTAACTAGTCTATGGGGCAACCAACTGACTAGTTGACTAATTGACCAACCAACTGATCGTTTATCGGTTGCATCATGGTCTGATCATCAATCATACCATGGTCCATCTGCCATTTTTCTTAGCCTACGAATGAGAATGTGAATGTTGTAACAATAAATTAATACTATGAATGAATGTCAAGAAGCAATGTTTTCCATGATTAAAGACATTCATTCATATTATAGGTTTCCTCTTTCATGACAATGATTTATTTTGTTTTAATTTGCTATTTTGTCTTGGTTTTTTTATTGTGTTTGGAAGTTAATATATTATGTTGTTTTCATATTTTAAAGTATAATTGATGTTTGCTTAAGTTGTATTTAGATCATATTAATCAACACACTACATTTGTTGCATTTGATAGTTTGTGTTTCATCTACATGTTGCATATTTTCTTGAATTTCCTATGATATTTTAAATCTATTTTGATTTTTTTTGGTTTGGTTTATTTGTATGACAAAAAGGGGAAGAAAAATTGGAATATTAAATTTAGAGGGAGAAGCAAAATTGAAAAGTTTGCAATTTTTTTGAAATATTCTTTACTTTTTTATATTGTTATATGTATTGAACTAATGGACAATGAATATTTTGGGACAAGTTAGTTGGGTATTTATATTTTTGACTTTTAGTGTAAACATGAGCTTTCAAAATTTAAGTGATGATGGTTTTATCAGATGATAGGATACTACCACTATGTAAATATTTATTTTTCCTATGAGCGTTATGAAGTAAGAGAGAACTTTTGTCACACGAATATGCCAAAAGGGAGATTCTAAGGTTTATGTGAGCATTGGTGATATTCATGAGCAAAATATACAAATGTGATTTTGGTTTCTAGGTGTGTCATTCAAGAATATTTTTAAGAAAAAGAAACTATTGAGCACTAGAGATCACAATTCAAGTATATCTATTTTCTTATGCATGTTAGATTTCATATTATACACAAAGGAACCTTTTGAGATTAGGCTACTCAATTGATTGAGACATCATTATATTGATAAATGATCGATCCAATCAATTTAAAAAGTTCTAAATTAATGTTTTCACTGATTGAATCATTCGAAATTGACTAGATCGATTGAACTAAGTACTTGATTGATCAAGCATATGTTAGATTGATCAAGCGGCTAGAGCTTTGATTTTAAAACCTATTTCTAACTCGAATTGAATTGGGTTTTTTACTATATTATCCTTTTTCTTTAAAACTCTTTTATTGATTTTATGGATATATAGTAATTTTACTTTTACCTAGTGCTTCAAAATATACTATATATACAAACTAGGCATACAAATATATTTAAACGTAAGAATTTTCTTCTCTTCATCTTAATTTCTCTCTCTTGTTATTCAAAAACTATTCAAGTTGGCTTTTTTCATCGAGTTAAGTTTTCAAACGTTTGTGGTTGTGTTTGATGAATTAACAAGCCTACAATATTTGTAATATTGTGCTTTAAATTTTTTTATAGGGTTGCTAGTTGGTTTCAATTTATCTAATATATTTATTAAAGCATCTAGTTAGGTTTATTAATTATTGAATCTGCTCAAGGACATACATTTTCACTTATGTTATTGCGCTTACTTTTTAGGTACTAGTAAAATGGGTTCGATTGCTTATGTGACTCAAGTTGTTAGAATATTATAAGTAAACTTCTTGGGGATCTTAGTGAATATTATAAGTAAATTACTTGGGGATCTTAGTGAATATTATAAGACATGGCTTTGTAATTGGACCTTATTTTTCATAGTGGATAGTTAGGTGGTCTGATTGATAAGTGGTTTTCCTCTTAGGTCATTGGTGTAACCTAGCTTGTTCCACCTAAAAATATATTGTGTCAATTTTTATTTTATTTTATTTACACACAATTGCATATCTAGCCATTTGCAAAAATTATAATTTGTCATAATTCTACTAATTATCTATTGATCCCTTCTAGCTAATTAGGTCTGTAACTATAAGAAAGGAAACTTTCACTTTCCCATGATTACTTCATATTTTGATGATTGTTCTAATAGACTCAAACTTACTCATTTTCTATTTTAATACACATAGTCCTAAACCTAGCAAAAGCTTCTTATTTCTCTCTTGTAAACATGACCCATGTATATCTAGAGAATCATCAACAACCACGATGATGTATTTTATCCTAGTAATATTGGTAGTCCATATAATATTTTATCAGATCCTTATGCAGAGGCTCAAAAGGTTTCGTTGTGGATAGATGTTCATGCAAGTTACATTATGCATCGCAGACACAAAACAAAAATAAATAAATCTACCTTAAAAAGTCTACCTCACCTAACTTATATGGATGCCTTGACTGAATTTTCTAAAAACCATAAACGATACAGATCACGAGTCATATATACACCTCATGCTCATATGAGTCAAAGACTATCATCGAGTTTCATTGCCCCTCACAAATTCCTTAAATAAGGGGACGTAGTTTGATTACTATTTTTAGGTGATCTACTCGGGTGGAATTGCTTAATTTCTTTCCTTCTTTTTTTCACTAGTTTTCTCACATACTAGCTATTTTGACATGTTCCTTAAGTGTGTTTGTCTTGTATACTTCCTGCTTCTTCCTCTATGGCCTTTTGTGTATTCCTCATGTCATATGTTCATCATATAGATTCAAAGTATTAGGATTATACTCTTTATAGTCTTATCTTTCATATTACATGTCATATAGATTACAACTCACCTTTTTCATTAGATTCTCCCTTCCTCTACCTATTATATTGTTTGTTGGTCCTTTGTCTATCTCATGTTGGTGTCTGTTCTTATTTTGCATGATCTTCCTTCTTTTTTTGGGCACTTTCCTTTTTGAAAGTTCATTTAGTTATGGATCTAATTTATTAACTAGCAGAAGTACAATAAATTAAAAGTTTGTAAGTAGCCAACTAATCAATCATGTGTACATAAAGTAATGTTTGCATACACGTGATAGGACTCAAACTACCCTTATGGGTAGTGTCCCTAAGTAACCTACTTACAAGCCACTACTTTCATTATAGTCTCTACAAGATAAGCATTCAAAATCGGACATGTATTTTGACAAACTCGAGTCGTACAAGTTAATCAAACCGACACCACTATAACCTAAAAAGTTAGCAAATAAACCCAAGGGAAAGTATATGTGTAGATGAAATAATAAACAACCTTAACCAGTTGATTTAAATAATATTTCAAACAAATTGAAAATAACTAGAAACTCTAGACTAATTAGTTAAAATCACAAATACACAACTATTACTATAGGCTTGTTATTCTATCGAATATAATCCCAAATTCTTGATAAATTTACTTAATGAAAATTCTTACTTGAAAAATTTTACCAAAACAAGAGAGAGAATAAGCACCATTAAGCTCTTGTGTGGTTGGTTTCAAATGTGTGCTTAGGTCTATATTTATAGAATATTTTGAAGCATATTAGGTTAAAATGGAGTTATCATATTGTACCTAAAATTAGTTAAAACATTTTTAAGAAATAAGGACAATACTATAAAAAGCCAATCCAAATTATAATAGAAATACTTTTTAAAATCAGACAACTGATTGTTCGATCAATCTAACAAACTGCACGATCGATTAAGTACATTGGTTGATTGATCGAACATCCTTTTGATTGATCCAGTGGTTATTTATTTAATATTCATAAAAAATGGATCGATCTTGTGATTTAGCTCAATCGATCTAGTCCTCTATCAATCAAGTAAATCCCTCGATCTATCTAGCCATGTGTTAAAATTAATTCAATTAAGTTATATTTCTTGATTGATCTAGTCACTTCTCGATCGATTGAGCAACCTATTTTCACATTTTTCATTTCTGTCTAATGTACAATCTAACGTGCATGGGAACTAAAATATACCTGATATGTGATCATTGAGGCTTGATAGTTTCTTCGGCTTGAAATATTCTTCTAAGACATACCTAGAAACTAAAATTATAACTATATGTTTTATTCATAAATATTTCCAACACTAACATAACATAAACCTTACAATTTCCCTCTTTGGCATGTTCATGTGACAAAACCACTCTCTCACTACATAATGTTCATAGGAAGAAAATTTATGTAGCGGTACTATCCTAGGATTTGATGGAACCATTTTCACTTAAATCTTGGCAACTCTTATTTACACAAAAAAAAAACAAAAAACAAAACAACAAGCAAACAACTTGTACTAAAGTACTCATTATTAATAATATATTAGTGTATTTGATAATAGGAAAGTGAAGAATGTTCAAAATAAAATTAAACAAATGATAGTAATTAAAAACAACTCCCCATATGTCAAATATCCCAAAACAATCCATTATTGTGTGTTCAATTTTTGGCCTCATTTTTTAATTAGAATATACCAAATTTATTACACCAAATTTTATCTCTCCCTTTTTGTCATATGAATAGAACAAAATAAAATGTTACAATAAAAAATAAAATGTAGTACGAAAAAGAAGAAACATTAACATTCAAGTACAATTAGAGTAGTGTACTGATTAATAATAGTCAAGTACATCCCAATCAAAATAAATTACACTATAAAACAACATAAAAAAAATTAAACACACTAATCATCAAATCATAAGAGAAAAAACTACATAAACAAAATAACCAATCTTATGATTCAGTAATGTGTATCATTCTTTGATCTATTTTACCCATCTTTTGTTCCAAGTTCCCCAATCTCATGCTTACTACAATTTCAAATATTTCCTCACGAGAAAGTTTAGGATCGAAAAAATTATCTATAAGATTTATGTTAGTGTTTGTGATATTCGTGAACAAAATATATAATTGTAATTTTAGTTTCTAGTTGTATAAAAAACAATATTTTTCAAGCTAAAGAAACTATCGAGCCTCAAAAATCAAATACCTCGTATATTGATGTTCCCGTGCATGTTAGATTGCATATTAGAAAGAATAGGTATAATGTGAAAATAGGCTACTCGATCGATCGAGTAGTAATAGATCGATGAAAAAATAATACCAAATATTCTATAAATACAAGGATAAAATGATATATCAAACATTTGTTGTTGTGTTTGATGGATTAACAAGGATAAAATAATAATTGTGTTATTGTGCTTTTAAATGACTGCTCTAGAGTTGCAAGTTTTTTTTTATTTATTTGATATATTGTTTAAATCAACTAGTTAGGGCTTTTTATTATAGAATATGCTCTAGGATACATACTTGCATTTGTGTTTATGTACTAATCTTTCAAGTGATAGAAGTGTGGGTTTGATTAAGTGGTGGGATTCGAGTTTTTTAGAATGTTTTTCTAAATCTGAATGCCTATCTTATAGAGACTATGATCAAAGTAATGTATTGTATGTAGGTTACTTTGAGGCATTACCTAGGTGGGTAGTTTGAGTTCTTTCCTTATAACTAGATACTTATTTTACATAGTGTATAGTTAGGTGATCTAGTGCACCAATGGTTTTTCTCTTAGGTCATTGGTATGGCCTACGTTGTGAACATCTAAAAATCTCATGTGTTGATCTTTTTATTTTCTCATTACTTTACATACACATGATTGGTTGTTTGGCCGCTTATGAAATTTTAATTTACCAATGTTTTTCTTATTATCTTTTCCCTCACCTTTTAGCTAATAGGTCTATAACTAAAAAATAAACTTTCACTTGGTATTAGAGTAGGTAGTTAGATACACTTAGTATGTCTAGAACCTTGTTATGGATTTTTTTGTTGAAGGTGGTAGCTCAGACGTTGAGGAACTAATATCCTTCTTTCTTTCTAAATATAATGTTAAAATTTTTCATGAGTAGTTTTCTAGATATGCTAGAGCCATAAATAGGAATACAAGTTTAAAAGAAGAAAATAATATTTTACAAGAACAAAATAATGGCTTGAATTTGAGTTTTGCAAGTTTCAAGAAGAAAATAACAAGCTTGCGGCTAAAAAAGAAAAATCGGTGATTGAACTAAAATAATCCATAAAAGTAGTAAAAAGGCTAACAATTGGAGTTGAAAGGTTGAACAAGATTCTTGATTATGGAAAGCCTTTTCAAGACAAGATAGGGCTAGGATATGTATGTGAGCACACTATACCAACTTCTTCAAAGTCAACTGTGTTTGTAAAACCTTCTGATCCCTACCATTCACACATTTCTTATATCTACTTCTATATTTATTGCTAAATGTTACATATATGGTAGAAAGGAGCATATTAGACCTAAATGTATCCCATGTCGTATTTAAAGATGAATCTTCTACTAGCTGGTATTTTGATAGTGGTTGTTCTAGACATATGACTAGTAGTCGTGCTCTTTTCAACACTTTTGAAAATATATAGTGAAGGAATATGTACTCTTTGGTAATGGAAATAAATCAAGAATTATTGGTAAAGGTACAATTCATATTCATGGTATGCCTAGGTTAGATGATGTAATGTATGTTGATGGACTTAAAGCCAACCTAATAACATCGGTCAAATTTGTGACAACAATTATAGTGTATAATTTACCAACAATCATTGTATTACAACATATCCAAAAGGTGAATGTGTAGCTAGAGAAACTAGGTCTCAAGATAATTGCTACTACATTGATATAGACCCTATTAATACTAATTGTAACTTAACTAATGGTCATTCCATTTCATTAAAAAAGATAGAACAAATCAATTTTAAAGATCTTGTTAACCTGAGCAAAAAAGAAATTATGCATGGTCTATCTATGCTTTCTTAAACTGAAAAAACTTTTTATGGACCATGTGAACTTGGAAAACAAACTCACTCTTCTCATAAGAAAATCAAAGGAGTTAACATATGTAGAATACTTGAGTTAATTCACATTGACCTCATGGGTTCTATGAGAACTGAAAGTTTGGGTGGCAAGAAATATATCATTTTTTTGACGATTTTTCTCGTTTTATATGGGTTGGATTTATGAAAGAAGAATCTATTACTTTCAACTTCTTTAGTTCCTTTATTCTTAAAGTATAAATCGAATATGGCAATAAAAATAATGAGTGTAATGAGAATAAGGACAAATTATGGGAAAGAACTTGAAAACTCAAGATTACCCCACAACAAAATGGGATAGTTGAAAGAAAGAATTGGGTGTTACAAGAGATGGAAAGAGTCCTACTACATGCAAAGGAGATTCCCAAGAAGTTTTGGGTTGAGGAAATAAGTACTTCATTCTACATGTTGAACCATGTTTACCTACATCCAGGTACAAACCAAATCCCCCATGATTTATGGAAAGGTAAGAAACCTAATCTTAAACATCTATATATGTTTGGAAGTAAAAGTTACATCCTTACATTTTGTGAGAGTCTATGTAAATTTAACTTTAGAAGTGATGAGGGTATCTCTCTAGGTTACTCACTAACAAGTTGTACCTTTAGAGTGTTCAACTTCTGAATGAATATTATGATGGAGTCTATCAATATTGTAATATATAATGCATGTACTAGTACACTAGTGGCTAATGAAAAAATTGAAACATTAAGCACAAGCATGTAAACTGAGGAATAAATTGAAGAAATTCTTGACACATAAAAGGTAGATAAAGATACCTTGGATGATGAGTTCACCATACTCAAGATGGAAACTAAGAGGCCAACACATACTTCCAAAAACCACCCAACTGAAAACATCATTGTTGGTCATAATGTAAGTGTGGGAACTAGAAGGAGAAAGGTAAGTGAGATAACTCCTCTCTATTATGTTTCTTAAATGGAACAAAAAAATGTTAGTGAAGCTTTAAAAGATGAATTTTGGATAAATTCCATGCAAGATGGGTTACCTCAATTCACTAGGATTGATGTTTAGACTATAGTACATAGGAACTAAATGGGTGTTTAAAAATAAATCGGATGAACATGATATTGTAATTAGAAACAAGACTAGACTAGTTGCACAAGGATATAAACATGTTGAAGGAATTGATTTTGATGAAAAAATTTCCCGTGTAACTAGGTAATAATCAATTAGGATTTTACTTGCCATTTGATGTTTTTGGAATTTCAAACTCTTTCAAATGGATGTGAAGTTTCCTTCTTAAATGATTTACTTATTGAAGAAGTCTATGGTGAATAACCAAAAAGTTTTATTGACCCACAACTTCTAGAATATTTCTATAAACACAATAAGGCCCTTTACAATTTGAAAAATCCCCTAGAGCTTGGTACGAGAGACTTACATCTTATCTTTTGAATATACCTTTTGTTCGCGGGGGAGTTGATAATACTCTTTTTATTAAAAGACCCAATAAGATATATTCATAGCTTAAGTATAAGTCGATGCCATAGTCTTTAGGTCAATATACAAAACTCTTATTGATGATTTTATGAACACAATGACCAATGAATTTAAAATGTCAATGATGGGTGAGCTCATGTACTTTCTTGGGTTGCAAATTAAGCAATTAAAAAATGATATCTTTATTTCTCAAGCCAAGTATGCATGTAATTTAACTAGAAATTCAGACTTAAAACAAGAAAGCATTTGAGAATACCCATAAGTACTAGTGTCAAGATCCCAATGAATGAGTCAAGTAAGAGCATTAATCAAATGCTATATAAGAGCATGATAGGAAGCTTATTGTACCTTATAGCAAGTAGGTATACTATTTGCTTTAATGTTGGTGTTTGTGTATGTTATTGATTAGATCCTAAGGAATCACACATTAACCATCTCTAAAGGATCCTCAGGTACATCTTTAGAACAAAAAACTTTGGTATTTGGTTTACTAATGATACTAAAAGTGAAATTAGTGGATATATATATGCGAATTGGGTAGGAGATCAAGATGTAAGTAAAAGCACTTAAATTGGATACTTCTATATTGGAAACAATCTTGTATTATAGCATAACAAGAAACAAAGCTCCATCTCATTATCTACTACAGAAGTAGAATACATTGCTACTTAAAGCTCATGCACACAACTTTTATGTATGAAGAATATGCTTAAGAAATATGGCTTTGAACAAGGTACAATTCCTCTTTATTAGGATAACACTAGTTCAACATCTATCACTAAAAATCTAGTTATGTATTCTCAAACAAAACATATAGATATTAGACATCATCATTAAGGAACTAGTAGAAGATAAAGTTTTATTACTTAAGTCTGTGTCAATTGAAAGGCAATTAGCACTTGATACCCAAAGATTTGAATCTCTTAGAAGTGCCTTAGGAATCTACATTATTGGTTAAAATTCCCTAGTATTTTTTTCATTAGAATATATATATATATATATATATATATATATATATATATATATATATATAAGGGGAAGTAGACTTGCTTTAACGTGACATAAACATTACATGGTACCCTCATACTTTTGACAAGGTCTTTAAAAATTGGATACTGTGACTTATACACTTACATATTTATGCATCTAGTGATTGATGTCGATATGATCCTATTCATACACTCACTGGACACATATGTATGTCATGCATGAAATTTATGATTGATTATATGAGTATAAGCTAACCTTGACTGTTGGAATTGTGTTGGAGCTCTCTCTTACACTTTATAAAATGCTGCTATAAAGAGACACCTATTTTTGAGAGGGCTACCTACTATGATGTGTTAAGCTATTATAATGAGTAGAGAGAGCTATCCTATAACTAGTGTGAAAGTCATCATTCTAGGATTTTTCCTCATGCATAAAAGAAAGAGTCACAAATAGTTATACAAAAAGAAAGTTAGTAACCAATCTCTCAGAAAAAACACATTAATATTACAAGAGGAGAATACAAAAAAAATATTGATCAAAGTTTTTTCTTAGTAAAATTTTATTTTGTACAAGTTTGAATTCAACTTCAATTCCTTCTTGATTAGTGATACCTTTTCTTTAAATTTTTCATAACAAATCATTAATGAAATAATTGAAATACTAGTGTTGCTCCAAAACTTGACTTACTTGTGGTGACTGTGGATACGTTCTATATATGTGATCATGTTTTTGGGTATTTCTTACATATGTTTATGCATTAATAACTAGTCACACCCTGAACACAAATTAATTTTTCTCATGTGTGTGTAATGTTATAGTCATGTTTAGTTTAATACACTATTCTCTACTAAAAAGAAATCTTTTCATCTTTATGTCGTGTTTGATTCATCTCTCTAATTTTATCTTCTATTTATATTTGTTTATTTTTATGACAAAAGGGGGGAGAAAAGTTGGGTATATCAACACTTTTTTTAACTCTAATTGAAAATAAGGGATGGTTAATTTAGGGGAGTTATTTACTTTTAAATTCTTTTGATTTTTTTGGGATATTTGAAATGGAGGGGATAATTGAGATGTAGGAGTTGTTTTCAATTACTATCATATCTTTAATTTTATTTTGAACATTTTTTGCTTCTCTATTATGAACAATGAGTCCTTTGGGACAAGTTGTTTTCTTGTTTTATTTTTGTTTTTTAGTGTACACATGTGCTTTCAAGATTCAAGTAAAGATGGTTCACCAGATCAAAGGATAGTACCATTATGTAAAAATTAATTTTTACTATGAGTGTTATGTAATGAGAGAGAGGTTTTTTCACATAATATCCCAAAGTGGTAGATTGTAAGGTTTATGTTAGTGTTGGTGATATTCATGAATGAAATGTATAGTTGAAATTTTATCTTCTAGTGTGTCTTAGAAGAATATTTTGAATCTAAAGAAAATATCTAGCTTTGACGATCATGTATCAGGTATATTTGTATTCTCATACTTGTTACATATCATATTAAAAACAATAGGAACAATGTCAAAATAGGCTATTCGATCGATCGAGTAGTGAATAGATCGATCGAGCAATAATGCCTGGTTAAATTGATTTTAATGCATTACTAGTTTGATCAAGGACTAGATCGATCGAGTTAAATCGATCAAGTTGAATCACTGGATCAATCCACCTCTTTTTGAATATTAATCAAATGATCACTAGATTGATTGATAGGATTTTCAATCAATCCATCAATGTTCTAGATTTAATCAGACACTTAGTTAGATCGATCGAGTAGCCATTTATCTAATTTTAAAAAGTATTTCTTAGATGAATTGGATTATAATTTTATAGTATTGTCCTTATTTCTTAAAAGTGTTTTAACTAACTTTATAAACATTATGGAATTCTACTCTGACTTAAGTGCTTAAAAATATTCTTGATGGCTCTTTGAAAGTAGAATAATTAGTACACTTTTTTACTTAATATTTATTTACTTTATTCAATAAGTAGTACTTTTGGGAATAAAATATTTAAATATGAGCTTTCTAGTGAAAAAGGGTGAAAATATATGTTTTAGGAATTGTTTTGGAGTTTTATGGATTTTTTACGAACTTTTTAATGCAAGGACAATCAGAAGATGCCATGTGGATTCAACATAAGCATGGGAGTTTACCAGTCATCACCAAATGGATTCTACTCAAGTAAAGAGAGCCAATCAAAGCATTTCGGATGTACTTGCTAATGCAAGCCTCACCATGAGTCGACACAATGTTCATTTCGAGTTTTGTTTCATGATCAAATATGTGCCACTTGTAGTCATATGATTCATTCATTCATTCCATCGGGGAGTAACATAATCTATTTCCATAAATCATAGTAGGCCATATAGTGCTGACTCAACAAGTATTGACCAAAACCAGTCCAACTCACCACGCCTCATGTGTTGATTAGTCTAGTGATTTTTCCATGCCATGTGTCATGATCCTATTAGCCAACGTTATTTAATTCCTTTTTTCATCTCAGCTCTTGATCTAAAGCTGATATGATAACCCAAATTCCATTTGAGCCTAATCTAACCCTCCAATTGTTGCAAAACCCTAATTAGCCAAAAATTACCAATTTTTATCAATTGTTTTTGCCAAGAAGAGAGAAAATACTAAAAAACTCAAAAGAATATATAATTTTGGTGGATATTGAAGAGAAGGTTAGTGCTACAATTCAAGAGATTGATTGTATTTCTCCTTGATCCCATTTCTTTATCAATTTTTACATCTTTCTCTATAAAAAATATAAGGTTTATGAATACAATTATGTGTAGCTAATTTATTAATCTAGGGATCTTATGAATCAAATTTTCTACTTGAGATGACCTAATATTTTAACCCAATTATGATTTCAATTTAATTATATTATTTAATCCAATTTTTATGCTATTAATTGTTTGGTCAATAATTGATCTATAGAGGCAATTAAATAGATATGAGAGAATTATTCAGTTATTTGTCTTGATTAAATAACATGCATAATTTTTAGAAAGAGATGTATGATTCTTATGTATGTAATTCATAATTGATGAACTTAATGAATAGTATGGAATTCAATTGATATGATAGTGTGATTAGGTTAATTACTACATGGTGTGTAGTTTACTTGAGAAAGGAACACATGCTAGGTTATATTCAATTGATCATATAATTGATTAATTATTATATTGGGGGATTTTAGTGACTCACCTATTTCAAAAATTAGAAGATTAAGTATTCTTAGATATTTTCTTATACATCTTCTTAGGTATCAATTCTTAGTTAACTAATTACTGTTATTTAATTTTAGTTCTTTTAATTTTGCTTTCTTAAAAGATAAAAATACAAAAAATTGGTTTTTACTTTTTGGTTTCAAATTAGTTTATAATAATATAATATCTATGGGAACGAATTTTTCTTATCATTATATTACTTGTCACGATATGTATACTTGCGTATTCATTGCATACAATTCGTGTCAATCAATTCCCTCTCTTGTTTCCCTAAAGGTTTTCAAGTAGGCTTTTCATTAAGTTAATTTATCAAACATTTGTGGCTGTGTTTAATGAATTAACAAGCCTACAATACTAATTATTTTATTGAGCCTTTAAATGATTATTCTAGAGTTACTAGTTATTTTCAATTTATCTAATACATTATTTAAATCAAATAGTTAGGGTTTTTCATTATGGAATATGCTCTAGGATATACTCTTACACCTGTGTTTATATGCTAATATTTTAGGTGATAGTGGTGCAGGTTTGATTAACTTGTAGGACTTGAGTTTATTCGAATAGTGGTTCAGATTGGAACGCTAATATTTTAGAGACTTTGATCAAAGCGGTGGCTTGTAAGTTGGTTACTTGGGGATGTTTCCTAGGTGTGTAGTTTGAGTCTAGTTCTTGTAATTAGATACTTATTTTTCATAGTAGATAGTTAGGTGGTCTAGTGGATCGGTGGATTTTCTATTAGGTCATATTCCACCTAAAAATCTTGTATGTTGATCTTTCTATTTCCACGTTACTTTAGATACACAAGATTGGTTGTTTGGTCCCCTACAAAATTTTAATTTACCATACTTTCACTAATATTCTTTTCACTCATCTTCCAACTAATAGATCCATAACTAAAATAGAAACTTTTGTTCTCTATATCCTTATCCATGAATAAATCATATGCATCTACTCTGCTACTAGTACTAGCTCCGATCGTTCCTTCTCCACTCGTATCAACACCAGTGGTCCTCTACCTCTTTGCAATTTGAGCAGATGATCTAGAGATTGTTGACATTCCAAAGTCAATTATTAACCAAACAAGGCTAGAATTACCATTTTGTTACACACCAGTAAATAGAATAAATTGGGTGATAAGGCATCTATAGGGGAGTCTAATCCTTGTGTTTGTAATATTGGATTGGTTGATACTCTCATCCTGAATTAATGATCCTACATCAAAATCAATCTATTTCCAATGTAGTACATAATATTTTTGTGTTGGACACCAATCTCATATGAGTATTTAGAAGGTAAGAGGTTGGCATAAATCATTTTGTTCAATACCTGGTAGAAGGGTGTGAACTCATGATGGATAAACTATCACTTTGTACTAAAGCAGACATTTGGAAAACTAGATAGTTCGATAAGAAAATATTTAACATTAACAATAAATTGATCTATCTTAAATTATGGGTCTTCGATGTTTGTGAGATAAAAAATTATTAATTATCTAGGCCAAGATATCAATTGTTTTATGCCTAACAGAAGACTTTGTAACTCATTAGCCTAGGGTTATGGATGTTGGAGTCAATTTTGGCATATAACTCTCATACTAGGGTCGGGCAATGCAATTTAACAAGGGTGAACAGGGATACCCAACCGAAAGCCCTAATGGCTAGAGTTATACAAACTTCATCCAATTCACTCCATGTAATCCCACATTCATATAAAATAGGGCATCAAGAGAAGGAAGTATTATACCTCAATTTAGATTCCTCATCCCACCATAGGGTTGAGAAAGGAGCGAGAGAAACAAGAGGTAGTTCACGTTACCTCACAACCATTACAGAAACCGAGCAGAAACCCACAATTATCAAAATATCCTTCTTATAGAAAATTTACCAAACATTTGAAATACAGAAACAAGATCAGTGCGATAATGATGGAAGAAATCACAAGAAAGAATCTCAAAAGGAGTGTTTTTTTAGTGAGAAAATATGGGAAAATGGGAATTAGAGTTTTGTAATTTTTGCACAAATAAGACTTTTCTGATCAAGTGATGCTAGAGAAGGGTTTTACTATCAATTCTAAGTGATTTTGGGACAAAAGAAAGTGATTTTGTTGAATTGATTACTCTTGATTAATCAATAATTGTGTCGATCAATTGACATTCAAGTATCAATCGATCTAGTTCATACTCGATAAATCAACCTCCAAAAATCCTAAAATTTCCAACAACTCTCCCTAAATCTTATAATTACCCAAAATTCCCAAATAAACATACAAAATTAAAAAGTATTATTATTATTATTTTATACATATATATTCGAGTTAAGGCAGTAGGTTTATTCAAATATGAATATTACTCAAATAATCAATTTTGGACTATGAAATAAAGATTATAGTTTAACAAAATTAGATTATGCACAACAAGCATAAGTATTCTCATAAAGCACATGTCTATATCCCATAATTTATGATTACTTATGAAAAAATAAAAATAAAGAGTATCACCAATCATGGAAATTTTTAGTTAAAATCAAACTTGCACATAACAAAAATTTTCTTTACTAAGACAGAGCTATAATTTTTTTTGTATTCCCTCTCATATTTATCACACTTATTTTCTTTTATTCTTTTTGAAGGAGGAAATGGTTATATAATTTTCTCTTTGCATAACCATTGATGGCTCTTTCTTTTGTGCATCAATTATATATAATTTATTTATTTATTTCCTTTATCACTTTATTATTTTTATGGGAAATATGCACGAGCCAATATATCTAGTATGATGACTCTTATAATAGTAGTAAGGTAGCCCTCTTTGCTCACTACGATAGCTTAAATACATTATAGTAGGTAGTCCTATCAAAACTAGGTGTCTCTTTATAGCAGCCTTTCATACGGTGAAAGACAAAGTTCAACTATCATTTTCATAGTCAAGGTTATCTCGTGCCCTAAAGTCTCACATAAATAATTATAAACTTCTAGCATATATGACATAAGAAAAAAGCATAGATGTATAGAACAAGATATTCAATTACACAATGAATAAGTGATCAAAGTAAATCCTATTTTATAAAATATTTATTATTTTGTTTCAAAATAGTATTTGAGTTATTTCATTGTTAGAACAATTCTACTAAAAGACTCACCTAGGATCAAACAACTAAATTCAAGTTGACTATGAAAGGTGAAACAAAGCTCTAGATTACACAACTAAATTCAAAATCCAAGATATTATTTTAACTTATAAAACTAAAAGACTCGCCTAGGATCAAACAAGCACAAAATTATAATTCCTAGGTGAAACAAAGACAGTTAGATGCTTAGAAACATACTATCTTTCCTAACCTAAATTTTCTTAGATTTTGGTTTCTCTATAATTTTCGGTTTGGAATTAATCTTAGTTGCTATTGATCTTTTCTTAGGTTTATCCTTATTTTTGCCTTTATTATTATTCTTTTTCATAATTGGTGGAGATGTAGGATATATGTATGAATTACGAAAATTATTTCCATAATATCTATATGAAAGAAATTGTTATAATATGGATAAGTCCTAAGGAATCTACAATAAGGTCTAATATGTCATTTCCTACAACAACTATGACAAACAGGCACACATTTAGCACCGATTTTCACAACAAGTTTAACTATTCTTCGAGTGTAATGTGTAATATTATAAGAAGTGTAAGAAGGCTTTTCAAATGTGTTTTTTGATGTTGAAGGAGTGGAGCTATCATCATTATTAGCAATCTCATGTGCATCATGTGAGGAGGACATTTTTGAAGATTTGAAAATTTTAGTTGATTTTAATGAAGATGGCATAGTGTACTCGTTTACATATCCTAGCTCTCTCTTGTCTCCAGCTGGCTTTCCATAATATAGAACTTTGTTTCACCTTTAATTATTAACCTCCTTACTGCTTCCTTTGATTATTCAAGTTCATGTACCAAATTGTTTTCTTGTTCTAAACTTTTAAGACTTGAATTAAAGGCATTAGAATGTTTCAGAAAAGTCAATATTATCTTTTCCTAGCCTTCTTTTGTCTCCAGTTGGCTTTTCATAATCCATAACATTGTTTAACCTTTTAGCTCCAATAGTTAACTTTCTTAATGCTTTCTTTGATTATTCAAGCTTCTTTGATTATTCAAGCTCCTGTATCAAAATTTATCTTTCTTATTCTAAACCTATAAGAAATTAATTCAAGATATTAAATCATTTTAGATATATCAATATTATCCTAGTCAAGTAGTGATGAGTTTACTTCAAAGGATTTAAGTTTGTCTTGAATTTTATTTACTTCTACAAGTAACTCTTCTTTATCTCTTTTGCATATTATGAACTCTTTGAACACATCGTTAATATTAGTGACATTAAAATGTTCAAGTTAAATTTTAGTGTTATTTTCCTTGTTCTCTAAATCAATATGTACCGTACTGGAACATCTACCAGCTTTTGTAGTAAATGCTAGGAAGTTTGTATTGCTCTTTTCTTGTTCAACTAGATTGTCATTGTCACTTTTAGAATCAATAAATGTGGTATTAAATGCTCTTCCAGTGTAGTTCTTATTATTTTCACAATCTACTAGAAAGTTACAAAAACCCATACATTCAAAAAGTTATGATCTAGTGGGTTTAGGTGTCTTACCATCAGAAGTCACAAGTTTATATTCTCTCTAATTCTGATCCTCTTGAAGGCTTGGTTGAGAATTGTTTTGAAGTTTCTTTTTGTTGAATATTCTATTAAGCCTTTTAGTCAAGAGTGCTAGTTCTACATCTTTATAGTCACTTTCTTTAGTCATAGCAGTTTTGAAAGCAACACCTTTATTCTTTATGGGAGGACAAAAAACTCATCTCAAATGTATGAAGTGATCCAACAAGTTCTTCTATTTTGATACTGTCAACGTCCTTGCTTTAATCAATGGTAGTGACCTTTGCATGGAAGAGATCTAGTAATAAGTAGAGAATTTTTGGAGTTATCCTAAAATCCTCAGCTTTCTTTCCAAGATTGACAAAGGTGTTAAATATCACATAATCTAGCACACAATTCAAAAAAAGTCTCATCTTCTTTTTTCCTAATATTCTCAAATTGAGTACTAAGAAAGTGAAGTTTTGTTTATTTAACTTGTGAGGCACCCTTATGAGAAACCTCCAAAATATCCCAAACATGCTAAGAAAATCCAATATGAAAAATACGATAAAATTGATCAATATACACGGTAATGAATATATCATTTGTACCTTTTGATCTTAATAACTACCAATTTTATCTTTAGTGATCTGTCTTTCCTAGGTTTAAGAGTAACAATATTATCTTTGGTAACCATAGGTAGTTCCCAACCATAGAGCACAGAGTTCTAGATGTTTTCATCTATAGATTGTAGAAAGGCTATAAAAAAAGCCTTTCAATTTCGGTAATTAGGCCCATCAAAGTAGGGTGCATGGGTTTTAGATGAACCCTCTCTTAAATGATCCATAACAAGGTCTTGAGCATACTAAGTGTATCTAGCGATGGCTCTGATACCAAATGATAGTTTGTTTAGTTATGGTTCTAATTCATTTACTAGCAAAAATCTGGTAAATTAAAATCTCCTAAACGAATAAACAATCAATCCCATATACATAAATTAATGCAAAATTAAAAATAGAAACACATGAGATTTTTAGGTGGAAACAACCTAGGCCACACTTGTGACCTAAGAGGAAAACCACTGATCCACTGGATCACCTAACTATCCACTATGAAGAATGAGTATCTAGTTACAAGACTAGGACTCAAACTACCCATTAGGTAATGTTCACAAGTAATCTACTTACAAGCCACTCCTTTTACCATAATCTCTACAAGATAGGTATTAGCATCAAGACCAGTATTTTGACAAACATGAGCCCCACAAGTTAATCAAACTAGCACCATTTTCACTTAAAAAGTTAGCACATAAACAAAAGTGTCTGTCTTAGATCAGATTCAATAATGAAAACATTAACTAGTTGATTTACATAATATATCAGATAAATAAAAAATAACTAGCAACTGTAGAGAAATCAATTAAAAGCACAATAACACAATTATTATTGTAGGCCTATTAATCTATCACAGACAACTATAAGTATTTGATAAATTAACTTAATGAAAAATTCTACTTGAAAACTTTTAGCAAAATAAGAGAGAGAATAAAAGATAAAGAGAATAAATACAATTAAGCTATCATGTTGTTGGTTCAAATGTGTACTTAGGTCTATATTTATAGAATATTTTGAAGTACATTCAATTAAAGTGGAGTTACCATATTATCCATAAAATCAATTAAAACACTTTTAAGAAATAAGGACAATATTGTAAAGAGCCAATCCAAATCATAATAGAATTATGTTTTAAAATCAGATAACCGATTGTTCAATTTATCTAATCAAGTGGTTGATCGATTAAGTACATTGGTCGATTGATCAAACATCCTCTCAATTGATCCAATGATTATTTAATTAATATTCAAAAAAGGTGGATCATTATAGTGATTTAACTTGATAGATCTAGTCCTCAATCGATCGAGTAAATCCCTCAATTAATCTAGCCATGTGTTAAAATTAATTCAATGAAGGTATATTGCTCAATCGATGTAGTTACTACTCAGTTGATCGAGTAGCTTATTTTTACATTTTCCCTATAGTTTCTAATATACAATCTAACGTACACAGGAATAGAAATATACCTGATATATGATTGTTGAGGCTCAGTAGTTTCTTCTACTTGAAAATATTCTTCTAAAACACATCCAAAAAATAAAATTAAAATTATATGTTTTTTCACGAATATCACCAATACTAACATAAACCTTATACCCTTCTTCTTTGGCATTGTTCTACATTAATACCTTTCTTGTCATCTCACTTGATATTTATTTCTTTTTTGGTTCGTGAGATTGATAGGGTATTCTCTTTGCTAACCTATTGCTTGTAAAATGTATTTTAAAGGGATCAAGTTGATATATGTTTGGCGTACATTTGACCTAAACTAAAGTGCGGATTTTTTTACATGTGTATTCCTTGAGAGCATGTATGCCTAAATGTTTCCTACTCATTTTATCAAAAATACATCTTTCCTTTGCATATGTCTTATCTTTATGAATTTTTATGTTTTTTTAGAAGCTTGTGTGGTTCTCTTACCTTGATAATTTGCATATTACTAACAAGCTCTAGAATCCACTTTTAGTGTCTCTTGAGGAAAAATTCTAGGTGCTATGGTTTTTTAAGAAGTTTGTGTTGTTCTCTTGCCTTGATGATTTGAATATTGATAACAAGTTCTATAATCCACTTTTAGTGTATCTCGAAGTAAAATTCTAGGTGCTGCTTGGTTGGCCATTCTTGAATTGTTGGATCCTTCTTACCACTAATGTTTTCTCATCCTCAATCTCCCTTCTTTGAGCCATTATCTTACCTCTTCATTTATTTGCACCTAAATACTAGCTTAGCCCAAAAATTTATTCCTACTTACCTTAACCACCCTTTGATTGAACATATGTTTTGTCTATTATTTTCTTTGTCTATATTACCCTCTTGGCTTCAATCAACAAAAATGAAGAAGAAGAGAAGAAGTGTAAAAATGGAATGTTATATAGATATAGGGAAGATGGAGAAAATAAAAAAATAAATAAAGTGTTGAGATTTTTTTGTTTAAAAAAAAGGAAGGGGAAAGAATAGAAAAGAAAAAGTGAAAAAATAATAAGTATATTAAGGAAGTGTTGTATAAACATCTGAATTTTGTGTACAATTCTCACAACTACATTGGAAGAAGTTTGAGAAGTAAAGAAAAAAGAACTCATGGTTAAGGGTGTAAGAGTCATGGATATGAACTTATCCTTTTGATTGTATCGATAAAGACATGTTCAAGCCTAAATATATTTTCTCCTCTATGTGTATCGTAGCCTATCATTAAAAACTTTGAAAGACATATTGATTTCTTCTAGGCTGGCACTTACTTTAGTAGAGAGAGATACTAATTAGGGACATATAAAGCTGGGTTCAACTTGAGTCTATATTTTTATTTTCTTGGTTGGCATAAGCATATCATGATAACATATAGAGTAAACAAATTTTGCATATCATACACTGTGTATGTTACCAAAAATTTAGTCATACTCTTACATGAATACATCATAGATTGATATATATGTGGATATTTACATTGATTATATCGACTATTCTTTAAGGGCCCTCTAATTCGTTGAACTTGCTAATTTTTCTTCCATATTTTTATACTTTTTATTGGGGGAGTTTTTACGAGAAGAATGGATAACATGTTTACTATATCACATCTATACTTTTATAGGGAAAAGTGTGTGTCTTATGTATGCTGTCAAGGGTAGTTATATGTTTATTTTACTTCCTGTTACTTGTCCTGTTAATAAGTCATTCTTGCTATGTTGTTCATATGATACTTCCTTCTCTTTGACATCAATTTTTATGAACCATGCATAAATAAGACTATTAGTATGACTTGTTGCATACATATCTTGCAATCTCTTGCTTCACATGTCATCTTCTTCCTCTAACTGTTTCCCTAATATAGTGAGTTATTGCATACTTATCTTATGTCGTTCATTACCTAATATATTTTGTTGGGATGGATGATATATTCTATGGTAAATTGAGATGCTTTATGTCTACTCTTCTCACGAGTTGTCTATGCATTCAGTATATTGGCTACTATATGCTTTTACTATTTTTTTATCTCGGTGGTATGCTTTTTTTTAATATGATTGCATGTGGTACTTCTTATAGTGTTTGCTTTAATCTTAACTACCATATTGCACTAGTGTTAACTTTATAACATATTGTTATGTCTTCTTTCCCTCATATATAGGTGTACTTTTGAATTTTAGTGTCAAAACGGGGGAGAAGTTTCAATGCACAACTATATGATTGCTTCCATGTTGTATGTTGCATGGGCTGTGAGTGTAGGATTTCATTACATATTGTTGTCTAACATATATGCATTCCAAGAGATTGTTGTATGATGTTCAAGGGACTTGTGCATATTTACTTATGTTTGTGCCTATCATTGTGTACATGTGTAGATGTTACATGATAGCATGTTATGTGACTACATGTTATTTCTGCATCATATATTCATGTGGTATTTTTTTGTGCAAGTTACAAGTGTAGAGTGAAGTTTTCATACTTCAAATGTGTTGTGTGTAGATTGGATGAGTTGATTCATGAAGTTGGATGGAGCACTCAAGATGGATACACTTGGTATATGTGTGTCTTTTGGGTTTTGGTGTCTTGTTGTGTTGTTCATAGGAAAAAACAACTTTAGGACATATTCATGTTCATCTCATGTATATTGCGTTTCTATACCTAGTTGTGCAGTGTTCTGACATGGGAAGCCAAATGGGGAGAATGTAAGTCATGTTGTACTTTATGCTTTTATGTTGACTTCTTATGCACAAAACATGTTATCTGTTATTTTACTTAGTATATTGGTATTACTTTGTATAAGGTTGGTTACTATGGATCAATAATTCTCACATATAGATAGTGAGGTACACTTTACATGCAAGCATTTTTCACACACATCACGGGGGTGATTTTCGTAGTATGCATGCTAAGTTAAGGGTGTGGTTTTCAACGAGCAAGTAAGTTTTCAACTTAAAACTTTTTTTTGTTTACATGAGACAAACTGGTAGATTACCTTATTTTCCCTATTTATTTTTGTTCTAGGAGAATTTTTATGGACAGAATGGTCATTGCCCAATTACCTAGCATTAGGGTTTCAATTCTCCTATTTAAACAACTTAATGCTCTTTGTTTTAAGCAACCATACATATTCTATTCATCTAATTATTTTGTGCTTTCTCTCTCAAAATGCTTTATAAAAACTAGATCATATTTCTTTAGGCTTGTTCTTGCTTTAATCTATCAAATATTGTGGGGTTTATATTTGATTGATTTATAAGCCTATTTGTTTATATGATGTTGCCCTTTTAAATTTTGTGCTATTGCTTGCTAGATGATTTTAAAAGTTTTTATATTACTAATCTAATTAGCTAAAGGGTGGTTAATAGATAATTAACTGAAATATGGAAATTTAAAATTTTACACACAACTAGACCTACAATTCTGTGTAAATAAAATAACTTAGAAAGTTAAAACAACACATGAGATTTTTAAGTGGAAAAAATGATCTCAATATGCAAGTATACGTATCGCAACAAGTAATATAATGATAATAAAAGATCGTCCCCAAGAAAATTTTATTATTAGTAATTAATTTTTAAAACAAAAAAATCAAAATCAAAATTTTTTGTTTTTATATTTTAAGAAAACAAAAATAAAAGTACTAAAAATAAATAACAATAATCAATTACCTCATATTTGGAAACTAAGAAGATTTATAAGAAAATATCTAGGAATACTTAATCCCCTAATTTTTTAAATATGTGAATCACTAAATTCTCTCCAATATAATTATCAATTAACTACATGATCAATTGAATCTAACCTAGTATGTCTAACCTAATATGTATCACTATCTCAAGTAAACTACCCACCATATAGTAATTAACCTAATCACACTCTCATGTCAATTAAATTGCATACTACTCATTAAGTTCACCAATTATGGATCACATACATAAGAATCATACATCTCTGTCTAGAAACTACGCATGTTATTTAATCAAGATAAACAATTAAATAATTCTCTCCAATATATTTAATTTTCTCTATAGATCAAAATTTGGCCAAACAATTAATAGCATAAAAATAAAATAAAATAATATAATTAAATTGAATTCATAATTGGGGTAAAATATTAGATCATCACATGGTGAAAATTGGGTTCATAAGACCCCTAGATTAATAAATTAACTAGATATAAGTTTTTTATTTTCATAAAGAAAGACATGAAAATTGATAGAGAAAAGAGAAGATGAAATACAATCAATCTCTTGAATTGTAATACCAATCTCCTCTTGAATCTCTACCAAAATTGTATCTACTTTTGAAGTTTTCTATATTTTCTCTCTTCTTAGCTCCAAAAATTGATAAAAGTTATGTTAATTTAGACTCATTAGGATTTATAAGGAAATTTGGGGGTTAAATATAGCTCGGGTAAAATTTGGACTCTCAGATCAGGTTCAAATTAAGGGTTGAGATGAAAAAGGCAAAATTAACAATGCAAGTCAATAGGAACATGACACATGACCACAAGATTTACTAAGTGAATCAGAGCATGATGCGTGGTGAGGGAGGCGTATCTCAATCAATGAAAGCTGAGTCAATGACACGTAGTGCAATGTGATTTAGAGTTATGGATGGTATTGAACATGAGTGAAAAGAATGGGTGAATCAGATGATGATGCATGGCCATCATGTTTACCAAGCGACGAACTTGGAATGAACACCTTGTTTAAACATGCCATAGTGCTACATCACTGTGAACACGCGGTGATCTCCAATTGGGCCTCTCTCTTGGGTGGCATTCATGTGGCTTACCCAATCAATTCTCTTGCTTATATGTCATCCACATGACAACTTCTGAGTGGTCCTACATTTGAAATTCATATAAAATCCATAAAAGTTTGAAAAAAATTCTAAAATTTATATTTTCCACCTTTTCACTAGAAACTTAATATTTTGATATTTTTAACCCCAAAAATACTACTTATTCAATAAAAAAATATTAAGAGAATAAATACACCGATGACTCTACTTTGATAGAGTCATCACACCCTAAAACTTAACACTTTGCTTATCCTTTAAGTAAAGCCATGTCTAACTATATAAAATGACATAGGAAAAATATTCATAAATATATATCTATTAATACATGCATATATAGTAAAAACTATCCCTCTCAAAAGTCGTACAATCCTATGATAAGAAGGTTCACATATTCATTAATCAACGTTCCATTAATACAAGGATATGCAAGTTTTTTGACAAATTGATTCGTGTGCGTGTATGTTGCATATGATATTATCCAATGCATTCATGAAATCAACCTATATGAGCATGCTAATCAATTCAATCTTAGAACAAGTCTCCTAAGTCTATTTTTCACATCCCTATCCACTAATATAAATATGCACTTAGCTAAAGATCAACAAGGACTTTACATACTTGTAATGTAAGGCTTAGGCGAGGGTCGATAAATGAAGACATATAATCTCTTTCTACACCTTAACTTTCTTTTTATTCATCATGAACTTTTTAATTGTAATTGAGATTTTACTTGATATTTTAATGCACCCTTTCTTATCATTATATTCATATTATTTTATTCCACATCTTTTTTTTTGTAACTTCCCAACACCCCCAAACTTATTTTTAATTTTATTTTATTTTATTTTTCTTTAGAGGGATAATTGTGTTGTGAGTTTTTCTTTTTCTTCTTTTTTATAAGGAGCATTACACTTCACCTCACTCTATAACATAACACATGATTGCATTTTTCTTCTTCTTTTTTTCATACAAGCTAATGGTGCAAGGGTAAGGTAATTTTTATTGGTTAGGCATAAAATATGGCTTAAAGATATAAAAGGTTCTTCATTAGGGTCAAATGGGTGACTAAAGATATTAATAATGGTTAGCTTGGAAGGCTCAATCGAACCAAATAAGGCCTAAATCATCTCTTTTGCTAAATACTCTTCAGGATTTGACCTTAAGAGATTATCAAATGGATTCTAAAACCTAATAGATCTCATCAACTCGCATAACTCACTACAAATTTTCTCTCAATAAGAACACCAAAATCAATCATGAACATATGCATTAAAATTTGAATCAATCCAGTCAAAACTAGCAAGCATATCACATGATTGATGTAAGTATCTTAACAAGCATATTACATTCCTCATCAAAGTTATGACAACCAATTTTAATCATTGAGTTCATATATTTCATATCTAACATGCTTTCATTTAGTTTCCATATATTTATCAATTTCTACCCCAATCATGATTAAAAATATCCTTAAAACATCCCTAAAAATTTTAAATTCATACTAAATACTAAAGTAGAGAATGAAGTTCCCACTCCAAATTAAATTACATATTGTCTCCACTATGCACATTTAAATATGAACAAGTAAAAGGAAAAAAACTCCCTTAGTCTTGGCATACCACATATATCATCAAAATGCTTAATCTTATTGTGCAATTACTCTCCACATTAATTCACCCACAAAACAAAAACAATAAAAATATAAGTAAAATATATGTTGGGTTGCCTACCAACCAACGTCACGTTTAACATCCTTGACTAAACGGTCATATCAACTCTTAAGGTACATCCGCTTATGTACATTTACTTTTGGGTTTTTTCCGAAAATAGTTTGAGTCTTGATTTGTTCAATAATACTTTATGTTTTGGTTTAAAAAGATAGTGCTCAATCCTTTTATCATGCCATATTTTTGTTTTCTTTTTGTACTTTTTGGAATTCTTATATGCACTCCACCATAGCTCATCTAATTTTTGTTTTTTCAGTATCTTTTTCACCTCTCTATTGGACTATTCCTCTTTTCCACTTGATTGGGATTGGTAGGGAAAAGGTATGGGGTCTAGCCTTGGTGGCACTTTAATTGATGATTTGAGCTTAGATCCTATCTCAAAATTCTCCACAACCATATTAGGTATACACATGGGAAGTACAGCCACCAAGTAGCTCACACAATCAACAATATCAATTATATATTCCATACTTTCAATATTAAAATAGATTGAGTTTTTATTGGTGAGTTTACTTCATTATCTACAAGAACATATGTAATAGTCTCAAGTGTGGGTGACGCAATAGATTCTTCTAAGTTATCATCATAATCAATAACATTTATCCTTAAGCGTTCATTAGTATTATTAAAATTAAGGGGTTTAGATGCTTTAGAAACTTTAAACGTTACTTATTCATCTTGCACTCTTATTGTAGTTCATCTTTTTGTACTTCAATGAGTGCTTTTTCTAGTTTTGAAGAATGGACAATCAAGTATGATAGAAATTTTATGGTCCTCTTCTATGTCTTGTACAATGAAATCCGCCAAAAAATGAACTTGTCTACTTTTACTAGCATATCTTCTACTAATCCCTAAGGTCACTTAATTGATCTATCTACCATTTATAATGTTAATGAAATAGGTTTGGCTTTACCAACCCCCAATATCTTGAATATCAATAATGGCATAAGGTTAATGTTGGAACCCAAGTTGCCTTATCAAAAGGGATGTTTCCAATAGTGCAAGGAATGTCAAAGCTATGGTGGCACTACAACCTTCAGTTAGGGTTATTGTTTCATTATCTCTAAGCCTTCTTTTCTTTGATAGTATATCCTTCATGAATTTGGCATAAGATGGCATCTGTTTAAGTGCATTTACAAATGATGTATTTATGTGCAACTTCTTAAAGACATCTAGAAATTTTAAAAACTTCATATCTAACTTTTGTTTTTGCAATCTTTGAGGATAAGGAATGGTGGCTATGTACAGGTTGCTCTTTTGGGCTAAATTATTTCCTTTATATTACCCTATTTATCCCTCAATTCCTCGCTTTCTTTATCCACTAATTCCTCCTCATCCTTGTTAATTTTCAGTTCCTCCTTATCCTTTTTAGTCTCATAGTCCTTCTCATCCTTTTAAGTATCATGTTCCTCCTCTAGAGTTTTACCACTCCTCAAGGATATGGAATTGCAATGCTCTTTACCATCTCTTCTTGGGTTTATAATTATGTCACTTGGAAGGTTACCTTTAGGCCTTTGACTTATGGCCTAGGCAAGTTGCCCCATTTGGTTCTCTAAATTTTGAATTGAAGCCTCTTAAGTGGATACTTTAGTATTTACTAACTGGATGAAGTCTTTCATCATCCCTATTAAAGCATTTGTATTATCCTAAATAGGTGATTTCTTTTCTTGGGGTTTTGATTGTTGTGTTTGTTGAAAACCAGGTGGTGGAAATGATTGATGGTTAAATTGATTACCACCTTGATTGTTGTTATTCCAAGAAAAATTTGGATGTTGTCTCCAGCCTAGGTTATATATGTTCTAGTAGTTAATATTATTTCGATTCACATCACCCACATGGAATGGTGATTTAGTATTATTTGGACAATTATCAAACAAATGAGCTCCCCCATATAATACACAAGATACCCCCTGAATCTTGGATTTGGTTTACACTCGCTAGTGAGTTTTAACCTCTATAAGATTCACTAAAGATGACACTTGAGCTGTAAGTTCCATGATATCATTTACTTCATACGCTTTGGCTACTCTTCTTGTGGATGTTGCTCTGTCCATTGGCAATTGATAAATATTACTACCCATTTTCTTAAGTAAATCATAAGCTTGATTGTATGATTTGGCTAGAAAACCTCCATTAGTGGATGCATCAACAATGACTCTTGTTTGAGCATTAAGACCATTGTAGAAAGTCTCCATTTGGATCCAATGAGGGATACCATGGTGAGAACACTTCCTTAGCAATTCTTTGAATCTTTCCTATGTTTCATATAAATATTCTCCTTCATATTATTGATAAGAGCTAATTTCATTCCTAAGCTTGGCATTCTTTGTTAGTGGGAAGTATTTCATTAAGAATTTCTTCGCCAAATCATTTCAAATTGTAAACTTGAGCACGGTCTGGCTTAATCCATTGAATTATCTTAGATAAACAATCTTAGATGTAAATGAGGATCTTCTATTGGTAATCTGCTGAATTGTCTAACTGTTTGTAGCAGTTGAAACATCATTGGCTTTAGTTTCAACTGATTAGCTTGAATGTTTAGCCTTGTAATATTTGGATTCAGCCCTTCCAACGTAGGTATTGCATATTCATTCATAGTTTTGTCCCTATCATCCATTATAGGTATTTGGTTGTTAAAATTTAGCTCATTATTGTTTCTTTCTAATGTATTAGCCATTTCTTCCACATAGGTGACAACTTGTTGTTTTCTTATTAATCTTAAAGTATGCTCAATTTCGAGATCTAAAGGTAAGATTTCTCCCACACAAACTCTACCCATGCAATAGACTCAAATAGGTTTCTAAAAGCATTAAAGGAGATGTCTAAATTAAAACTAAATAAAAATTAAAAATTAATTAATTAATTAATGAAATTAACAAAAATAAATAAAAATAAATAAATAAATAACTAGATAACTAAATAAATTAAAATGATGAAAAATAGATGAAGAAAATTAACTAAAATAAAAACATTAATTCCTAATGTTTATAATCCCTAGCAACAATGCCAAAAACTTGATCGGACACAAATTGTGTTCAATGAGTACGCAACTATATATATCACAACAAGTAATATAATGATAACAAAATATCGTTCTCAAAGAGATTATGTTATTAAAAATTAATTTAAAAAACAAAAAAAATAAAAATCAAATATTTTTGTTTTTATATTTTAAGAAAACAAAATTAAAAGAACTAAAAATGAATTGCAATAATCAATTACCTCATATTTGGAAACTAAGAAGATATATGAGAAAATATCTGGGAATACTTAATCTCTCAATTTTCTTAACATATGAATCACTAAACTCCCCGATATAATTATCAATTAATTATATGATCAATTGAATATAACTTAGCATGTATTCCTTTCTCAAGTAAACTGCACACCATATAATAATTGACCTAATCACCCTCTCATGTCAATTAAATTACATATTACTCATTAAGTTCACCAATTATAGATTACATACATAAGATTCATACATGTTTGCCTAGAAACTATCCATGTTATTTAATCAAGACAAATAATTAAATAATTCTCTCAAATCTATTTAATTTCCTCTATAGATCAATTGTTGTCCAAATAATTAATAGCAAAAAAATTAGATTAAATAATATAATTAAATTGAATTCATAATTGGGGTAACATATTAGATCATCACATGGTGAAAATTGGGTTCATAAGATGACTAAATTAATAAATTAACTAGACATAATTTTGTTCATAAAGCTCATAGTTTGCATAAAAAATGATAAAGAAAGGAGAAGAAAAAGAAATGCAATCAATATCTTGAATTGTAGTACCAATCTCCTCTTGGATCTCCACCAAAATTATATCTCTTTTGGAATTTTTTTGTGTTTTTCTCTCATCTTAGCTCCAAAAATTGATAAGAATTCAAATTAAGTTCCAAATTAGTGGATGCTGTCAAAAGGAATGGAAATTCCATACATAAAAAGGAAGATACTCATAGAATGGCAAAGGCAAATAGAGCTTTTGCACCATTTTTTAATCCATGAACATGATCTATATAGACATATAAACCCATGAATCCATACATCTCGATTGGAAAAGAATCAATAGAAAAATTAGGTCTATCCTTTTTATAAAGATTCGATCAGGTGGTCTAGGTATTTTGATTGGAAATACCCTTACAATTCCATAATGGGACTATCATAAAGAGTTGTTATCAAAGACTCTTGTGGAGGGAGTGTATCTCATTATCTAAAGATATAGACTAATAAATCTGTCCCATTGACTTTTATCAATTATTAATTCCTAGCATCCATTCTCAACATCAATTAATTCATAATGTGCTCTTTGTTGCATACATTCACAAAGCTCCATCATTGAGATAGATGATTGGGGTGAATGGTTGAGAATATGCAAATTGAAACTAGGAGTGGCAAGAGGTGTGAGGGAGCTAAATATAAAGTCATTAAGCTTTAATAGTGCTACCTCTATAATGGAAGTAGGGTCATATATAGTCAAAGTATTGGTAGTGCTAGGCCTACCTAATACATTAGAAAATATTTCATTGACCATCGTATGCATGCCACCAATTTCAAAAAAAGCTGTCTGTTTTGGGAGGTGAGATAATTGCATAGTAGCGAACATAGTATTAAAGGGTGTAACATTTCATGGTAAAGGTATGGGTAGAACTGTTGGTAGTAATGTAAGAAACATGGAGTCTATAAGTAAGGCCAGGAATATGGGAATGGAATCATGAGGGATATTCTTGGTGGAGGGAGCACTAGCACCCAAAGCTTGCAGTACAGTGAAAGAATTACTAACTATAATTTCATTTTGGTGACATTAGTTACTTTAGGCTTATAAACTTGTTAGAGGCAAGTTTTTTGTTTGAGGCTTAGTAGTCTATCTATCCCTAGGTTTTTCTACCAAAGTAATAACACTTTTGACATTTAAAAATGGAACGACCCATAGATGAGATAGGCTATAGAAGTCAGGTACATTTTCATAGTATAGGAAAACAAAGATATTGAGTGAACCCACTTCTACCATTACTTGTTGCTCTAGCTTATGAGCCATATCTATATCTATTAGGAGTCTAGCATATTAGCCCAACTCACTATTGGTTCCTTTTTAATTATAATGATTAAATTTTGTAAGGTGTATGTGTGTGCTAGTGATATTCATTAACAAAACATACAAATGTAATTTAGTTTCTAGTTGTGTCTTTCAAGAATATTTTCAAGTCAAAGAAACAATCGAGTTTGAACAAACACATATTAGGTATATCTCTATTCTTATACACGTTATATTTCATATTAGATACATGGGAACATTTTACATTTAGGTTACTTGATTGATAGAGACATAACTATATCGATCAAAGTGTGTAGATCAATCCAAAATCAATAAACATAGTTTAAAAAGTACTGAGTTAATTTTTTAGGAGACTAGATTGATCGAGTAATTAGTGGTCAATCAATCGAGCACTAAGTTGATTGATTAATTATCTAGATTGATCTAACTTGGTTAAAAGTAATTATTTATTACGCTAGATCTATTCAGAGTTAGTTGACTCAATCGAGCATGTTTAGAACGTAGTTTTGGATCAATCGATAAGGGTTTCAATTGATTGAACTATGTGTTTGATCAATCAAGTATATGTTAGATAAATCAAGCAATCAAGAGTTTGATTTTAAAACTTATTTCTAACTCAAATTGAATTATCTTTTTACTATCTTTTTCTTTAAATCTCTTTAACTAATTTTATGGACAACATAGTAATTTTACTTTGACCTAGTGCTTAAAAATATACTATATATACAAAACTAAGCATACAAATTTATTCAACCAAATTAGAGCATTCTTCTATTCATCTTAATCTATCTCTATTGTTTTGGAAAAAGTATTCAAGTAGGCTTTTTAATTGAGTTAATTTATCAAACTAGTTTTGTTTGATGAATTAAGAAGCCTATAATATTTGTGATATTGTGCATTAAATTGATTGTTAAAGAGTTGTTAATTTATTTCAATTTATCAAATATATTTATTAAACCATCTAGTTAGGTACTGGTTGAACTTGTTCAATTGTTTGTGTGACTCAAGTTGTTAGAACATTTTTATGGATCTGAGCATCTTTCTTTTAGAGGATATGAGGAAAGTAACAGTTTATAAGTAGATTACTTGGGGGATTTATCTTGGTGGGTAGTATAAGACCTAACCTTGTAATTGGACTTTATTTTTCACAGTGGACAATTAGGTGGTCCGATGGCTTTCCTCTTAGGTCATTTGTGTGACCTACATTGTTTTTAGCTAAAAATATTTTGTATCAACCTTTATATTTATACATTATTTTATTCATATGCTATTTCATGCTCTTCCATTTATGAAAATTTTAATTTATCATCCACTAATTTTCTATAAGCCCTCTCTAGCTAAATTGGTTCGTAATTAAAAATGAAATTTTCAAAGGTGAGTTTCCAAGTTGAACTCAAAATATTCTAGGCTTTACATTGATTGGTACTTTAGCTAGCTCGATCTTTAGTAAGGTATAGTAATATGTGGTAGAAACCACAACCAAGAGCAATGAGTTTCCAAATTGTGGGCAATTTCCATATTCAGGTTAGGTGAGATTTTAGATTAGCTTAGCTTTAGGGCTTATCTCCTTTACAAAGGACTAGGTGACCAATAAGTGAGAATTTGCAAAGGTCAAGACAAGATTTGTAAACTTGCAAATCTAGGATGACACAAGAAATGTTGCCACTTTTCCTTAGAGGAGTTTCACAAGGTTCAATAGGCAAGTTTGAAATGTGGTTTCCTTTGGCTCAAACATAGGTTTTCATTGGTGATTTTTGTGTGGACATAGAGGGAAAAGATTTAAACATGGCTCAGGTAGCTCGTTGTAGTAGGGCTAGATATGGTTTGATTAGGGTTAGGGTTAGGGTTTCCCATAGGAGAGGCCAAACCCTAACAAAAATACAATAAAGATATAAAACAAAACTACAGCAAAAAGCTTCAAAAAAATTAGATTGGGAACACCTTCACTAGATTGCATGATGATTGCACCAATGGCTTTGTTTCCAAGGTGGCTTAGAGTGATGATCAATGAGATGATGATGATAACAGAATCCAATGATAATTCCAAAGTTTACACTGTTAAGAGAAAACAATCAAAATCAAAGAGAGAAAAATGATAATGATTAGAAAAATTAGCCAGAAAATAAATATGCAGGTGTAAAAACTAATTTTGTATAGCTAAAAATTGAAAACTTATACCTTGGTACGAGAAGAATTTTAATGTATTTGTCTAAAACAATGATCCAAACTCTTGTTTCTAGAAATACTTGTGCCTGCTTCATAAGGCTAAGAAAATATTTACTTTTAATTAACCCAATCAAGTGAATTTTGCAATCAATACATGCAATGTAAAAAATGATTTAAATTTTATAAAAGGAAAATCTTTGATATAAAACTATAAGTAAAAGAGTTTTCAAAATCAATAAAAGGAAATACATTTTTTCTTTATTTTTATTTTTATTAATTTCTTATTCTTATTTTAGATTTTATTTGTTTTATTTATTTATCCATCTATTGCTACTATTATTTTTTCTTAGTGTTGAATTTCAAGAGAATAGGAACATACATGGATGTAGCATACTCTACATACAATGAATTTCGTACACCATACTTTAAATATCAATAAGGCAATTGGGAGCATCTTAATGCTATAAGTGGATTTGAAAGCTTAAGACCTAAATATGATCCATATCTAATATGTTTAATGTAGGATGATTTGATCATTAATACCCATGTTACTCATATAGAAATCCAATAGGGTATTTCAACATCACACCTAACTTCTTATTCATTATGACACAACCCGCTCCAACCATTCAAGGTAAGTCGCTTGAGGACTTAATAAAAAACTTCGCTACTAACACTTGGAAATTCTAACACTCTAAAATTTGAGTAGGAAAGGTATATTTGAAGGAGGAATCTTGAGATATGGGTTAACCAAGCAGTAGCAACTATGGAAAGACTAGAGGTATAGGTAGTTATGGGGCACCCCTCTCAAACAAATGATAATCCTAGGAAGATTATCAATGCCAATACTATAGAGAGTGATAAGCAATTATAAGAGCCAGAAAGAGTCCCTAGGAAAGATATATCCAAAGAAGAGATTAATGAGATAAAAAAGATCAACACCTCATAAGAATCTAATTTTGCACCAAGAGTAGTACCCAAACCTTCCTTCTTCTATTAATGAGTTTGCTTATCTTTTTCCAATAGGTTTAATAATTCAACAAATTTAAATCATCAAGGGAATTTTGGATATCTTCCCTAAGGTGGAAATCCACATACCTCTTATGGAAGATATTGAGTAGGTCCTTGGTATGAGAAGTACCTTAAGGAACTTTTTATTACTAAGCATAAGCTTAGGGATAGTAAAGAGATAGAAGAACACCACCAAGGTGCAAGGAAGTGTGTTGTGGACTTATAACTTGATAATTTTACGTCTCACACTTGAAGATCTTGGATGATTGTGGATGAAAAGAAGTATTAGCTTTAGGTTGAAGATGTTAAACCAATCACTTTGTGGGAGGCAACCCACCAGATTTATTTTCTACTCCCTTTTACTTATTTTTACACTACATAAATGCATGTGTTTATATTGATGACAATGTAAAAATTAGGTGTGGGGGAGTGTTAACATGTTCATATCTTTAAAAAAAAAATCTTCATTAGTTTAACATGTTTTAGGATACAAGATATAGGGTTAGCATGCTCTGGGTAGCATAATGTTTTTTTTTTCATTTTTAGGACTTATTTATTACATTCTTTAGGATAGTTAGGACTAATAGAGAGGGCTTGGAAATAATCACATGTTCTCTCTTTATTTTCTGGCATTTGTGATGAAATTAGCTAAAAACATTAGGTTTAAAAGAATAATAGATGTTTGTAAGGTCTTGCGTTATTCCTAAGTGAATGCAACTTTGTGATTATTTTGCTCAAAACTTGCACGCACAGTAACTTAGTGGTAGAAAATTTATGTGCTTGAAATTATGAAAAACCTTATGAATTATTTAGAACTTTGCAATTATTTTAATGAATATAATGATGATGCTAGAAAATTTCTTTAGGTTTATCAAGGCGAATGCTAAAGTATTTCTTGAAAAAATGATTAAGGCAATAAGATAACATCTTTGAATAAAATGTCCTACATTTATTGTTGTTGTCCTTTTAAGGGTAACCCTTTTAGAGAATCAATTTGAGCCTACATGAACCAATTGTTTGTATTCACTCCTTACCCTTTGAGCCAAACACATTTACCATGCCCTATAGTTGAAGGATAAGTGGAGCTACACAATAAAAGATTAGATTTTATGAAAAATGCTAGAATAAGATTTAAGAGTGTCAATTGTACTATAATTAATTAAAGGTCCAACATATACAAAACAACCTCTGGTACAATATGTACCCCATATATATATATATATAATAATAATAATAAGGGAAAAAGATGAAAAAGGTTGAAAAGAAATATAAAAGGGGCTATGTATTGGAAAAGATAGGCAAAAGAAAATAAAATAAAATAAGTTCTTAATGAATAATGATGCTTGGGTCCAAAATAATGAATTTGACCTTATTTTGTTGACATAATTGGTTTTTGGATAATGTTATTTATAGGTCTCTTTCTCATACTGCATAGTTTTTGAAGTATTTTCTTTCTTTTTCCCATTCCCTTTTATTGGATAGAGCCAATTAGCCTTACCCTATTACAACCAAGTTAAAGACTTTTTAATTTTAGGGAATACTTTTGGTGAGTGATGCATAAAAACTATATTTATAAAGCTTGTAAGTGCACAAATAACTTATTATAAGTAATAAGTATACTCATAATGTTGGTCACTTAAGAAGTTGCAGTGGTTAATGAAAGCGAATAAATTAAAGTAGGTAAATTAAAGCAATATATTAAAGCAATGAATTAAAATAGTAAACTAAACTATAGCCAAGCCTAGAATGATGGACGTATAAGGGATTTTAGCGAGCATAACCCTTCATTGACACAATGAATTAAGTGATTTAAATATAAGCTAGATTTAAGATTTTTTCTTTTTAAATAAACAAACTCTATATAATCATAGTGAGTTCCCAATGATGTTCAATTAATCAATCCTTCCGGGCCAAGGTTGAAAATGATTTATTAGTAAACTAAAGAAATATATATATATATATATATATATATATATATATATGAACCAAAATCTTCAATTAATTAATGTATTCTGGTCAAGCTTGATATTAATAAATTAATAAACCTAAGGTATATATAACTTTTTATTTATAAATCAAGATTTGGCAATCATTAATTTAAACTCAATGATATTTTTCAACAATCTAATATAATATAAATCAATAAAATTAAAATAGACACTTATTCATTAAGTACAACTAAGTATAGATAGTATGTCTAAAGACTTAATTCTATAATATTTTTTTAATCATAAATCAAGAGTTGGCCCACCATGAATTTAAGGTTAGAGATCTGAAGATTATGAACTAGAAATAAATCTAAAACTTTATTTATTTAAATGACAAAATTGTTCTTGGAAGCATAAACTAAAATCCCACATTATATAATTAGCCAATCATAGTTAAATTAATAGAAATCTATTTACTTCAAAAAGCATCAAAATACAAAAAAAAACATATAACAATTACAAATAACACTTGTTGATGATAATTCCAAATCTCTCAATAAGTTATCAATGGCTTTTCCAAATCCTTGATCTTTTTCACAATAAGGAGGTTCTCGATCTTTTTGTATCTATAAATGGTGATGGAATAGGTAACCTAAATTCTACACTAAAACAATATTAAATGGCTGACCTAAAATTATAAATTGAAAATTGAGGACGTAATACAAATTAATTCATATTTATAAGAAAATGTACTGAGGTTAGGATCAAAATTACACTTCACATGTCATGGCATGCATTTTTCCCCATCGTGGCATTGAAATTTATTTTGTTCGCATAATTCAATCTAAGAGGGCTACACCACTATATAACATATTTATGACACATCACAAAAAATTCAATATGAACAGTAATTCATCACATATGGTGTGCATCATGTCACATTCATTTCTTCACCACGATATGCTTTGTTTGTCTTGAAATTTGTGTCATACACCTTACAAATAGGTTGGTTCTTAAAAGGCTTACATGCCTCAGTCTTTTAACTCTTAGGATGCAAAATAAGTGCTCAAAGTATTGTTCTTTATGTGTTGATAAATTTATCTATTTTGAAGCTAAATAAACATAAAATACAACATAACATACCCGTGATTCCAAATAGATAGATTTGTGTAAATGACGATATAAACATGCTATAATGAAGTATATTTATTACACTTGTACCTAGGTTTAACATGACATTTACCTTCTTTTTATCACCAATGGCGACATTAACATTGAAGCTTCGAAGATCTTTGGTGGTAGCTTCAAAATTATTTGTGATCCCTACATCATTAGGTAAATACTTAGAAATTTAGGGAATTTAATGTCTAGAAACTTATCATTATGAAAGGCTGTAATAGCCTCCATATGTTCCTTCTAATTAGGTAGTTTTTCTCTATCTTTCATTTGCAGAAGTTAAAGTAGTTTCCCCATTTGTATTTCCACTCTTTTCATTTATGCCTCCAAAGAGTCCAACCTTTGATTATTCTAAAATTGGTTATCTTTGCTAACTTGAATGAAAGCATTCAAGTTATCCTCTAATGTTGATCTATTTGGAGGATTAAGTGGCATGTGTTGATTGGATTGCTGGTTCTACTAGCTTGGGTTTTGGGCATCGATAGGGTTATTTGCCTTCCAAGACAAATTGGCATTATTTCTCCATACTTGTTTATAGGTAATTTTATAAGGGTCATTCCTAGGTTTATGTTGATAATCCTCCTTATATTCACTTAATCAACACCTATGATTGATTCTTTTCTATATTGACACATGTTAGCATCATGCTCATAATTACTACACATTCCACATACTTATTTGTTTGAAGTGTGCTTAGTAACTAGATGTACAACTTGCTTGGTCAATTGTGCAAGTTACAACGACATTTTGGTACCAAAGTCTATCTTATTGACTCTATATTTTCACACCTTAGTAACCTTATATTGGGAATTAGCTCACAACATCTCATAAAGATCATAAGTCTCTAAAACTATTATTTCTCCCATAACTTCACCCGCAACATTGTCAACTATGAATTTACACTATTGTGTCAATCCATCATAGAAAATTTTATTGTGCAACTGTAGTAGGAAATTGTGTTGTGGGCATTGAGTGAAAAGTAATTTAAATATATCCCAAGTTTTATGGAATGGTTCTCTTTCCATTCGAGAGGCTATAGAAAGTTTTGTTCTCAAATCGGAAGTATTCTGACAAGAACAATATCTTCCCATGAATTTATTGTAGACTCCATCCTAAGCTATTAGGGAGCCGGGCAAGAGAGTCATTAGACACACCTTAGCCTTATTTTTGGGAGTATATAAGAAACACCACATTTTTAGTTGGTCCTCTTTAAGCCCATGCAAAGGGAATGTCTACATAGTTGAGTAAATATCTCTCATAAAGGTCAAAGGATCTTCAATAGGAATTCCATAGATGGATGGAAACATGAAAAAAATGAATATTAATTTATAGTTCTTTGCCACCTCCCCCAATTGTATAGAGGAATTAGTAGTGCAATGATTGGCCTCTGCATATTCCTTCTTTAGTATCCTTTTGGTAAAGCATCTCTTATGTTTAATGGATCTAATGATGGCTCAAGTAGTTGCTCAAGAAAAATGAATAAAAATAAAATTAACAACTAAAAACAAATAAATTAAAGAAAAGAAATAAAAGAAACAAACAAAACAGATCATAGATATTCACAAAATCATGAAAATCACAAAATAAAAAAATCATGAAAAATAAGTAAAAAGGAAACAAATAAATAGTTTAAAACACCAATTCTCCAGTAATGATGCCAAAACCTTAATGCATAGTTTTATATTTATAAAGCTCGCAAGTGCATGTATCACTTATAATAAGTGAAAAGTATATTCCCAAGGTCAGTCTTTCAAGGAATTTTGATGGTTTTAAAAGGTTAAATTATTTTCTAATGTAGTAAAGAAAAACAAATCCTAAACACTCTAACAAATGTTGGTTGGTAGAAATGATCTGTAAATTCTAAATTACTTTATATAAAAAAAGTATATGAAAGTGAATAAATTAAAACAGGTAAATGAAAGTATTAAATTGAAGCAATAAATTAAACTATATTCGAACCAAGGATGATGGATATATATGAAATTTTATTTAACATAATCCTTCATTTACAAAATGACTTAAGTGATTTATTGATTTCTCCTTTCTAAATAAATGAATTCCTTATAATCATGGTGAGTTCCCAATGATATTCAATTAATCAATCATTCCTTGGCTGGGGCTGAAATCAATTAATTGGTAAACTAAAGAAATATATATCTAAAACAAAATCTTCAATTAATTAATAACTTCCTTTGGTTAGGGTTGAAATTAATAAATTGATAATCCTAAGGTAGATATATTCTTTAATTATAAATCAAGATTTGGTCCATTATTAATTTATAATTAAAGATATTTTTGAACCATCTAATTTAATAAAAATAAATGAAATTAAAATAGACTCTGATTCATTATGCACAACTAAGCAGAAATGATATGTCTAATGCATAATTCTAAAATGGTTTCTTCAATCATAAATCAAAACTTGGCCTATCATGAATTTTAGATTAAAGATCTAAAGATTACTAACAAGAAATAAATCTAAAACTTTATTTATTTAAATCACAAAATTTCTATTCCAATCATTGGAAGCATAAACTAAAATACCACATTACAAAATCAACCAATCATAGTTAAATTAACAAAAGTATATTTAACTACAAAAGGCATTAGAATAAAAAAAAGAGACAAAAGATATAAGAATTAAAAATACCTTTCTTGTTGAAGCCGATTCCAGAACTCTTAATAGTTTGTCACTAGCTTTTCCAAACCCTTTATCTTCTTCATAATAAGGAGGTTCTCTTTTTGTAACTATAAATGGTGGTGGAATAGCTAACCTAACTTCTACACTAAAACTATATTAAATGGCTGACCTAAAATTATAAATTGAAAAATGAAAACCTAATATAACTTAATTCCCTTTTTATAAGAAAACATACTATGTAGAGGTCAACATCAAAATTACACTTTGCTATGCCTCTTCCCTCATCGTCACACTAATATTTATTATTTTAGCACAGTTCAAACTGATAGGGTCACACCATATCATAACTTATTTCACACTACAACACAAAAAACTCAATGTGCCTAGTAATTCATTTTAAGCAATGTGAACCACATCACACTTATTTCTTTGCCATGGTACGCTCTATTTGTCTTGAAATTTGTCTCGTACACTTTACAAATTTTTGGTTCTTGATGTCATGATTACATGCCTTAGTCTTTTAAGCTGTTAGGGTGCAAAATAAGTGCTCCAAGGGTTTCTCTTCATGTGTTGACAAATTTATTTGTTTTAAAACTATAAGCATATGAAATATAACAAAATATACCTATGATTTTAAATATATAGATTTTTATAAATAATGGTATAAACATGCTATAATAAATCTATTTATTGTAATTAAGCACAATAAAATCATAAAATATGAGTGCTTTTCAAGCACTTATGAAAGAGTGGAGATATAAATTTAAGAAAAGGCCAATGACATCCAAATCAACTCAAAAAGAATAGTAATGCTCCATAAGGAGTCTATGGAGTAAGAGAAAGAAATCTATAGATAATATTATCCTAAGGCCAATAATGCCCACAAAATATGGTTAGATTTAGCTGTTTTGGACTCAAACATCATTATTGGCTTCTTTTTTATTTTTGTTTTTACCACTCTTTTTAATACAATCCCCTTTTTATATTTCTTTTCAACTTTTCTTCTTATTACTTTTTTTGAATGATTTTTTTATATTTAGGCTACATATTTTAGAAAGGGTTATTTGGCATATATTGGGCATTTAATCAATTACAGTAGTATTTACACTCTTAAATCTTATTCTAGCATTTTCATAGAATTTGTTATCTTCATGTGCAACTCCACTTGTTTTTGAATTATAGTGCATGGCTAATGTGTATGGTTCAAAGGATAAGGAATGAGTAAAAATATTTGGCTATGTAGCTCAAAATATTTTTATTAAAGGGGTTGTTCTTGATATGGGTAGGAAAATTTAGCCAAAAAGGTAATCCTATTGCTTTATTTTATTATTTAATTTTTTGTTTATTTTATTTTTATTATTAGTTTTGTTATTTATTTATTTTTGTTTACCAATTTTTTTTATTTAGTACTTAATATTAGATTAGTTATAGTATTAACAAAAACAAATTCAGAATATACCTCCAAAGATTATGAGAATTTTAATACCACCATTGGTGATAAAAAAAGATGTAGCTACTATGTTGGATCTAGGTGTACTTGTAAATTTAATGCGTTATTTATTATATTTGTAGCTAGGAGTGTGTGGCCTAAAACCCAAAACCATATCCCTAGAATTAGCAATAAATTTCTAATATATACGAGGGTATGGTATAATGATTTAATTATAAAGGTATAAAATTTTATCATATCTATAAATTTTGTTTTTTCTTTAGTGAAAGAAACTTAAAATTGGACAAGGAACATAATGTACTTATTGGTAGGCCTCTACCAAAATAGTTGTTATTGTCCATTAAGAGAGTTTTCCAATGATAGTCTTTTTGTATAGACCGTAGATTTTCAAGCATATACTATGAAAAAATCAATGAAGAGGGAGACATTAAGTATATTTGTATGGTTTATGTGAGTGTTGGAGATAGTCGTAAACAAAATATATAATTGTAATTTTAGTTTCTAGGTGTGTCTTAGAAGAATACTTCCAAGCAGAAGAAACTATTGACCTTCAATGATCACATATCAAATATATTTCTATTCACATGCATAGTAGAATGCATATTAGACATGATAGGGACAATGTGAAAATAGGCTACTCAATTGATTAAGTAGTGACTAGATCGATCAAGCAATATTACTTGAATAAATTGATCGTAATACATTACTAGATCAATTAAGAGATTTACTCGATCAATCGAGGACTAGATCGATCGAGTTAAATCACTAGATTGAACCACTTCTTGAATAATTAATTAAATATTGATTGGATCTATTGAGACTATATTCGATCAATCGACCAATGTACTCGATCAATCTAGCACTTTCTTAGATCAATCGAGCTACTAGTTACCTAATTTTGAAATGTATTTCTATTATGATTTCGATTGGATTTTTACTATACTATGCTTATTTCTTAAAAGTGTTTTAATTGATTTTATGGAAAATATGGTAATTCCACTTTAACCTAATTTTCTTCAAAATATTATACAAATACAAACCTAAGTACACATTTCAAACTAACCACACAAGAGCTACTATTCTTATTCTCTTAATCTTTTTATTCTTTCATGTTTTGCTAAGAGTTTTCAAGTAGCCTTTTTCATTGAGTTAATTTACCAAAATTTTATGGTTGTGTTTGATAGATTAAGAAGCCTAAAACAATAATTGTGTTATTATGCTTTTAACTAATTATTCTAGAGTTACTAGTTGCTTTCGTCTTATATGATATATAGTTTAGAACAACTAGTTAGGGTTTTTCTTTATTGAGTCTACTCTAGGACACATATTTGCACTTGTATTTATGTGTTAACTCTTTAGGTGATAATGGTGCAGATTTGATTAAGTCTTGGACTTGAGTTTTTCATAATACTGGTCTGAATCTAAATGTCAATCTTGTAGTGACTATGATGAAAGCAATAGCTCGTAAGTAGGTTACTTGAGAGCATTATCTAGGTAGATAGTTTGATTCCTAACCTTATAACTGGATACTTATTTTTCAAAGTGGATAGTGAGGTGGTTCGGTGAACTGGTGCTTTTCCTTTTAGGTCATTGGTATGGCTTAGATTATTTTCATCTAATAATCACATGTGTTGATTTTTATTTCTGCATTACTTTACAAGCATATGATTGGTTGTTTGGACATTTACAAAATTTTAATTTCTCTTACTTTCACTGATATTTTGTTGATTATATCTATATCTATAACTAAACAAACAAACTCTCATTTGGTATCAAAGATGTCACTAGATACATATAGTATGCCTCGAACCATGTTATAGATCATTTAAGAGAGGGTTCATTTACAACCTGTGCACCATACTTTGATATGTCTAATTACCCATATTGGAACGCTTGTATGAGAGCCTTTATACAATCTATAGATGAAAGCATCCAGAACTTTATACTTTATGGTTGGAAACCACTTGCAGTTACCAATGATAATATAATTACTCCTAAGCCTAGGAATGAATGGACCAATTAAGATAAAATTGGTAGTAATTGGAATCAGAAATGTATTAATGTTATTTTTAGTGCTATGTATGTTGATAAGTTTTATCAAATTTCTCATGTTCAAAATGCTAAGCATGCTTGGGATATTTTGGAGGCTACCCATGAGGGAACCACACCAGTTAAATGAACTAAATTTCGCATGCTTGGTTGTCAATTTGAAAATCTTAGGTTGAAAGAAGATGAAAATTTCTCTGAATTTTATATTAGATTATATGATATTACTAGCACCTCTACCAATCTTGGAGAGAAAATTGATGATTTCAGGATAGTTTAAAAGATTCTATACTCCTTATAGGATCACTTCCAAGTAAAGGTCATTGCCACTGATGAAAGCGAGGATGTGGACACCATCAAAATAGAGGAACTTGTTGTCTCACTTTAAAACTTTTAGATGAGCTTTCAAAAACATTTAAAGAACAAAGGTATTGATTTCAAAACTGTTATATGATTGAATTGAGTGATAATGGTGATGAAGAACTAGCACTCTTAACCAAAATATTGAAAAAATTCCTAAACAAAAAGAATCCTCGAAATAAAGAAAGATCAAGTTGTTAAAAGGATCCGAATTTAAGGACTCAAACCTATGATTTCTGATGATAAGTAACCTAAACCCAATGGACCTTAATGTTTTGAATGTATGGGTTTCGGTCATTTTTTTGGAGATTATGCAAATAAGAATAAAAAAACTAGAGGAGCTTTTGATACCACATTTTCTGACCCTGAAAGCAACAATGATAATCCATTTGAACCAAAAATTAGTGACATAAACCTCCTAGAATTTGTTACAAATGCTGGTGGATGCTCTAGTAAGTTAAAAATTGATTCAAATAATGAGGAATGTGAAACTGAATTTTTACTTAAATATTTTAATGTGACAAATATTAACAATGTGTTCAAAGTGTACAATATGAAAAAGAGATAAAGAAGAGTTTCTTGTAGAAGTAACTAAACTTAATGATAGTCTTTTGAAGTAAACTCATTGCTACTTGAGCAAGATAATATTGATCTATCTGAACATTCTAATGTATTGAATTCAAGTCTTGAAGGTTTAGAACAAGAAAAAACAAATTGGTGTAGGAACTTGAACAATCAAAGGAATCAAAAAATAGGTTAATAATTGAAGTTGAAAGGTTAAACAAAGTTCTTAATTATAGAAAGCCAGATGGTGACAAGAGAGGGCTAGGATATGTAGACGAGCACACTATGTCATCTTTGTCAAAATCACTTTAATTTGTTAGACCTTTATACATGTCCTCCTCATATGATACACATGATATTGGCTATGGGGATGAGAGCTCCATTCTTTCAACATCAAAAACCACATATGTAAGGCCTTCTAATCCTTCTCCTACTATTACACATTATACTCAAAGAACAGTTGTACTTGTTGTGGAAAATCATATTAAATTTCTGCATGTTTTTCATAACAGTGGTAGGAAAGGACATATTAAACTTTATTGCTGATTCCTTAGGGCTTATCCACATTATAACAATGTCTTTCGTATTTGATACTATGGAAATAATTTTCATCATTTATACATGTATACTGCATCTCCACCAATGAAGAAAAAGAATAATAATAAAGGAAAAAATAAGGATAAACCTAAGAAAAATTCAAAGCAACTAAGCCCATTAATTCCAAACCCAAAAATATAGAGAAACTAAAATCTATGAAAATTTGGGTTAAGAAAGATAGTATCTTTTTGGCCATCTAACCATCACTGTTTCACCTAGGATTTATAATTCTATGCTTGTTTGATCCTAGAAGAGTTTTAGTTTGATTAGTAAAAATAATATTTTGGATTTTGAATTTAGTTGTTTGATTATTAATTTTGATTTTAGGTTATTTAAATTTTGTCATTAATATTCAAAAATAAAAATACTAAGGTTGGAAAAATTATTCTAATAATGAAATAAACTCAAATACTATTTTGGATTAAAATAATAAATATTTAATAAAATCAAATTTATTTTGATTAATTATTCATTGTATAATTAATTATCTTTTTTCTATGCATCTATGCTTTTAGTTATGTATGTTGATTGATGTTAACAAGAACTCACTCACACACTAATTGAATGTGCAAGTATTTCATGCTTGGAATTTACAATTAGCCATGTGAGATTTTAGGATTTGAGATAACCTTGATTGTAAAAACTATGGTTGAACTCTATCTTTCACTATATAAAGTACTACTATAGAGAGATACCTAGCTTTTAAAGGGCTATCTACTGTGATGATAAAGGAAATAAATAAACTATATATAATTGATGCACCAAGAAAAAATAATATAACCATTCCCTCATTCAAAAAGAATAAAAGAAAATAAGGGTAATAAATATTGAGAGGGAATACAAAAAAAAAAATTAAAGCTCTCTCTTGTTATATTTTTTTATGGTTATGTGCAAGTTTGATATCAAATAAATTTTTTACATGATTGGTGATACTCTTATTTTAAATTTTTCATAAATAATCATAAATGAACAGGTTGACATACTATTATGATTCAACATTTATTTCACTTTGAATAATTATCAATATATCACCATATCTAATGATAATATATTTTTGCTTTATAGGAATAATTGTGCATTCCTTGAATAATCTAACTTGTTAAAACATAATCTTTATTTTATATTCCAAAATTGATTATTTGAATAATGTTCATATTTGAATAAACCTCCTGTCTTTATTCAAAATATATATAATCAAAATAAAAAATAATAATTGTTTTAATTTTGTGTGTTTATTTGGGATTTTTGGATAACTATAGAACTTGGAGGGAGTTTTCAGAAATTTTAGCATTTTTGAAGGTCGATCGATCAAATATGAATTATATTGATCCATCCTCGAATGTTGATTGATTGACACTATTCTCGATCGATCAAGCGTGCTCAGTTCAAATATACTTCTTCTTTTTCCTCTTTTCCCCCACGCAACCCTAAACCCCTTTTCAAAAAAAAATTATTTTTACCCAAATCCTCACCAAAATCATTGGTTTTTAATCCAAAAACCATATAGAATTGATAGCTAAACACTTCTCCAGCATTAATCATTCCAAAACGCATCTCATTTATGTAGAAATTATAAAAACCCTAATTCTTATTGATCCACATCTTCCTACCAAACACCCTTCTGAGATTCTATTCTATGATTTCTTTCGACATTGTTGTACTGATCCTATTTCTACAAATATTTTGGGAAATTTCATATGTTTGGTCAATTTTCAATACAAGGGGTATTTTGGAAATTTTGGGTTTTTGCTCAATTTCTACAATGGATGCAAGGCAACATAAACTACCTCCAAGTGCTTCCACTCTTTTTGAACCCAATGGTGGGATAAGGAGTCTGAATCAAGGTATAATACTTCCTTCTATTGATTTCCTATTTTATACGAACGTGGGATTACATGGAGAGAATTACATGAAGTTGGTATAACCCGAGCCATTAGGGCTCTAGGTTGGGTTGTTCACCCCTATTAAATTGTATTTCTTGACCCTAGTATGAGACTTATATGCTAACAATGACTCCAACATCCATAACCTCAAGCCAATGAGTTATAAAGTTTTTGATATGAATAAAAAATTGATATCACTACCTAGAGAATCAATAATTTTTCAAGTTCCATCAACATTTTCCTCTTAAAAGGGGTGTTCTTCATTTTTTCTTAAAATCTTCAACAAAAACAAATAAGTATTCATAAATTTTTGGAATTAAGTTCTTCAATAATTGTTTTGAAATTTGTGGAATATTTATATATTTACTAAGAGTTCAAAACCATATATAGGATAAATATAGGTCTAGGAATTATTTGGAATAAAATTGTGTTGTTGAAAATTTTGGTGGACCATTGCTTAGATTTTGTGTTAAAAACTTGAAAATGGCACCTAAAAGGTTTAGGAAAGGAAAGGAAGTTTCAACTTTTGGATATTTTGAAAGTTCAAAATTTTCAAGTTTTAATGCTAAAGTCCACTTTAAAAAAGAGGCTAAAGTTAACAAAGGTTTTATTCCAAAAAAAATGATGGAATTTTATGATGTATTGGAAGGGATTATTAATGTAATAGTAGTTCTAGGCTAGAGAAAGTTTGTTAAGAAACCAGAGGCTACTATTAAATCTTTAGTTTAAAAATTTTATGCAAATTTTCCTGATGTTAGGAATGCGCTAGTGCCATGTGGACCTAATGATATAAATCCTCACTTTAATTTAGTACATATTGGAGAAGGTGAGTATGAGTAGTATCTTAGTAATGTAGATTATACCTTTGAATGAGTACTTGAGCCAAATAGGATCGGTGTTATTGAGAGTATATCTTGTGAAGTTAGAGTTGAAATGAATTAGAATTCCTTACACTAAAATTGGGTAGACAATATATTGATATATATTTTATTTGAATATAAAAGTGATTTTCAAACTAATATTATAATAAATAATGAATGTTTAGAATATTGAAATGACTTGTGCTATAGATTTTTACTTTAGACTTAAATAAATTTTAAAAGAAGAAGTTTTTTTTATCTTTTTACTTTGTATATATGTTATTTATTTGTTTAATATTTTTTGCTTTACTTTTGATGTTTATGGGTATCATACCTAAAAATCCTCACAAGACTTAAACTCATCCATTAGGAAAATCTAGGAGTTTAAAACCTTGTTGAATATGCTAAATGCAACCTTGTCAATCTATGAAAATGATTTAGGATAGTTTAATTTCTAGTTTTGGTTTTTAGTTTTTTTCCATTCTTGCCAGGGGACTAGCAAAAAGCTGGTTGGGTGTTGTGATTAATGCTAAAAATCACTTAATATATTATGATTTTATGCATGTTTAGTAATTATATAGATTTGTATTTGCTTATTTTACTTTCATTTTATGAAAATCTATCTTTTCAGGTATTTCTTGTATTAAAATAAATCAACTTGAAGCATTATACTTGAAGTACTTCATTATAACTTGAAAGATTAAAAGAAAACATTTGTAAAATATTACATATGTTTAAAAATTGGGAAAGGAAATTACATGAAAACTAGAGTTCAAAGTAATGCAGTTCGAAGTGTACCACAATGTGAAAACATTGTAAACTATAGTGCAAGGTCAAAGGAAAAGGTTAAATGTGTCCTAAATATGATGTGGGCCATGATGTGAAAACATTGTGTGTTGTAGTGCGAAAAGAGTTGATCATGCTCAAATCATGTATAAACTATGTATGCCGCATCATGAATAAATGTATGTCGTAACACAAAGTTAAAAATTTCACTCTTTCCTTACTTTTATCACCCTATAAATAAGACCATATTTCTATTGTAAAAATATATCTTAGAATTCCACAGTAGCTGATTTCTTAGCTTTCTTTAGTCTTTTAATTTCTTATAGTATTTTCAAGCTCTTTTCTCAATTGAGAGTTGAACATATTTAGTTAATTTAATAGCTTGAAAATTTCAATTCAATGAAGTGTACCAATTCAATCCGGAGGTTCCCAAAAGGAATTCTAAGAATTCTGTTGAGGTATATTTAAAATGTATTTTTTTCATAATATTTTAAGTGTTGTTTTACATGTATGTTTCATTTATTGATCATTTATTAAAATATCCTTATCTAGTTATAAATAGTGTTAATTTTATGTTAGTAGTGGCAATATTCATGAAACAAAACTTATAAATGTAATTTTAGTTTCTAGATGTATCTTCGAAGAATATTTTTAAGCCAAAGAAACTATCGAGCCTCAACGATCACATATCAGGTATATTTCTTTTCCTCTGCAGATTAGATTTCATATTAGACACCGTTGGAATAATGGGAAAATAGTCCACTAGATCGATCGAGCAATATAACCTGATTAAATTAATTTTAACACATGACTAAATTAATTAATCAAGGACTAGATCGATAGACTTAAATCATTAGATTGATCCACTTTTTAAATGTTAATTAAATTATCATTAGATCAATCAAGAGGATGTTCGATCTCAATCGATCGAGAACTTAGTTAGATTGATCGAGCAACTAGTTATCTAATTTTAAAACATATTTCTAATACAAATTGGATTGACATTTTACTACATTATCCTTATTTCAAAAAATGTTTTAACTAATTTTATGGACAATATGGTAATTTCACTTTAACGTAATATGCTTCAAAATATTCTATAAATACAAACCTAAGCACACATGTAAAGCTAACCATTTAAGAGCTATTGTCCTTATTCTTTTCATCTTTTATTCTATCTCTTGTTTTGCAAATATAATATCATAATTCTATAGGCTTTTTTATTTAGTTAATCTATCAAACACTGGTGCTTGTGTTTGATTGATTAATAAGCGTAATTGGTTTATTATATTTTCGTTATATGTTTTTATAGCTTCCTTTTTATTTTTGTTCATAAATTATTGAATCAAATTTTTTTGTATGTCATATCTTAATTATATGGTTTTAATATCAATATTTAAAAAGCTATCTTTATTAAACTTGTGCTTAAATTGATTGTTCTAGAATTGCTAGTTGTTTTTTATTTATATGATATTTGTTAAAATCAACTAGTTAGGGTTATTCATTATTGAATCTGCTATAGAACACACACTTGAACTTGTGTTTATATGATAAATTTTGAGGTGAAAACGGTCAAATTTCAATTAACTCATGAGACTTAAGTTTGTGGGAACGCTAGCCAGATCTGAATGCCTATCTTGTAGAGACTATGATCAAAGCAGTGCCTTGTAAGTATGACAGATGATACTCTTTCTTTTGAATCTTTCATAACTGATCATAAATGAACAAATTGACATCCTATTGTAGTTCCAAGATATATTTTACTTTGATGATCCTCAATATGTCACCATATGTGCTAGTATATCTTGTCTAAATATACTTATGTTGTCAATGGATAGTCACACTCTAAACAAAATTAATTTCATCATTTGTATGTACTATTATAGTCATGTTAAGCTAAGTCTATTACCCTTAATTCAAAAATATTAGATATAAAAAATTTCATATTTTTTTTATATTATCTTAATTTATTTAGAGGAGCCATAGAACATAAAGAAAGTTTATTCATTCTTTGGGAAACTTATTGTTATTAGCTCTCTGTTTTGTTTGTTCCAAGCTTTTCAGAATGCATACTTCACTTGTTAGTCATTAAATACACTACTTGTTTGCTCTTCCTATTGTCATTGATTCATGATTACTTCCTTTATTCATATGATAAAAAGGGGAAGACAAAAAATTGGAACATTAATTGAAAAATCTACAAAAATGGGAGGGCTAATTTAGGGAGAGAATTGCTTTTGGAATTTAACTTTGAAATTTTTTTTTTTTGGAAATATCACATATAGGGGGGTTATATTTAAAAAAAAATCTATCTAATGATATTACTCAATCTTATGTATATTCTTTACTTTTCTATTATTAGATACACTAAACTATTATGAAGAATAAGATCTTCAGGACAAGTTGTTTGCTTATTGTGTTTTTATTTTTTTTAGTGTAAACAAGAGCTTTCGAGATTCAAGCAAAGATTTCTCCACTAGATCATGGGATGGTGCCACTATGTAAAAATTTAGTTTTTCTATGAGCATTATGTAATGAGAGAGAGATTTCATTACATGAATATACCAAAGGGGAGATTTTTAGGTTCATGATAGGGTTGGCAATATTAGTGGAACAAACTATATAATTGTAATTTTAGTTTCTAGGTCTATTTTAGAAGAATAGTTTTAGGCCGAAGAAACTATCAAGCCTCAACAATCACATTTCATATATATATTTTTCCCTTACACATTAGATTGCATATTAGATGAAATAGAAACACTATGAAAATAGGCAACTCGATTGATTGAGTAGTGATTAGATCGATCAAGCAATATAACCTGATTAAATTAATTTTAACACATGAATAGATCAATCGAGGGATTTACCAGATCGATCAAGGACTAGATCGATCCACTTTTTGAATATTAATTAAATGATCATTCGATTGATTCATTAATTTACTCGATCAATTGATAACTTGGTTTGATTGACCGAGCAGCCAGTTATCTAATATTAAAGCATATTTCTAATGAATTAGATTATCTTTTTACTATATTGTCCTTTATTTTAAAGTGTTTTAACTGATTTTATGAACAATATGGTAATTCCACTTTAACCTAATGTGCTTCAAAATATTCTATAAATACAAACCTAAGCACACATTTAGAACTAACCATACAAGAACTATTGTGCTTATTCTCTTCATATTTTATTCTCTCTCTTATTTTACGAATATAATATCATTATTCTTTAAGCTTCTTTATTTAGTTAATATATCAAATGTTGGTGGTTGTGTTTGATTGATCAATAAGCCTAACTTGTTTATGATATTTTGGTTATATGTTTTTATAGCTCTTTCTTTATTTTCATTCTTGAATTATTGGATCAAATAATTGTGTATGTTCTATATTAATTATATGGTTTGATTATCAATCTTTAAAAAAGATATCTTTACTAAACTTGTGTTTAAACTAATTATTCTAAAGTTGCTAGTTATTTTCAATTTATCTAATATACTATTTAAATCAACTAGTTAGGTTTGTTCATTATTGAATCTACTATAGGACACACACTTGCACTTGTGTTTATGCGCTAACTTTTTAGGTAACAATGGTTCAGGTTTGATTAACTCGTGAGACTCAAGTTTGTAGGAACACTAGTCCATATCTGAATGCCTATATTGTAGAGACTATGATGAAAGTAGTGGTTTGTAAGTAGGTTAAATGGGGGCATTACCTAAGTGGATAATCTAAGTCCTAGTGTTGTAATGGGATACTTATTTTTCATAGTAGATAGTTAGGTGTTCTAGTGAACTGACAATTTTTCTCTTAGGTTATTGGTGTGGCCTAGGTTGTTTCCACCTAAACAACCTAACGTGATACTCATTTCCATATTACTTTATGTACAAGTGATTGGTTTTTAAACTACTTACGAAATTTTAAATAGTATGGGATATTAATAATGTTGTTACAATTGTGAAATATTAAAGTAGATTACAAACTTTTATAAAATGAATTAAGTTATTTTTCATCATCAAGATTTAAACCAAAGTTTGTACATGGAAAATATGCTGACGAATTAATTTTTATAATAAACAAGAGAGTTAGATTTATGATTTAAATTATTTGTATTTGGTTTAGAGTTGCACTATTAAATCTTTTGGTCTATATAAGCTGTATAGTTAGAGTGGACTTTATTTCAAAGATTTTTATAAAAATTATTATGGAAGGTTTATTGATGACATGTATTTCCTAAAAAATTTAAAATCTAAAAGTTAGTTCTAGATACTTAAGTCATAAACCTAACTTAGATACCTTGATATGAGTTTAAATTGTTAGATCTAATCAAAGGTGTTAATTAAATGATTCACTATTTCTTAAAAAAGAAGCATGATTTAATTAAAATTAACTGCTAGATCTGCTAAGCTAAAATTAAGAATTCAATCATGATTCTAAATTATGATAGTAATTCGGGATTCAGAAACTAAATATTGATTCACAACCTAATTGGTTAAATTGTAGACTAGTTGTGAAAATAATCCTATGATCACATATTTCTCTCATTTTATGCTTCGTTTATTTTGTTTATTACTTTACATTATTTTCTTTTAAAACAACTTTCAGAAAATCCCTTTTTTTCTAATCTACTAACAATCTAGTAAGTATTGATAATTATTGTTAACAATCATCATGGATACAATAATCCTTAATCATAATTTACTAATCACTTGTACAATATTTTCATGTATACTTGCATGTATCCAAGTGTATCAAGTTTTTGGGAACTCCTCTAATTAAAAGGATGAGCATCCCCCAATAGATCCCCTAATCCATTATGTAGTGGGAGATTATTTTCAAGCAGAAGGATGGCACCTGTTGCAATCTTTTGAGGACTACTACCCAAATATTGCTTTGGAAATTTGATTGATAGTTCCCAAATATGGTATAGACACCAGAGTTTGGACATGCTCAACTAAAGAAGGAGTCACAACCAATACAGATTATGATTCTTTACGTGTGATCGAGTAACTAAAGAGTTGAGGGAAGGTTATCTGAGCCTCTTTCATACCACCCTCATGGTGTATTTTACTCTTGCCAACTATTCAGGATAAACTTCCCACAAATTTTCAGTTAAAGAAGAGAAGATAGTCCTTTACTTCTAGATGCCACTTGTGTGGCTTAACAGAGGAAAATATATCTCATCTTTTTTGAGCTGTTATATTGCAAGCACTTTCTGGGATCTTTTATGCTCCTATTTTGGTAAGAGATCATGGATAGATTTTTGCATACTTGATCTATAGGCAACCACAACCACAATGGCAACAAACTTTGGGTCACATGTTAGTAATATATGAAAAAGCATGGATTATTTATGTCATCTAGTTGACATAGACAGTTAGAAATGATTATGGTTTTGGGAATAAATAAACAATTATGAGTTTTGCTTTTATCACAGTTTCGTGATTTATTCGTGAGGTAACTCTATCTAGGTACGAATCCATGTAAAATATGGTAGATGAATTTCAAGTACTTGGATGTCTGTACATACTAGGTGTCTCATGATGGGTTTCACAAATTATAGAGGTGATTTAGAGGGTGCCATCTTTGGGATGGATAAAGTTCAATACAAGTGGTGTTGCTTTTGGGTCGCTAGGCCTATCTGGATAGGCAAGTGTTCTTCAAACCTCATAATCATTTGTTTAAGGATATTTCTATATCCTGCTTGGGGCCTCATATGCTTTTAAGGAAAAACTTGCAGCATCCATTCATGCGGTGATTTATGCAGCCAACTTTGAGTGGAGGAAACTTTTGCTAGAATCAGACTCAATCTGTGTTGTCATTTTTTTGGGATTGGGTCACTTTCAATGCCATGGAGGTGGACTAAGCTTGAGCTAACTGCTTAGAAAAAGTTAGTCGTATGGAGTTTTGTTGCTCTTATATTTATAGAGAGGGTAATGTTGTAGTTGATATTATAGCTTCTTAGGCCCCTAGTATTTGTATAGCTACTTGGTAAGGGAATGCCCCATCATTCACTAGGTCTTTTATTTATTCAGATGCTAAAACCAAACCTAATAATAGATTATGTTAAGACTTGCTTTATATCTTTTCTTCTTATATATTTAATAATACTTGTAGTCGAGAGACTAGATAAGAAGGATGCTAAGGAGGTGTCAACCTGATTGGAATGTCCTAATATACTTATTGTGGTCTGTAAGTTGCAACCTTTCATGAAATTTTAAAGGATTAATTACGTTATATGCTCACAACTTACGTGACAATTTGCAAAAATGGTGAAAATGTTTACTTTGTTTCACAATGTATGGGCAACAATAAAAACATATCCAACAATGTGCATTTTTGAAGTTACAATTATGCCTATAACGTTTGGATAATGATACAATTGTACCAAAAGTTATTGTATCTTAAGAAATAACCTCATTAATCCATGTCCAAAGTTATTCTTTGATAATAAAACATGCTTAAATTTGGGCATAATTGCATCATTATAATATTATGGATATAATCGTAATTACAAAATGAATGTTATTTATCATATTTTTATCTTTATCTATATATTATGAGCATAATTGTAACAAATTAAACGTTTATATTTATAAATTATTTTATATATTATAAATATAAAACATAATTAACCCAATTTTAAATTCTTCTACGTTTAAAATATCAAAACCCATTTTCTAATAGAATGATAAAAACTTGGTATCTTAAGAAAAACCCTCGTTATTCCATGTACAAAATTATTGTTTGATAAAAAATATTTAAAATAACACATTTTAAAGATAAAATCAGCCTTCTAATTTGTTATTTCTTTAATACGCCTATTCAATGTTGTGACTAATAGAAATTTTTTATACTAATTCAATCAAAAAAATTTCTTTTGATTCCTTGTTATTTTCTAATATAAAGTAGCTACTACTATATATTTTTATTTATATATTTATTTATAAATTTTATATTTTTTTGAAAAAAATTATAAATTATAAATTTGAATTTAAAATTTCCTTAATTGTTTTAATAAATTTTGTACTGATTAATTATTAATATATTTTTTTATTCTACTTATATTTTACATGGCTTTCATTGCCATTTTAACACACCGACTATATATATGCTTTGATTTCTTAGAGCAAAACGACAAAAACATGATCCGATGATCCGATCCGTACCATACGTCACGATCTGTAAGATAAGTAGATACAGGAGGAGTACTTCTTGATGTATATTTTTAATGAGACTATATTAAAATTATAATTAACATGAAAATGTTTTATCGAATATAACTAGATGCAACTGAATGTATAAATTAATATTTTATTACATAAATTATCATTTATAATAAATATATTTTTTCTATATTAATATATTAGTGCTTTGTCTTAATATATTTGGAGCATCCTTGGAAACTTCATATCAATTTCTTCGAACTTCGTTACCTCGAAACAAAACTGTTAGATCATAATCTCAGATTCTATGTCACGTACACAGAAAACAAAACAACGCACATTTGAATTAATTTGAATTTAAGTTTTCTTTTAACTAATAAAGTATAAGATCAGGATATCAAATTGCAATATCATGTCTGCTCCATCAACTTCAAAACAGGCTGGCAGCTATACCTTCCCTCCCCCTCGTGCATGAATGATGTATTATTTGCTTTATTTGTCATGTCATATGTATATAAAAGAGGGTATTTAAGGATACTGACCCAAAAAAAAATCGTCTTAACTTTAATTATAAATTTTTATATTTTTAGTGTATATCTAGTAACACATTAATGTATACATATTTGTTAATGTATATTTATATCTAGTTATTTTAAACATATCTAATTTACTTGTAACTCTTATATAAAGACATTATGTATATTCATTTAAGATATAGAATATAATACAATCATTAAGTATTTCTAACATAGTATCAGAGCCACTGCTCTTGTCTTTGTAGTAGTCTTGTCTTTTCTGGTGTTACTCTTATAGCTTCCGCTGTCACAATAACCGCTGCAACCATTCACCATTGAACCTCCAACGTATTTCAGCCGTTGTCCTTAAGTTTCGAACCTACAATCATCGTTGTTAAGGAGTCCCGCACCACACAGACCACTACAATCATCATCATCACCATGCATCTTGCTCCCATAATTTTTCTATAGATACCATTGTGATCGGCTCGCCCAAATTTACACAACCGTGGAAGTATAGTAACCATCAGAGTCCACACACTCCCTCATGCGCCGCTCAAAGGATTTGCATGTCTTTTCACGCACCACCATGTATCTTGCTCCGATAACCTTTCTACAGATACCACTATGATCGCCTCTGCCAAATCTACACAATCGTGGAAGTCCCGAAACCGTCGGATCTTTAACGCGCCCACACGCGCCACCAATAGAAACAGCACATCAGATTCACATGCGTCACATGCAGCACTTTGGTTACGTGACATCATTATAGATCGTGCTGACCTAGGGTTGACATCATCATCGCCTTCAGTTAACGTCACAGTGACCGTTGACCTGACCGGTTACCCGTTGACTTTGAATGTTGACTTTTGTAGTTTGGGTCCTCCTTACCCAGTTTTTCCCGTAAATCTCATTTTTGTAGTCTGTTTTTGCATATTGTGTTTCCAAATGGATAAAAAGGATGTTTTTCTTCGTTGCCCCATCAATACTATATTGGAGAGGAGCAAGAATTACTTATCATGGTCTCAAGCTATGCACAGTTTTCTTAAGGGTCGTATGCTCTGGAATTATTGTACTAGTGTAATTATCATTCCTGTTAAAGGAGCAAGTAAAAAAGATGTCATCTTCCTTGGTCGCATGATTGAATGGGATAGTCATAACCACATGATCCTTACATGAATTCGGAATACTTCCATTTCTTCCACCTCTAATCTGTTGGGCAGCTTTGATAATGCCAAATCAGCATGAGATATGTTGGCCAAAAGGTACTCCACTACTCACGAATCCATGAAATATAAGCTAATAGTTGAATTGTATCAACTTCAACAAGAACCAGGGCAATCCATCAATGACTACTTTGATCAACTTTGCTTCCTTTGGGACCAAATTGACCTTTGTGATCCAATTTGGGCATGCTCAATAGATGCTCAGCAATATGCTATAGTTAGGGATGAATTTCGTCTCTATGAGTTCTTGATGTCACTCCACAAGGACTTTGAGCTCATCCGAGGTCAGCTTCTTAATTGTAATCCTCTTCCCTCTCTTAATACTGCTGTAAATGAGTTGGTTAGAGAATAAGCTTGGCTTGCAACCCTTCAAGCCTAGAATAAGTTCAATGTTTTTGGCTATTACTCCTCCTGCTCCTACCATTGAGCAACCTCAGCAATCAGGTGATTCCTCTGGCTTTAACAATCGTCGCAGGTAGAGCAATAAAAGGTTTTGCAATTATTGCAAGCATCATGGCCACACCATTGAGACTTGTTACCTTCGCAACAAATCTACTACTACTGTTGCTAATTCTGAGCCTACTCCGCTGATGCCTTCTAGTTCAGCAGAGTCCCAGTCTTCTGGATACACTATCAATCTCTCCTCTACTGAACTACAGAAGATCATAACTCAGGCTGTTCAAATGGCTGGTAATGCATCTCTTTCCACTACTCTCTCAGTTCTGCCCTGTAAGTCTCAAACTTGGCTTTTTGACTTTGTATGTTGTAATCACATGACACCTCACTCATCTTTATTCTCTAAACTTGACCCTGCACCACATCCTCTTAATATTCATACAGCCGATGGTTCCACCATTTATGGGAATAGTCTAGGTTTTGTTTCGACCTCTACCCTCTTTGTTCCTAGGGTTTTCCATGTACCTGACTTATCCTATAATTTATTATATGTAGGACAATTAGTTGAACTAGGATATCGCCTTATTTTTTACTATTCTAGGTGTATTGTGCAGGATCCGATGACGGGGCAAGAGCTTGGGACCGGTCCTAAGGTCGGGCGTATGTTTCCTGTGAACAATCTTCATCTTCCACCTGTTGCTCCTACCTTTGTTGCTGCTGCAACTACTGCAGTTTCTTCCTTACCTTCTCTTGTACTTTGGCATTCTCGCCTTAGTCATGCCCCATCCACTTGAGTACAACAATTACCTTTTAAGGTCTATTGGGTTATGTATCCAAAGACAATTTTGATTGTACTTTATGCTAGTTAAGAAAACAGCTAGCTTTACCTTTCAATAATAGTAAATCTATCTCTAATAGTAGTTTTGAGTTAATTCATTCTGTCATTTGGGGACCTTCTCCTATTACTAGTATTGATGGATCTCAATATTTTGTTGTTTTTATTGATGATTATTCTCATTATAGTTGGATCTTTCCAATGAAATCTCGTTCTGAAATCATACCAATATATAGTATCTTTGCAAAAATGGTTGAAACACAATTCTCCAAACATATCAAAACTTTTCAATCTGATAATGCTCTTGAATATACTCAAAATTCTTTTCAAGCTCTTATACCATGTTAGAAATACTTAATGATTGTATTCTATTTTGTATCTTAAATGAATATACATGGTGTCTTTATATAGGAGTTATAAGTAAACTAGATATGTCTAAAATAACTAGATATAAATATGCCTAAAGTAAATAGATATTCAAGAACTCAAGGATTTTCTTAGTCAACAGTTTGAGATGAAAGACCTTGGACATCTCAACTATTTCTTGGGTCTTGAGATCACTCGTTCCACATATGGTATTTATATTACTCAAACTAAGTATGCATCTGACCTCTTATCTAGTTACTTTAAATATATCTAGTTTATTTGTAATTCTTATATAAAGGCACCATATATATTCATTTAAGATACATAATAGAATACAATCATTAAGTATTTTTAACATATATTAAATATATATATATATATATATATATATATTAAAATTATAACTATTTTGCCTTTGACTTATTCTAGATTAAAAAATCCAAAATATATTTGATATATCGTATTTAAGGATAGTGACAAAAAAAAATGGTGATAACTTTAATTATAAACTTTTAAATTGTTATATATTTTTCCAATATTTCTGTAAATATGAATAATATATTCTATATATATCTCTTAGATATGTTCCTAAAATTAAATTTTCATTATATTTTAATGCTTGAAATCTCCCCCACAGACATTTTGGTCTCTTAGCTGTTACCACCTGTACCCACTGATCCTTATTCTCAATGTTACGTCTTCGTTATTAAATATCCCTCCTCTTATTTACTCTTCAGATACATTTATATTTCAACATAAGACCTCCCTTTCTATTACTTCTCTCTATTTATACCACTCAAAAAGTTTCTCTCTTCAAATTTCATATAACTCAACACAATTGAATATCATCTATTCCCATAAATTGTTTGAAAATGACAAACCTAAACTTTGATGCTCTAAGAGACTTACACAACTCAGCTAATAATCTCCTCCATTCCCCAAAAATCCAAGAAGCTCTTGCTGATTATAGACAAGAGAAATGGGTTAATGAGGTCTCAGAAGCATCCTTAACAATGTTAGATATTTGTAGTATTTCAAAAGATGTTCTTTCGCTAGTTAAACATCATCTTCAAGACCTTCAATTCACATTAAGAAGAGTAACTATAAACGACGGCGAAACTGATTTTGGTAACAAAATTGCTGCATACAATTGTTATAGGAAGATGCTCAAGAAAGAGACTCTCAAGTGTTTGAATTGTTTAAAAGGAATGAAGGGTAAATCTGTAATATCCGGTTTGATCAGTATTCCAATAGATCATAACCTTAGAGTAGTTGTTGATGTGTTGAGGAAAGTGAGAGTCATAACTATTTCTATAGTGGACTCTTTGTTTTCTCTTATTGCTGTTCCTTGGTTGGATAGGAGATTAAAAGGGTCTTCATTTGCTGCGATGTTAATTATGAAAGTGAGTGGTCAAAATTTGTATGATGTTTGTGATTTAGTGGCAGTTCAAAATGCGAATAAGAAAAGATTGGAGGCTATTCAAATTGCTATTGAAGAGCTTGAAATGGAATTGGAATGTATGATTAGACGTTTGATTGAAACAAGGGTTGCACTTCTCAATATACTTACCAACTAGCTAGTTACAATGTAGATATATATATAATATAACTGGTGGGATTAATTTAATTGTGACATGCTTGGTTGGAAATCCTGTGTCTTGAGTGCTTGCCTTGCCTTGGGTCTGGCTAGTTCATCACTTACAGCTTAGAACCCATAAACCAAAATAAATATTGCTTCACATGCATAAAGTCATTGACATTCTGTCCACTGTTTAATTTACTCCTGTAATTTTATTAATTTAAATTATTATTTCATTCTTTATAATATATATAATAAACATTTTGCCCCAATTGATGTTTCTAGCAATTCTTAATTTTATTCCTATTAATTTGAGGTTTAATTACATAATATAAATCTCGTAATTATGCTAAAAGGGGCTTTTAGGACGGTTGACCGATTTTTTTTTAATCTGACCATTATGAAAAAATATGTAGGAAAAGTTACAAAAACGGCCGAACTTTTTAGTTTTTATGACCGTCATAAAAGATTCAAAATAAGGGAAAAAGTTTATTTTATGTTCTTATGACAATTACTTAAATTGACCATCCTGAAAACGTATTGTTGCTTATTTTTTCATGACAGTTGTTATTAAACGATCCTCATAAAAATGTTTCAATTCAATAGTTACAGAGTTTTCCCTCGCAAAGTTTAATCACGTGTATACTTATGTTTTCATCACAAAGTACTGACAAATCTTGAGTTGCCTCACTGTCTGGCCGGAGAATCATTGCTCAACGTCTCTAGAATCTCTGGAAAGCAACCCCCATTGGTGTCATAGCTCTGTTAGCTCACTCACAGTATTGAGTAATAAATGAATAAGAAAAAATTAGGATGAGTTTTGCAAGATTCACGGTACAAGTTTTAAGAGTAATAAATGAATAAGAAGAAATTAGGATGAGTTTCTACAAGATTCACGATACAAGTTTTTAGAGAAAATCCACGCTTTTATTTAATAGATCATAGGCTATTTATAAGCCTTTTACAAAGCAATTAGAACAACAAACTCTATGTTTTTTATTCCTATAAACATGGTCAACAATTTAGATAGATTCAAATTCTAATCCCTAATATTTTGAGATAAGAATAAGAACATACAAAAAATAACTACCTTAACATATCCTCCCTTAAACTGAATTAGAATAATGCAATCAGTTCATTCTAACTTTGAGCACGTACCAAGCTTATCACGCAGTTTCAAGAACACTTCCAATTTGAGAGGCTTTATCATAATGTCAGAAAGTTGTTCTTGTGAGCTGCAGTGCACTAGTTCTACAGTTCCCTCTTTTGTCAAGTCACGTAAAAAATGAAATCTTACATCTATATGTTTGCTCCTCCCATGCATAACTGGATTCTTTGAAAGTTTTATGGCTGAATTGTTATCACAGCAAATTGTTGTACATTTACCTTGAGTATGTCCTAGTTTCTCAAGAACTCTTCTCAACCAAATCCCTTGACATGCACAGTATGCTGCTGAAATGAATTCAGCCTCTATAGTGGATAGAGTTACAACTGGTTGTTTTTTTGAAGACCATGAAACTGCTCCAGTTCCAAGCATGAACGTGTATCCAAAAGTAATTTTTCTATCGTCAATGTCTCCTGCATAATCACTATCAGCAAACCCCACCAATTCTTCTCTTCCACCCCTTTTATAAGCAATTCCTAATTCGGTTGATCTTTTTAGATATCTTAGGACCCTTTTTGTAGCTTGCAAATGAAATTTAGTAGGACTTTCCATATATCTATTGATCAAACAAATAGAATACATCAGGTTCGGCCTTGTAGCAGTTAGGTACATGAGACTACCTATCATTTTCTTATACATGGTTGTGTCTACAATAGCTTCTCCTTGATTCTTTGATACTCTAAACTCTGGAACAACTGGATTCTTTAGTGAGTTGCTATTCAGTATCCCAAACCTTTCCAATACTTCATGCGCATACTTCTTCTGATTAATAAATATTCCATGTTGATTTTGTATGACTTCTATACCAAGGAAATACTTCATTTTTCCAAGATCAGTCGTGGCAAATTCCTTCCTCATTGATTCCTTAAATTTCACGAACATATTCTCATTGTTTCCAGTAAATATCAAATCATCTACGTAAAGACTTACAATGAGGATCTTACCTTCTTCTTCAGTCTTTACAAACAATGTGTGCTCATAGTAGCATTTCTCAAAACCTTCTCTAATGAAATACCCTTCAATTTTGCTATACTAAGCTCGGGGAGCTTGATTGAGTCCGTATAAGGCTCTTTTAAGTTTGTAAACTTTGTGTTCTTCACCTTTTCTTTCAAACCCTTGTGGTTGATCTACAAACACAGCCTCATTTAGTTCTCCATGTAGGAACGCACTTTTCACGTCCATTTGATATACATACCACCCCTTCTGTGCTGCAAGGGCAAGAATTACTCTAATAGTATCCCATCTGGCCACAAGTGCGAACACCTCATTGTAGTCAATACCATGCTGTTGTGTGCGAACACCTCATTGTAGTCAATACCATGCTGTTGTGAGTAGCCCTTTGCCACAAGACGAGCTTTAAATTTTTCAACCTCACCCTTCTCATTAAACTTGGTTTTGTACACCCATTTCACCCCTATTTTCTTTGCGCCTTCAGGTAATGTAGTTAACTTCCAGGTTTCATTATCTTCGATAGCTTTGATATCTAATTTCATGGCTTCTATCCACTTCTGGCTCTTAATAGCTTCCTCAAAGGATACTGGATCTTCAGAGGCAGTGAACATTATCAAGTTTGCAATGTCATCTTCTTTTGATAATCCTTCACCTGTCATATAATCTTGCATCCAGGAAGGTTCTCTTATATTCCTCCCTTGAACTGGACTCACAGAACCTTCTTCATCAGATGAATTTAAAGAACCTTCTTCGGGTGATTCACCAGGTGGGGAATTGATGCCTTCATCTCCTTCAATTTGGTTTTCTTGATTCCAGATTTCTTCCTCATCTCTCCACTCTAGCACATCAGCTTTCATCTCATCAATGCTACTTCCCCAATCCCATTTTTCATCTTCAGCAAACACCACATCCCTACTAGTTATTACCTTCTTTGAAACTGGGTTGTATAGTCTGTAGGCTTTCGATTCCTCACTTACACCCAACAGGACACATCTCTCACTCTTATCATCTAGTTTTGATCTTCATTTTTCTGTAATATGAACATGAGCAACACATCCAAATATTCTGAAGTAATGCACTGTGGGTTTGTTACCAGTCTAGGCTTCTTCAGATGTTACCTCCCTCATAATTGAAGTTGGACTCCGATTTAATATATGTGTCACCCATTTGACAGCTTCAGGCCAAAATTCCTTAGGGATTTGTTTCTTTGATAGCATGCTGCGTACCATGTTTATGATTGTGCATTTTTTCCTTTCTGCCACCCCATTTTGTTGGGGTGTATAAGTAGTGGTGAGCTGCCTAGCTATTCCATTTGTGCTACAAAACTAGTTAAATTCTAGGGAGATGAATTCTCCACCTCTGTCAGTACGTAGGTAGCTAACAGTATTATTAGTTTCCCTTTCAATTGATGCTTTGAACCTTTTAAATGCATCAAATGCCTTAGATTTTTCTGACAGGAAATAAACCCAGGTCTTCCTACTATAATCATCAATGAAGTTAATTAAGTACCTTTTGTGACTGTGTGATTCAGGCTTAATGGGTGCACAAATATCAGCATGAATCAATTGAAGATGTTGTGAGGCTCTCCACATGCTTATTTTGGGAATTACTTCTCGATGTTGTTTTCTTGCCATACAATTAGAACACACCTTTGATGGTGCTATGAGAGTTGGTAGTCCTCATACCATTTTCTTATTGACAAGGGTTCTTAGTCCTTTGAAACTGAGATGTCTAAACCTACAATACCACACATATATATTATCTTCAACCACAGTTTGAAAACATGTTGTGGTTTGGGGTATTACTAAAGCCAATATAATAAACATCCTATTTACTGACATTCTGGATTGCATGATTAATCCTCTTCTTGGATGATAGATATTGCATATCCCATTTTGATTTAGAATAGCGAGTCCCTTTTCTTGTAGTTGACCAACACTCAAGAGATTATTCTTTAACTCAGGCGCAAAGTAAACATTAGTAATTACTTGAGTTGTGCCACCCACTTGAAGTTTGATATTTCCCTTCCCCATGATCATCATCTTTGAATTGTCTCCAAGCCTCACAGATTGCCTGAAACTTTCATCAAGGTCTAAGAAAAAATCCTTGGAACCACACATTTTCTGTTATTGATTGGTTCATCTTGACATATGACATTAGTAGCATCTCCTCGTCTCTTTCCAGCTCAGCATAGTTTGCATCATTCCTCAAACTGGGAAATTCATATTGAAAATGACCTCATTTATGGCAATTGAAGCATTCTACAAGAGCTTTATTGAAGTGGTTCCTTCCCCTGCCTCTACCTTTTCCTCTAAAGTTTCCACGAGCTCTTCCTCTCCCTTCAAATTTATAGTCATCTCTTCTTCTATCCCTTTCTGTATCAGTAATGTGTAAGAGCTGCTCTTCCTCTTTCTGTTCATACATTCTCTGCTCATGGACTAGCAAACTGCTCTGGAGTTCATCGATGGTCATAGTAGAGAGATCATTAGATTCTTCAATTGAGCACACAACATAATTGAACTTGAGAGTCATTGACCTTAAGATTTTCTCAATAATCACATTCCGCTCCATTTTTTCTCCATGTTTCTTCATCTTATTTGCAATGGTCAGCGTTCTTGCGAAATATTCATTCACTTTTTCACCTTCTTTCATGCCAAGAATCTCGAACTCCCTTCTCAAAGCCTGTAATTGAGCTCGTTTCACCTTCGTAGAGCCTTGATATTTTTGTCTCATCGAGTCCCAAATAGCCTTCATTGTCTCTTTGTTGAGAATGGTTTCAATAATGGTTCTATCTATAGCTTGGAATAGATAGTTTTTGACCTTTAGATCCTTCAATTTGAGACTTGCGAAGGTTTTTCGTTGTTCCTCTGTTGCTCCTTCTACTACTACAGGTATTTCATTTTCTATCAGATCCCAATACTTCTTCGATCTAAGAAAATTCTCCATAAGCATAGCCCAGTGGTCGTAATGACCATCAAATCTTGGAATCGTCGACTGAACAAAACTGTTGTTCTCCATTGCCATGAATCCCTAACTTTCTTCTCTCTCTTTTTTCTTTATTCTCACTCCTTCGTTTCAACTATCGAGAGGAAACAAAAAAAATGAAATCAAATCTAGCGATGGTGGCTCTGATACCACTTGTTAGCTCACTCACAGTATTGAGTAATAAATGAATAAGAAGAAATTAGGATGAGTTTCTGCAAGATTCACGATACAAGTTTTTAGAGAAAATCCACACTTTTATTTAATAGATCATAGGCTATTTATAAGCCTTTTACAAAGCAATCAGAACAACAAACTCTACGTTTTTTATTCCTATAAACGTGGTCAACGACTTAGATAGATTCAAATTCTAATACCTAATATTTTGAGATAAGAATAAGAACATACAAAAAATAACTACCTTAACAAGCTCGAAGTTCGTCGCGAGGTCTACATCAAACGCAGTACAAGAAAATTTATTTTTTGGAACAAGAACTTTTGTCCAAAATGTGAATTATGATGGAAATGTTTTTTAACTTTTTTGTTCCAAAAGTGGGAGTCCCATAAATTCTTGTATGACAAAAATAAATTGTCCCAAAAAAATAATAGATTTAATAACAAACAAGTTTGTTCCTAATTTGAAAGCAATGAATAACTTGCTCAAAAATGTTTTAAGGATAAAATATATGTATTAAAAATTAAAAGTTTTGTACTTAAAAATTATTTTCTAAGACAAATAAATTTGTTCTAATTTAGAATCCTAAAACATACTGAGATTGAGATGAATTTGTTATAAAAATATTTTTATCTTAAAATATATTTGCTAACAAAATTATAACTATTTGCCTCAAAAAATACATTATGCATGGGACAAAATATTAACAAAATTGTAAGAGAATAAAATGACTACAAAATTTCATTTCAACAAAGCAACAAAGTAGTATTCAAAATATATTGAATCCCAAGTTAGACATGAATGTGCAAATTACATTCATTCCTATAATTAATAAAAATACAATCTAAAATTACTAAAAAATAATTTCTAATAACATAACTGAGAAATTATAATAGCATCTCTGAAATGATTATGTCAACTTCTATGTTGTATTAAAAAATTATAATTAGTTAAATGAAGAAAAAAAGTACTAATAATACATTAAAAAATATTAAGTAAGCATTTTCTGCGCGGGAACGACTGACAACTTGTATCTGTATACCAGCTATGAAAGTAATTCTTGATCCATGCTATGGAGTGACTAAGAAGGGGAAAACAAAAACACAAGATCTTGTTCACATTATTGCTAGCAAATGATCAGTTTCTTTTTTTCTTCCTTTTTTTTTAAATATGATTTTTATATCGTGAGTGTTCTCCATAAACTTTATAGCTAGCAATCATAATAACCGCTCTTTTATAGTATTCATAAATTAAAAATAATTAAATTACTAATTATAATAAATATGTTTAAAAAGTACCATACTCATATTTACTTAACAAAATTTAAAATAATTAGAAATGTCAACTAAATATAAAAATATTAATAAAGAAAAAGTTAATTCAAAATACAAACTAAGTATATGATACATTAGTCGAGTAATTAATTACCATAATTGCTATCATCCTTCTATTTTTGATTCAAGAAATTACAACCACACACTACTACAATACATACATATAGTTTCAAACCTATAACCTCAGTTTTTAAAAAAAATTGAGACCATAAGATTTTGGTCACGGTCTAATAAAAACCGAGGCTATATGGAATGTCTATGGCCTCGGTTTTTATCAATAACCGTGGCCATAAGTTATATCAATTTTTTTCATTTTTTCACTCTCCTTTTTTCCTTTTTCCTCCCTTTTTTTTTCTCCCAGCTTTATTTTCTGTTATATATCTATCTCCCAAGTCAACTGATTTATTAATTTGCTATTTCATTTTTCCAGATCTGAAATTTCTCTTCCCCTCTCGATCTTCTTCCTTTTCCCATCTTGCGTCCTCTTCCCATCTCTTCTTCCTCTTCCTAGCTCGCTGGTCGATATTCGATGGTTTGCTGGTTTCTATTTGATGGTTCTCTAGTTGGTGGTCGTTGTTTGATGGGTCATTGGTTGCTTGTTCGTTGGTTATTGGTATTTGGTTCGCTGGTCAGTGGTTGGTGGTTAGTGGTGCTGGTGTTGGTGCGTTGCGTTGGTGTTGGTGTACTGTGATGCGCTGGTACTGGTGTTGGTGCGTTGCGCTGGTGCTAGTGCTGGTACTGGTGTTGGTGTTGGTGTTGGTGCACTGGTCCATAATGCCTAAGGCCTGGTGCTGATGTTGATACAGGTATTAACTGGTGGAGAATTTTTTATCTGCATCACACGAAGAAAGAAGGCTTTTTATTTGGCTATCAAGGTAAGAAGTTAAGCTTTAAATTACTTCCAAACTGTGATAATTTTCTTGACAATTTTCCTATTCCAAACAGTGACATTTTCTTGCTGAAACTGTGATACTTTATTTGTTGAAGCTGTTATGATTTTCATGTTGAAACTGTTATGATTTTCATGCTAAAGCTAGGATAAAGTTTTTTTTTCCTTTTTTGCACAGATGAATTAAAAGATATAAATGATCCAGCATTTGAGGAATCATTTCAGAACATTTACATTGCAAAAGGCCTACAAAAGCCATGGTATAATGGTAATTCACTTTAAAGAAAAGTTGTTATTTATTTATTATTGCTCATAAATTTACTAAAATGGTTAATGTTCTATTTTTGCTCTTATCTAGTTTTAGGAAATCATGATTATAGGGGTGACAATGAGGCACAATTAAGCTCTATCTAAAGACCGCAGATAGTTTTGTCAAATATTTTATGTCGTTAATAGGAAAAAGTTTAAAAATATTTTGTGATACTTAATATTTCAGTTCTCGTTTGATTTGAAAATTTAAAAAATACCAAAATAGGATGGTGTTTGAATCATGTTTTAATAGTTTGAATACTAAATCGTATGTTTCAAAAGTTGAACCAATGTGTGAAGTTATTTTAAGTTTAGAAACTGATGTATGAAATTATCTCACGTCCATTTCCTTACACAATTCTTTTCCCCATCCCCCTTTTAAGGAATTTCACATTTATTCTTTGTGGATACTGCTCCTTTTTGTGGACATTTTCTTTCTAAAACTGTGATACTTTATAATTAACAAACTATGATAATTTTTGTGCTAAATTTTAGGTGTAACCTATCATAATTTGCAGGCATATCCAATTACATAATTGCCATTTGGTGCTGGTGCTGGTGCTGGTACTGGTGATCTGCGTTATTGCTGGTGTTGGTGCATTGTGCTAGTAACCTTTATGCCACATGATTTGGATGTTGACAGTCTCTCGAATGCTCTTGTTAATGATGCATGTAATGGAACTAGAAGGAAGAAGATATATGCCAGACTTATTTTGAGCATTGATCATAGGGAAACCACAAAGGCTGCAATGGAAACTGTGTGTATGAAACTAGGGTGTTTAAGGACATTTAATGTGTTTTTATAATTACAATTCAATTGATTATTATTCTTGCTTAATATTACAGATGAACCTTGCACTTGAAATGAGACTTATGGGAGTAGTTGGTATTGATCTTTCTGGAAACCCCATTGTGGGAGAATGGTAGATCCTAACTACTAAAATTTGTACAGTTAGTATTACAACCTATATGTAAAAAATTTAACTCGTTTCATGTGTTATAGGGACACATATTTTCCTGTGCTAAATTTTTCTAGAGAACATGTCAAGAACAGAATATCTCACTCAATTCTCATGAATTTATGATTCTTGGCTTCTTCTTCTTTTTCCCTACTTTTGATTTTTTTTATCCGCATAAAGATTTTATGAAGATGGCTAGTCTCAATTTTCTCTTTCCAGCCTTCATTATATTAATTTAGTATTTTTTTCTTTGTTGACTTCTAATTTCTTGTAAATATGTTTGTGAGCTTTTAGCTTGAGATTTTCTTGACATCCAACATCAGGACTAATACAATCTCTTCCCTAGACGTTTAATTGGCAAAAGATGCAATCGAATATACATTTGTAGAAGATGGAGTCAAGAAAGACTTGGGAGAGATTTTTCAATCAGTTGAAAAGCAGGAATTATCATTATAATTGTTTTTGTAGCATAAGTAGCTACTTGTTACTTAGTTGTACGGGCTAATCACCTTGCTGTGAAAGTTAGATTGGAAGAAGATGATGTTGAAGCTCAGAATTTCAGTTCTGTTGTTACTGATCCTACAGAATGTAAGCAACCTTGTTATATTGAAAAAGCCCAGCCAAAGTTTATATTGAAGAAAAGGAAAGATAATGAGTAGGTATCAAAGCCATAGAAACATATAGCTTTGACCTAACTTGTGCAAATAATTGTGGAGAACATCTATAAAAAAATCTACAGTTTTTGACCATGGCCACCCACTGACAAAAATGCTCAAAGGAAAGATAATGAGTAGGTATTAAATGCTCAAGTATACGCGTTATAGTCTTGATTTAACTAGTGAGATTGAAGGTTCCAATTCTTAAGTTTGTATAGACATGCATCCTTGTTACTTACTTGTTGCCAGGTAAAGATGGATTATAAAGCTCTCGATTAGGTTTCTTACACTGGCTTGTTACTAATCAAGTTTTCCATTTACACTTGGTAAGCTTCTTAGCTCAATCACATTAAGTAGTTCATACCAATGCCTATATTGGTTTGAATTACACTTATAAATGCTTGTAATTAATAGTAAAAAATCAATTTGTAATAGTAAGTTTTTATTATGTTTTAGTGTATAATAAACTCTCAAATGTAATTATAATTTTAATTTTGATATAATATGATTTTTAATATTGTAATTAATAAATTTACTATAATTTATATTGATTTTTAATATTGTAATTACTAATTATATATTTTTTATTTATGCATACCCTATGGCCTCAGTTATTGAAAAACTGAGGACATAAACATACCCTGTGGTCTCGGTTATTGAAAAACCGAGGCCATAGACATGTACTATAGTCTCGGTCTTTCAATAACCAAGGCCATAGGTATGTTTATGGCCTTATTTTTTCAATAACCGAGACCATATGGTATGTTTATGTCCTCAGTTTCTCAATAATCGAGGCCATAGGCCTACAGTCACGGTTAAAAACCGAGACCATATGTAAGTTTTTTTGTAGTGACATATTAATCCTACGCACTTCCAAATCCTTCCTTGGTGAAAATGCTACTTATTTTGACTTTTGAAAATGGACAAAAATAATTTAGTAGTAAGCATGAGCAAAATTTACCAGCTAGTGTAAGATAATCTTTTTCAATTACGCACTTTGCTTTGGTCTGAATACTTAGAGGAGATGTCCATGGCTCATATGTATACTCCTTAGGCATGTCTAGAGATATGGTCATGTATTTACTAAAGGGAAATTACACTAATTTATGACATTAAAATGAAGGCCAAAGATGATCCATGTACCTTTTTATTATTGGAAGAAAATGCTTGATAATCACCATTAAGATCATATTTCTTCCCAAATGATATATATGTGCATATATATGTATATATAGACATATGATATATACATACATAAATATACATATGCATGTACATATACACACAAAATCGAGAACAACATACACACATATCTATACACACACAAAGTCAAGAACAACCATCAGAACGGATTTGTCATAAATTTGAGATTCTTTTGTTTCTTTCCTTATGAGAGAAGGGCCCTTAGGTAATAGGGCTTATTAGGTGGTGAAAGAATGAAATGAATATTTCTCAATATACCCTTTTTAGTCTATTTTTAGTTCCTATGTCTATCACTATTGCCTTATTCTCTCTCAATTTCCTATCCTTAATATATATATATATACCTTAAAATCCATGCAATAAATCATAAATAGTGTGAAATATAAGAATATGATTTTTATCAGCCAAGATAGAGGTTTGTTTTAAAAACCTTTGCAAGGGATGTGAAGGGGAAATCAAGAAACTATTATTTTATGATTCTGGATTTTTAATTCATTGAGTATGGTTTAGATATTACTAGTTAGTGAGTATTTTTAGAAAAAAACTGATTATCGTGTTTGGGTTAATTAAAAGTAAATTAACACACAAGACTTTAATTGCTTGTTAGGTCCCAATGCTTAAGATAACCCTTACCCATGTGATTCACTTATATTGATAATTTGTAACTGATTTTACCACTAGGTGGTGGTAGAATTCATAAGGAGAGCTAGATTTAGCTAAGATCATAGCTGTTATGGAGGCAACTAGTGAGGGTAGTATAAGACTAGTAAGGATAGGTGTCCTAATTGATAGAGGCATTAAAGGTACCTTTCTATTGAGTTGTAAATAATTTTTATTTTTGTGAGTGCATTGTTTGCTACCGAGTGGTTGCCATAAGCAACACAAGGATTTTTCCACATAGTAAGGGATCTATGTGGGTTTACCTCATTATATCATCGTGTTTGCATGCTCTCTTATTTTATTTAGTACAAGCACAATTCTATCCAAGTATGTGCCAACGTATGAAGATTCTATTATGATTGGAAAACACTTCTTTTCCTACTGCAAGCTTATGATTTAGTCTATCTTACTTTATCTTGCATCTACTGAGGTTGCTATCTCAATTAGTATAAATTAAACTTCCTACTTATATGTTTAATTCGTTTTTGTTTTTGTATATCTTATTACTTCACTACTGTATTTGCATTTTTTGTTATACTTCCACTATTTGCGAGTTGAGGGTGAGTCTTCAAGAGTAGTTGACTCCTTATCCTAGTCATTTATCAGGTAGTGGACTTTCTTAGATAATATCAAAGTAAGTACACCCTTTTGGGATTTACTACTCTAGTGTTAATTCATTTGACTCACTTCTTTACACACACACACACTCTCCCTATATGGATTCTAGAGAAGGAGAAAACATAGGTAGACCTTCTCCTTTTAATTAGTAGATGAAAGAATAAAGCAATGAGTTTGAATGAAACAATATGGGATTGTATGCCATTATAAAAGTCATCACTAAAAATGAGTATCAAAGGTTTAGAGCTTTCATAACTCAAAGGAAGCTTGGCACATTCTAGAGCCTATGAATAAGGGTACCTCTGTAGTTAAGATATCTAGAATCATAAGAATCAATAGAGATTTTGAGTTATGCCAAATGGAGAAGGATGAAATATGTGACAAGTTTTATGCTCATTTTTCAAACATCCTTAACTTTTATCACAACCTTGGTGGGTCTATTGAAAAACAAAAATAAGTTAAGAAGATTCTTACTAGTATGCCTTTCTATTTTCATTCTGTTTTCATGGCAAGACTATTGCATTGGAAATATACTTTAAATCGAATGATTTAATTGTTTATGACTTAGTTGGTGGTCTCCAAGCCTATGATATTCACAATTTTCTCTCAAGAAAAGGTCAACATGCTATTGAATGAGGAAAGAGAATTTCTCTCAAAACCACTAAAGGAAATGTTAGTAGTACCACTATGAGAAATGTTGTGACTAGTTATGAGAACTCTAGCCAAGATGAAGAAGAAATGGCATTTATTACTTAACATTTTACAAGTTTCCTCATAAACAAAAAGAGTCCATCTGGAAGATTTAGAAAGTATACCTTCAGTAACACAGACTTGAGGTATGGAAAGAAAGAAGATTCTAAAGATGAATCTGATCGACAGCCTAGCAGAAACTGTGTAATAAGATAAATTGCTTTGAATATGGAAAGCTAAGACATATTGCTAAAAATTTCTTTTCAAAACAAAATTATTCTAGGAAATTGGAAATGAAGGTCAATGTTACTATTTTAGATAGTAAATAGTGTTGATGAGGATGAGTGTAATTATATAACCTTTATGGCTTCTAAGACTTTGAAAGATCCTTCCATTACAATCTCATAGAACCACCAAGGTTTTAAAGATGATGAAGATGAATAGGAAAAACTCATTGACACTTGCAATGAGCTCCTTAATGAGCATATCAAATATGAAAAAAGTAAGGAAACAAGCTTTGTAGTGTCTTAAAATAAAATACAAAAAGTTGAGCATGTTGAAGGCCAATCTTAAGAAAACTCTTGAGGAAAGGAAGTCTTCAGTTAGCTTTGATTAAAGTTATCTCATGAAAAAGTATGAGATTATCCAAAAGAGATACTCTATATAAACTAAAGCATGACAAGTGCTTGAAAAGAATTAATATTTCATGATTTTATTGAGCTTAAATGTAACAAATAGGTTTGATTATAGTATGTTTATGTAAATATTTATGCAAATCTATATCTTCAAAGTTAAGGGTATTTTCTGTTGTATTTCAGGTGTTTTTTTACCTCCAAATGTATAAATTTATCAACACATGAAGAACTCAATTTGCACCCTAAGAGTTCAAAGAATAAGGTATGTAAGCCTTACATGAAGAATCAATCATTTTGTAAGGTTTACTAGATAGAATTGAAGGAAAGTGAAACGAGCCATGGTAAGGATTATAGTGCGCTACGACGCATACTGTTCGATAGGAATTCACTTGGCACATAGAGTATAGTGTGCCATGGCATGGAATAATTATGCCATAGCATGACCTATTCTGGATAGAATTTGGCATAGCACAATGTACCTAATACCATGGCATGGAAAAGATAGGGTTACAATGTGTGTTAATTTATTCAACCTAAAGCAATTTCACTAGCCTCAACTAGGTCATATAGTTTAACATAGAATTTTTAGTTTATTTTTCAATAGTAGTTGTTCTTCTTCTTTTCCTTTTCTTAGATTAGGATTAGTTTAGAGTGAATAAGAGGCAACAACAGAGAGATTTTCAAGTTCAAGAAGTAACAAAAGATTGTAGGAAATTAGAGATTAACTTGAAGATCAAGATCACAACTTTTGAGCATGACACATTATCTATCTACTATTTGTATTTAAATATAATATGTATTTTTATTTCTTTTGAGATACTCTTTTTTATATCTTGCATTTGCTTAAATTAATTTACAGATCATTTATTAATTTTAAGCATGTTTGACAGATTATTATTAAGAGAATTTAGTTTTGTTATCATGTTTGTGTAGATTATTTGGGTGAATATATTTAATATTTAATAAAAATAGATTGCTTCTTATTTCAAGATTCTTACAAAATTTATTATTGATTAATATATTGATGACATATTTTTTGTAATAGATTTAAAATATGAAAATTAGGCTTTATACACATCATCTAGCTCTAATTTAAACGACTTGAATAGGAGTATAAATTGGTGACATGACCGAAGGTATCGAATTAAATGTTTTGTTAATTCCTTAGACATTAGGCATAATTTAATAAAATTAACTAGTAACCCGACCAACAACATTAAGTATTTTGATTAATAATAAATAGTGACCCCATCGAATGCATTATTTATTCTAAAAATGGAGAATCAATAATCTAGATTTATACTTAATTAGCCTAAATAATTCTAACAAGCAATGTTATCTAGCTAATTATTCCCATTAATTCTTCATTGATTCTTAATTTCATACCTACCTTGAATTTGTTTGAGTCAAATCTATCTTTATTTATTTTATTATTTTTTCATTAGTTTAATATTTTTAAAAATTGATATATTATGATAGGATATTTAGGTTTTATTTTTGTGGTTGCTTTTATAAATTTGATAAATTATTTAAAACCATGTAGTTCTTCTTTTGATCGACCTTGGGAGTACACTTATAACTTATTATAAGTGATTCGTGCACTTACAAGCTATTTATCAATTATAAAATTTGATCATCAAGTTTTTGTACATCAAAGAATTTAGAGAGTGAGTTGAAGAAACTTGAATTTAGTGAAATGACTCATAGAATTGTCAGTTATTATACCTCAAATGATAAGACTCACCAAATTTCTCTTATAGAAAAAAAGTGTAATTATTCTTGAAAGTGATAAAGAGTATTTAGAATATACTCTTTCTGAAAAGGAAGTGGTGCTTAGGCAGCTCCATGAAAATGTAAAGAATCTTATTAGTTTTGTTGTTTTTCTAGAGTCTTCAATTCAAGAGAAAGAAGACGTTATCCGAGCTCTAAGAGAAAAGATCATGATGTTCCAAGAGGAATTGACTCACTCCTTGAGTATAGTTCAAAACCTAATGTTAGGAACACCAAAGCTTAATAAGGTATGCAGTAGTATTAAAGCCATAGGAGTCAAGTGTAATCTTGAGTTTAAAGATGGATCATCTACTCCCACTGGTTTGGCTCCTAAGTTTATCAAACCTATTGATATTGATCCTAAGTTAGAGTTTGTCACAGCTGCCCCAAAAGATAATTCATTTGTTGCATCCTTACCTCCCTCCTCCAATAAGGTGAGCAATTCATTTCCAACTACTTCTTCTCACTATGCTAGTGATGGTATCTTGTCCTTACCTATACGTTTCTCTCCTTTTGTCACCAATATGGTGAGTATGGGCACTTGAGACCTCATAATGGGAAATTAACTTCTCATTCTCTTATGAGAGTTAATGTTATTCCATCTTCCTCTGTTCCTCCTCATGGTGCTCGTTAGAGTCAAAGACCCCATTTCTCTCATTCTTCTACATATGTATTCCATCTCTGTGGCACTATGATGATACAAAATTTGGCAAGTTTTTGATGCTATTACTAGATCCTTGGCAATGGTGTCAAAAACTTGATGCACAAAAACATGATTGTCAAATTTTAAAATTTATAAAATACTCGCAAGTGCATGAATCACTTATAGAAAATAATAAGTATATCCCCAAGGTCATTCTAAAGAAGAATCTTATGATTTTTAAATTATTCAACAAATTTTTAAAATCAAAAATAAAATCTAAGCATTCTATCACAAAGTTTGGGTTTGAAAGTAATCTAATGACATTAAAATAAAGATAGATTCAATAAATATTCAATCATTTAAATATTTATCATAGTGTGGAGAATTAAGATTATGCTTTCTCAATATTAAGTAGATTATTAAATATTTGAATTAAGATTATTGATTCTCCCTTTTTTGTATAAAAATATTCTAGGATAAGGATCATTCTCATTATTAATAATAAACCAATTAAAATCCTTAAGTGGGGCTTATCAATTGATTTTATTATTAAATTCTGATTCTTTTATAAGAGATTATAAAACCATGTATTTTTCATCCTTAGGTGTCCTTAGGTGGGACCTGATAATTTAAATTTTATTCAAGGTGTCAAAATTGGATTCAAAATTTAACTATCGAATAACTAACTTTCATATTTTAAAGCTACTATAAAAATATATTGTGAATATATAATAATAATTCTTATAAAAATCTTTGAAATAGAATTTACACTACAAGTACACATATGAACCAAAGCACAGATAAAAGAGCACTAATCTAAATCCAATTTATATAATTAAATCTTCAATATAACTTTCATATTTTAAGTTTATGACGAAAGTTCTAACATCACTATATTTTCAAAAATAAATATGTAGAATTATTGAATAGAAAATAATACTTCATTTCATAATAATGTTTTACCCATTAATATTTTACAAGCACAATAACATTATTAATATCTCATTCTAATTTTAACTAGACACACTTAATTTAATAATTGATTAGAAAATTAAATATAACATGTAAACATAACACATAAAGAATACATTAAAAATATACCTTAATAGAATCTTCTTGAATATATGGAAAGCCTCTAAAAGAAATGCCGAACTTGTTTGTTGAATTGAGACTACAACTATGACATGAACTAAATTTGTTCAACTTTCGAATGAGAGAAGAACTTTAAACTAATAAAAGAAAAACTAAAAGCTTAAGAGACTAAGAAGAGATGAGCTAAAAAGTTATGAAAGGGATGGAAAAGGGAAGATTGATACAATGGAATAGAGGTCCTATTCATTGGTTCAAAAAATAAGATCAGATGTGTTGGTGCCATGACACACAATAATTCACGTTGCGGTATGTACGTAACTGTCACACATATTATACTCAGTCCAAGCATCTCACACCGTGATACAAAACCTTTCCATGATGCAGCTTGTTAATAATTAGGGGTAGTTGTACTGAGCATGTTGGCCCCATTCCAGGGCACATGATGTTTCCACACCGCGGCTTGCTCTCATTTGCATCACTTTGTTCCTTTATTTTCTTATATCACTTGTTTTATGGTTTGGAGCATTATAATGGATTGCTGCATGTGTAATTCTTCAAGTATTGATCAATTTTATCTTTTTAAGCTAAAATACCTTAAAATGTAACATATACCTGTAATTTTGAAAAGACAAATTTGTATAAAATAATAGTAAAACTAAGTAAATACAAATTTTTATAATCATTAAAAATACATAAAATCACAATATATTGAGTTCTTTTAAGCACTTATCACAAACCCCAACCAGTTTCTTACTAAAAATGGCAATAAACTAAAGTAAAATTGAAAAAGATAAAATAAAAAATAACAAAAATTTTCATGCTTTTTAATCTCTTTTAAGATTACCATTAAAATCTATAGCATAAATTATTTCAATATTCTAAACATTCATATTTTACTGTAAAAATTAGTTGAGAATCACTTTCATATTTTAATCAAAATTGTATGAATATTAAATTTACTCAATCTTAATGTAAGGATCTAAACTCACTTCGACTTTAATCTCACATGGTATACTCAAAAATACACTAATATTATTGGTTCAAATACTCATTCAAAGGTATATATGAATAGAGTTTATGTATAAAAATGAACTCATAGTTTCACATATGTTTAAAGAAGAAAATGTTTAAAAATAGTGCATAATATTGATCTTGTGAAAGGAATCAAATGAAAATATTTTATAAAGAAATCAAATATAATTTTTATGCATCAATTAAATTCATCAAATAAAAATCTCAAGTTATATGCCTCTAAGAGATAAAGAAAATGTAAATCACTTCTTGGGGATTTATTTCCTATGTTTTTCTTTTTCTTTCATACTTGACCAACTTTTATAACCTTGAAGGATAATGGGTCATAGTATTTAATTTATACCATTCATTTTTCTCTATTTTTTATTTTTCTCTCTTTTTCAAAAATATATATAGAGAGTGAAAGGACCCATGTACATATTGTAGATATTTTTTATGATAAGGTGAACGGCTAATTTGTCGCTTTTTCTTTTGTATTGTTATAGGTAACCTTATATATATGTCTCTTTTTTTAGAAATCATGCATGAAGGAAGATAATGACTTTCTATTTAACTCATTGAATTTAAGTAATAAAAATAAATACTTGATACTTTATTAGATGGAAAAATCCTACATTCAATGCAAAGACCTATAGAGATCATCTAGCAATTTATAATTTATAAAAAGAGTGTTTAAAGAGTAGAAAGATATCATCACTTATAATGGAAAGATAATGACTCAAAATATATTCTCACGAGGTAGTCTCCACTCTTTGATTCCTAAACATCGATTTCGGGTTCGTCATATTTTTTACATTTTCTCATAAAATACTAATTATGATAAAAACAAATTAATTATCATATTACTCCATGAAATATTTTTGAAATTAATTTAAAAATGCAAAGACTTAATTAGTTTCTTAAATTTAAGTAAAAGACATGATAATTTTGTAAGAAAAAATTTAAAATTATCCTAAAAAAATAAAGATAATAAAAAGCACACAAAAAAAGTAAAAATAAAATGTAATTGTGAACATGTAGGAATTTAAGCATAAATTATATGATGTATAAACTATAACTCTTCCCACCTCCAACCTAGAACTTATATTATTTTCAATGTAACAATTGTAAATTAAAGAGAAAGAAAGTAGAAATATTACCCAATTGCTGATCATATCTAAGTGTTGGTATGCGGGTCTAATCATTTAAATTACAGATAGATAAACTATGTATTTCTTACACATTTCAACAATTGGTTATAACATCGATAATTCTAAATAATGTTCATATAAAAGTAAATAAAATAAAACAAAGACAATAAACATAAAACAAAAATAATTATTACAATATCCAAAAACACTAAAACTTAAAATCCAAAACATAAAATAAAACAAAGCAAAGCAACATAAAATTAAAAACAACATAAAATTCTGGATCAAAGTTCAGAGCTCATCCTCTATGTCATCCAGTCCTTGTTCTTCTGGTTGATTTTTTGATCATTGTGGAGGTACAAAATTAAAATCATAGGGTCAATACTCAAGTGTTGGAAAATTACTCATATCCACCCCAAGATTACTCAATTATAAGCAGTTCATTTCATACATTAACCTATTATGTTCCCCCGGATCAAATAGGGTTAGTTTAGAAATGTAGATTGTTAGGCGAAGTAAGTGTCTTGATACACTTTTGTTTAGCTCATTTTCTTCTCAAGATTATGAAGTTGTTCTTTTAAAAACAATCTAAAAGGAGGAATGAATCTTCGTTATCTTTGAACGATGTTCATGCCAGAGGTGAGTTCATCATAAGATGATAGATTTAGTAACTCACCAAGCTGTAAAATCACTTCACCCTTTGAGTGAGGTACCTCCACACTTTTACGTAAAAATTTATTAATTGAGGGAAGAAGTAACTCAAACGATGGTTGTTGGTAGATAATTTGACCATGTTGTAAATTATAGTCCCTACAACCATAGACATCTTAAATGCGATTGTCTACAATATAATGGCCCTCTCTCTATTAACCATACTATAGTGTTTGGTGGGCATCATTCTTGAGCATACAAAGTATTGCTATATTCTAGTAGTTTTGTCTAAGTAATTTGCCTTGAAACCTTTTGGTTTGTCACCAACATAAATCCACTCAACACTATGAATAATCAAAGCCTCAATTACCGTATTATAATCTATATTATTAAAACAATGTTCATAATCACCTCTCTAACATTCACTAACAAATAGTAAGCATTAATCTCATTTGGCTCAAATGGGACAAATTTGTTCCTTACTTTAACCATATTGTCAACAGCATTGGGAACGTTAGCATAAAATTCTCGAATTAAGGGTTTGATAGCAACCTCTGGTTCCTTTACAAACCTTTTTTAACCTAGGACTACTATAATATCTTAAATTGTCTTAGGTCTTAAATTAAACTCTATCCCTCACATAGTGGACTTTTACCTCAAAACTAAAGAATTTATCACTATCAAAATTCTCAAAAGTAGAAACTTTCTTTCCTTTCCTACTCCTCTTAGGTGCCATTTTCCAAAATTTACCACAATATCTAAACTAAGGGTTCAAAAAAATCCAACAACATAGATTAATCCAAATGTTTCCTACCCCCTCTTTATCAAAAATAGGATTTTGGACTCTTAAAAATTATAAATATTCCACAAATTCAAACAATCTAAATTAAAGACTTTAAATTCCAAAAAATTATGAATACTTACTTTTTTGTTGTTGTGGATTGAAGAAATATGAAGGTCACCCCTTATGAAGATGAAGATTCTTGATAGATTTGGAGATTTTTGAAAATTTCTTGGTGGAATGAGTAGTAATTGGTTAGGAAATTGATTTTTTGGGAAGGATTTTGGAAAAGAATGGAAGAAAGGTGGGATTTGTGAGTTTAGGGGAGAGAAAAAGTGAGAAAGTTGAGAGAAAAGTGAATGAAAACTTGTGTGGGTAGTTTATTTCCAGAAAACTAATGTGGACCACAGTGTAGGAAAAATTTAGCGAGTTTTTGATGCTATTACCAGACCCCGACGATGGTGCCACAAACATGATGCACAAAATCTTGATTGTGAAATTTTGTAAAATTTATAAAATGCTCGCAAGTGCATAAATCACTTATAGAAAATGCTAAGTATACTTCCAAGTCTAAAAGGGAATTATATGATTTTTAAATTATTCAATAAATTCTTAATAAAAAATAAAACCTAAACATTTTGTCACAAAGTTTGGGTTTGAACGTCTAACCTAATGAGATTAAAATAAAGATAGATTCAATAAACATTCAGGAATTTAAACATTTATCATGATGTGGATAATTTATGGGATATATTTGCTAGTTAATTATGCTTACTTAATATTAATTATGTTATTAAATATTTGATTTAATATTATTGATTCCCCCCTTTTTTGTATGAAAATATCCTAGGGTAGGGATCATTCTCATTATTAATAATTAACCAATTAAAATCCTTGTATGGGGCCTATCAATTGATCTTATTATTAAATTATGGTTCTTTCTTAAGAGATTAATAAACCATTTAATTATCTTCCATAGGTAGGGCCTACCACTCTAAACTTCATTGAAGGTGTCAAAATTAGATTCAAGAATTTAACTATTCGATAACTAACTTTCAGATTTTAAAACTACTATGAAAGATATGTCCTGAGTATATCTTTCAATAATAATTCTTATAAAACATATTTGATATTGAGTTTAAACTCCAAGAACCCATATGAATCAAATCATAAATAAAAGAGTAGTATCCTAAATCTATTTCAGTTAATTAAATCTTAAATCTAACTTCCATATTTTAAGTTTATTATGAAAATTCTTAAAACACTATATTTTTTGAAAAAAACTTTATAGAATCCTTGAATAGAAAATAATACTTAATTTTGTAAAAATATTTTACCCATTAATATTTTAAAAGCATAACAATGTTATTAATATTCTATATTAATTTCAACCAAACATGCTCAATTTAATAATTGATCATAGAATTAAACATAGTATGTAGAAATAACACATAAAGAATAACTGAAAAGAATATGTAAATATAGCTCCATGGTTGTATTTAGCGTATACAATAAGTCTTTAAATCCCTAAGTTGCCCTAGTAAAAGAGTTTAAGTTTTGTGAGGACTTTCAGTAATAATACCCCCAAACATCCTAAAATGTAAAATTGAAGCTACAAAGAAATGACAAACTACAAATAACAAAATAAAAAATTAATTTTCTTTAACTCTAATACTCACAAATCATAAGCTCAATATCACATGGATCCTATGGTTTCAAGCACTTAAAAAATATATATGCGAATAAAAGTTATGTAAAGAGATGAGCATAATTATGGGTTCACATATGATCAAACAAGAAAGGAATCAAATGTTAGGATTTATGAAGAAATCACATTACCGTTCTTATGCTTCAATTAAAATCATTAGGCAAATATTTCAAGTATGTGCCTTAACTTTAAGATGAATGAAAATTGCCACACCCCAAAAAGTTAGTACGTGAAATAGAAGGGGAAAAATTTAAGTTATATTTAAAAGAAATTTCTTTAATATATAAAAAATTTAATTTAAAAAATTATTTAAAAATCAATTTTATAAATTATTCAAATATCCTTATATTTTTTTATTCAAAAGACAAAATTTAATATAAAGCCTTCAATTAAATCCAACACATTTATAAAGTCAATTTAAAATTCATCAGAGTAGTCCAAGCCTGCCTAATTGTAAATTATAATAGCTAGTAAAAAAATAAGATTTTAAGTCAAACCTTGCAAAGTTGAAATCATTTGTTCATCGTTATCTTATCTTCACTATGGTTATCTTGTACAACGCTGCTAGGAAATGAGGGAAGAGTGAGGGTGATCTACATATAGCCTAGTAGGAGTCTACTCTAAAATATTATCATAGTAAAAAAATATTCATGATGCATGGTCGTTTTAATAATTTTTCATGAATGTAAGTAATCATCATCAGTAAATAGTATGGGGGGATTTTAGACATAAAACTTTGGTATACCTATACTTGAGTGTACATTCCAAGTATCCTAATGCATGCTTATAAAATATAAAATACACTATTGGTCATTCAAATACATGGGCACATGCACAGTCCAACTCTGAGATTCATGTGGATCCATCTCTGACCCCATGTACAATCATAATACATATGGTAAATGTATCGGTCAAATCACATCATGTCGGCCCTCATCTATGGGTAGGTTGACTTCAAAACACAATGGAGGGTCTAACTTTGAGGCCTATGTGCAGTGAATGAATCCAAAATAAAGGGCAAGCTCCAAATACAATGGGTGGTCCAATTTCAAGGCCCGCATGTGAGAAACAATCCACAGTCAACAATTCATGACCATAATTATCCGTGGTCATATATAGACACCATAGATGGAAAAACTCCAAGGATATATGTGTATGCAATGTGTACCTATAGTTCATCAAAAGTAGTTTATTGCAATCAGTAGCCCATGCATACCATACTCCATAAGACAACATACAAGTGTACTCCCTATGTATAAAACCATTCTTATGATGCATGTGTAAAATTCTCCTATGCCATATCAAATTTTCATTACTCAATTTATATTAACATTTGATACTTGTTTTATATACAAATTTTTTCAATATATGCACAATAAAACATTTATGACGAGTATCTCATTTTTAAACAATATTTACAACATTATAACATTACTAACAAAATCCTGGCATATGGTTTTCCACTTTTATTCATAACATATGATGAATGACATTTCATTTATCAAAACAGTGCATGAATTTAAAAATATAGAGTAAGAACCCCTATCTAGAATGTTATTCCACCACTAATCCTCCAAACCCAAACTCCTTGATATTTCATCCCCAAATTGTGCTCCAAAATGTATCAAAAAACCTAAACACTTTTAGAGAGAAATTTTAGAGAGACAAATAAGAGAGGAAAGATTAGCTTGAAATAGAGCGGGGGAGGATTTGGCCTTTTATTGGCAAAATATTTTGGTGCTTTCTAGCCAAGCTTGCCAAAGATGGTGGTGAGGGTATGGCAAGGTGGTGGCAAGGTACGTAGAGATTTCCCAATTTTTCTCGTTCAATTCAATTTTTCATATGAAAACTTTCTAATACATCCCTACAATTCAAAACACTATTAAAAATTCCTTCTCAAATGCTTATATAAATTATAACGAATTTTTGGGATTTTACATTCCTACCCCTTAAAGAAAATTTTGTACTTGAAATTTCACAACTACTTTTTGGATAGCTCATGTAGACTTCAAACTTTAACTTTGAAATTATATTTTCAATGCTAGAATGTTTCCACTAAGCCTTTACTAGTGGTATTTCTATTCTTTTTAAATTCCTAACATGGAAATCAATCATTTCCATTGGTTCTTCTTTATATAATGCATTTTCTTACAATGGATATTCTTTCCAATCCTACATAGTATTCTTATTTCACATTTTCATAGAGAATACATGTCAAATCATTATAAATGTGTGACAATTCTGAGGTAATTACAACTAATATGCTACATTGCCAATCCTTTTAATAATTTTGAATAGTTGGATGTAGCATGGTGCTAACTTTACTTCTATTCCAAAATGAATTACTCATTTTCAAGATTGAACTTTGAGAAAAAAACATAATCAACCACTTCAAAGTTCAATGGTTGTCATCCATGATCAACATAACTTATGTACTGGCATTAAGTTGTAAAACATTTATCCTATGCTAGTCCTCATCATACTAGAATTTTTGCTTTCCATCAAGCACATTGGAGATCTACATGGTCATCCACTCAAGGCTTTATAAGTTGGCTTATAATATTTGGATAACACTTTTGGATTTTCCATTCATTTCAAGATGATAAGCTATGCTATACAGTAACTCTATACTCAAAGCCTCTTATATGCACTTCCATATATGTAAGGTAAACTTCAAATCTCAATCAAGTACAACCATTTTTGAGATGCCATGCAATTGTATAATCTGTCGAATGTATAGCTTACTCAAAGCATTTGTTGAGTATCGAGTTTTGATTACAATGAAATGAGAAAACTTCATAAGACGATCAATAATCACGCAAATGGAGTCATGACCTTGAGAAGTACAGAGTAATCCTTATACAAAATCTATGGTTATGTCATTCCATTTCCATTCTAACATTGGGAGTGGTTATTGATGAGTGCTCAAAAAGCACTAAAATAACCATGATTTTATGCATATTAATTGATTAATATATATATATATATATATTTATATGTTTTATCATATATTTATATATATTTGTCTTTTTCGGAATCACGGGTATTTTTATTGTTTTTCAGGTATTTTGGCTTAAAAACGTAACTTAAAGACTCAAAGAGGAATACTGGAAGCAATACATCACAAATATATTAATAAATAAATGAGGAAAGGTCAATAAATATGGAAAAATTGGATAAAATGGATCAAAAAGGTCAAAAATGTCAAAAAGGAGAAAATCGCGCCACCGCGCCGCCCAGCCGTGCCGAGCCCCGCGCGCGCCAGCGCCCAGCCTCGCGCAGCACGCCCATTCCCAGTTCCGCGCGCGCCCACGCGCGTATCTCCTGCTCCCGCACGCGCGCGCGCAGCGCCTGCCTTCTGTGCGCGCCCCAGCTGCCCTCCGCGCGCGCCGCTGCCATTTCGCCCCATTTTTTGCGCGCAGCCGCCTCATGTCATGCTGACGTCATCAGTATGACGTCAGCAATTACCACTCCGCGTTTTCATAATTTTTTAACATTTTTTCCCCCACTTTTTCTCTCCATCTTCACCTATAAATACCCCCCTTCTCTTCACTTCTAAACACACCTCAAAACCATTCTTCTCTTCTCTTTCTTTCTCTCATTTCTTAGTTTTTAAGCTTTTCTTAGTTTCTTTCTTAGTTTTTAGTTGTTCTTAGTTAATTTCTCTTAGTTTTAGAGTTCTTCCCTTTTTGGGAAGAACTAGTTATGTTTTTGTAATTTATTAGCTTTTCGATTCAATAAATGGGAGTGCAAATTCCGCTTGGAGGTTTTCCAGCAACGGGAATAGCATCGAAGTTCTGTAAGGATTTTATTTTCTTTACAGTTATTTTTTATGCTTTATTCTTACATGTTATATTTAATTTGTCTGTGATTAAATTTAACTGTGTTGGCTATTTGTAAACATGATATAATAATAACGTTGTTATGCTTGCGAAATATTAAATAGGTAAAAATCTCTAAAATGAATTGATTTTATTTTTATTCAAGATTTTATATTAAGAATGTTAGAGAGAAATATATTATTTTTCATTACAAACTTAAATCTGAAAATTAGATTTTAAGGTTTAGTTATCCGGTCTGATTTAGAGTAGTGCTCTTTTATTTGTTGGTACAATCGCCCGGTAGTTAGAGTGAAACTCTATTTCAAAAGTTTTTATAAGAATTATTATCTGAAAATGTATTGACAACATGTTTTCAGTAGTGATTTTAAAACTTGAAAGTTAGTACTTGGATAATTAAATTCTTAGGTTTAATTTGGACACCTTGAATAAAGTTTAAACTGTCTAACCCCACCAAAAGTGGCATTTAAATGGTTCATTTTCAATCTCTTAGAAAAAGGAATTAATTTAATTAACCAAATTAGTTATCAACCCCACCCATAGGTGTTAATTGATTTGTTTAGTTAACAAAGAATATCTAACCCCACCAAAGGTGGTATTCATATAAAAAAGAGAGAATCAATAAATATCAATTCATATCTTTAATAACCTAATTAATATGAGCAAGCATAATTAACTTAGTTATTATATCCATAAATACTCCACTGTTTTAACAGATAAAATTTGCATAAATATTTATTGAATCTATGTTTATTTTTATGTTATTAAATTAAAAACACAAAACCCCAAAATATCGTGACAGGATGTTTAGGATTTAATTTCGTTTTTAAAAGTTTGAATAATAAATTAAAAACCACATACATTCCTTCCTTAGATCGACCTTGGGAGTATACTTATCATTTTCTACGAAATGATTCGTGCACTTGCGAGAGTTTTATAAATACATAAAACCAAAGTAGCAGGCGAGGATCAGCGATGTCGATTACGCCTAGATCAAGTTTTGGCGTAGTTGCCAGGGAAGGAATAACGTTTTTAAATTATTTATCAAAATTTTAAAAGCTTTTTGTGTTGTAAATAATTGTGATTTTTTTTATTTTGATTAAAAAAACAAAAATAAATTATTTTTTTTGTTGTTTGTGAATAGTAAAATAAAAACAAAAATTTAATAAAAATTAAAATAAATTTTTTTTTCTCTCATAAAAAACAAAAAAATAATAAATATATAATAATAAAATTGTTGTTCGTAAATAGTAAAAAAATAAATAAATTAAAATAATTTCAAAAAAAAAAATTTTAAAAAAAATAAACCTTTCATAAATTGTAAAATAAATTTTTGTTCGTAAATAGTAAAAAAAATAATAATAAAATAATAAATAAAATAAATAAAAAAATAATAACTTTTTTAAATTGTAAATTTCATAAAAAAAAAAATTACCATTCATAAATAGTAAAAAAAATAAAAAATAAATAAATAATTAAATTTCAAAATTCATAAAAAAAGGTTATAGTTCATGAATAGTAAAAACAAATTTCAAAAAATAAAAGATAAAAAATTAATAAAAAAAAACATTAAGTAAATAAAATTTTAACTTTGTTTTATTTTAATAAATTTGACTTAGGGTTTAACTAGTTTTTGTTTAGTGTTTTGTATTAAATACCATGTAAATTTTCTCTAAATTTTTGTGTGGATATTATTTTGTTGACAGGAGTTTTAAATTTACGTTTTCAATAGTCTATGCGTGGTAGGAGATCCTTAGGAAACCCTCTTACACCATATGTAGATAATATTCATAAATTTAAAGAAGTGTCAACAATACTGGATTCCAACCACCAATCTGTTTTTGAGCCAAACGTAGAACCAAACCTTAGTCCTTTACTAGAACCAAAAGAAATGACAGAAAACCAACATGTTAGGGAAACCACCATGAAGGAGTTGCAAGACCAGTGATTGGCACGACAACTGCCGCTATCCAGTTGGGTGAAGCTGCTCGGAATTATGACCTAAAAAATATTCATTTTTCTATGCTTCCTTCCTTTTATGGGCTTCCTAATGAAGATTCTCTTTCCTTCATTAGAGACTTCTATGCTACGGTCCAAACCTTCCCCCTCGGTATTCTAAACGAGGATCAACTTCGAATGAGATGTTTCCCCTACACCTTAAAGGATAAGGCCAAAGCTTGGTTAATGTCACTTCCCCCAGGTTCTCTGATGACAGGGAGAACATTTATAATAAATTCATGGGAAAATTCTATTCCCACCAAAAAACATCAGAGTTGAGAGGAAAAATTGCTACTTTCTCTCAGATGGAAGGAGAACCATTCCATGAAGCTTGGGATAGGTTCAAAATGTTTCTCACTCAATGTCCCCATCACAGCTTTCCCCTACAGTTGCAGAACCAATTCTTTTACGATGGACTTACACAATAATGTCAGTTCATTGTCGACAACGCTGCAGGAGGAGCACTGAGAGAAAAGACTGCCTCAGAGACGTACAACCTTTTTGAGATGTTGGGTGCTAATTCCCAACAGAAAAGCTCACGAGTGAGAAAAGTTGGAGTTCATGAAATCGATTCCAGCACTGAAGTTCAACAACAACTTGTTCAACTGACCAAGCAAGTTGCCCTTCTCACTACACAAACCAACACCAATAATGAACAGTATGGTTTGTATGGCAACATGGGACATGGTACTGAAGCCTGTCCATACCAAGGAGAAACAACAGCTGGACCTGAACAGGTTAATGTATTGGGAGCATATCAACAGAGACCAAGGTATGACCCCAATTCAAATACCTACAATCCTGGGTGGAGAAATCATCCGAACTTCTCCTGGAGGCAAAACAACCCTCCTTTCACTCAGAGCTCAAATCAGCCAGGCCAGCAATTCCACCCACCTATCCCAAGAAGCATTCCCAATAAATCAACCTTGGAGGACAACTTGAATTCTTTTATTCAAGTTTGTAGAGATAACCAATCCAAAACCAATCAACGGTTGGATTCTGTGGAAGCTTCTATGAAAAAGGTGGAAGTTCAAGTAGAACAGTTAGTTGAACATTTACAAAAACAAAGCAAAGACTAATTTGATGGTCAAATGGGGTAAAATAAATTCAATGAAGAGGAGACATTGAGTTTGTCATTCTGTAATCTCCAAGCAACGTCTTACTAGAAGACGATAAATTTTAGTCCTACATGGGAGGTCACCCATTATTGTATTTTCCTTTGTTTTAGTTTTATTTTGTGTGTAATAAAATTCAAATGAAATAAATTTGTTTATTTCAAAAATTGTGTCCATTCTTTAAATTTAGCATAAAAAATAAAAATAAAAAAAAATAAAAAAAATAAAAAAAAATTAATTAAAAATAAAAAATTAAAAATAAAATTTTTTTTACACCTTTTTGCTTTAAGCTTGTACATTTTGTCAAGTGAGAAATCTTTCTAAATGATATCTACTATTTTTTAAGAGTTAAATGTTGATAGGAGGAGGATCAATTTCAACTACAAATAACCATGGGAGATGCTGAAGATAGGTGGAAAATGATGAAGGACTATACAATGCCAATCATTGGCAATGTAACTTCTGGCATACAATTACAAGAGGCTGCAAGGAATTATGAATTAAAAAAGATTCATTATTCTTTGTTGCCTTCCTTTTATGGTGTCCATAATGAAGATCCTTTGCATTTCATTCGAGAATTCTATGCTATTGTCCAAACCTTTCCACTACATGCAATTAATGAAGATCAACTTAGGATGAGGTGTTTTCCTTACACCCTCAAGGATAAAGCTTGGTCATGGTTCATTACTCTACAATCGGGTTCTCTAAAAACTTGGGAGGCAGTATATGAAATTTTTATGGGTAGGTTCTATTCCCATCAAAATATTGTTGACTTAAGGACAAAGATAGCAACATTTTCTCAAATGTATGAAGAGCCCTTTCATGAAGCTTGGGAACGATTCAAACTCCTTTTCATTCAATGTCATAATCATAGCTTTCCATTGCAACTACAGAACCAATTCTTTTATGATGGTTTGACACTGCAGAGTCAATACATGGTTGATAATCTTCTTTGGAGGTCTTTGTGGGAGAAAAAACTGCAGAGGAAGCCTATAATCTTTATGAGCTGTTGGGTTCTAATTCCCAACAAAGAAGTGCTAGAAGGAGAGCAAGAGTCAATGAAGTTGGCTCCAATAATGAGATAACCTTGCAACTTCTTACTACCCACCAAATGCCAAATCAAGAGGTGTGTGAAGTGTGTTTTTCAAATGGGCATGGTACTCATAATTGTTCAAGTACTTGTGATTCTAGTGTCAATTCCATAGAGGAAGTAAAATCCTTTCAAAGGTATCATCCAAACACCTATAATCACCCTAACCATCATTGGAAGCAAAACAATTATCCAGTCTACACCCAATCTTTCAATCCAACCTTAGAGGATAGCTTGAATGCTTTTATTCAAGTTAGTTGTGACAACCAATTGATAAATAATCAAAGATTGAACACCATGGAGGCTTCGGTTAAAAGAATTGAATCTAAAATTGGGCAACTGGCTGAACAAATGCAAAAGAAAGAACCAGGAAAGTTGCCCAGTCAACCAGAACAAGCAAAGGATGTAAGAACCCTTCGAAGTGGTAAGGTAGTCAATACCAGTTTACCTGAAATCTCTAACGATTTACCTTGTAGTTCAGGTAACAAAGAAGGTGATATTCTAGTCTCACAAAAAGGAGAAATAAGTGTTAAACTTAACAAGCCTTCTGAAAAACTCATTGGAGAGTCATCTGACATCCCCAAAATTCAAAAGACAACAGAACCACACCAGTTGCAAGTACCTTTTCCACATCGATTAAAAGAATCCAAACAAGATAAGCAATTCTATGATCTTTTTAATATGCTCTCTAAAGTAAATATCAATTTACCATTATTAGAAGTGATCATGAATGTGCCCTCATATGCTAAGTTTTTCAAAGAGTTGAACACTAAGAAAAGGAGGTATGAACTGAATGAACGAGTAGTAGTATCAGAAATTTCTAGCGTTGTACTTGACTGAACTACCCCCTAAGTTAAAAGACCCTGGAAGTTTTATTATAAACATAACTATGGGGGATAGGAAGGTTGCTAAAGCAATGCTTGATTTAGGTGCTAGTATAAATTTGATGCCTTACTCTATATTCTTACAGCTCAATCTAGGAGATTTAAAACCCACAACTATGTCCCTTTAACTTGCAGATAGATCTCTTAAGTATCCAAAGGGAATAGTTGATGATGTATTGGTACAAGTAGACAAATTGATAATACCTGTTGACTTTGTGGTTCTGGATATGCAAGAAAATCTAGCATTGGACAAAGAGCACACAATATTGCTTGGTAGACCATTTTTGGCAACTACTAAAACTATTATTGATGTCCAAGATGGAAAATTGACAATGACAGTCTTAGGAGAAACTGTTCATTTTAAAGTTTTTGATTCTTCACCTTTTCCTTCTATTTCTGCCATCGATGAAATATTCGATGTTGACCCTTTGGATAATCTTGTCCAAAGCACCTTTTTCCAAACCAGAATAGAAGACAAGCTTGAGACTGTTCTTACACTTGAAGAGGTCGAAGAAGATTTAGATGAGGAAATTAAGGGGTACCTTGAACAACTATACAATGATGAAGTAATGACAAAATCTAGTACACTTTTAAATCTACCCAGTTCTTCATCTAGTAAAGAGGCCAATCCACCTGAACTTGAACTCAAAGACTTACCTAAGCACTTAAAATATGTGTTTTTGTGAGAAGGGGAAACTTATCCAGTGATAATTTCTTCAACCTTGACCAAAACCCAAGAAAAGGAACTCATCAAAGTGCTTAAACAGTTTAAGAAATCTATAGGTTGGAGTATTGGGGATATAAGAGGCATTAGTCCTACAATGTGTATGCACAAGATCAACTTGGAGGATGGTGCTAAACCTGTACGAGAAGCTCAAAGAATACTAAACCCAAATATGCAAGAGGTAGTTAAGAAAGAAATTCTTAAATTGTTGGAAGAAGGGATTATCTATCCTATTGCGGATAGTAAGTGGGTTAGTCCAGTGCATGTGGTACCAAAGAAATCTGGGATAACAGTTGTTAAAAATGACAAAAGTGAATTAGTGCCCACTAGAATAATCCTTTGGATGGAGAATGTGTATAGATTTTAGGAAACTAAATTTATATACTAAAAAGGATCACTTTCCTCTTCCATTCATTGACCAAATGTTGGAAAGATTAGCTGGGCACGAATTTTACTATTTTTTAGATGGATTGTCTGGATATTATCAAGTACCCATAGCACCAGAAGATCAGGAGAAGACCATATTTACATGTCCTTTTGGGACATTTGCTTTTCGAAGAATGCCATTTGGGTTATGCAATGCCCCTACCACTTTCCAAAGATGCATGATATCTATTTTCTCGGACATGGTGGAAAAATTCATTGAGATTTTCATGGACGATTTCTCTATCTTTGGGAACTCATTTGATGATTGCTTACATAAATTGACTTTGGTTTTAGAAAGATGCATTGAATGCAATCTCACCCTTAGTTGGGAGAAAAGTCATTTTATGGTTCAACAAGGGATAGTTTTAGGACATATAATTTCAAACAAGGGTATTGAAGTTGATAAAGCAAAAGTTGAATTGATATCCAAACTACCTCCCCCTACATCTGTGAAGGGGATAAGAAGCTTCTTAGGACATGCAGGATTTTACAGACGATTTATTAAAGATTTCTCTAAAATAAGTCGTCCCTTATGTAACTTGCTATCAAAGGATGTTTATTTTGATTTCAACAATGATTGTCTTATTGCCTTTAATACCTTAAAAGAGAAACTAACATCTACCCCTGTTATTATGGCACCAAACTGGTCTTTACCATTTGAAATAATGTGTGACGCTTCTGATTATGCTATAGGAGCAGTCTTGGGACAAAGAGTGGATAAGCGTTTGCATGTCATCTACTATGCTAGCAAAACACTCAATGATGCCCAAATGAATTATACCACCACTAAAAAGGAATTCTTGGCTATAGTGTTTTCTTTAGACAAATTTAGGTCTTATTTAGTAGGATCTAAAGTGATTGTGCATTCTGATCATGCTGCTTTAAGATACCTATTAAGTAAACCAAATGCCAAGCCAAGATTAATCAGGTGGGTCTTACTCTTACAAGAATTTGACTTAGAAATCAAGGATAAGAAAGGCAGTGAAAACTTAGTAGCTGACCATTTGTCTAGGTTGATTTCTGACTTCAACTATCTTAAAGATGAGAGTAATAAAGATATAGTTGAAACATTTCCTAATGAACAGTTATTTTCAATAGGTCCTAACCCATGGTATGCTGATATTGTAAATTATCTTGCCACCGGTGTTTTGCGACCTAACACTTCATATCAGGACAAGAAAAGGTTTTTTAAAACTATTAAGGACTATTTTTGGGATGACCCTTATTTATACAAGATTGGTCAAGATCAAGTCATCCGGAGATGTGTACCTGAAGAAGAACATAAGAGCATTTTAACTTTTTGTCATGAACTTCATTATGGGGGCCATTTTGGTGGTGAAAAGACAGCACGTAAGGTACTACAGTCTGGATTCTTTTGGCGCACTCTTTTTAAAGATGCTCATATGTTTTGTGCACAATGTGATAGATGTCAAAGAACAGGAAACATAAGCAAAAGAGATGAAATGCCTTTGACATCTAATTTAGTTGTTGAACTCTTTGATGTATGAGGGATTGACTTTATGGGTCCTTTTCCCCCATCTAATGGTTTTCAATACATTTTGGTTGCTGTGGATTATGTATCCAAGTGGGTAGAAGCTATCCCCACTAAAACCAATGATGGTAATGTTGTTGTTAAATTCTTGAAGGATTTAATATTCAGTAGGTTCGGAACGCCTAGAGCCATAATAAGTGATGGAGGTAGCCATTTTTGTAACAAGATCTTTGATGGAGTACTAAACAAGTACAACATCACACATAAAGTAGCTACTCCATATCATCCTCAAACTTCTGGTTTAGTGGAAGTAAGTAATAGGAAAATTAAAGGAATATTGGAACGCATGTCGTCCTTCAAGGAAGGATTGGGCATTTAAGTTAAATGATGCCTTATGGGCATACCGCACTGCTTACAAAACACCTATTGGGATGAGCCCTTACCGGTTAATCTTTGGGAAAGCGTGCCACCTTTCAGTTGAACTTGAACACAAGGCTTACTGGGCAATTAAAGAGTTAAACATGGATTTAGATAAAGCAGGAGAAAAACGGTTACTCCATCTTAATGAGTTGGAAGAAATTAGGAACGAAGCCTATGAGAATGCCAAATTATACAAAGAGCATACTAAGCGCTATCATGACAAGAGGCTAGTTCCTAAGATTCTTCACCCTGGAATGAAAGTTCTTTTATTTAACTCTCTTTTGAGATTGTTTCCAGGAAAGCTGAGATCAAGATGGGATGGACCATTCAAAATAGTTCAGGTATTTGCACATGGAGTAGTAGAACTATTGGATTCCAAGACACAGAAAACATTCAAAATCAATGGGCATCGTGTGAAGCCTTATTTAGAAGAACCAAATAACATTGCTGAAATGGATTGCATTTGGCTGAGTAACCCTTAGCACCATAAAGTTACGTCTTGCTAAGACGTTAAACTAAGCGCTAGATGGGAGGCAACCCATCATTTTAGGTAATTTTATTTTGTTTTATTTGTTTAATTTTATTGTTTATTTTAGTTAAATTACATGTGAATAATTTTTAAATTGTTAAAACTAAAAATATTTGTTGAGTTGTTAGAAGTTCACAGTAATCTGTCTGTATACACTTTAATGATGAATATGATGAATGCACCTGCATTTCTCCATTACTACTTACACATTCTCAAGAAATAGGTAATCTTTCTTCTCTTTTCTCTTTATCTTTAATTTACAGTTGTTACATTGAGGACAATGTAAGTTCTAGGTTGGGGGTGGTGAAAAGTTACCATGTTTAATTAGAAAAGAAAAAAAAAGATTTAACAATTTAAAAAAAAACAATTCAAAAAAAAAACAATTATTAATTTTTTTCTTTTTTATGTTCACATCTTCATTTTTTGTGTTTGGTTTTATTTTCCTTGTGTGATTTAGTAATTTTTGGAATTAAAAAAAAAATTTCACAAAATTTTATCATTTCTTTAAATCAAATTTAAGTAAATAGTTAAGTCTTTTGTACTGTTAGATTAATTTTTGAAAACATATCATGAAATATTATGTAATTATTTTTGATAATTAGTTAATTTTTGTCATAACTAGTATTTCTTGATAAGATGTAGAAATTATATTAAACCCAAAATCGGTGTTTATGAATTTGTTTTAGTGGAGACTACCTTTGTGAGATATAATTTGAGCCTAATTTCCCTTATTGAGTGAAATATATATTTTTTCTACTCCAAACACATTTCTTATTTCTTCAAATTCTTAGATGATCTCTATAGGCATTAATATTGAATGTATGAATTTTTTCTCATCTTAATAGAGTGTCGTATATTTTTTTTTATTATTTTTGCTTAGATTAAATGATTTGAGTAGAGATTGATAGTATATGCTTTTATCTCATTCGTGCATGACTGTTAAAAAAGAGAGACATATCTGGGTTACCTATACCAAGATCAAACAACAAAAAAGCCATAAAATTAACCCCTCACCAAAATCCTTAAAAAAAAATGTACAATCTGTACATGGGTTGACTCTCTAAAAAAATGATATATATTGAAAAGTATCTTCAGAAAAAAATAGAGAGATAAAGAATATATAGTATAATCTACATACTATGACCCGCATTACCCAAGATCCTAAGAAAAAAATGTGTACAATTTGTACATGGGTTGACTCTCTAAAAAATGATATATATTGAAAAATATCTTCAGAAAAATATAGAGAGAAAGAATATATAGTATAATCTACATACTATGACCCACATTGCCTACAAAGTTGTGAGTAAAGGCTAATTACAAAAGAAAGATATAGGAAGTAATTCTCTAAAAAGTCATTGCACTTTCTTCATTTGTAAAAGGCATATATCTTGAAATTTTTTCTTAATGAGTTTGATTTATGCATGAAAATAATTTTTATATATGATATCTTTATAATTTATACATTTGATTCCTTCCATGAGATCAACGTCAAAATAACACTTTGAGCCTTTCTTCTTTATACATATGCGAACATATTAGTTCATTTCTATACATCAACTCTTTCGCATATAAATTAGTATGAGTGTTTGAACCCATAGGATTCAGTGTTTTGAGAGTATTGACTTGTGAGGAATAGAGTCGAAGCGAATTCGGATTCATGACACTGAAATTGGGTGAAATTAAATTGATACATTTTTGATATGAAATATGAAAATGATTTTCAACTAATTATTATAATAAATCATGATTGTTTAAAAAGATTAAAATAACTTATGCTTGAGATTTTAATTATGATCTTAAAGGAGATTAAAAAGTATGAGACATTTTTGTGATATGTTGTTTTCTTTTATTCTTAAACGTTAATTTTTGATTTTGATGTAATTTTAGTTTTTAAGTTGATTGTTGTTATTATTTCTTTTAATTTTTACATTTAGTTCAATATTTGTGGGTATCATTACTGAAAACCCTCACGAGACTCAAACTCGTCCACTAGGGCAACCTAAGGGTTTAAAGGCTTGTTGCATAGGCTAAATGCAACCGTGTCAATCTACGGAAGTGATTTAGGATAGTTTAATTTTTAGTTTTTATCGCTTCTCTTGCTAAGGGACTAGCAAGAAGCTGGTTGGGGGTTGTGATGAGTGCTCAAAAAGCACTAAAATAACCATGATTTTATACACATTAATTGATTAATATATATATATATATATATTTATTTATTTATATGTTTTATCATATATTTATATATATTTGTCTTTTTCGGAATCACGGGTATTTTTATTGTTTTTCAGGTATTTTGGCTTAAAAATGTAACTTAAAGACTCAAAGAGGAATACTGGAAGCAATACATCACAAATATATTAATAAATAAATAGGGAAACGTCAATAAATATGGAAAAATTGGATAAAATGGGTCAAAAAGGTCAAAAATGTCAAAAAAGGAGAAAATCGCGCCGCGCAGCCGCCCGATACCACGCGCAGACGCCCCACGTCCGCCTTACGCCCGTGCGCTGGCCTTCTGCGTGCACGTACGCGCCCAGCTGCCCTCCGCGCGCGCCGCTGCCATTTCACCCCATTTTTTGCACGCAGCCGCCTCATGTCATGCTGACATCATCAGTATGACGTCAGCAATTACCACTCCGCGTTTTCATAATTTTTTAACATTTTTTCCCCCACTTTTTCTCTCCATCTTCACCTATAAATACCCTCATTCTCTTCACTTCTAAACACACCTCAAAACCATTCTTCTCTTCTCTTTCTTTCTCTCATTTCTTAGTTTTTAAGCTTTTCTTAGTTTCTTTCTTAGTTTTTAGTTGTTCTTAGTTAATTTCTCTTAGTTTTAGAGTTCTTCCCTTTTTGGGAAGAACTAGTTATGTTTTTGTAATTTATTAGCTTTTCGATTCAATAAATGGGAGTGCAAATTCCGCTTGGAGGTTTTCCAACAACGGGAATAGCATCGATGTTCTGTAAGGATTTTATTTTCTTTACAGTTATTTTTTATGCTTTATTCTTACATGTTATATTTAATTTGTCTGTGATTAAATTTAACTGTGTTGGCTATTTGTAAACATGATATAATAATAACGTTGTTATGCTTGCGAAATATTAAATAGGTAAAAATCTCTAAAATGAATTGATTTTATTTTTATTCAAGATTTTATATTAAGAATGTTAGAGAGAAATATATTATTTTTCATTACAAACTTAAATCTGAAAATTAGATTTTAAGGTTTGGTTATCCGGTCTAATTTAGAGTAGTGCTCTTTTATTTGTTGGTACAATCACCGGTAATTAGAGTGAAGCTCTATTTCAAAATTTTTTATAAGAATTATTATCTGAAAATGTATTGACAACATGTTTTTTGTAGTGGTTTTAAAGCTTGAAAGTTAGTACTCGGATAATTAAATTCTTAGGTTTAATTTGGACACCTTGAATAATGTTTAAATTGTCTAACCCCACCAAAGGTGGCATTTAAATGGTTCATTTTTAATCTCTTAGAAAAAAAGAATTAATTTAATTAACCGAATTAGTTATCAACCTCACCCATAGGTGTTAATTGATTTGTTTAGTTAACAAAGAATATCTAACCCCACCAAAGGTGGTATTCATATAAAAAAGAGAGAATCAATAAATATCAATTCATATCTTTAATAACCTAATTAATATGAGCAAGCATAATTAACTTAGTTATTATATCCATAAATACTCCACTGTTTTAACAGATAAAATTTGCATAAATATTTATTGAATCTATGTTTATTTTTATGTTATTAGATTAAAAACACAAAACCCCAAAATATCGTGACAGGATGTTTAGGATTTAATTTCGTTTTTAAAAGTTTGAATAATAAATTAAAAACAACATACATTCCTTCCTTAGATCGACCTTGGGAGTATACTTATCATTTTCTACGAAATGATTCGTGCACTTGCGAGAGTTTTATAAATACATAAAACCAAAGTAACGGGCAGGATCGGCGATGTCGGTTCTGCCCTGATCAGTTATTCGTATGATCTCTTGCTTTCTATTCATTATCTTGGAAGTCTATATGGTTATCCATATAAGGCTTCATCTGGGGTATTTCCAATTCTTGTATAACATCTATTATTGTAGGAAAAATAAATTATTGGCAATTGTTCAATTTCATTTCTCTTGAACTTCATGACACGTGTTCATAGCATGTCCTCTAATATTTGATTAATCCTTTTGAACTGTACATTAGCTTGTATTATGCAATAGTTCCATTCGTAAAGCTTCTTGTAACAATTCTATAGATGAGAGGAATATTTTTGGATCTTGGTTTAGCATAATTGATTTTGAAATATCATGCCGTCGTACGATTTTTGAAAAAATCATTCACCAAATATCGAGTCTTATGTTGTCATATTCTAATGTAGTTCGCTACAAGTTAATATTCATTCTTTTTCATTCCACGATGCATTCCATACTTTCTGGATATACTATCAATTCTTATACATTTTTCTCCATGTCTCCTTGCCCTTAAAAAGTATTCATTTAGGACTGCTATCCTTTTGAAACGTTCCAATAGCAAAGATGTATCTATCCACCATTTCTCCTTCCAATATTTCTTCACCATGCTTTGCAAAACTCTATGATCATTAAATTAAGCCATTCATTACATTGTGGGATTGAACATTAGGCTATACTTTTCTTTCATCATCCTTCAAATTCTAATTCTTCTATCATTCGAGTGTTTCTGCCATGTACCAATATCTTTTATGTGAAAATTATGAATTTTGACATAAGATTGTCTATTGCTTTCTCTGTGTGAAATCATATTCCTTTGAATATATCTTTCTCATAATTCTATTTATACTTATGATCCTTCTCCCTTTCTCCATAGAAAATATAACAATTTGTTGGCTTCTCTTTGTCAACTCATGTGTCAAAACATGCAACATACTTTGATTTATTATGACTCGACAATTCTATCATCAAATTCTCCTTATATTGTGCTACTATCGTCATTGGTGCAAGTTGACTGGTGTATTCTGAATGGATCCTCCTTGTTTTAATCTTTATAATTCTTGATGTTGATTTCCCTTAAATCACGTAGATTTTTGTCATCTTTCTTTGAGCATTCTTAGTTTGACTTTATAAAATCATCAACCTTTGATCATTTCAAAGTAGTTCTCCTATGAGTTCTTCCTTTTTTACGAGTGCTCATTCTAATCTTGAAAAGTAGTTTTGATATGTTAAATTATCTTAACTTGTAATTTTCGATGTCTTGACTTTGAAACCTTGCATCCTTAAGTTGGACAAATTATCCATCTAATTTTGTTGTGATGATGCACAAATTAGGATTTACATCCTACTTTTGGATAGGATTTTCATAAGGCAATGATCTTGGTTGAATAAGTCCTTTCGCTAACGTTTTATCCAACTATTTCCCTAACTCCTTTCCTAAATGGTTCCATTCTTTAGTGAGAGGTAGTAATTGACATTGTTCTATGTTATGACTTGATTATAAAATCATACTTGGGCTGGGTAAATCTAGATACTTCTAGAAATGAATTCCAACATTTATTCATTACTGGTAATTATGTCAATCATCAGCATCCATTTCCAAAGAGTTTCAAAGGAACTATATTTTTTTGATCTTTTCTTCCTTTTAGAAGATGCTTAAGGAAAACATTGAAAAGGTTCACTCCTTGAGTTATGAAATTAACTATTACAGACCTAAAGGATATCAGAAGAGAAACCATCAAAAAATTTGAAATAAAGGGGTTTGTAAGTTTTATCTATGAGGTAAAGTTTAAACAAGTGAAAGAATGGGTGATTCAAGTGTTAAAAATAATTTTTATCCAAGAGTTTTGTATTTAAATCAAATCATCATTTATTTTTAGTTCCTCTTGTCAGAAATCATGAAGAGTTTCTCTTGTAATCCTTGTCCTTGAGTTGTGTTGCTTATATCCTTATCTTTTCCTCATAGTGATTGATGTCGATCATATGTTTATGAAGGATTTGATTTTTGTTAGAAAAGGTTGTCTAATCAACTAATAAGGTTGGAAGGACTGTTCTTGAAAAGGTTGTCTTGGTTAATGAAAATTTTGCATATGATTGCCAACCTGACTATTGACTTTACCTTGGGAAATTCCTTCATGTATTTTATGCCTTAGAGTATAATATAGAATGTGAAACTCATTCATTGTTTCTTTATAACTTGAGAAACTATGACAATTGACGTGGATCATCATATGGCAATACTGGTGGTATAAAATCTAATCATTAGGTTGAGACTTTGAAGAACTAGTTTTTGGTTCAACTTGTTCAATCTAATAAGGGATAGCTACAATTAGTTCGAAAACTCCTATGTCTTGGCAACAAGTGAACATTGATAATTGCTTCCATGATTAGTTCAACCCCTATGAATCATTCATAGAATGTCCAACTTCTCTAGAAATTTAGAGTATGGCTAATGCGAACTTGTTTAGAATTTAGATGATACATCCTTTCTTTCAAAACCATCTTGTAATAGTAATGAAATTCGTTGTTCCTTTGAAGTAAAGAAAATGAATCCTTACAACTCTTCATGGTAGTAAATTCTATCTTTTATCCTTGGGTTCTTCCCAAATTCAATCGTTACTTAGTGCAATTAATTTGTACATATTTCTTATTGGCTATTCCATGGGTACGTAGCTTAGACAAAAACAACTTTTAGAAAGTAATTTTATTCTTGAGAGATCATAACCATACTATGATGCCAAACTGTCACACCCCAAAAAATGGGTACATAAAATAAAATGGGGTAAATTTTAAATTATATTAAAAATAAATTTCTTTAGTAATCATAAGAAAATTCAATTTAAAAAAACTTTTAAAAATTAATTTTATAAACTATTCGGGTACCCTTAGGAGTTTTCTATTCAAAAGGAAAAAATTCAATATAATGTCATTAATTTAAATACAAGACATTTAAGTCAATTTATAATTCACCAGAGTAGTCTTAGCCTACCCAATCTTAAATTATAATAGCCAATAAAAGAAATAAAGTTTTAAGTCAAACCTTATAATGTTAAAATCCTCAGTTCACGATAATCTTATCTTTACCTTGATTATCTCTAACAACGTAGCCAGGAAGTCAGGGAAGAGTGGGGTGGGAAGCACATAGCCCAGTGTGAGTCTACTCTAAAATATTATCATGGTAAACAAATATTCATAATGTATGCTCATTTTAATAATTTTTCAGGAATGTAAGTAATCATCATCAGTATACAGTGTGGGGAGATTTCATCATAAAACCCCAATATGCTCACTTCTGGGGGATTGTAGGAGTGTACATTCCAGATATCCTAATGTATGCTCATATAATATAAAATATGATGTATGGTATAATTCAATGCATGAAATGTAACCCTATATGTATTGGTCATCCAAATACATAGGCATGTGCATGATCCAACTCTAAGATACCTATGGGTTCACCTCTAACCCCATGTATGATCACAATACATATGGAACATATATTGATCAAATCACATCATATGGACTCTCATCTAAGGGTAGGTTTACTCCAAAATACAATGGGGTTTGAACTCTAAGGCCCATGTGCAATCAATGAATTCAAAATAGACGATAAACTCCAAACACAACGGGTGTCCAACTAAGAGACCCAAGTGTGAGCAATAGTCCAAAGTCAATAATTGATGACCATAATAATATGTGGTCACATTTGGACACCATAGATGGAAAAACTCCTAGTGTACATGTCTATGCGATGCATACCCGTAGTTCGTCAAAAATAATCTTCTACAACCAGTAGCCCATGGGTATCATACTCCGCAAGACAACATATAGTTGAACTCTTCACATATATAACCATTCTCATGATGCATGTAAAAAAATTTTGCATGCCATATCACATTTTCAATACTAATTTCATATTAACATTTGATACTCATTTTATATACAAATTTTTTGAATGTATACACAATAAATATTTATAACGTGTATCTCATTTTTAAACAATATTTATAATATTATAACATTACTAATAAAATCATGGCATCTAGTTTTCTACTTTTATTCATCACATATCATACATGACATTTCATTTATCAAAACAATGCATGAATATAAAAAATTATAGTAAGAACCCTACCTGAAAAGTTACTGCACTGCTAATTCTTTGAACCCAAACTCCTTGATATTTTATCCTCGAAATATGCTCCAAAATGTATCAAAAAACCAGAACACTTTTAAAGAGAGAAGGAAGATTTGTGTAAAGTGGGAGGGAAAGGATTCGACCATTTATAGGCAAAATATTTTGGTGCTTGCCAGCCAATCTGTTAGCCAAGCTCACCAAAGGTGGTGGCGAGGATGAGGCAAAGTGTGTCAAGATTTCTCATTTTTTCCCTTTCGATCCAATTTTCACACGAAAACTTTTCGATACATCCCTACAATTCTAAACATTATTTAAAATTCCTTTTAGGATCCTTATATAAATTATAACAAATTTTTGGTTTTCTACAAAAATGCATTGATTTCAAGGGAATTTATTACCTATTTCTCTTTTGTAATAACCATCTCACCGCTTTGAGGAACTTTAGGGTCATAGTATTTAGTTTTACTATTTTTTTCTCTATTTTTTATACTTTTTTTATATTATTTTTTCCTTTTTTTAGAAGGTGGACCCATGTAGATGTTTCTATTTAGTGAATGACTAATTTGGCACTTTTTATTATCTATAGGGAATATATATATACATAGAAGTCAAACATGAATAAAATAGGCATATACTTTAAATTTTATCCAAATCATTTAATCTAAGCAATGAACATAAGTATATGGTTCTTCATAAGATGTTAAAAATCCTAACATTCAATGCTAAACCTCTGAAGATCATCTAACAATTTGAAATAAGAATAAAAGTGTTCAAAGAAGTAGAAAAAATATTATCACTCAAAATAAAAAGATATGTGTTTAAAAATATTCTCACAAATTAATCTACACTATTTGATTCATAAACAACAATTTTGGTTATATCTCAATCTCAATATTCAAGCATGAAACACATTCCCTGAATAAAAAAAACTAATTTCCACAATATTTCATGAACTTTTTTATGACATCGACCACATAGTGCAAAGACTCAACCATTTATTGTAAATCAACTAAAGGCATGATAATTTTGCAAAAAAATTAAAAATGAAGCTAAATATCCCTAAAGAACAAAATAAACTAAATAAATAAAAGCAAAAGTAAACACATGTTTAATAAAAAAAATTATCAAATGCATAAATTTAGGTTTAACTTTTCTTCCACCCCCATCCTAAAATCTACATTGTCCTCAATGTATCAAATGTAAATTAAAGATAAATAAGAAAAATAAAAGAAAAGTTACCCATTTGCCTTAGCTCAATGTGATCATGTAGTGATGTGGTAAGTCATTGTGCATCCATCATCTCAACAGTTTTATCACACAAATAGAATGTTGTGTACTACTCATAAATTACATCTTAACAAACAATTATAAATTTAACACTTCTAAATAAAATAAACATGGGTTTACATTAATAGTAAATAAAATAAAATAAATTACATTGTATATAAAATAACATAAAAAATAAAAACCATAAATAAAAACAACTAAACTTAAAGTTCATAAGAACAAAATACATAAGTGAAATACATGAAAATAAAAGAAAACATAATCTTGAGCAAAGTTGGAGTTCAATCCTCAATGTCGTCCGATTCTTGGTCATAACCTTGTGGGTGCTTGGTTGGACTAAAAACAAAATTGTGTTCTTCAGTCTCGGGTTCTCTCAAGTGACTAAAATCAACTCCAAGATGAAAGAGTTAACCATTGCATCTCATGGATACTATGGCTATATTCACACTGAATGTGATGTTGTTGACTTGTCTACTCAATTTGTTGGGTTGTGTATTCGTGAACATAATTCTTCATGTTAGTCACCACTTCTCTTGAATGATGAATTTCATCTTTCATGGACATTTTTGAAGAAGAAGCTACCTTTTTATCACTTTGGGTGCCTTTAGTACCTTAGGTGAGTTCACTCATGTACATTGGAGTCAATAATTCACCCTTTGAATAGTGCACCCCTACTTAGCACACAAAGTTGTAATAAGTTAGGGGAAGAAATAACTCAAATGGTGATTTTTTGTAGATAATCTTATCCATTGTTTAGTTATGGATCCAATATCCATGCTCATTGTGGATACTATTGCAAATCATAATATAGCCCACTCATTATCCAAATAGTTGTAGTGTATAGTAGGCATGAGTCTAGAACAGACAAAATATTGCCAAATTTGGGAAACCTTAGCTAAATATTTAGCTTCAAAACCCTTATGTTTCACATTGGAATATTCCCAGTCAGTCCCCTCAACAATTAGGGTTTGTATTACCTCTCTATAGTACACATTGTTCAAATACTTTTCATGCTCACCTTGGCCTACATCCATTAAACCATAATAAGAATTTATTTTTGATAGGTCAAATGACACTTGTACACCCTAAAATCTTATCTCATTCATCTACACGGTAATGGACTTTCTCAATAACTATTAGCATGTGTAGTCTAATGCGTCTAGTTTATGATCAACCTTTTCCTTGAGACTTCATATTTAAGTTTCAAATTCAAGTGGTCAACTTAAACTCAAGATTATTAAAAGTCAAGACCAGTAAATTGGCTTGTGGATAATGCATGACTTGATATGAATTGCATAATTGATATGATTCTCATGATAGCCATATCTAGTTTACATTATTAGTTGCCCAATTGGAATCAATCAAAAGCCTCTAGAATACATCTTGCCCTTTCTCCTAGTGTGCAAACTAATAGCTATGGAAATAAAAATTGTAAAGAACGTGGAGCTCCATCCTAAAATGTTAACCCAATAGGTGGAGTAGCCCAAGTCCTTAAAAACCATGAATGACCTTATGTCTAGGAAATATAGGACTTTGTTTGCATATTCCCAACAATCTCCACCTCAAATAAAGTACCATATGGTTCATCACCCCCTCAATCGAAGATACATATTATCTTTGCACTTTACACTATGTTCAACTCACCCTCAGTCGAAGAAATCTTTATCTTCGCACTTTATACTATGTCTAGCTCCCCCTTAGTCAAAGGAAACCTTATCTTCACATTTACATTGTATTTCAACTCCTTTCAAGCCCACAATGAGCCTCAAGTTCATGCATGATAGAGCCCATAGTAAGGCTTGGGTTCAATTAGATGGAGCTCACAATGAGACTCTAGGTCATTCTGAGATGCTTATGCTACAACATGTATATTATTGAGTTGTAGAGTGCATAGAAATCCCATAATCACTAGTAGGAACCCAAGAGCACCTGGTAGTGGCATGGAATATTTCTATATCATAGCATGCATTGAATTTCTAATTTTTTACATTCTGGTTCTTCTAGCTTAGGTGAGTTGCCATTAATCGCCCATTTTAACTCTACTTGCTCATGTTTGTCCAAGATTCTTCTAAATATACATTTATCTACAAAAAAAAACAAAACACCCTCCAAAACAAGATAATAGAAAAGTAAAACATAAAATAAATGCTTTAAAATATAGCAAATAATAGGTCAAAATAATGTCATTAGATACCTGCAACCTACATTTTTCTAGTCCTCAAGAAAAGCTAAAACTAGAAAGACAAATAACATAACTAAAAAAGCCATCTACAAACTTAAATCAACAAAATTTCTCAGGCTTCAATTATTTTGTAGAAGAACAAGTTCATTCAACAACTTATAGCATCAAGGTTCATCGTGCAAATAAGCTACACATTGTAAATTCATGCCCATTTCTCAAAACATATCAACATTAATTCCCCCAAACTTAGTGTTAAGAATCCAAATATTCTTTGACTTTATTACTCACAAGATACATGATTACTATACTTTGGTAGAGTTATTTGGCCACTTATGAACCACTTATTTGTCCCGTTTTTGTTGAAATATCACACATAAGTTTAATTTGTATTTAATATGGCAATGTATGTGGAAAGATGTCAAACATTTCAAAAATAGGCAAAAATTAGGACAAATACAGGATTGACAAGGGAGTAAATTTATCTAGAAATATATAGTATGATCGAGGGTTCATCACTCCATCAATTGACAAGGGAGTATATCGATTGAGGGTTTATCACTCGATCAATCAAGAATAGGCTTAATTGATCAAGCGGCAAGGATTTTAAAAACATTAGCCCTAAATTGAATTCCAACTTTTCATCTCAGCTCTTGGATCAAAGTAATATAAATCTTAATCTTATAAGGATCAATTTCAATCTATTTAAAGCACCATATGGAGGTCATATACAACACAAAATTAAGAATTACAAAATCCTAACAGCTACCAAGAAAAGAGAGAAATAAAGAAAAAGTTCAAGAGGAGATTAAAGAACACACAACTTTGTGAAAGATTCAAGAGAATGAGTGTATCTCTTTTTCTTCTCCTTTCTTTATCAATTGTATTGTCTTTCTTTATAAAAAAATTGAGTTTTAGGGACATAATTATGTGTAGCTAATTTATCAATCTAGGGGTCTTATGAACCCAATTTTCTGTATATGATAATTGAATATTTTACCCGAATTGTATTACAATTTAGTTATATTATTTAATCTGATTTTTATATTATTAATTGTTTACCCAACAATTGATCTATATAGGAAATTAAATAGATTTAAGATAATTATTTAATTATTTGTCTAGATTAAATAACATTCATAGTTTCTAGGCAAATGTATGATTCTTATTTGTGTGATCTATATTTGATTAACTTAATGAATAGTATGCAATCTAATTGACATAAGAGTGTAATTAGATTAATTACTATATGGTGTGTAGTATACTTGAGAGAGAAATGCATGCTAGGTTGGATTCAATTGATTATATCATTAATTGATGATTATATTGGGGGGAATTTTAGTGATTCACATGTTATGAGATTGGAGGAATTAAAGATTCCTAGATATTTTTGTCATATATATTCATAGTCGTTGAGTCTTACGATTTAAAATTAGTTCTCATTTATTTTTCAATTTTTATAATTTTCTATTGTCCAAATAGTATTAATAATAATTATATTGGTACTAAATTTTAAGTTACATAGCTTCCTATGGGATCAATATTAGTACTTAGGTACATTATACTACTTGTATAAAATACATACTTGTGGATTGCATCATGTTGATAAAGTTTTTGCTATCGTTCCAATGATCAAACCCGGGTCACCCACGTGATAGGCTTACCACTTTCAAAGATAGTTATGCTTAGAAACGTCATTACTTATTTTCACCAGTTTGTAGGGGAATCACTTTATGAAGCTTGGGAATGCTACAAAGTGGTTTTGAGAAGATGCCCACACCATGGTCTTCCTACTTGGCTACAAGTGCAAACATTCTATAATGGATTAATGGGAAAGCTAAGGACCATAATTGATAGTACAAATTGAGGAGCTTTAATGAGTAAAACTAAAGAGGAAGCTTTTTCTTTACTTGATGAGATGGAATCTAACAATTTCCAATGGCCTGTGGAGAGGATCAAACCTTAGAGAATGGTTGAAGTAGTAGATGTAGACACCATAGTAGCATTATAAACTCATACAATCTCTATACTGTTAGGTTTAACTAAGAAGATAGATGGTGGTAGTGTGAGGGTAAATATGGTGTAATAATTGCAATGGACCTCATTCTACTGAGGCATGTGGGAACCTTCTTAAAGCAGTAAACTATGTCAATAATCAAAACTACCAAGAAAACCTATAATCAAACACATACCACCCAAGATGGAGAAATCTTGTTCCTTTTGATCCAAACATAGAGAGAAATTTACTTCGCTTAGGGAGGAAATGGTCTGCACAAGATCAATTAGGGGTTATGGAATAACAAGGAGATCAACGAGCTATTGTGGCCCCTAAACCTTTAAGGGATTTTGTAGTCCCATAAATATATAGAGTCCAATCATCTATCAATAGATCAGGAATCAATGCTAACAATATCAAACTTAATCTAGGAGTCATTCAAATGGAACAAGCAAATCAGTTTGGAGGGTTAGTCAATGACGATCAAAATCTTTACTTGGCTTTATTCTTGGAAATATGTGACACTTTAAGATGAATGGTATATCAGATGATCCATTTCACCTTTGTTTGTTTCCTTTATCATTGAGGGAAAAACCTAAGGCATGGTTACAGTCACTACCTACTAGGTCAATGAATACATGGGATCAATTGGCCCAAAAATTCTTGGCAAAATACTTCCCACCTTCAGAGACAACTAACTTAGAAATGACATCACTTCTTTTCAGAAATTTGAGGGAATCACTTTATAAAGCTTGGGAACCCTATAAAGAGCTGTTAAGAAGATTCCTACACCATAGTCTTTCTACTTTGCTACAAGTGCAAACATTCTATAATGGATTAATGGAGTAACCAAGGACCGAAATTGATGCTGCAGTTGGAGAAGTTTTTATGAGTAAAACTGAAGAGGAACTTTTTGCATTACCTTATGAGATGACATCCAATAATTTTCAATATGGCATCCAATAATTTCCAATGGCCTGTAGAGAGTCTCAACCTAAGGAGAGTGGTTAGATTAGAGTAGTAAGATGTAGACACCATAGCAGCATTGCAAGCTCAAAAAAATGATATACTATTAGGTTTACTAAGAAGTTAGATGGTGTCAATGTGAGGATAAATATGGTATAAAGCCTACTCATGGTGTGTGATTGTTGTAATGGTTCTCATTCTACTGAGGCATGTGGAAATCCATTTGAAGCAATCAACTATGTCAATAAGCAAAACCACCAAGGAAACCTATACTCAAACACATACAACTGAGGATGGTGAAACCACCCAAATTTCTTATGAAACAAGAACAAAAATCAAGGTGGTAATCAATTTAACCATCAACCCCTCCTACCACCATGTTTTTAATGACCACAAGAACCACAAGCCTAAGAGAAGAAGCAATCTAGTGAGGAAAACACAAGTGCTTCAATGGGAATGATGGAAAACTTCATCCATTCAGTAAATACAAAATTGGATCACATAGAGTCCACTCATGGGGATTCTATTCATAATTTGGAGATTCAAATGAGGCAACTAGACCAAACCATAAGTGAAAGGCCTTAAGGTAACCATCTAAGCAACATAGAAGTTAATTCCAAAAGAGAATGTAAAGAGCATTGTAAAGTAATAGCCTTGAGAAGTGGTAAAATCTTAGAAGAAAAGGAGGAAGCTAAAAAGGATGGGGAGGAAAAAGTGGACAAAGGAAGTACTAAAAAGGAAGTGATTCAACCAAAGAAGAGAAACCCCTATAAACCACTATTCCTTTCCCTTAAAGACTTCGAAATAAAAAATTAGAAAATTAGTTTTCAAAATTTCTAGATGTCTTTAAGAATCTGCATATAAACATACCATTTGCAGATGTCCTTTATGATGAAGTTGGAAGTATTATTTACCATTTCCATAGCTCAGACTATGGAAGACGCTTTGGAAGCATAAAAACGGTAGCTAAGGTACTTCAATCTGATCATTTTTTTCCTACAATATTTAGTGATGCCTACCTTTATTTAAAGACATGTGATAAATGCCAAAGGATAGGTACTATCTTTAAAAGAAATGAGATGGCCCTAAATAATATACTTGAAATGGAATTGTTTGATGTTTGGGGCATTGATTTTATGGGACCATTTCCCTCATCCTTTGATAACCAATACGTAATAGTAGGTGTGTATTATATGTCAAAATGGGTAGAAGCCATTGTTAGTAACAAATGTGACGCCATAGTTTTTCATGAAATTTCTAAAGAAAAATATTTTCACTAGGTTTGGAACTCCTAGGATTATTATTAGTGATGGTGGTAGCCACTTTTGCAATAGAGCTTTCAATTCTTTATTGTCTAAATATGGGATTAAGCATAAGATATCTACACCTTAAATCCCTAAGCAAGTGAGCAAGTAGAATTGCACAATAGAGAGGCGAAATTTGTTTTTGGAGAAAATGGTGAATAATTCTAGAAAGGATTGGGCCTCTAAGTTAGACAACGAATACATAGAAACCAAATGCATGCATATTTTATATGAAATATATGAATCCAATGATATAATTGGTTGTTATGACTAGGATAAGGAACATTACATACTCATTAAGATACTTACATTAATCATGTGATATGCTTGCTAGTTTTGATTGAATTTATTTAGATTTTTATGCACATGTTGATGATTGATTTTAGTGTTCTTAATGGGAGAAAATTTGGGGTGAGTTATGATAGTTGGTAAGGTCTACCATGTTTTAGAATCTATTTGATCATCCCTTAAGACAAAATTCTAAATAGTATTTGGCTTGAGAAATGATTTAAACCTTTATTGGATTGATTGAGCCTTTCAAGCTAACCATTGTTTATATCCTTAGACACCCTTTTAAGCCTTAGAACCATTCATATCTTTAAGCCACATGTTTAACCTAACCAATACGCATTACCTTTACCCTAATATCTTTAACTTGTATGAAAAATGCAAGCATGTGCTATGTTATAGAGCGAGGTGAAATGTAGATCACCCTATTTCTTCACATCTACCAAAAAAAACTCAAATTACCCCTCTAAACATAAAGAATAAAATTAAAAATAAGTTTAGGGGTGTTGTTAGGCTAAAACAAAGGAAAAAAGAAAGAAAGAAAGAAATAAGAGAAAGTGAAGAAGAGGTGGAGCAAAGAAAGAAAAGAATGGTAAGATAGGGTACATAAAAATATCAAATAAAAGCTCAATTGAAATTAAATATTGCATAATGAGTAAAAAGAGAGATAAAGGGTGGAAAAATCCTAAATATATCAATTTATCTACCCTCACCTAAGCCTTACACTACAAGTATGTAAAGTCCTATTGATCTTTAGCTAAGTGCATATTTACATTAGTGGAGAGGGCCGTGAAGAATAAACTTGTAAAACTTGTTCTAAGACTTTGTTGATTAGTATGCTCATATAATTTGGTTTTATAAGTGCATTGGATGACATCACATGCAACATACACACATGAATCAATTCGTAAAAAACCTAGCATTAATGGAATGTTGATTGATGGATATGTGAACTTCCTTGTCATAGAATTGTATGACTTTTGAAGGGGATAGTTTTCACTAAACATGCATGTATTAATAGATATATATTTATGAATGTGCTTCCCATATCATTTTAGCTAGTTAGACTTGGCTGCTTGAGGGCAAGCAACAAGTTAAGCTTTGGGGTGTGTATACTCTATGAACAACTTATTTATCTTGTTTCTTCTTACACTAATAATGATCAATTTTAGTCTATTTAAAGCACCATAGAGAGGTCATAAACACCACAAAATTAAGAATTATAAAACCCTAGTAGCTATCAAGAAAATATAGGAATAGAGAAAAATTGCAAGAGAAGATTAAAGAATACACAATTTTGTGAAGGATTCAAGAGAAGATTAGTGCTACAAATCAAGAGATTGAATGTATCTCTTCTTCTTCTCCTTTCTTTATCAATTGTATTGTCTTTCTTTATGAAAAATCTGAGTTTTAGAAACATAAATATGTCTAGCTAATTTATTAATCTAGGGGTCTTATGAATCCAATTTTCTACATATGATGATCTAATATTTTACCCCAATTGTATTGCAATTCAATTATATTATTTAATCTGAATTTTATGCTATTAATATTTTGACAACAATTTATCTATAAAGGCAATTAAATAGATTTGAGATAATTATTTAATTATTTATCTTGATTAAATAACATGCGTAGTTTCTATGTAGAGATGTATGATTCTTATGTGTGTGATCTATAATTGATGAACTTAATGAGTTTTATGCAACCTAATTGACATGAGAGTGTAATTAGGTTAATTACTATATAGTTTGCATTGTACTTGAAAGAGGAATGCATGCTAGATTAAATTATATTGATCATATAATTGATTAATGATTATATTTGGGGGAATTTTAGTGATGTGCATGTTAGGAAATTGAGGGATTATAGATTCCTAGATCATTTTTTCATATATCTTTGAAGCTATCGAGTCTTGAGATTTATAATAGTTGTCATTTATTTTTTCAATTTTTTCAATTTTCTATTATCCAAATAGTATTTATCATAATTATATTGGTACTCAGTTATAAGTTACACAACTCTCTGTGGAATCGATATCCGTAATTAGGTACATTATATTACTTACATGGCCCATATACATGAGGATTGCATTGGGTTGATCAATATAATCTTAATATGATACTAACTCTAGGGGTTCAACAATGAATAAAGGATATGGAAACAAAATTTAAGTAAAGAAGAAAGAAAATAAGTTCACAAATGTTTACAAACAAAAAGGGTCAAATATGCATAACACAGATATCATGGAAGGAATAAATTGTTAGGATTAAGAAGACATCATATTGCTCATATCATATTTCAATGAAAATCATTAAGCAAGAAATAAAAAAATATGGGTATAGATGAATGAAAATCATTAAGCAAGAAATAAAAAAAATATGGGTATAGATGAATGAAAATGCATTTGACTTCAAGGAGTTATTTTCTACTATCTTGTAATAGTCATATCATGACTTTCAAGAATTAGGGTCATAGTATTTACTTATACCATTTTTTATTTTTATTTTTATTTTTCTTTATTTTCTCTATTTTTTAAAGAATCGGCCCATTTATATATATAATGGTGAGTGGCTATTATATCTTCTTCTTCTTCCTTTTTAAGAGAACCCCATATGTATCATTTTTCACTAAAAGTCAAGTATGAAATTAAGATAGACACACTTTTAATTTCAACTCAAATCATTTAATCAAAGCAATGAAAAAAAGTAAATGATACTCTCTTAGATTGTTTAAAATCCTAATAATCAATGCAAAAATTATAGAGATCATCTAAGAATTTAAAGTCATAGGAAAAGTGTTTGAAATAGTAGAAGAAATATTATTACTCAAAATAAAATCCTAATGGCTCAATAATCTCACAAGGTAGTCTCCCCTATTTGATTCATAGATACCAAATTTGTGTTAATCTCAATTTCAACATTCCAAGCATGAAACATAAACTATGAATAGAACTAATTTTTACAACAAACCATGAACATGTTTAAACAATCAAACAAAAAATTCATAAAGACTTAATTACTCACCTTAAATTGACTAAAAGCATTATAATTTTGTCTCAATAAGTTTTTATTACACATATTTACACCATAAACCCAATCTAAACATTGTCTTTAATGTTTTCAACTATACAGATGTTTAGAAAAGCATTAAAAAAGGGAAAATAGAAAATTAACTACTAATAAATAAAATAACAAAATTAAAAAAAAATAAATAGAAAACTATCAAAAACGGTGAGTTACCTTTCAGCAAGCCCTTTCTTTAACATCTTAAGTAGATGTTTCTTGTTCTATTCTAGGAGCTTTCAAAGTATCCTTAAAGTGCCTATCCCCTCATACATCCCAACCTTTCTCAAGATAAGACTTCATTTTTACTGGAAATGATTTATAACAAGTATTACAAACATGGAATTCCTCTCCAGGATAAAAGAACTTACAACTCAAGTCTTTGTCATGGAAATGCATAATGCTAAGAATTATTCTGAATTGAGGCTTTTAATGTTTCATGCATCCATATTTTATTATGTGAATTATCAATGTTATTACCTATTTTCTTTTGGAAATGAATGTCATAAATAGGTGAGTCTACATAATCAATATAAGAACATTTATCAACATAAGAGATAGAAGGTTAAGGTGAAGAAAAGTCTTTAAAATGCAGCCTCTTCTATGACTATCATGGTTAAACCTTCACTATGGACATCAATAATAGTCTTGGTTATGTCCATGAATTGCCTACCAAGAAAGATAGTTTGCTTCTCATCCATACACAGGTTTTTCTTTATATCTAAAGCAACAAAATCCACATGTAGAATTATCTTATCTATCTATGCAAGAAAATTATCAACCATGCCCTTCGGATATTTAATGGATATATCAACTAATTGAAGGGATATAGTCATGGGCTTCAACTTCCCTAAACCTAGTTGCAAGTATATTGCGTATGGAATAAGATTAATACCTACACTTAAATCTAAAATAACCTTAACTATCTTCTTACCCCTCAAAGTAATGTTAATATTAGAACTACCAGGATCCTTTAGGGGGTGTGAAAATAGGATAGGAGGTCTAAAAGTATTAAGTGACTTATGAAGCATATGAAGACCAGTTGACTCTCCTAGACTCTCCTTATTTTCTTTAGAAGGTTTTAAGACTTCATTGCTCCTAGCCTGGCCTTCGTTGGGATTTTCTTACTCCATATCTATATTTCTTACATCAAGTGGTAAATTTTCATAAAACTATTATAATCATGGCTTGTTCTACATCTTCCCTTTCTCTTATTTTTGCAAGTTCTTATCTAGCTGTCATACTTACACTTCTACCCTCTTCATAGATTATATAAAGAATTGAACCTTTGATCATTCTTCATATGTTTATACCTACTCATTTGAATGAAAGCATTCAAGTTATCCTCCAAGGTTGGCTTATTAGGTTGATATTGTGGCATGTTTTGGTGAAAGCATTGGCCTTGATTGTGATATTGGGCATAGGTAAGGTTATTGTTTCCCTTCCAAGAGATATTTGAATGACTCTTTCACCCTAGGTTATATGTGTTTGCATAGGGATCATTCTTAGGTCTAGACTAATGCCCTTCCATTGAGTGCACTTGTTCCTAAGTAGTAGCTGCAAACAAATCAATAACAAAAGGACAAGTATTAGCACCATGTCCATAAGTGCTACAAAACCCACATACCTCTTAATTTGGTGTGTCTTTAGAAGTGAGGAGTGTGACTTACTTGGTTAACTCTGTAAGTTGCATAGCCATCTCATTCCTATAGCCTATTTCATTCATTCAAGCTCTTCTCACTCTAGTACCTTTTTATGGGAATTAGCACCCTTATTTCATAGAGCTCATAAGTCTACAGATTTTTTTCTCTTATAGCTCCACCTGTATCATTGTCAATTGTGAATTGACAATATTAATTCAACCCATCATAGAAGAATTGGTTTTGTATTTATAGCAGGAATGGTGATATGGGCACTAATGAGAAGTGATTTATAACTATCCCAAGCTTAATGGAATGGCTCTCTTTTCATTTGAGAAAATATGGTAATTTTGGTTCTCAAATCAGAAGTCTTTTATGGGAATATAATTTTCACATAAACTTATTATAGACTCCTTCCTAAGTTATCAAGGAACCCCGTGAGAGAGTTATAAACCAAGCCTTTGCACTATCTTTGAACATGTATGAAAAACACATCATTTTGAGTTGGCCCTTATTTAGCCCATACAAAGGAAATGTATGCACATTTGAAAAGAAATCCCTAATGAAAGTCAAAGGATCTTCATTATAAATTCCATAGAAGAAGGGCAACATATGGGATAGTGAATATCTTTCAATTCATAATTCTTAGCTACCTTCCCCAACTATATAGAGGAAGTAGTTTTTCCAATGATAAGCCTTACATACTCCTTCATTGTCATCCCTCATGGTAAAGCATCTCCTACATTGGCTCTTCTAACAACCCTTACTCTTTACATCTGTTAACTTTGTCTATGAAAGGCACAACTTGATTCCTAATAGATCTCTTACCTTGCATATACTAACAAAAATAACAAAGAAATTAAAGCATCCCAAAATATACCACAAAAAAAATAAACAACCAGAGAAATAAAAATAAAATAAATAACTAAAAGCAAGTCAATCAAAGAAAATAAATAAAATTAGACAAGAAACAAAAATAACTAAACAAAACACAAATATAAACAAAGTCACCAAATAAAAATAAAATCATAAAAAAATTATGAAAAACAAACTAAAAAGAAAACAAATAAATAATTTAAAATGCAAAACCCCCGATAACGGTGCCAAAAACTTTATACATGAATTTTAATTGCTTGCAAATACATAAATCACTATCAAACTCGTGATAAATTTACCTCGAGGTTAGTCTATAGGAATTGGCCAATTGCTTTATAAATTTAAATTATTTTCTAAATTAGTTAAAATGAACAATCCTAAACATTCTATTAGTTGTCGATTGAGAGAAAAGACTATAAATTTTAAATTAATTTAATATCTAAAATTACGTAAGTAAATTTATAGCCAAATTAAGATGATGAACGAATATGGAAAATTATTTCACATGTCCATCCATGTTAAGAATGAAATAAATGATTTAAATAACAAGTTAGATTTATTGATTTTTTTCTTTTTAAAAAAGCGAACTCTCAATGACCATGATAAGTCCACATAATTCTCAATTAATCAATGACTTTCTTGAAATTGATTAATTGAAAAACCTACAAAAAATATATAACAAAAATCATGTATTCAGCATAAAGACCTATTGAAATCATCTAATAATTTAAAATTTATAAGAAAAGTGTTTCAAAGAGTAGAAAAAATATAATCACTCAAAATGGGAAGATAAAGGCTCAAAATATATTCTTATAAGATAGTCTCCACTATTTTATTCCTAAACATCGATTTTGAGTTCTTCATAATTTCTATAGTTTATCATGAAATACTAATTATAACAAAAACTAACTAATTATCATATTATTCCATGAAATGTTCATCGAAATTAATCTAACAATGTGAAGACTTAATCATTTCCTTACATTTAACTAAAAGACATGATAATTTTGTAAGAAATTTTTTGAATTTATCCCAAAAATTCCTAAAATAATAAATATAAATAAATAAAAGCACATAAAATGTAAATATAAATGTGAACATATAGAAATTTATGCACAAACGTTATAAAGTAACTTTTTCGATCCTAACTTAGAACTTCCATTGTCCTCAATGTAATAAATGTAAATTAAAAAGAAAAAAAATAGAAAAGTTACCTAATTTGTTGATCATGTTTAAGTATTGATATGTTGGTGCATCCATTAATCCAATTAAAGTATACAAAGATAAACTGTGTATTTCTCATACATCTTAACAAATGGTTATAACTGATGAGTGCGTAAAAAGTACTAAAATTACCATGATTTTATGCACTATAATTGATTAAAATAATATATATTTATATGATTTTATCATATTTTTATATATTTTTGTCTTTTCGGAATCACGGGTATTTTTATTATTTTTCAGATATTTTCACGTAAAAAAGTAACTTAAAGACTTAAAGAAAAATACTAGAGGCAATACATCACAAATATATTCATAAAATAAATGAGAAAAAGTCAACAAAGATGAAAAAATTGGATAAATGGATCAAAAGGGTCAAAAAAGATGAAATCGCGCACACAACCGCCTAGCAATGCCGGCCAACGTGCGCACATCGCATAAACCACGTCAAAGTCGCGCATGCCTCTGCTCTATTCCGCGTGCACCGCCGTGCCCCACTTATCATGACGTCAGTGATGATGTCACATGCGTTTGCTACATTTTTTACCATTTTTTTCTCCCACTTTTTCTTCCTCTACTCACCTATAAATACCCTCATTCTCTCCGCACCAAAACACACCTCAAAAACATCTTCTTCTCTCTTTCTTTCTCTCCACTTCTTAGTTTTTAGTTTATCTTAGTTAGCTTTTCTTAGTTTTATAGTTCTTCTCTTTTTGAGAAGTACTAATTATGTTTTTGTAATTTATTTTCTTTTTGATTCAATAAATGGAAAAGCAAATTCCGTTTGGAGGTTTTCCAGCAACAGGATTAACATCAAAGTAATGTAAGGATTTTATTTTCTTTGCAGTTATTTTTTATGTTTTATTCTTATATGTTATATTTAATTTGTCTGTGATTAAATTTAACATTGCTGGCTGTTTGTAAACATGATATAATAATAACATTGTTATGCTTGCGAAATATTAAATCGGTAAAAATATCTAAAATGAATTGATTTTGTTTTTATTCAAGATTTTATATTAAGAATGTTAGAGAGAAATATATTATTTTTCATTATAAACTTAAATCTAAAAAATTAGATTTTAAGGTTTAATTATCTGGTCTAATTTAGAGTAGTGCTATTTTATTTGTTGGTACAATCTCCCGGTAGTTAGAATGAAGCTCTATTTCAAAAGTTTTTATAAGAATTATTATCTGAAAATATATTGACAACATGTTTTCAGTAGTGGTTTTAAAACATGAAAGTTAGTACTCGGATAATTAAATTCTTAGGTTTAATTTGGACATCTTGAATAAAGTTTAAACTATCTAACCCCACCAAAGGTGGCATTTAAATGGTTTATTTTCAATCTCTTAGAAAAAGGAATTAATTTAATTAACCAAATAGTTATCAACCCCACCTATAGGTGTTAATTAATTTGTTTAGTTAACAAAGAATATCTAACCCCACCAAAGGTGGTATTCATATAAAAAGTGAGAATCAATAACTATCAATTTATATCTTTCATAACCTAAATAATATGAGCAAGCATAATTAACTTAGTTATTATATCCACAAATACTCCACTATTATAAATGATAAAATTTGCATAAATATTTATTGAATTAGTATCTATGTTTATTTTTATGTTATAGGATTAAAAACGCAAAACCTCAAATATCGTGACAGGATGTCTAGGATTTAATTTCGTTTTTAAAAGTTTGAATAATAAATTAAAAACCACATATATTCCATCCTTAGATCGACCTTGGGAGTATACTTATCATTTTCTATGATATGATTCGTGCACTTGTGAGAGTTTTATAAATATAAAACCAACAATTATTACAATATCCAAAAATACTAAAAACACTAAAGTCCTTAAAATAAAATAAAAATAAAGAAACCAAAAGAAAGTAAAATAAAAGCAACATAAAAATTCCATACCAAAATCAAAGCTCATCCTGCATTAATATATTGTGGTCCATCTGATTTAAGTGGTGGTAGTTTAGGAAAAAAGGTTGTTAGGAAAAGTAAGTGTCTTGATAAGTAACTCATTCTCTCCTCAAGATTATAAAGTTTTTCTTTTAAGGACAATCTCGAAGGAGGAACTGCTTTCTATTCTCGTTGGACAATGATCATGTAAGAGGTGAGTTCATCATAGTACACAAGGTTTATTAATTCACTACATTATAAAATAACTTCCTCCTTTAAATAAGCTACCCCCACACTTTTGTACAAAGCAGTTATTAGTTGCGGGAAGAAGTAACTCAATCGATGGTTGTTTTCAGATAATTTGACTCAATTGTAAATTATTGTACCTACGTCTATGGGCATTTTAGTTGCAATTGCATACAGTAAAACGGCTCTCTCTGTCGACCATGTTGTAGTATCTATTGGGAATTAATATTGAGCTGACAAAATATTTCCAAATTCTAGCAGTTTTGTCCAAATATATATCTCAAAACCTCTGGGTATTTTACCAGTGTACATCCACTCAACACCCAGAATTTTTAGAGCCCTAAGGCTCATTATAATCAACATTATTCAAATATTATTCATACTCACCCTTCCCAACTTTCACTAAGAAATAGTGAGCATTAATGTCATTTGGTCCAAAAGGGATAAGTACATTTCTTACTTTTACCTTATTGTCAACAACATCGGGATAATTAACATAAAATTCCCGAACTAAAGGCTCAATAACTTAGGTTCTTTTACAAACCTTCTCCATCGTAAGGCTACTATGACATCAAAAATACCCTCTAGTTCAAAATTGAACTCCATCCCCCTCTCTCTGATAAATCCTTTATGTACCTCTACCTCTCTCTCATAACAAACTTTAGCTTCATAGCTAGAGAATTTATTAGTATCGAAATCCTCAGAAGTAGCAACTTCCTTTCCTTTCCTACCCTATTTAGGTGGCATTTTCAAATTTTTCCATAAAGTTCTTAACTAAAAGTTCAAATAAATTCCAACAACACAATATGGTCTAGATATTTCCTAACCCTCTCTTTGTCCTAAATAGGGTTTCAAACTTTTAATAATTATAAATACTCAAAAAATTTCAAAAAAATTAAATTGAAGAATTAAATTCCAAAAATTATGAATACTTGTTGTCGTTGAGGATTTACAGATTATGAAGAACACCCTTTTGTGAAGATAAAGATCTTGAAAGAACTTGAATGAAATTTTTTTGGTGGAAAGGTGGAAATTGGTTATGAAAGTTATTGAAGGGATTTGTGAAAAAGGATTGAAGAAAGGTGGGATTTGTGAGGGATTATATGTGTTTGGAGGGAGAAAAAAAGTAGGGTTTGAGGTAAAATGAGAGAAAGTGGAGAGAAAATGGGGTGAAAACTCGCATAGGGGGTTTTATTTCCAAAAAATCAATGTGGGTCATGGTGCATGAAAGTTCATGCCATAGCACCAGGTTATGAAAGTTCATTCCAGTAGTTTCCTCCATGTCAGGGCGCATAAAAGTTCATGCCGCAACATAAAATTTCTATCTTTCCTTATTTTTATCATCTTTAGTGAGACATTGTTTGGAGGATTTTATTATCTACTAAACTCAATAACAAGTAAAATCAATATCTCCTCGTTATTAAGTTTTGCTGCTTTTCTTCTAACCTATTACAATTTTTCTTTGCCTTGCTTCTACAAGTCTTCAATCAGGTGCTCCACCAGAGTTTCCATCTTTTTAATGGAAATTTCAATAGAATACAACCTTTGATTTATTCGTTCTTAGTTATCCCTAATTACCTAAGTAAATGAATTCAAGCTTTCCTCTAGGTTAGGCTTATTAAGAGGATTTTTGGGTATATATTGATGGAATTATAGGCCCGATAAGTTGGAAATTTGGGTGAATTGAGGGTTATTTTACCTCCAGGAGAAATTGAGATGATTTCTTCACCTAGGGTCATAAATGTTAGCACTAGAGTCATACTTGGGTCTAGGTTGGCATCTCCCTAATGCATTGACCTACTAAGGTCTAGCATTAATTTCTCCTTGATAAGGATATTTTTTCGCACCATGTCCTAAATTACTACACACACCATATTATTCTTTGTTTGATATGTAGTGAGTTGTAAGGAGTGCAACTTGCTTGTTCAGTTGGGAAAGTTGCATTTGATTTTCAGTAGCAGAGTCGACTTCATGGAATTTGGCTCTTTTCACTCTAGAGCTTTTCTGTGGAGAATTAGCTCCTAACATCTCAAATAGATTATACATCTCTATGGCTTTTTTCTCTCCCATAGCTCCTCCTACAGGGTTGTACATGATGAGCCAACCCTATTGTGTCCATCTATCATAGAAAGATTGGTTCTATAGCTATAGAGGGTAACTATGATAGAGGCATTGAGTGAGAAAGAGTTTGAACCTATCCTATGCTTCATGGAAAGATTCTCTTTGCATTTGAAAGAAGTTGCTATCTAAGCTCTCAATTCTAACATTTTTTATGGGAATAGAATTTTCCCATAAACTTATGGTAACCATCCTCCCAGGTTCTCTAGGAGCCTAAAAGAAGTGACATTAGCCAAGCCTCGGCCCTACCTTTAAGGTGTAGGAAAAATATCTCATTCTAAGTTGATCCTTGTTTAGTACACCTAGAGGGAAAGTTTGGACTATAGAGTAGAAGTCCATAATGAAAGACAGTGAGTCTTTATTGGGTAGCCCATGAATATATTGTAACATGGAAATATTAAAATTTCACAATTCATAATTCCTAGCAACCTCACCCAGTTAGATAGAGGCATTTGTAGTGCCAATTACTGACCTTGTAAACTCCTTCATAGTAGTTTCCCTAGGTGGTGGCTTTTCTCTCATAATTACTGGTACAAGAAAAGGTTAAGGTTTGGTTTAATAGTTTGCTCTACAAAAGGCCATAGGATTTCAAAGTCCAGCATTCTTTACAATCTATTAATCCTATTTATGTTATTGTTATACGATGCTAAAGGGTACCCTAAGGACCTCCTACCTCGCATACACTTAAGAAAACAAAATTTAAAATCACCTGTCAAGTAAAAAAGAAAAAATAAATATAAAAGAATATGTTACATGGCTATAAACACAAATACTAAACATGTAGATAATACTTATGTTGAAAAAATAAGTTATACTAAAAATTGAGTAAGTATGCAGAACTACTAAATACATAATAAAGGAATAAAAATAAAAGTCATATAAAGAAATAAAAATGCAAGTTAAATAAAAGATATTAAAGCAAATAAAAGAAAATTTAAATTTAAATTTATTGTTATTATTATTAGTTTTTTTTAATCCCTTTATTATTAAATAAAAATAAAAGAGGATTTGAAATTTAAAATATCTAGAATTAGTTAATGACCTAGATATTTTGTGATTTCAAACAAAAATCACAATATTTACTAAAAAAAAAAGTTATTAAGATTTTGATAATAAAAATTTAAAAACGCTACTCATCCCTGACAACGGCGCCAAAAAACTTGATTGTCAAATTTTATAAAATTTATAAATTGCTCACAAGTGCACGAATCACTTATAAAAAATTATAAGTATACTCCCAAAGTCGGTCTAAAGAGGAATCTTGTGGTTCTTAAATTTATTCTATAAATTCGTAAAAATGAAACATTATGTCACAAAGTTTAGGTTTTGAAATTCTAATTTATTGACAATAAAATAAAAATAGACTCAATAATTATTTAGGAATTTAAACAATTATCATACTCTGTATAATTTATAGGACATGTTGGCCAATTGACTAAACTTGCTTAATATTAAATAATTTATTAAATATTTGATTATGATTATTGATTCTTTTCTCTTTGTATGAAAATATCCTATGGTAAGGATAATTCTCTTTATTGGTAATAGACCAATTAAAATCCTTAGGTGGGGCCCATTAATTGATTTTATTATTAAACTATACTTATTTTTTAAGAGATTGATAAACTATTTAATTGCCTTCCTTAGATAGGGTCAGATAAATTAAACTTCATTCAAGGTGTCTAAATTAGGTTTAAGAATTTAATTACTTGATAAATGATTTTGAGATTTTAAAACTACTACAAAAGATATGTTGTCAATATATCCTTTAATAATAATTCTTATAAAAATATTTGAAAAGTTTGTACTCTAAGTACACATGTGAACCAAATCACTGATAAAAGAGCATCACTCCAAATTAGATTAAACTAATTAAATCTTAAATCTAACTCTTATATTTTAAGTTCATAATGAAAATTCTGACCTCTCAAATAAAATTTATAGAATTCTTGAATAGAAAATAATACTTAGTTTTGTAAAAATATTTTACCTATTAATATTTTACAAGCATAATAACGTGACTAATATCACATGTTAATTTCAACCAGATAAGCTCAATTTAATAATTGATCAAAAAATTAAATAGAGCATATTAAAATAACACATATAGAATAACTGAAAAGAATATATAAATATACCTCCATAGAACTTTTAAAACTACTAAAATAAATACTAAAGAAGAGAAGATAGATGATTAGGAATGAAAAGGATTATTGATACAATTGATTAAGGGTTCTATTTATTGGTTTAGGAAATCTGCCCATATTAGTTGGCACCACGACACACATTTGTCCACCACATGGCACACATAGATGGCACGTGGGTTGTACACGATATGAGAACCTCATATAATGGCACACATGTTTCTCATGTCACTGGCTACGAAGATATAGAGTGAGTTATCTTGAGTCCAAAAGCATTACGTCGCAACACGTTATAAATTCACGCCATAGCACCTACTGAACAGCATGACTTTGTTGTCTTATTTTCTTGTATCACTTTTTTATGGTTTGGAGCTTTGCAATGGAGTGCCTTATATGTAATTCTTCAAGTATTCATCAATTTCACTTTTTTGACCTAAAATACTAAAAAAACAACACATATATCCATGATTCCGAAAAGACAGATTTATGTAAAATAATAATAAAATTAAGTAATTACAAATCTTTTTAATCATAAATCATACAATAAATCACGATATATTTAGTGCTTTTGAGCACACTTCACAATCCTCAACCCGCTTCTTTCTAGTCTCTTAGCAAGGAAAGTGAAAAAAACTAAAAATAAAATTAAACTATCCTAAATCATTTTCATAGATTTTCATGGTTACATTTAGCCTATACAATAAGCCTTTAAATCCTTTGGTTTTCCTAATGCACGAGTTTAAGTCTGCTGAGGGTTTTAAGTCATGATACCCATAAACATCATTGCAAACACAAAAAAGTAAAAACTAAATAGTAAAAACAAATAAACAACTAATAAAGAAAAATAAAAAATGAAAAAGATAAAATAAAATAAATAACAAAATATCTTCTACCTTTTTAATCTCCTTTAAGATCACAATCAATATCTATAGCATAAGATATTTCGATATTTTGAACATTAATGACTTACTATAATAATTATTCAAAAAATCACTTTCATACTTCAATCAAAAATGTATTAATATTAAACTTACCTGAATATCTCTGTAAGGAATCTAAATTTGCTTCTACTTTAACCTCACAAGAAAAACTCTCAAAATAACACAGATCCTATTGGTTCAAAAACTCATTTAAAGGTATATACGAATAGAGTTTATGTATAAAAATGAGCCAATAGTTTAGCAGTTTAGCATATTTTTAAATAAGAAAAGGCTAAAAAATAGTGTATAATATTGATCTCATGAAAGGATTTTATAAAGAAATCAAATATTATTTTCATACATTAATTAAATTTATCAGATAAAAAACTCAAGTAATACGCCTTTAGATGAAAATGGAAATGACTTCTTGGGGATTTATTTACTATATTTTTTTTATTTTTCTTTTGTACTTAACCAAATCTCATAATTTTGAAGGATATAGGGCCATAGTATTTAGCTTATACTATTTATTTTTCCCTCTTTCTCTTATTTTTTATCTCTCTTTTTTTTCATGATATTCTTTATATATATATTATATAGAGCAGACCTATGTACAGATTGTATATATATAATATTTTTTTAAGATAAGGTGAATGGCTAATTTGTGACTTTTGTATTGCTTTAGTTAACTCCATATATATCTCTTTATTTATTTATTTATTTCTTAGAAGTCATGCCTAAATGAAGAGAATGACATATACTTTTAATTTTTATTTAACTTAATCAATTTAAGTAATACAAATAAATATATGACACTTTATTAGATGTAAAAATCATGCATTCAATGCAAAGATCTATAGAAATCATCTAACAATTTAAAATTTATAAGAAAATGTTTAAAAGAGTAGAAAAAAATATAATCACTCAGAATGGGAAAATAAAGGCTCAAAATATATTCTTATACGATAATCTCCCTATTTGATTCCTAAACACCGATTTTGAGTTCACCATAATTTCTACATTCTATCATGAAATACTAACTACGACAAAAACCAACTAATTATCACATTACTTTATAAAATGTGCATCAAAATTAATCTAATGATGCGAAGACTTAATCATTTTCTTAAATTTACTAAAAATATATGATAATTTTGTAAGAAAAATTATAAATTTAATATAAAAATTCCTAAAATAATAAATATAAATAAATAAAAGTACACAAAATGTAAATATGAATATAAACATATAGAAATTTAAGCATAGATGTTATAAAATAACTTTTCCCACCACTAACCTAAAACTCGCATTACCTTCAATGTAACAAATGTAAATTAAAAAGAAAAGAAACAGAAAAATTTCCTAATTTACTGGTCATGTTTAAGTATTGGTATGTTAGTGCATCCATTAATCCAATTAAAATATACACAGATAAAACTATGAATTTCTCATATATCTCAACAAATGATTATAACATTGATAATTCTAAATAATGATGTTCACCAAACATGAAATAAAGTCAATTAATATAAAATAAATAATTATTACACTATCCAAAAATACTAAAGTCCATAAAATAAAATAAAACTAAACAAAGCAAAATAAAATAAAATAAAACCAAAATGAAAATTTCATTTCAAAATTAGAGCTCATCCTCTATGTCATCCGGCTCTTGTTCTTCGAGTTGGTTTTGTGATCCCTGTGGAGGTACGAAATTGAAGTCATAGTGTGAATATAAGGGGGTCAACAAATTATTCATATCCAACCCAAGATGACTCAACTGTAAGTGGCTCATCTCGTACATTAATATGTTGTGTTCCAACTTATCAAAGGGCAAAGTAAACGTCTTGATACTCTTTTGAGTATCTCAATCTCTCCTTGAGATTATAAAGTTGTTCCTTTAAGGACAATCTAGAATGAGGAATGACTCCCCGTTCTCGTTGGATTATGTTCATGTCGAAGGTGAGTTTGTCATAGTACACGAGGTTCATTAGTTCACTGCTTTATAAAATAACTTCAGCGTTTGAATGAGCTATCCTCACACTTTTGCACAAAGCAATTGTTAATTTCAGGAAGAAATAACTCAACTGATGGTTGTTCGGAGATAATTTGACCCAATTGTAAATTGTTGTACCTAAGTCCATGGGCATTTTAGCTATGATTGCATATAGTAAAATGGCTCTCTCTATCAATCGTACTGTAGTGTCTGGTAGGCATTAATCTTGAGAAGACAAAATATTCCAAAAATCTAGCTATTTTGTCCAAATATTTTACCTTGAAACTCCTAGGTTTTCATCAGTATATGTCCATTCAACACCCAAAATTGTCAGAGCCGCAATTACCTAATTGTAATCAATATTATTTAGATATTGTTCATACTCACCCTCCCTAACTTTCACTAAGAAATAGTGAATTTTAATGTCATTTGGTACAAAAGGGACAAGTATGTTTCTTAATTTTACCTTATTTTCAATAGCATCAGGAAAATTAGCATAAAAATCTCAAACTAAAGATTCCATAGCAGCCTCAGGTCCTTTTTCAAACCTTCTCCATCCTAAGGCTACTATGACATTAGAAATGCCCTCTAGTCCTAAATTGAATTCCATCTTCCTTTCTGGCATAAATCCTTTATTTACCTCTACCACTCTCTCATAGCGGACTTAAGTTTCAAAGTTTGAAAATTTATCAATATCAAAATCCTTAGAAGTAGCAACTTTCTTTCCTTTCCTACTTGATTTAGGCGGAATTTTCAAAATTTTCCACAAATTTCTAAACTAAGGGTTCAAATAAATTCCAACAACACAATATAATATAGATATTTCCTAACCCTCTCTTTGTCCTAAATAGGGTTTCAAACTCATAATAACTATAAATACTCTACAAATTTTAAAAAATTTAAATTGAATAATTAAATTCTAAAAATTATGAATACTTATTTCTTGTTGTTGAGGATCTGTAGATTATGAAGAACACCCCCTTCGTGAATATGAAGTCTTAAAAGAACTTACAAATTTTGAAAATTGTTTGATGGAAAGGATAAAATTGGTTAGGAAATTTATTTTTAGAAATGATTCGTGAAAAATGATTGAAGAAAGGTGGGGTTTTTGAGGGATTGTGTGTGCTTGGATGGAGAGAAAAAGTAGGATTTGAGGGAAAATGTCAGAAAATGGAGAGAAGATGGGGTGAAAACCCGCATGGGGTGGTTTAATTTCAGAAAAATCAATGGGGGCCACAGCGCAGTAAGGTCTATGCCGTGGCACCAAGTTATTTTCCTCATTTGTAATTCCATCAATTTCGACCATGTTGTGGTGTATAAAAGTTCATGCCATAGTTTGAACTCTCTATCTTCCCTTTGCAATTTATTTCATAAGCGTTCATGTCGTATTGCCATTCAAACTGTTACTCCCCCTTTTTATATTACATTATATTATATTAACATAATTTACGAAAAATAAACACACCTAACAAAATAAAATAATCACACAAAATAAAATAAAGGATGTAAGAAGAAAAAAACCACTAAAATAAAATGATAGAATTAAAAACAGTAAAATAATATAAAGTAATGGGTTAATGTAACTGTATTTTATATAGTTATTTTTACCTATTTTATTAATCATAATTGGTATGTTCTTTCTATTTTTAATTAATTTTAGTTTAATAAATTAGTATTTATTGTTTTTTTATATATTTTAAGAAAATTAAATAAATTGTATCGAAAACGTACTCAATTACAAATTTGTGTCCAAAAATATAATTTCAAATAAAAGAGTACTTAATTGGAATTAATAAAAGTTGAAAATATAATTTAAATTAAAATCGGGCTTAATTTCAATTATTAAAAGTTTAAAATTTAATTTAAATTAAAAAAGGGCTATATTGTAATTAAGCAAAGTTTAAAATATAATTTGAAATATATTTGTGGGTGAAAATGCAATTAATAAAAGTTAATTTCTGCGTAGGTGAGAAGAAGTCACACGCCCTAGTCCAAGCGTGCAACGTGGATCGTCCGATCAAAGAAGTAACGGTTAGGATGCGCACGTGTATTCATACCCGACCAAGGAGAGTGAGTGCAGAGTTCTTCTTTCGAGCGGCTCGGCATGATAGTGGGGCCCACCTGCCGCGCAGACTGGCATGCAGGGTGGGACCCGCATCTCGGCTGTGCAGGATTCCCCCGGGGCGCATCGATCGCCGTTGGATGAGTTGAACGGTCCAGATTGAAGCACGTGGAACCAAGCTGTCGTGCACCGAGCCACTCGTCTAAAAATCTTGTGCGACGCGGTACATCCAAGCAGCGTGCACCCTCGTGTTTCAACGAAAAATAAGCAACCACGTGTCTCCTAAATATTCCAGCGAATAACATGATGACACGTGGCATGTATTTGGTGAAATAAAAACGCAGAAACGGTGCCCACTTCCAGCCGTTAATTACTTCCACCGCGAGCAAATCTTGTGCGATGCGTTCCAGCTGTTCTTCATGCGCCTGGCCTTACAACCCAATGAAAAGCTGCCACGTGTCGCTGTATTTCTCTCAACCAATCACATAGCGACACGTGGCATGCGTGAAAAGAAAAAAAATCAGAAACGCGCAGAATGGTTTTCACGCGTGTTATTATTTTAATTCCCCATACATTTTTGTCCCCCACTTAAAATAAAAAAAAATAAAAAAAAAGAATAATTGAAAAGGGGGATATATTTTGTACGCAAGATTTGGTTTTGGGGAGTTTTTTTTTAGTTTGGTTTTTTCTTTCATTTTTGGTGTTGCTCGCAGTTCTTGTTATTTTTTCTCTCTTTTACCAGTTTCATTTTCTTTCCTCTCTGCGTGTTACACAAAACACGCAGGACGTTTATTTGACATTTTATGTTGTATTTTCTTAGGGAAATTACAGAGAAAAAAGACAACAAAGAAGAAGAAAAGGGAAGAAATTTATTTTTCATTGAGGAATCGTGAAAGAGTTTCTCCTAATCTATTTTCTTTTAATTTTTGTTTCTCTACAATGTTTTATTTTTGTGGTGTTGTAATTTTAATTTCTACGATGAACTAATTTATTTGTTCTAGGATTGCAGTGTAGCGTAAACTATGAAACTTGAATTAAGTATTTTTGAATGATTTATGGAACTGTTTTAAGTTGTTTATTTTATCTTTGTTTAATGCTTTTAATTATCGGAAGATTAATTAACTGATATGTGACATTTAAATAAACTTGAAAAAGGCATTTTTGTGTGTTGCCCTATGATAAAATAACGTATATACATAAGGGATAGAAATATACTTTTATTGTATGTGTAACTGTTTGAGAACTCAGAACTTAATAAATCTGGTTGAATTTAATTCTCATAGGAATATAGTGAATCATTTTAACTGGATGTGTCTGTATGGAGCTCGGAAGAGATGTATGGAGAAATTAGGAGTTCTTGGTTAACAACTTAAAACATAAAAACATAAATCAAGAGAGAATAAAATATTCAAGTGGATTAATTTGGGTAAACTACAATCCTAGAATTTTCTTGCAATCTGTTATAAAAAAATTAATTAGTCAAACTGCATCAAATTATTGACTGTTTGGATAAAATTAGGTTGAAATAATTTTAATAATCAACGAAAGCTAGTAATAAGTCTCTGTGGGAACGATATTTTACTTATCATATTATTACTTGTGACCGTGTATACTTGCACAATTTTATGTTCTCTAAAAGAGACAACAGGTTACCTCCCATCTAAAACTAATTTTTATCATCATTAGTGAGACATTGATTGGGGAATTTCATCTTCTACTAAACTTAATATCTCCTCATTATTAAGTTTCTTTTCTTTTCTTCTAACCTATTGCAATTGTTTTGTTGCCTTGCTTTTGCGAGTGCTTAGTTAGCTACTCCACCTAAGTTTCTATCTTTTTAATGGAAATTTCAATAGAATCCAACCTTTGATTTGTTCATTCTAGGTTGTCCCTACTTACCTGGATAACTAAATTCAAGTTTTCCTCTAACTTGGGCTTATTGGGAAGATTTTTAGGTATTTGTTGATGGAATTACTGGCCCAATAGGTTTGAATTTTAGGCAATTTGAAGGTTATTTTGTCTGTAGAAGGAATTGGGATTATTTCTCCCTCCTGGGTTGTAAGTGTTGGAATTAGGGTCATACTTAGGTCTAGGTTGGTATCTTCTTAATGCATTAACCTACTCGAGTCTAGCATTAATTTCTCCTTGATATGGATAATTTTCAACACCATGTCCTAAATTGTTGCACACATCACATTTTTCTTTGTTTAATGAGGTATGAGTAACAAGGAGTGCAACTTGCTTGGTCAGTTGGGTAAGTTTAGTACCATAGTCAACTTTATAGACTTCTGTTCTTCTTACTATATAGCTTTTCTGTTGGGAATCAGCCCCCAACATCTCAAAGAGATTATACGTCATTAGAGCTATTTTTTATCCCATAGCTTCTTCTGTAGCGTTGTTAATGATGAACAGATCCTATTGTGTCAATCCATCACAGAAAAATTGGTTTTGGAGCTACAGAGGTTAACTATTATGGGAGAATTGAGTGAGAAAGAGTTTGAACCTATCCCATGCTTCATGCAAAGGTTTTCCCTATATCTAAGAGAAGTTGTTATCTTAGCTCTCAATTCTATTGTTTTTTTTATGAGAATAGAATTTCCATAAACTTATGGTAAGTACCCTAGCCAAACCTTGGCCCTATTCTTTAAGGTGTAGGAAAAACACTTTATTCTAAGTTGATCCTCAATGAGTACACCAAGAGGGAAAGTTTGGAATGTAAAGTAGAAGCCCCTAATGAAAGATAATAAGTCTTCATTGGGTAGCCCATGAAGAAAAGGTAACATCAAAAATTGAATATTTCACCACTCATAATTCCTAGCAGCCTTAGAAAGTTGAATAGAGGCAGTTGTAGTGTTAATTATTGTAAACTCCTTCATAGTGGTTTCCCTATGTGGTGGGTTTTCCCCCATAACTACTAGTTCAAGTAAAGGTTTAAGGTTTGGTTGAATAGTTTACTCTACAAAAGGCTATGGGACCTTGGAGTCTAGCCTTCTTGACAATCTATTGATTATATTTATGTTATCGTTATACGCTATTAAAGGGTACCCTAAGGACCTCCAACCTCACGTACACTTAAGAAAGCAGAATTTGAAATCATCTCTTAAGTAAAAAAGATTAAATAAAAAAATATGTTACATGTATGTACACAGAAATACTGAACATGTATATAATACTTATGTTAAAGAAAATAAGCAATACTAAAAATTGAGTTAGTACACAAAAATATTAAACATAGAATAAAGGAATAAAAATGCAAGTTAGATAAAGAAAAAAATGCAAGTTAGATAAAAGAAATCAAAGAAAATAAAAGAAGTTAAATTAGAAAGAAAAATAATTGGCCCATTAAATAAAGAAAAGAAAATTTAAATTTAAATTTAAATTTTTATTTGTTATTATTAGTTCTTTTATCCCTTTGTTATTAAAGAAAAATAAAAGAAGGTTTGAAATTTAAAATATCTAAAATTAGTTCATAATCTAGATATTCAAAAATTTCAAACAAAAATCATATTATTAAAGAAAAATAAAAGAAGATTTGAAATTTAAAATATCTAAAATTAGTTCATAATCTAGATATTCTAGGATTTTAAATAAAAATCACAATATTTATAACACAAAAAGTTAATAAGATTTTAATAATAACAATTTAAAAACATTATTCCTCCCTAACAAAGGCGCCAAAAACTTAATGCATAGAAACTTGATTGTCAAATTTTGTAAAAATTTGACAATTGCTTACAAGTGTACAAATCACTTATAGAAAATGATAAGTATACTCCTAGGGTTAGTCCAAAGAAGATTCGTATAGTTTTAAATTTATTCAACAAATTCTTAAAAATGAAAATTAAACATAAACATTCTATGACAAAGTTTGGGTTTTGAAATTCTAATCTAATGACAATAAAATAAAAATAGATTCAATAATTATTCAAACATTTTAAAAATTATCATACTATAGAAAATTTATCGGATATATTAGATAGTTGACTATACTTACTCAATATTAAATAAGTTATTAAAGATTTGAATTAAAATTATAGACTCTCTCCTTTTAATTTATGTGAAAATATCATAGGACAAAGATAATTCTCTTTATTAATAATAGACCAATTAAGATCCTTACGTGGGGCTTGTTAATTGATTTTGTTATTTAATTATGCTTCTTTTTTGAAAGATCGATAAACCATCTAATTGCCTTTTTTTGGTGGGGTCTAACAGATTAAACTTCATTCAAGGTGTCTAAATTAGATTCAAGAATTTAACTATCAAATAAGTGATTTTAGATTTTAAAACTACTACAAAATATATGTTGTCAATATTATCCTTTAATAATAATTCTTATAAAAATCTTTGAAAAATAGTTTATACTCCAAGTACACATGTGAACCAAATCACTGATAAAAGAATATCACTCTAAATTATATTTAAATAATTAAATCTTAAATCTAACCCATTTTTTAGGTTTATAACAAAAATTATGATATCACTATATTTTTTGAAATAAACTTATAGAATTGAATAGAAAATAATACTTAATTTTATAAAATTATTTTACTTATTAATACTTTACAAGCATAACAACGTTATTAATATTTTATATTAATTTCAATCACATGTTCAATTTAATAATTTATCAGAGAATTAAACATAAAACATGAAAATAACACAAAGAATAACTGAAAATAATATATAAATATAGCTTTATATAAGCTCTTTCAATTATTGCTAGAAAATCTCCAAAAGGAATGTTGAATTTTTATTGAATTTGAATTACAACTATTGTATAAAATAAATTTGTTCAACTCTAAAATGAGAGAAAATTTTTTAAAACTACAAAAAAAAATACTAAAGAAAAGAAAGGAGAAAATGGATGATTAGGAATGAAAGTAATGTTTGATACAATTAATTAAGAGTCCTATTAATAGGTTTAAGAAATCTACCCAGATTGGTTAGCGATGTGGCACAAATTTATCCACGCCACAGCACACGTAGTTGGCACATAGATTGTACACAATCCGAGCACCTCACGCCATGGCACACATGTTTTTCATGTTGTCGCCCACGAAGGAATAGGGTGAGTTATCCTAAGTCTGAAAGCATTGCATCGTTGTACACTATAAATCCATACCGCAACACACACTGAATGAATGACTTTGTTCCTCTATTTTCTTGTATCAAGTGCCTCACATGTAGTTCTTCAAGTATTCATTAATTTCATCTTTTTAATTAAAAATACCTGAAAAATAACACAATATACTCGTGATTCTTAAAAAAACAAATTTATATAAAATAATAATAAAATTATGTACATACAAATCTTTTTAATCATAAATCATGCAATACATCACGATATATTATGTGTTTTGAGCACTCATAAGCGATACACACGACAAAGAATATGATTAATGTCTTGAATTTTTCATCAACTCATATTGGTGTTAGATGTTGAAGTCTATTTTTATGTTCACCACGTTCTTGTTACATCGATCTTGCAAGTCACTAGCAAACATATGAGAAGGAACGACACTGTGGAGTGTCCTATCTACTTTGATACTTAATTCAATTTTTGTATAAATGAGATTAGATCAAGGAGGGTTTAGAGAGTTTAAATATTTAATTATAGTACCTTTTTACCTTTTTGAGATTGAAATGGCATATTTATAGGACCAATTTTTAAATAATTTATATTTATTAATTAATATATAAATTATTTATATTAATTTAAATATTGAATAAATAATATATAAATTATTTAATATATTAATAATATTACATAAATGTGTATTTGAGTTATATATATATATATAAACGATTTATTCTAAATTTAAACTAAGATGATTGTATATTGAATGTACTCATTTAACTTTTTAATGGTGATTAAGATCAATCAAATAAAACCAGGTGATTTTTTTATCCAATAATACTTATTCTATACAATTATAATGTGTTCAATATATGTGAAATTTTCATACAAATAAGTGAAAATTTTCATATACCCATTATTTAACTTCATCTTTCTAGGTATATATGTTAAAATTTAACATTAAATAATATATTAGAAAATTCGCTTAACTTATTATTAACATTAAATTTGTATCCCCAAACTTGGTGATTTCGGTTTTTTTATATGTTAAATGTTTCCCCCCACTGTGTTTAATTATAAAACTGTACAAAATGCACTTATCTAAGTCCATCCCAAATTATTGCTAAAATATTATTAAAGTAATAATTCGATTTCTTTCGCCAGGAGGACATGTAATGGTTCAACGGACTAGTAAAGAAATAGTGGCCGGATTTGTTTGGATACTCCATTTTCACGACCTTAACTTTCAAATAGCAATCATGTGGCACTTAACACGGTCCGTTTAACTAAACCTGTCTTTCAATCCGAACAAAATACTCCAAAAAGATTAGAAAGAAACTTAGAGATTTAGAGGATTCAAGAGCAAAGCAAGAACTAAAGGGAATTTGTAAATAATGTTTGTATTGCTTTTAGAGAAGTTATCTTACAATTTCTCAAGATTTCTCAAGATTTCCAATGATGAATACAAATGAAGACCAATAGGTCTATTTATAGTGTGGCTCCGAGCTCAAGATTATGCCATAACTTTCTAGATCCTTCAAAGTCAAGAATGTACAAGAATGTTCTAGTTTTATCTACAACATGCCACAAGGTTCTAGGACCTTCTAACTAACTCTAAAGTCTTCTAGGAGTGTCTAGTTCCTTCATGTTAATTCTAGGATGTTTCCTAAGCTTCTAGAGACTTATACATCCTTTATGAACCATCTAGCACGTTCTAGAATATTCCAACACCTTCCAGCGTACTCTGGGACATCCTAGAGTCTTCAAGGCTTGAGTTGAGTCCATCCAACTCTAGCTCCTTCTAGACATCTCTAGGCCACTCTAGAACTTTCCTATGTAGAAAAGTCTAAATCCTTTAGGCAAGCATTATTTCTTTGGATTTTAAGGGACATTTTGAGCAGGACGTAACACCCTCCCACACTCAAGTTCGTGACGCCCTCGTCACGCCTTCAAGCTTGAACCTCTCTAGGTCATCTTTGAATTGCCACAAAGAGTCTTCAGGTTCCCAACTTGCCTCTATGGTTGGGGCATTCTTCCATTTCACCAAGTATTCCCGATAACTTGGTACTCCTATTTGCCGAATTAGGCGATCTGCCAAGATAGAGTCCACTCCTCTATCGAAGGAGGTTACTACTATGGTGGGCGCCCTTTTTGATTCTCCCTGACTTATGTCGTCCTCGTCTCCATGATAAGGCTTCAGCATGCTTACATGAAAAACAAGATAGATTTTAAGCTTCGAAGGGAGTTGTAGTTTGTAGGAAACCTTACCCACCCGCTTGAGGAGTGGAAATGGCCCTTCATACTTCTGTACCAATCTCTTGTGAACCTTTTGCAAGGACTTGAACTGCTGGGGCAATAGTTTGACAAGGACCAAATCTCCTTCTTGAAATTCAACCATCCTTCTCTTCTTGTCAGCCCACTCCATCTTTTTAGACGCCTTATTTAAATAGGCACTGGCTAACTCAGCCTGCTCATGCCATGCCTTGGCAAATTTAAAGGCAGTAGGACTCTTCCTTTCATAACTTGTAGGCAAAGCATGAGAGATCATGGGTTGATGTCCCATGATGATCTGGAAGGGACTCTTCGTAGTGGACTCACTTCTCTATAGGTTATAATTGGGCTAAATCCAGCAACTTAGCCCAATCATGTTAGTTAGCACCAACAGAGTGCCTAAGGTAGAGCTCCAACAATGTGCCTAAGGTAGAGCTCCAACAATGTGCCTAAGGTAGAGCTCCAACAATGTGTTGGCACGTTCCATTTGTCCATTGCTTTATGGATGAAAGCTTGTGGAGAAGTTCAAGTTTGATCCCAACAACTTGAACAATTTCATCCAAAACTTTCCAGTAAATCATGGGTCTCGATCACTCACGATGTTTGATGGAATTCCCCAATGTTTCACAACGTGATTGAGGAACAAGCGTGCCATCTCATCCGTAGTACAATCTGCTGAGGCAGGTATGAATGTTGCATACTTTCTAAAGCGATCAATCATTACAATGATGCTGCCAAAGCCCTCTGATTTTGGCATGCAAGTGATGAAATCCATTGAGACACTCTCTCATGGTCTCTCTGGAATAGGCAGCAGCTCTAGCAAACCTCTTGGTGCATTCTACTCTGTCTTGTCCTATTGGCATACAGGACAAGTCCTCACATAGGCTTCAACATCATCCCGTAGTTGAGGCCAATAGTAAATAGACTTGATTAAGGAAAGGGTGCACTTCATTCCTAGGTGTCCATCCAACAGTGAATCGTGGCACTCCTTGATCAGCTCCTTCCTCAAGTTGCCCCACTTCAGCACAAAGATGCGATTGTTACTCAGCCAAAATCGTCTTGTCTTTCCTTCCTTGATGAGGGCAAGGAGGTTTTGAGCTAGGGCATCATGCTCCAACCCTTCTTTGATCCTTTCCAGTAAGGGACTGTTTGGTCTACTCAAGGCTGCTAACTCCGCCTTTCTACTTAGCGCATCAGCCACCACGTTGGTTTTGTTATGCCACTCTAATTTTCCCATTTGATAAGGACTTATTACTGGTGGTCTTATGTCATGTTCCAGCTCAATTTTGTGGTCCACCTCCCTCCTTGGAGGTAACCGTTTGGGCGATGCCTCAGGCATCACATCATGGAACTTATCTAAGACAACTTGCACTTCCGTGGGCAAGCTTGGCTTTGGTGACGCCTCCTCATTGTCGTACTCCTTTAAAATAGCCAAATTACTCTCTTTGTCCTTCTTCAATCCCTTCTTGAATTGAAGTGCTGAGAGAGCTTGGGTAGTAGGTCTGGTGGTCATCTCTGATAAGAGTCAAATTATTGCATTTTTGTTATGATTTAAATGTTGATATTTGTGTGAAAATTGTGTTTATTTGATTATTTAATCCACAAATGTCATTTCACGAGTATTTCATGTTTAAAGTGCAATTTCAGGTAAAATCATGATTTTGGAGAAGTTTGGGACAAATTTCAATGATCTAGATTGAATGAAAATAAAAAAAAACAAAGTTTCAAAATTTGAAAATCCCGCCGCCGGCAAGAAGATTATCGCCGCCGGCAAAAATCTTACAGAGAGCAAGGCGAATATCTTACCGAGAGCACGGGTTTTGGCAGATACAAATCTTGCTGCCGGCGAGACACCTTTCGCCACCAGCTAAATTCATCTCGCCGCTGGTGAGAATCACAGGAACCAAAATTTTAATTTTTCCAAAAATCTCACTGCGGCGAGAATAATGTCACCGCCGGTGAGTTTCGTTCAAAAACACATTTTTTATGTTGTTTTGTTCAAAAATTGCCCCCCAAAACCCTACATTTATATATACCATAAGATAGAGAAAGAGGCCACGATAGAGAGGAGGAGGTCTGAGACATTTTTGGAGGAGAGAAGGCAATATTGGAGAGAAAGTTTGGAGAAGCTTGAAGGATTATCACCATTGTTGCTACCAAGTGTTCATCTTCAAGAGTTTTTCATCTTTTCTCCTTAGCTTTCATTTTCTGCATTTTATTTAGATTTGTTATTCATGGATTCAATTGAGATAATGTTTGTTCTTATTTCCATTATGAACTAATTCGTTTTTGCTAAGGCTATGATGTAGTTGAATCAAGAAAATCTTATTTCTTTTGTTATTGTTATATGAGTTCATTGTTTTCAAGTTGAGTATTTATTTCCATGCTTAATGCTTTTAAATTTCTAGCCAAGATTTAGATGATTTGTTGCATTATATTGAGACCGAGAGGAGATGTGTAATGAATGCTTCTTGTGATAAATACCGTATGTTGAATACGAGTGTGAGAACTAATGCATGACGTATGTGGTTATTCTAGAAAATCAATAAATCGTAATGTGCTTGTTTGTGATTAAATCTTCATAGAAATATAGTTGGTTTTCATAGATAAGTAATTATAATATAACTCGAGAGAGAGTATTAGGTAAATTTGGGTTTTTCAACCATCACTTTTAGCTTTGATTCTCATATAACATGACTTAAAATCGGATTGAATTGATTTAGCGAAATCAAATGCCTTAGCATTTTTAATCATTTGTGAACAACATTCAATTGTATTATTTGCGTTTATTTTTAAGTTAATTTGCTCCTTAAACAATTTCAACAATTGGGTTTTCAAATAAAATTAGGATTAGTCAATTTCGGTACTTAGTAACGCCATTCCTTGTGGGTTCGATATCCGTACTTTTGTACACTTTATTACTTCAACGATTCGTACACTTGCGAAAATACGCATGAAGTTTTTGGCGCCGTTGCCGTGGAATGGTTTGATTTTATTAATATCAATACTACCTAACCTTAGTTTTAATTTGAAGTTAATTTGCTTTATCATTCTTTCATTTTTAATTTTGTTTTAAATTGAGCTTGTTGAGTTGTGTTAATTGTTTGTTCATTTAGAGTTGTTGCTGCTTGTTTGCATTATTTATTTTAGTCATTTCTTGCAATTTTTCATTTTGTTTATTTTGCTCTTTTATTTTATTTATCATAAAAAATAAAAATAAAAAGGGTAACTTTGTGTTGTTTTTGTGCTAGTTGATTTTCTGGTTGTAGGATTTTTGTATGAGACGTACAAGAAGCCTTAACCTTCTTCCATTTGATCCGGAGATTGATAGAACATATAGGCGTCTAAACTGAGAGAGAAGGCGTTCAACCTCAGCTCCTAATAGACAATCAGCCATGGATCCACCATTTGTTGAGGGAGGTGGAAATCGTAGAGCTTTGAGGGATTATGCTGCGCCTAATGTTGTTGGAACTACTTCGGGTATAAGGAGGCCAACTATTCAAGCCAATAACTTTGAGATAAAACCATCCTTTATCCAAATGGTTCAATCAAATCAGTTTGGGGGAATGTCAAAGGATGATCCAAATGCACGTATTGCTTATTTTCTAGAGGTGTGTGATCTTTACAAGATAAATGGTGTGTCTGAAGATGCTGTAAGATTGAGGGTTTTTCCTTTTTCACTTCGGGATAAAGCCAAGCAGTGACTAAACTCATTACCACCGAGATCAATTACAACATGGAATGAGTTGGTTCAGAAATTCTTGTCCAAGTTCTTTCCTCTTGCTAAGACGGCAAAATTGAGGAATGAAATCACATCTTTTACACAGTATGACCAAGAATCATTGTATGAAGCTTGGGAAAGATTCAAAGAAATGTTGAGGAAGTGCCCACATCATAGTATACCAATTTGGCTGCAAGTCTCTACATTTTATAATGGGTTGGTTTCAAACTATCGGGCAATGATTGATGCTGCTGCTGGAGGGTCTTTAATGGGAAAAACACCAGAGAATGCTCATGAGTTGTTAGAGATTATGGTAGAAAACAACAATCAGTGGCATTCAGAGCGGGTAACTGCAAAAAGACCAGCAACAATGCATGAAATTGATTCAGTGAATGCTTTGTCGGCTCAATTTGTTACTCTTTCAAGAAAGATGGATTCTTTGTCATCCAAGTTCGAATCCAAACCAATTGCACAATGTGATTTATGAGGTGGAAATCATGCTAGTATTGAGTGCCAAGTTGGAAATCCATTTGCTTCACCAAATGCTGAGCAAGCAAATTATGTTTCAAATTTCCAAAAACCTCAACATAACTGATGAGTGCTCAAAAAGCACTAAAATTACCATGATTTTATGCACATTAATTGATTAAAAATATATATATTTATATGATTTTATCATATATTTATATAAATTTATCTTTTTCGGAATCACGGGTATTTTTATTGTTTTTCAGGTATTTTGGCTTAAAAACGTAACTTAAAGACTCAAAGAGGAATACTGGAAGCAATACATCACAAATATATTAATAAATAAATGGGGAAAGGTCAACAGATATGGAAAAATTGGACAAAATGGGTCAAAAGGGTCAAAAATGTCAAAAAGGAGAAAATCGCGCCGCCGCGCCACCCAGCCGCGCCAAGCCCCGCCGCGCGCAGCACGCCCCACGTCCGCGCGCATCAGCGCGCGCCCAGTCCCAGTTCCGCGCGCGTCCGTGCGCATCTCACCTGCTCCCGCGCGCGCCCAGCTGCCCTCCGCGCGCGCCGACGCCCATTTCGCCCCATTTTTCACGTGCAGCCGCCCCATGATGTCATGATGACGTCATCAATGACCTCACCCTCCCTTCACTTCAAAACACACCTTCAAAACACACTTCTCTCTTCTTTTTTTCTCTCTTTTCTTAGATATTTAGGTTTTTTTAGTTTTTCTTAGTTTTTAGTTAATTTCTCTTAGTTTTAGAGTTCTTCCCTTTTTTGGGAAGAACTAGTTATGTTTTTGTAATTTATTAGCTTTTCGATTCAATAAATGGGAGTGCAAATTCCGCTTGGAGGTTTAACAACAACGGGAATAGCATCGAAGTTCTGTAAGGATTTTATTTTCTTTACAGTTATTTTTTATGCTTTATTCGTACATGTTATATTTAATTTTTCTGTGATTAAATTTAACTGTGTTGGCTATTTGTAAACATGATATAATAATAACGTTGTTATGCTTGCGAAATATTAAATAGGTAAAAATCTCTAAAATGAATTGATTTTATTTTTATTCAAGATTTTATATTAAGAATGTTAGAGAGAAATATATTATTTTTCATTACAAACTTAAATCTGAAAATTAGATTTTAAGGTTTAGTTATCCTATCGATTTAGAGTAGTGCTCTTTTATTTGTTGGTACAATCGCCCTTAGTTAGAGTGAAGCTCTATTTCAAAAGTTTTTATAAGAATTATTATCTGAAAATGTATTGACAACATGTTTTCGGTAGTGGTTTTAAAACTTGAAAGTTAGTACTCGGATAACTAAATTCTTAGGTTTAATTTGGACACCTTGAATAAAGTTTAAACTGTCTAACCCCACCAAAGGTGGCATTTAAATGGTTCATTTTCAATCTCTTAGAAAAAGGAATTAATTTAATTAATCAAATTAGTTATCAACCCCACCCATAGGTGTTAATTGATTTGTTTAGTTAACAAAGAATATCTAACCCCACCAAAGGTGGTATTCATATAAAAAAGAGAGAATCAATAAATATCAATTCATATCTTTAATAACCTAAATAATATGAGCAAGCATAATTAACTTAATTATTATATCCATAAATACTCCACTATTTTAACAGATAAAATTTGCATAAATGTTTATTGAATCTTTGTTTATTTTTATGGAATTAGATTAAAAACACAAAACCCAAAATATCGTGACAGGATGTTTAGGATTTAATTTCGTTTTTAAAAGTTTGAATAATAAATTAAAAACCACATACATTCCTTCCTTAGATCGACCTTGGGAGTATACTTATCATTTTCTACGAAATGATTCGTGCACTTGCGAGAGTTTTATAAATAGATAAAACCAAATGAACGGGCAGGATCGGCGATGTCGGTTCTGCCCCTATCAATAACCCACATTCGAACACTTACAATCCAGGTTGGAGAAATCATCCAAATTTGTCATGGGGAAATAACCAAGAGGGATTCAAACCGTCATCATCTTCCTACCAACCCCAAGAGAAGAAACAAACAACTTTGGAAGGAATTTTGGGAAAGTTCATTGAGGAGTCAAGAACAAATTTCAGAAATCAAGAGGCAATCAACAGGGACATCCAACACCAACTGGGGCAGCTTTCAAAGCAAATTGCAGAAAGGTCTCAAGGATCGTTGCCTAGTGACACAATAAATCCCAAAGAGCATGCAAAGGCTATGACATGGTAAAGAACTTGAATGGCAGAGGAAATCAGAGAAAAAGATGGAAGAATCTAAAGAAAAGCCATCAACATCCCAAGATGTTCAACCTTCCCCATATGCGAAATATGAGCCTTCTATCCTATATCCTCAAAGATTGAATAAGAAAAAGCTTGATAATCAATTTGATAAATTTCTGGATATTTTTAAGAAATTGCATATTAACATTCCTTTTACAGAGATGTTGGAACAAATGCCCAAGTATGCAAAATTCATGAAGGAAATTTTATCAAAGAAGAGGAAGCTGGGAGATTATGAAACAGTCATGCTAAATGAGGAGTGCAGTGCAGTTCTTCAAAGAAAACTGCCATAGAAATTGAAAGACCCAGGGAGTTTTACTATACCTTGTACTATAGGAAGTTGCAATTTTGATAAAGTCCTATGTGATTTAGGAGCAAGCATTAATTTGATGCCACTTTCTGTTTTCAGGAAACTAGGCCTGGGAGAAGTGAAGCCCACTTCAATCTCTCTACAATTAGTGGATCGATCAGTGAAATATCCTCGATGGATAATTGAGGATGTTTTAATTAAAGTTGACAAATTTATTTTCCCTGCAGATTTTGTGGTGCTTGACATGGAGGAAGATAGAGAGGTACCGTTGATATTGGGGAGACCGTTCCTTGTAACTAGAAGAACATTGATTGTTGTTCAGCAAGGAAAGCTCATTCTACGGGTGCAAGATGAACAAGTGACTTTTGATGTTTTTGAAGCAATGAAATTTCCAAGTGAGGTACATTCTTGTTTTCAAATTAACACTCTTGATAGGATAATCTCAGAAACTTTTGAGGAGAGAACTCCATTGCTACCACTAGAAGCTTGCCTTGTGAAATCTGCAACAATTGAGGAGGAAGATGAGGGAGTGAGACAATGTTCTGAATTACTGGCAGCACTTGATGAATATTTATTCAGTGATGAAACATTCAAGGAGTTGGGAACAAATGAAACTCCAACCTCAGTGGTAAAGAAGGAAGCCAACAAGATTGAGCTAAAGCCACTGCCATCCCATCTAAGGTATGCCTATCTTGAAGACTCTGAATCTTTTCATGTTATTATTAACAATTCTTTGAATGATGAAGAAGAAAACAAGCTATTCGGAGTTCTTCAGACTCACAAAGCAGCAATTGGATGAACAATGGCAGACATCAAAGGGATTAGCAACTCTGTTTGCATGCATAAAATATTGATGAATGAGGATTACAAGCCCACAATTCAGCCAAAAAGGCGCTTAAACCCAACAATGCAAAAAGTGGTCAAGGATGAGGTGATTAAGCTTTTGGATGCCGGGGTAATTTATCCGATTTTAGATAGTGCTTGGGTAAGCCCAATTCATTGTGTACCAAAGAAAGAAGGAATCACAATTGTAGAAAATGCAAACAATGAGCTTATTCCAACAAGGACAGTGACTGGGTGGAGAGTGTGTATTGATTATCGAAAGTTGAACGACGCCACCCGAAAAGATCATTTTCCTTTTCCATTTATTGATCAGATGTTGGAAATATTGGTTGGACATGCTTATTATTGTTTCCTTGATGGATATTCGGGGTATAACCAAATTGCAATTGCACCAGAGGATCAAGAGAAGACAACATTTACATGCCCTTATGGTACTTTTGCATACAAAAGGATGTCATTCGGTTTATGTAATGCACCTGCAACTTTCCAAAGATGCATGATAGCGATTTTCTCTGATATGGTTGAAAAGTTTATTGAGGTTTTTATGGATGATTTTTCTATTTTTGGCCATTCTTTTGATAATTGCTTACATAATCTCTCTTTAGTCTTGCAGCGTTGTAAAGACACAAATTTAGTGCTAAATTGAGAGAAATGTCACTTCATGGTTCAAGAAGGAATTGTTCTTGGCCATCGGATTTCAGCAAAGGGAATATAAGTGGACCATGCAAAGATGGAAGTGATCGAAAAATTACCACCTCCAACAATTGTAAAGGGCGTTAGAAGTTTCTTGGGACATGCTGGGTTTTATAGAAGATTTATTAAAGATTTTTAAAAATAACAAAACCTCTTTGCAGTTTGTTAGTTAAAAATGCACAGTTTGATTTTTCTTCTGATTGTTTGCAGGCTTTTAACCTTTTGAAGGAAAAGCTTACTTTGGCCTCTATAATTTGTGCACCGGATTGGAGTCTTCCATTTGAGGTAATGTGTGTTGCCAGTGACTATGCTATAGGTGTTGTTTTGGGCCAAAGGAAGAATAAGTTGCTGCATATGATTTATTATGCAAGCAGGACATTGACAGATGCACAACTTAATTATGCAAGAACTGAGAAAGAGCTTTTGGAAGTAGTGTTTGCATTTGATAAGTTTAGATCTTATTTAATTGGGTCTAAAATCATTGTTTATACTGATCATTCTGCTCTTAAGTATTTGCTAGCCAAGAAAGATGCCAAACCGCGATTACTAAGATGGATTCTTCTCTTGCAAGAATTTGACTTAGAAATTCGGGACAAAAAGGGGACCAAAAATTTGGTTGCTGACCATTTGTCCAGGTTGGAGGAAGATTACCTTGAGGTTGAAGGACAAATTAATGAAACATTTCCTGATAAGAAATTGCTTGCTATCTGAACGGCTCCATGGTTTGCTGATTATGCAAATTATTTGGTCAAGAAAATTTTGCCTCCTGACATGTCTTATCAACAAAGAAGGAAATTCTTTTCTGATTTGAAACAATATTTTTGGGATGAACCTTACTTGTATAAACATTGTGCAGATCAAATTATTAGAAGATGTGTGCCGGAGGAAGAAATGGAAAGCATTCTTCGTCATTGCCATTCGAAGGAAGTTGGAGGACATTTTGGTGGAACAAAAACTGCAGCAAAAATTTTGCAATCCGGATTCTATTGGCCTTCATTGTTTAAAGATGCTTTCAAGTTTGTTTCAATGTGTGATGATTGCCAAAGGAGCGGAAATATTTCACGGAGACATGAAATGCCCTTAAATAATATTTTGATAATTGATTTATTTGATGTTTGGGGTATTGATTTTATGAGGCCTTTTCCTTCATCTCATTCTAATAAATACATTCTTGTTGGTGTAGATTATGTCTCTAAATGGGTGGAAGCAGTTGCCTTGCCTACCAATGATGCTAGGGTTGTGATCAATTTTCTCAAGAAGAACATATTTTCCAGATTTGGCACACCTAGAGCAATTACAAGTGATGGGGGTAAGCATTTTTGCAATAACCAATTTGAGGTTTTGTTGCAAAAATATGGAGTAACACACCGGATAGAAACACCTTACCATCCTCAAACTAGTGGACAAGTTGAAGTGTCAAACCGAGAGTTGAAGAGGATCCTTGAAAAGACCGTAAATAACTCACGCAAGGATTGGTCAAGAAAACTAGATGATGCACTTTGGGCCTATAGGATAGCTTTCAAGACACCTATCGGCATGTCTTTATACCGATTGGTGTATGGAAAAGCTTGTCACCTTCTAGTTGAATTGGAACATCGGGCATATTGGGCAATTAAAATTCTGAATTTTTATCTTAAGGCAGCAGGTGAAAAGAGGGTGTTGCAATTGAATGAGATGGATGAAATGAGGAATTATGCTTATGAGAATGCCCGAATATACAAGGACAAAATGAAGGTTTGGCATGATAAGCACATTTTGAGGCAAAACTTTGAGGTGGGACAGAAAGTGCTACTTTATAATTCCCGTCTCAGACTTTTTCCGGGAAAGCTAAAATCTCGTTGGTCGGGACCTTTTCTAGTAACCAAGGTGTTTCCCGTCTCAGACTTTATTTAAGTTTTGGTGAATTATTAGTTAGATTTTAAATTTTGCACTTCATTTTATGATAATTTTATTTTTAATTAAATTTGCTTAATTTTATTTGTCTTCCAGGTATAAATAAATAAAAATCTTACATTCGCCGCCAGCGAAGGCAGTTTCGCCGCCGGCGGAAAGTAGATCTCGCCGCAGTGAGATTATTCTCACCGCCGGCAAGAATCGATTTAAATTGGATTTTCGCCGCGGCTGTTTTTCTTTCTTACATTGAGGACAATGTAAGGTTTTGGTTGGGGGTACGGTAAACGATAAATCTTTTCTTCACTTCATTTTTAGTAGTTTTGTTTGTGTGTTTATTTGTGTTTAATTTTGATTTTTCATTTATTTTTCTGCATTTTGATTTAATTTCTTTTATTTCTTTATTGTCTTATTTTTATTTTTTATTTTTTATTTTTTTTATTTTTCTCATTTGCATTTTACTTGTTTTAATTTGCACTTTGATGATAATAGTGTGATTGTGATAACAAGTAGCTTTTAGAAGACATTAAACTTTACTTCGGTTTAAAGAAAATTTCAAATGTTGATTTTACCTAGTTGGCGACTCTTTTGATATGTGGTATGATTTGGTTGATTAGTCTAAATGCTTAGAAAATATGTGCAAATTTTTTATGGACATTTTTGTGATCTCAACAAACTCTAGAACTCATTTGAAAACCTCTTGAGGCGAAATAATTTGGAATTGCACTGTTTAGGATATGATGTAGGCCATTTTTGGATCGATTGTGCCATTTTAAGCCTACCTTGTTATCCTTATATCACTAGTTACCTCTTTGAGCCTATTTAAATATATTGTTAGCCTTACTTTTTTTTCTTTTTGCCTTCTATAACCTACCTTTTATTGAGCCAAAATATATATATATAATTCCTACCTTATTTGTTAAGAGCACTTAATTTTGAACATAAACTTTTCAAGAGCAATTGCAGTAAGGATGAAAAATAAAATCTTCCACATATATTGGAAGAAATTGGTTGAGGGTTATGTCTTTTCAAGAGCAATTGGAGTAAGGATGGAATAAATAAAAAATCTTCCACATATATTGGAAGAAATTGGTTGGGGGTTATGTTATAAAAAAAAGGGCCTTCACATTCTAGTAAATAAAAGAGTGTTAGTGATGGATGTACTGAGGTGAAAGATTGAGGAAGAATTTTTTTTATCTTTGGAAAAATGGGTTATGATCGGAAGAAACAATTTGGGTTAAATGATGTTACTCTTTTACTTAATTGGTTGTGTTTAATCTAATAAGTGCTTTTATTTGTATTTTGACACTTCTCGTTCTTTCTTAACCAAATACCTAAGCCTAACATTACAAGCCTCATAAAGTCCTATTGATCCGAAGTGGTGTATTTTCCTTCATTAGTGGAGAGAGGTTTGAAAAGTGAGCCTATGGAGTTTGAGATTTCACCTTTTTGTTTATGGATGTTGTGCATAATAGTATCCGGGCATTATGGCTATTGGTTTGTGGTTTGATGGATGTTTAAGAGTCAATAACAAAAGTGAAATTGGCATTTGAGATTTCTTAAAGCTTAGGTGACATTTAATTATTCTATGTGTTGTGTGTTATTTACAATTTTTGAGACATTTGTGCAAATTAATTGTTGTGTGATTTTATTGTTTTGAGTTAGGATAGTTATAGGTAAGATGTTTGTGGGTATCATCACTGGAAGCCCTCACGAGACTACAACTCGTCCTACTGGGGCTGCTTAGGGGTTTAAAGGCTTATTGCATACGCTTAATGATATTTTGTAAATCGAATAAATTTTCTTTGAATTTTTCTTTTAATGTCTCCTTTGAATTTATTCATAGATCGCTTTTCTTGCTAGAGACTAGCAAGAAGCTGGTTGGGAGTTGTTGATAAGAGTCAAATTATTGCATTTTTGTTATGATTTAAATGTTGATATTTGTGTGAAAATTGTGTTTATTTGATTATTTAATCCACAAATGTCATTTCACGGGTATTTCATATTTAAAGTGCAATTTCAGGTAAAATCATGATTTTGGAGAAGTTTGGGACAAATTTCATTGATCGGGATTGAGTGAAAATAAAAAAAATAAAAAAACAAAGTTTCGAAATTTGGAAATCCTACCGCTGGCGAGAAGATTATCGCCGCCGGCGAAATTCTTACAGAGAGCACTACGAAAATCTTACCAAGAGCATGGGTTTTGGCAGATGCAAATCTCGCCACCGGAGAGAATCAGAGGAACCAAAATTTAAATTTTTCCAGAAATCTCACCGCGGCGAGAATAATGTCACCACCGGCGAGTTTCGTCCGAAAACACATTTTTTATGTTGTTTTGTTCCAAAATTGCCCCCAAAACCCTAGATCTATATATACCATAAGATAGAGAAAGAGGAGGAGATCTGAGACATTTTTGGAGGAGAGAAGGTAATATTGGAGAGAAAGTTTGTAGAAGCTTGAAGGATTATCACCATTGTTGCTACCAAGTGTTCATCTTCAAGAGTTTTTCATCTTTTCTTGTTAGCTTTCATTTTCTGCATTTTATTCATATTTGTTATTCATGGATTCAATTGAGATAATGTTTGTTCTTATTTCCATTATGAACTAATTCGTTTTTGCTAAGACTATGATGTAGTTGAATCAAGAAAATCTTATTTCTTTTGTTATTGTTATATGAGTTCATTGTTTTCAAGTTGAGTATTTATTTCCATGCTTAATGCTTTTAAATTTCTGGCCAAGATTTAGATTATTTGTTGCACTATATTGAGACCGAGAGGAGATGTGTAATGAATGCTTCTTGTGATAAATACTGTATGTTGAATGCAATTGTGAGAACTAATGCATGATGTATGTGGTTATTCTAAAAATTCCCTAAATCATAATGTGCTTGTTTGTGATTAAATCTTCATAGAAATATAGTTGGTTTTCATAGATAAGTAATTATAATATAACTCGAGAGAGAGTATTAGCTAAATTTGGGTTTTTCAACCATCGCTTTTATCTTTGATTCTCATATAACATGACTTGAAATCGGATTGAATTGATTTAGCGAAATCAAATGCCTTAGCATTTTTAATCATTTGTGAACAACATTCAATTGTATTATTTGCATTTATTTTTAAGTTAATTTGCTTCTTAAACAATTTCAACAATTGGGTTTTCAAATAAAATTAGGATTAGTCAATTTTGGTACTTAGTAACGTCATTCCTTGTGGGTTCGATATCCGTACTTTTGTACACTTTATTACTTGAATGATTCGTACACTTGCGAAAATACGCATCAATCTCTATCGGTACCACACAAGCCTTTGATCCATCCATGATGCACATGGAGTTTGAGCGTGGCACAAGGAAAGCTCTAACCTGGTCCAAGAACTTCATGCCAAATACTACCGAGAATTCATCCATAGATGCCATTGATAAGTCCACTTGGCCAGTCCAAGCACCAAGACTGACCTTAATTCCATGAGCAACTCCTTGGAAAGGTAGTGTTGTCGAGTTAACCACTTTCAGAGATCCTCTTCCATTGACAACCTTAAGGCTAAGTCTCTTTGCTTCCTCCAATGAAACAAAGTTATGAGATGGACCTATGTTAACCAAAGCTTTGGCAACCTTCCCATTGACGGTTGCATCTACGAACATTAAGCCGTTAGGGGTCTTTGGGGTGCTCTAAAATGCATCAAGTAGGCGCAAAGAACTTATCTTTGCACCTTCTTTCGTCTCACCTCCATCCTGGTCACGAGTGGAAGCAACTAAGGCACTCAATGCCTTTCTTTTTGGACATTCACGTGCCCAATGCGGTCTGTCGCATATGAAGCACGTCACACGGGGCTTCGAGGTACCACGATCCTCTCTTTCCTTCCCCTTATCTCGTGATTTAAATGAGGAGCCTTCTTTATGATTTTTGGAACCCTAACTTTTGGCATGGCCTCCCCCACTCTTTCCTCCACCAACTTCCTATTTGTGGCCTTTGAGCTCTCTTTGTTTATGGAGTAGTCAATAAAGCTCTTTGCAACCGCAATGGCCGAAGACAAGTCTTGAATACCACGTCGCTCGAGTTCAAGGTTAGCCCACGATTGACGACCATCCATGAACAAGAATAAAGTGTCCTTGTCTGAAGTGTCAAGAACTTCTAGCAGCAAGGTTATGAACTCCTTCACATAGTCGATTATGGTACATGGCGGCAGTTTGGATCTTGCTGGCATAGTCTGTTATGTAGTAGCCTCAAAATATTGTTCAAGCCCCCATAGGAAGTTCTCAACTTCCCTAGCATTCCTAGCACCATTGAAGGTCTTTGGCTTGGGAACATCCACCTTCTTGGCCTCAATTATGGTGGTTGTACTAGTTCACGTGGCCATAGCCCACTTACAAAGAGCTAGATCACCTCCCATATCCTCCATTCTAAGTAACACATTAGCAACTTCTCTTTGGACTAGATCTCGTACCTTGGCAAGTTCGGCCTTTAAGCCATCAGTCTCTTGCCTTAACCCATCATCTAGCTCGTTGAGGGACATCGTGACTGCTGTATGGATCTCCACATCCTCGACCTCCAAGCCATTGCAATGTTCCTCCAAGTTGTCCACCCGGTCAAACAGCTCCCCTAAGTTGTCCTGCACACTCCCAACACGTGCTTCTAAGCTAGAAAGCATGTCTTTCGACTTGGCTCGAGACTACTTTGGGGGTTTCCAAACTTCCTCACGGCCACGTTCCATTGGTGGAACATCCACACTTGGTGTAGCTGGGGCATTGTTTTTCATTATGCCAAGGATGGTAATGCTTCAAACTCCATGTGCATCATGGATGGAACAAAGGCTTGTGTGGTGCCGACGGAGAGGACCACCATACCTACTACCCAAGCTTTCTCAGCACTTCAATTCAAGAAGGGATTGAAGAGGGACGAAGAGAGTTACTTGGCCATATTAAAGGAATATGATGAGGAGGAGGCATCACCAAAGCCAAGCTTACTGACGGAAGTGTAAGTTGTCTTAGATAAGTTCGATGATGTGATGCCTGAGGCATTGCTCAGACGGTTACCTCCAAGGAGGGAGGTGGACCACAAAATTGAGTTGGATCTTGATAGAAGACCACCAACAATGAGCCCTTATCAGGTGAAAAAATCAAAGTCGCTTAACGGAAGCGTGGTGGTTGAACCGCCAAGTCGAAAGGTGGAGTTGTCAACCTTGAGTAGACCCATTAGTCCCTTGCTGGAAAGGATCAAAGAAGGGGTAGAGCATGATGCCCTAGCTCAAAACCTCCTTGCCCTCATCAAGGAAGGAAAGACAAGGCGATTTTGGCTGAGTGACGGACTACTCTACGCCAAGTAGAATCGCATCTTTGTGCCAAAGTGGGGCAACTTGAGGAAGGAGCTGATCAAGGAGTGCCACGATTCACTGTGGGCTGGACACCCAGGAATGAAGCGCACCCTTGCCTTAATCAAGTCTATTTACTCTTGCCTCAACTATGAGATGATGTTGAAGCCTATGTGAGGACTTGTCTAGTATGCCAACAGGACAAGACAGAGAATCATGCACCCAAAGGTTTGCTAGAGCCGCTGCCTATTCTAGAGAGACCATGAGAGAGTGTCTCAATGGATTTCATCACTTGCTTGCCAAAATCAGAGGGCTTTGGCAGCATCATTGTAGTTATTGATCGCTTCAACAAGTATGCAACATTCATACCTACCTCAGCAGATTGTACTACGGATGAGATGGCACGCTTGTTCCTCAAGCACATTGTTATGCATTGAGGAATTCCATCCAACATCGTGAGTGATCGAGACCCACGATTTACTGGAAAGTTTTGGATGAAATTGTTCAAGTTGTTGGGATCAGACTTGAACTTCTCCACAAGCTTTCATCCACAAAGCGATGGACAAACGGAACGTGCCAACGCATTGCTGGAGCTCTACCTTAGGCACTTTATTGGTGCTAACCAACATGATTGGGCTAAGTTGCTGGATGTATCCCAATTCTCTTATAACCTACAAAGAAGTGAGTCCACTACAAAGAGTCCTTTCGAGATCATCATGGGACAGCAACACATGACCCCTCATGCTTTGTCTACAAGTTATGAAGGGAAGAGTCCTGCTGCCTTTAAATTTGCCAAGGCATGGCATTAGCAGCTGAGTTAGGCCGAACCTATTTAAATAAGGCGTCTAAAAAGATGAAGAAGTGGGCTGACAAGAAGAAAAGGATGGTAGAATTTCAGGAAGGAGATATGGTCATTGTCAAACTATTGCTCCAACAGTTCAAGTCCTTGTGGAAGGTTCACAAGGGGTTGGTACGAAAGTATGAAGGGTCATTTTCAATCCTCAAGCAGGTCGGTATTGGTATCCTACAAACTACAACTCCCTCTAAAGCTTAAAATCTATCATGTTTTTCATGTAAGCATGTTGAAGCCTTATCATGGAGACGAAGACGACATAAGTCGGGGAGAATCAAAAAGGGCACCCACCGCAATAGTAACCTCCTTCGATAGAGGAATGGACTCTATCTTGGCAGATCACCTAATTCGGCTAAGGGGAGTACCAAGTTATCGGGAATACTTGGTGAAATGGAAGAATGCCCCAGACATAGAGGCAAGTTGGGGACCTGAAGACTCTTTGTGGCAATTCAAAGATGACATAGAGAGGTTTAAGCTTGAAGGCACGATGAGGGCGTCGCGAACTTGAGTGGGGGAAGGTGTTATATCCCGCTCAAAATGTCCCTTAAAATCCAAAGAAATTGTGCTTGCCTAAAGAATCTAGACTTTTTTACATAGGAAAGTTCTAGAGTGGCCTAGAGATGTCTAGAAGGAGATAGAGTTGGATGGACTCAACTCAAACCTTGAAGACTCTAGAATGTTCTAGAGTACGTTGGAAGGTGCTGGAATATTCTAGAACGTGCTGGATGGTTCATGAAGGATGTAGAAGTCTCTAGAAGCTTAGGGAACATCCTAGAACTAGCATGAAGGAACTAGATACTCCTAGAAGACTCTAGAGTTAGCTAGAAGGTCCTAGAACCTTGTAACATGTTGTAGATAAAATTAGAACATTCTTGTAAATTCTAGACTTAGAAGGATATAGAAAGTTGTGGCATAGCCTTAAGCTTGGAGTCACACTATAAATAGACCTATTGGTCTTCATTTGTATTCATCCTTGGAAATCTTGGAAAATCTTAGGAAATCTTGGAAAATTGTAATATAATCTCTCTCTAGAGCAATACAAGGCATTCTTTACAAACTCTCTCTCTAGTTCTAGCTTTGCTCTTGTCCTCTAAATCTCTAAGTCTCTTTCTAGTCTCTTTGGAGAGTTTCGTTCGGATGAAAGGTAGACTTAGTGCAACGGACCATGCTAAGTGCCGCACGATCGCTATTTAAAATTTAAGGTCGTGACAAGTAGCTTACCTTAAAGAAAGAAAGTTATAATAAATGTTATAAATTGTGCACGATTCAAGATAATCATGATATATATATAAAAATTTTACAAGAATATGTGTTAATTACATCAGAAATACACAAGTGTCAAAAAAGTTAAAATAGAAAAAAATAAAAGCTAAATTAAAATGCGACCAAAAGGTTTGTCACGACTTGAGGTCATACCAAAGAGGAGTCAACTTAGTGGTTCTTATACAAATAATGGTCAAGGCTCGAACACTATATGACACCTAACAATAGGTCTGCTCAAACACTCATATTTCTACATTATCATTTCAGCACTACATTATTCATTTTAGACGTTGAACCAACTGGCCAATCAAAGCATACACTACATTATTAACAGTTCAGCACTAAAACCTTCGGAAGACAGGACAAGTAATAGATCATGCACCAACACAAGACAAAATCTTACCCCTTGTTGTTCGGTATTCTCTTGGCCACACAAAGTTGGCATGAATTTCTTTTCTTAATCATGACCCCCTTGATGTAAAAGATTGACATTGGAAGTTCTAAATTATGGATCCCAATAGATTATTTTTAAAAATTATTAATTTTAAATTTAAAACAAACAAACATGCAATCGCATATAAACAATAAATACAAAAATAAATAAAAACATCACGATTTTTAAGTGGACATAACTAGACTATAACAATAATCTATAAAGAAAATCATCGGTACTCAGACCACCTAATTTATTTACTATGAAAAATAATGTTCAATACAAAATAGATTTTAAACTATTTCATAGATAAAACCCTAATACTCTAATAACGATCTTTTGCTCTTTTTTACAATCTTCGAAGGTAGCATGCTTGATTCGGCCTAATGCCTTGATAAATTCATGTCACACGAACTATCGAATACATAAACCTTAACATCTAAAAAGTTAACACAAATTAAACAAATACAAAATGTGTTCTAAAAGGGATTTAACATGAAACAAATAAATCACATCAATTAACAAATCCTAGAACAATTATACTAAACACAAATTCAATAAAAATAACTTCTTTAAAATATAATAATTAAATCAATTAATCATGATCAATCACACAAGATTATTTTATACAAGCATGTAAAAATCTAAGCAAGAATAAACTATATGAATATAAAAATATAGAACAAATTGCCTAAAATATGAGAGTGCTGAACCAAATAATCGAATACTGATATGAAAGGGTCTTTGATATGCAAAGGGACAAGTATAATTTACTTTGAAGTGCCGCTCAATTCCTTGCTGGATACCTCTAGATCACAAGAATTTTTTCATATTTGTTGATTAGCCTAATGTTATGAAGGTTTCGTAGATGGACAGAACTGGCATCGCCGATCCTGCCGATTATTTAGTTTTATATTTATAAAACTCTCACAAGTGCACGAATCATTTTGTAGAAAATGATAAGTATACTCCCAAGGTCAATCTAAGGAAGGAATGTATATGGTTTTTAATTTATTATTCAAACTTTTAAGAACGAAATTAAATCCTATACATCCTGTCACGATATTTGGGTTTTTGTGTTTTTTTTACCTAATAACATAAAAACAAACATAGATACAGATTCAATAAATATTGATGCAAATTTTATCTTTTATAATAGTGGAGTATTTATGGATATAATACTCCACTATTATAATCTATCTTTTTTCATCAAAAAATAAGAGTGTTACTGCATATCACATTTTAAAAAATAAGTTATTAATTGGGGTGGCAACTTTAAACTGTTAAAGTTTTGAAATCGTGTATCAAAACGACTATTATAGTATATCAAAGGGAACGTCGTTTCAATTTCTAATAATGCAACAATGAATTAGTTCTGTTCTCAACGTTTTTGAACCAAAATTCCATTGTTTACAAAACTTACCGATCTCATAAAATTTGGTCGAACCATATTGTATTGTTTTGGGTTCTTGTTCATTAGGGTTCTAATAAAATCATCTTAGGCACATTATTGGCAATTCAATCGTTCATATTTCTTTGAGTTCCTATGTCGTTCGCCCAAAGGATACGCGTCAATGAGAAACAGAGCCTTGGTTGTTGAAAATCGGTTATCTATGTTCATCTATCCGTTTTTGAATTTTAGGTTTTAAAAAATTATTATTTAATTGTTTTCTGCATTCTTGATTGGAGACTCACAAAAAAAAAATTTAATCCTTCATGTCATTCATTTTCTTTCAATTTTGTTTTCTTTGTTTTCATCTTTCGATTTCCTTTTTTAGTTTTCATTAAATTCTTTGTATATTTTTTTTGTTCTTTTAATCTATCTTTTTTCTTCAAAAACAAATAAGAGTGTTACTGCATATCACATTTTAAAAAAGAAGTTATAAATTGGGGTGGCAACTTTAAACTGTTAAAGTTTTGAAATCGTGTATCGAAACGACTATTATAGTATATCAAAGGGAACATCGTTTCAATTGCTAATAATGCAACAAAGAATTAGTTATGTTCTCAACGTTTTTGAACCAAAAATCCATTGTTTAACAAACTTACCGATGTCATAAAATTTGGTCGAACCATATTGCATTGTTTTGGGTTCTTGTTCTTTAGGGTTCTAATTAAATCCTCTTAGACACATTCTTTGCAATTCAATCGTTCATATTTCTTTTATTTCTTTTGTTGTTCGCCCAAAGGATACACATCATTGAGAAACAGAGCCTTGGCTATTGAAAACAAGTTATCTATCTTCATCTATACCTTTTTGTATTTTAGATTTAAAAAAATTATTATTTAATTGTTTTGTGCATTCTTGAGTGAAAACTCAAAATAAAAAGAAAAAAATTTAATCCTTCATATCATGCGTTTTCTTTCAATTTTGTTTTCAATTTTTTCATCTTTAGATTTCCTTTTGTAGTTTTCATTAAATTCTTCATATATTTTTTTGGTTCTTTTAATCTATCTTTTTTCTTCAAAGAAAATAAGAGTGTTACTGCATATCACATTTTAAAAAAGAAGTTATTAATTGGGGTGGCAACTTTAAACTGTTAAAGTTTTGAAATCGTGTATCAAAACGACTATTATAGTATATCAAAGGGAACGTCGTTTCAATTTCTAATAATGCAACAATGAATTAGTTCTGTTCTCAACGTTTTTGAACCAAAATTCCATTGTTTACAAAACTTACCGATGTCATAAAATTTGGTCGAACCATATTGTATTGTTTTGGGTTCTTGTTCATTAGGGTTCTAATAAAATCATCTTAGGCACATTATTGGCAATTCAATCGTTCATATTTCTTTGCGTTCCTATGTTGTTCGCCCAAAGGATACGCGTCAATGAGAAACAGAGCCTTGGTTGTTGAAAATCGGTTATGTATGTTCATCTATCCGTTTTTGAATTTTAGGTTTTAAAAAATTATTATTTAATTTTTTTCTGCATTCTTGATTGGAGACTCACAATAAAAAGAAAAAAAATTAATCCTTCATGTCATTCATTTTCTTTCAATTTTGTTTTCAATTTTTTCATCTTTGGATTTCCTTTTTTAGTTTTCATTAAATTCTTCATATATTTTTTTTGTTCTTTTAATCTATCTTTTTTCATCAAAAATATAAGAGTGTTACTGCATATCACATTTTAAAAAAGAAGTTATTAATTCGGGTGGCAACTTTAAACTGTTAAAGTTTTGAAATCGTGTATCAAAACGACTATTATAGTATATCAAAGGGAACGTCGTTTCAATTTCTAATAATGCAACAATGAATTAGTTCTGTTCTCAACGTTTTTGAACCAAAATTCCATTGTTTACAAAACTTACCGATGTCATAAAATTTGGTCGAACCATATTGTATTGTTTTGGGTTCTTGTTCATTAGGGTTCAAATAAAATCATCTTAGGCACATTATTGGCAATTCAATCGTTCATATTTCTTTGAGTTCCTATGTTGTTCGCCCAAAGGATACGCGTCAATGAGAAACAGAGCCTTGGTTGTTGAAAATCGGTTATCTATGTTCATCTATCCGTTTTTGAATTTTAGGTTTTAAAAAATTATTATTTAATTGTTTTCTGCATTCTTGATTGGAGACTCACAAAACAAAATAATTTAATCCTTCATGTCATTCATTTTCTTTCAATTTTGTTTTCCTTGTTTTCATCTTTCGATTTCCTTTTTTAGTTTTCATTAAATTCTTCATATATTTTTTTTGTTCTTTTAATCTATCTTTTTTCATCAAAAAAATAAGAGTGTTACTGCATATCACATTTTAAAAAAGAAGTTATTAATTGGGGTGGCAACTTTAAACTGTTAAAGTTTTGAAATCGTGTATCAAAACGACTATTATAGTATATCAAAGGGAACGTTGTTTCAATTTCTAATAATGCAACAATGAATTAGTTCTGTTCTCAACGTTTTTGAACCAAAATTCCATTGTTTACAAAACTTACCGATGTCATAAAATTTGGTCGAACCATATTGTATTGTTTTGGGTTCTTGTTCATTAGGGTTCTAATAAAATCATCTTAGGCACATTATTGGCAATTCAATCGTTCATATTTCTTTGCGTTCCTATGTTGTTCGCCCAAAGGATACGTGTCAATGAGAAACAAAGCCTTGGTTGTTGAAAATCGGTTATGTATGTTCATCTATCCGTTTTTGAATTTTAGGTTTTAAAAAATTATTATTTAATTGTTTTCTGCATTCTTGATTGGAGACTCACAATAAAAAGAAAAAAAATTAATCCTTCATGTCATTCATTTTCTTTCAATTTTGTTTTCAATTTTTTCATCTTTGGATTTCCTTTTTTAGTTTTCATTAAATTCTTTGTATATTTTTTTTGTTCTTTTAATATATCTTTTTTCATCAAAAAAATAAGAGTGTTACTGCATATCACATTTTAAAAAAGTAGTTATTAATTGGGGTGGCAACTTTAAACTGTTAAAGTTTTGAAATCGTGTATCGAAACGACTATTATAGTATATCAAAGGGAAATTCGTTTCAATTTCTAATAATGCAACAATGAATTATTTCTGTTTTCAACGTTTTTGAACCAAAATTCCATTGTTTACAAAACTTACCGATGTCATAAATTTTGGTCGAACCATATTGCATTGATTTGGGTTCTTGTACTTTAGGGTTCTAATAAAATCATCTTAGGCATTTTATTTGCAATTCAATCGTTCATATTTCTTTGAGTTCCAATGTTGTTCGCCCAAAGGATATGCGTCAATGAGAAACAGAGCCTTGGTTGTTGAAAATCGGTTATCTCTCTTCATCTATCCGTTTTTGAATTTTAGATTTATAAAAATTATTGTTTAATTATTTTTTGCATTCTTGATGAAATCTCACAATAAAAAAAAAATTAATCCTTCATGTCATGCGTTTTCTTTCAATTTTGTTTTCAATTTTTTCATCTTTGGATTTCCTTTTTTAGTTTTCATTAAATTCTTCATATATTTTTTTTGTTCTTTTAATCTATCTTTTTTCATCAAAAAAATAAGAGTGTTACTACATATCACATTTTAAAAAAGAAGTTATTAATTGGGGTGGCAACTTTAAACTGTTAAAGTTTTGAAATCGTGTATCAAAACGACTATTATAGTATATCAAAGGGAACGTCGTTTCAATTTCTAATAATGCAACAATGAATTAGTTCTGTTCTCAACGTTTTTGAACCAAAATTCCATTGTTTACAAAACTTACCGATCTCATAAAATTTGGTCGAACCATATTGTATTGTTTTGGGTTCTTGTTCATTAGGGTTCTAATAAAATCATCTTAGGCACATTATTGGCAATTCAATCGTTCATATTTCTTTGCGTTCCTATGTTGTTCGCCCAAAGGATACGCGTCAATGAGAAACAGAGCCTTGGTTGTTGAAAATCGGTTATGTATGTTCATCTATCCGTTTTTGAATTTTAGGTTTTAAAAAATTATTATTTAATTGTTTTCTGCATTCTTGATTGGAGACTCACAATAAAAAGAAAAAAAATTAATCCTTCATGTCATTCATTTTCTTTCAATTTTGTTTTCAATAATTATGTTTGCTCATATTATTTAGGTTATTAAAGATATAAATTGATATTTATTGATTATCTCTTTTTTATATGAATAACACCTTTGGTGGGGTTAGATGTTCTTAGTTAACTAAACAAATCAATTAACACATATGGGTGGGGTTGATAACTAATTTGGTTAATTAAATTAATTTCTTTTTCTAAGAGATTGAAAATGAACCATTTAAATGTCACCTTTGGTGGGATTAGACAGTTTAAACTTTATTCAAGGTGTCCAAATTAAACCTAAGAATTTAATTATCCGAGTACTAACTTTTAAGTTTTAAAACCACTGCTGAAAACATGTTGTCAATACATTTTTAGATAATAATTCTTATAAAAACTTTTGAAATAGAGCTTCACTCTAACTACTGGACGATTATACCAACAAATAAAATAGCACTACTCTAAATCAGACCGGATAACTAAACCTTAAAATCTAATTTTCAGATTTAAGTTTGTAATGAAAAATAATATATTTCTATCTAACATTTTTAATATAAAATCTTGAATAAAAATAAAATCAATTCATTTTAGAGATTTTTACCTATTTAATATTTTGCAAACATAACAACGTTATTATTATATCATGTTTACAAACAGCCAACAAAGTTAAATTTAATCATAGACAAATTAAATATACCATGTAAGAATAAAACATAAAAAATAACTGTAAAGAAAATAAAATCCTTATAATACTTCGATGTTATTCCCGTTGTTGGAAAACCTCCAAACGGAATTTACACTCCCATTTATTGAATCAAAAAGCAAATAAATTACAAAAACATAACTAGTTCTTCTCAAAAAGAAAAGAACTCTAAAACTAAGAAAAACTAACTAAGAAAAACTAAAAACTAAGAAAGAAACTAAGAAAAGCTTAAAAACTAAGAAATGAGATAAAGAAAGAGAAGAGAAGATGTGTTTTGAGGTGTGTTTAGAAGTGAAGAAAAATGGGTATTTATAGGTGAGGATAGAGAGAAAAAATGGGTGAAAAAATGTTAAAACATGTTGGAAACGCGGAGTGATGATTGCTGACATCATTGATGATGTCAGCATGATGTGAGGGCAGTTGCACACGAAAATGGGGCGAGATGGTAGCGGCGCACGTGGAAGGCACCAATGGCGCGCACAGGTGCGCACAGGAGTGGGGAGCTGCGCACGCGGTCTGGGCGTGCTGGCGTGGCTGGGTGCTGGCGGCGCGGGTTGGGCAGCTCCGTGCACATTTTTCTCCTTTTTGACCCATTTTGTCCAATTTTTTCATATTTGTTGACCTTTTCTCATTTATTTATTAATATATTTGTGATGTATTGCTTCCAGTATTCTTCTTTGAGTCTTTAAGTTACGTTTTTAAACGAAAATACCTGAAAAATAATAAAAATACCCGTGATTCCGAAAAGACAAATTTATATAAATATATGATAAAATATATAAATATATATTTTTTAATCAATTAATGTGCATAAAATCATGATAATTTTAGTACTTTTTGAGCAATTATCATTGGGATGTTACTCGATTTAAAGAGATGCAGAAATTAAAAAAAAAAACAAGAAAGATGTTTCCAAAACCACATTTTAGACTCACATTCACATCCATCCGAAAGCGCCCTACATGCATTCAACTTCCACTTTCTCCGTACATCTGTAAACAACATGTTATGCGAATGTTCAAATTATTATAACAATATCAAGCAAATGATTTACGTAAATAACACATGCAAGATCGACCAAGCCTTATTTTTTCTTGGATTTTTCTAGCCTTGTTGAATTACTAACCACAACAGGAATCATAAAAGAAAATACTATGGTAGAGTTTATAAGAATTATGAGTCTCTCCTCTCCACCTATTGACTTAACCTTTTGGGAATTGGGCAGCCATGATCCTTATTTAGAATGTCTATATAATAGTAATAAAACCACTCCACACTATTCTGAAAGTTCCAAAGTGTAAGTAGTTACACAATTTTCACACAATCACTTCTAACAGCAAAGATATGATGGGCATACTTAATCAAGACAAGCACTGCATGCATTTGAATTAAACAAGAAAAGGTAGACAACCAGTCATTAAATTGCACAGGAAAAAGTAAATAACAAGAATGAGGTGAACATACCTAATGGTCAAGTCCATGGCCGTGATCATCATGGCCGTGATCATCATGGCCATGACCCTCCCAAGGATGTCTCCAACCCTAGCAGAATTAGCAAATAAAAAATTAAATAGAAAAACATATTAAAGTTGATGGAACCAAGAGACAAAAGCATACTTACCAAGACTACAGGACCATCTTGTTTTGCCCTGTAAAGTACCCAAAACCTGAGACATCGTCAAAACCACAACAAACTTCATGAGCGTCAAGAACATACCAACCCAATCCAAAACAAAAAGGAAATGATATAGAGTATTAAACTTGAAAAATTCATTAACAAATTTAATACGATAACCCTTCCCACGGTTCTTCACTATTAGCCTATTAATATTCAACTAAGGTTCACTCACTTAGAGGTAGAATTGGATTGGAAACTTATCTTAAGTGCATCAATGTTGTAAAACAAACTAATAAGTAAACTGCGTGGACCAATCTATTCTGGCTCTCCAAAACCAACATATTTATTTCAGCTCAAAGTACACGCATTCAGTACCACAAAACAAAAGGATCAACTTTTCCTAATTAAGCAAGCCAAAAAAAAAAGGCTCTATTGTTATAGGAATATAAATATAAAATAAAATTTCCACCTGATGATTAGCATTTAACTAGCTGATCGTGAATAGAATTTACCAGTATCGGAGCCTAGCAAAACGATGCCGTTTGACAGGAAAAGAACTCTTGAGAACAGCATTGGACTTACCGAAAAAAAAAACGGAGAAAGGTAAACAGATCTGAGATAACAAAGACCTTCGATTCCGAGTTGAGAAGATAAATTGCCGAATTTAATTATTAAAAAATGCAAATTTGATGTGCAGATTCTGCCAAATAGAATATTAGTATTGAGAATCGAATAAAATATGAGAAACAGGACAGAGATTGAAAGAAGACGAACAATTAGTGAGAAAGAGGTTCAGTGATGAGAGTTACCACATAATAGCACACATCCCCTTGCCGGTGAGAACATGCCATCGCTTTGGCTGATGCAAAGTCATGCCCTTGAATGTGGTGCTGTCTCCATATCCTCCTCCATGGCTCACACTCTCTGCGTCTCTCTCTCTGTGTCTTTCTCTCTCTCGCGATGAAAACGGCCTAGACTACCAGAACTGCGAGTGTTCGGCGCACTGTAACCGTTGGATATCAAAATAATCACCGTATATCAAGGTTGCACAAATTCGGTTACTTCTATTGCCGCACTGAATCAATCTGTCATTTGGGCTCTAGCCCATTTCTCATGAGAGAAAGTTCATAATTTATAGAGTTTTTTGTACTTATATCTCATATATCTAATTAAATGTATACCCGCCGTTGTATATCAAAATAATCATCGTATATCAAGATTGTACAAATTTGGATATTTCTATTACCGCACAGAATCATTCTAGGGCTCGAGCCCATTTCTTACGAGAGAAAGTTCATAAATCATAGTGGATTATATAACTAAATATATACACTAAAATATTCTTAATATTTAAAATAATAAAAAAATAATAATAATATTTGTAATATCTTCTCGTACATCTAACACTTTTTCTTCGAATTAAAAAACCTTTCTTTATCTCCACTACAACCTTCAATCCTATTTTTAAATTATATAACCATATATTTTATTTAATTTAAAATAAAGAACTTAAACACTCAAATACCAAAGATTAAAGAATTGAAAGAGATACATTACAATTTTTGCAATTGTTTTTGCAAAATCATATGTTCAGTAAACCAGGTTGTATATAATAAAAATGTTCAATAACCTCCGTGGACCATATAACAAAATTATTTTAGCATTCTAATGAACACTTTTAACATGTTCAAGCATATCTGCCGAACATTCTTAACATGTTGAAACATCTATGTCCAATATTTTTAACATGTTCAAACATCTATGTCAAACATTTTTAACATGCTTGAACATATATATCAAATATTTTTAAAATATTCGAACACCTATGTGGAATATTTTTAACATGTTTAAACACTCTTAAGAATGTGTTGAAAATGTTCAAACACCTTTGCCGAATTGTCGTGTTAACCTATAGATATGTATTTATCTAAAGTCGCTTTCTTCTTTTCTCGGTCATCGATTTTATATAGAATAAAATCTTTTTCTTTTGTTAAGACATTTAAATCTAAGTCATTCATTTTTATGATGTCTTTGTAACAATCACATTCACAAACATCATCTTTATGTTTGTCGTTTTCTGTTTCAAAAGTGGATGATGACTCATAGATGTAATGGTGCTCTTCTTCTTCAAATTCATCATTTAAGATGATCTCTGCGATTTGCCTTTTGAGCTTGTCATCTATTTCAAGTTCATTTATTTTCTTTTGCTTTCTACAGCTGGAGCTGTAGTGACCTTTTTGTCCGCAAGTGTAGCAAACAGGGTCCCCTTTGATTTTAGTTGGTGTGGCTCTTCTGGTTTTACTTGAGTGAATAGGCTTATTGGACCACTTTATTTTAGGTGCCTTCCATCTATTGATAGAATACCTTTTAAGCTGTTCTTTTCTATTTGTCTTCTTGTGAGAAGATTCTTTGAGCATATTTGTGTAGCATGTTGATAGAAATCTCCTAGGGCTTGTTTGTTCTGGAATTTCTCTTTACTCATTTGTCATTGGAGTTTCAGATCATTGCAAAGTTGTAACCTTGGTCGACTATTTCTGCTATAAGTTCTCCATATGTGTAAAGTTCATATGGAATTTTACCTCCATGCTTTGCACGAAAGTAAGAAAGGATTTTATCTGCAAATAATGTTGGACCATCAATATTCCATTCTTGGAGTTGATTTTTGATGTAGTTGGGACTTTGTTGCAATGGTTCCTCGATCTGTAAATTGATTGGGAACCTTCTAGGGTAATATGGTTTAGAGTGATAAACCGGTTACCAGTTTATTGACTTCTAAGTTGCTATTACCATTCACTTGATTTAGTACTTTTAGTACTTCTTCAACTTCTGCATCATACATAGTGTTAATATCTTGTTCTTCCATCATTTTAATGGAGTGAGTCTTATCTTTTGATTATAATTTGGAGATTCATTCATATATTTCTTTTAAGAATTCTTTGTGGTTAGTTTCTTAAAACCTGATAAATCTAGAAAAGGTTTAAAGAAAGAAGATTTTACTACACCTTTAAGGTGTGCTTTAGATGATGAGAGTAAGGTTTCTATACTTACTACAAGTATGGCCTTTTCTATTCTAGTAAGCTGGCTACCAACTGTTTGTAAATACAAATTGGTGTAATTAGCTTGTTCAAGAACTTGGTTTACTAAACAATCAGTGGCTGGATAATTGGGGTTTATTGAGCCTTTTTTGTATGGAATAGTTAAACAAGAATCAGTAATTTTAACTATAGTTTCTAGTGGATGGATGGCCATAACCTTATGACCAGAAGCTGTACCGAACTACTCATAAACCTTTTCAAGGTTTTGTACATCAGGAATTGTTATGTCCATATTAGAAGCATATTCTTTAATAAAATAAAAGAAGTCTAAATTGATTTCATGTTCTTCTTTTCTACTAACTTTAAGAATGCCTTGTACTTGTTGTAGAGCTTTTCTTGTTCATCTCTTTTAAGAGAATAAAATATCTTTCTTTTCTGCGTATTAGTAGGGTCTTCAAACATTTGTAGGATCATGTCACTAAAGGAAAGTTTTTTAACTTCCATCATAAATATGTTTGAGAAGCGAGATGGTTGCTCTAGACTCATATCCGAGAGAGTTAGGCTAGATGGGGTACTGCCTATAAGGCTATCATCTGTTCTTTTATATATTGGTTTACTAATTCCAAAAGGGAGATTAGTGACTCCTTTGAACTCATGTTTGGATCTATTTAAGACCAAAAGTACTAGTTCAGATGATAAAGATAAACTGGGTGTAGAGACTCTAGAGGTGTAGGTAATTGAAGAAGGTCTAGAGTTTAGCTTGATTTTTCTTAAAGAATCAAAGCTAATGTCTACTGATCCATCTACATCCTCAATGATTTTATTAAGTTCTATGTTTTTGGGAATAATAGTAGGTTGGTCTTGGGTTAAAGACCATGACTCTAGAAGAGTTATCTGATCCTATGATACCGTTTGAGGTACTACTAGTCTGGATTTTACCAGATTGGTTTGGAATAGGATTGTTTCACCTCTCTTGTCTTGTATAAAAGACTTTAAATTTATATAAGGACAAATGGTATTCATTATTTTAAAATATACTATGTAAATAAGAGTTATATTGATGGTTTCTTCTTCAATGTCAAAACCATGTGTTTTAATATCGATCTTTAAGGCCCTTTGAACATTTGTTTCTTTTATGTGTACAAAAAAGTTTGGGAAACAGTTAAAATAGATTGGACTAGAACATATGGAAATTTCAACAACTATGAGTAAGGAATTAGAGAACTTTTTATGACTCGTGTCTTGTACATATAAGAAAACAGAATTATTTAGTTCATCCCTTGTAAGGGGTTTTACTACTATCTGGACTAAACCAATGTGTAAATAATTATATTTTTCTTTATATGAGTCTATTACACTATGAGATAATAAACTAATATCTATTATTTCCCATGTAAGAGGAAGTGTTTCTTTTACTGTTTTTATAATATAATCAGATTTGAAAACAAAACTACCTTTATTATATACTAATGATGTTCCGTATTTAGGAACGCTCCAATTTTGAAGGTGTTTTTCAACATCTTCTATTCTTATTACTTATTTATTTTTAGATCTAGCCGAGTTAGAATTATTACCTTGGCTAGAGGAACTTGAAGATCTAGAGAACAAAGATCTGGCTGCTCTTTCCATTTGAGAAGATATGTTGTAATTAAGAGTTACTGTGTCAGGTTACTGTGCGTCAAAGGCTACCTCTTCTGGGTCTTATTACAGATGTCACCACGATTGACCTTAATTACTAAGAATTCTTCTCTTAAGAGAGAATAGCGAGATGTTTATAATTAGATCTGTAAGTTAACCTAGTTGGCTCTGATACCAAGATGGCAGCCATTGCCATTGTCTCACGATTCATTGGCCAGTTACAAACTTGGTGGAACAACTATCTCCAATAACCACAATGAGATGAAATTCTCAATGTTGTTAAAGAAAAAGCCAGAGAAAATGAAGAACCTTATAGGGTTGAAGACGTAGTTATTACACTGATCATTACTATTTGTTTACATTTTATGGGTACAACCAGGATGCAAATGGATCGAAGTCATGAGCAGTTAATAAACTTAAGATGTCCAACATTATCACATTTTAAGTGATATAAGGATATCTTTCTTTCCAAAGTTTTAACAATAGATGATTGTAATAGCAAATTCTAGAAAGAAAAGTTCATTTTAGGACTTCTAACATTATTTGCGGATAAAATCTATTCTTACTTTCGTACAAAGCATGGAGGTATAATTCCATATGAACTCTACACATATGGAGAACTTATAGTAGAAGTAGTTGATCAATGTTTACAACTTTGTAATAATCTGAAACTCCAACAGCAAATGAGTAAAGAGAAACTCTAGAACAAACACGTCCTAGGAGATTTCTGTCAACAGTATGGCTTCATAAATATGCTCAAAGAATCTTTTCACAAGAAGATAAATAGAAAAGAACAACCTAAAAATTGGAAGGCACCTAAAAGAAAGTGGTCTAATAGGCCTATTCACTCAAGTAAAGCCAGAAGAGCCACACCAACTAAAATCAAAGGGGACCCTGTTTGCTACACTTGCGGACAAAAAGGTCATTATAGCTCCAACTGTAGAAAGTAAAAGAAAATAAATGAGCTTGAAATAGATGACAAGCTTAAAAAGTAGTTCATAGAAATAATCTTAAATGATGAATCTGAAGAAGAAGAGCACGATTACATCTATGAGTCATCATCTACTTATGAAATAGAAAACGACAAACAAAAAGATGATGATTGTGAATGTGATTATTACAAAGCCATCACAAAAATGAATGACTTAGACTTAAATGTCTTAACAAAAGAACAAGATTTTGTTCTAGATACCATCGATAAAATCGATGGCCTAGAAAAGAAGAAAGCGGCTTTAGCTAGATACATAACTATAGCTAAGGAAACATCTACCTCTTCTGAAAGAAGAGAAGCATAAGGAATACAAAGACAGCTGCAACAACATAACTAGAGATATTCCTTTAATGAAATCCTAAAACGGATTAAAACTCTTCCTGAAAACAAGGAACCTACAATTAAAGATCTTCAAATAGAACTTAATCAAACCAAAAAGGATCTTAAAGATCTTAAAACTAGAGTTCAAATACTTGAACTTTATCAGGGATAACACTCTATTGCCCATTCAAAAGTAGAAGAAGAACTTGAAGAATTTACCAATCTTCTTGGTAAAATTCCCACAGGATCGGAAATACTAATATAAAACCTCGATCCTCCTACCGAGATTGCTAATATGCAATTCATTAATTCAATTGATAAAATCGTTACTCATAAATGGTAGTCAAAATTTACCATCATCATCATCAACAAAGAGTATATTTTCACAATCAAAGCGTTGATTGACTCAGTAGCTGATTTAAATTATATTAGCGAAGGTATTGTTCCTACAAGGTATTTTTCCAAGACAACCCAAGTTCTTAATATTGCAAATAGGGGAAGGATGACAATCAAATACAAATTTTCTAATACGGTAGTATGCAACAAAGGAATTTGCCTAGAAATTACATTCTTACTTAGCAAAGAGTTATCAAAAATGGTTATCTTAGGCACTCCATTTTTATATATGCTATATCTGTTTAAAGTTACAGAAGAAGGAATTATGTCAAATATCAAAGGGCATGATATATGTTTTTCATTCTCAAAGGCGCCGAGCTGCTTAGAAATCAATGACCTTAAGAGCAAGGTAAATAAAGAGGAAAGATTCTTGTATTCTCTTAAAAGGAGGTAGACCACAAAGTTCTAAAAGAAAAAATAATGGCAGATAGCATGCAAAAGCAAATTGCATCTCTTAAAGAGAAATTTGAAAAAGAGATTTGCTCAGATATTCCAACTACCTTTTGGGAAAGAAAAAGACATGTAGTAACACGACCCTACAAACCAGGTTTTATAGAGTCAAAAATTAAAATAAAGGCTAAACCTATTAAAATGAATCAACGACACTTGGAGATATGTAAAAAAGAAATTGATGATCTTTTACAAAAAAGATTAATTCAAAAAAGTAATTCTCCATGGTCTTGTCCAACATTTTATGTTGAAAATGGAATTGAACAAGAAAGAGGTGTCCCAAGGCTAGTGATTAACTATAAACCCTTAAATCGGGTATTAAGATGGATTAGGTATCCCATAGCTAAAAAGAAAGATTTGCTAAATCATCTTTATAAGGAGATAGTCTTTTCTAAATTTGACCTAAAAAGTGGTTATTGGAAAATCCAGATTGCCCTACAAGATAGGTATAAAATTGTCTTCACGGTGCCATTTGGGCTTAAAAATTCCCCATCTGAATTCCAAAAAATCATGAACAAAATATTTAATCCTTATATGGATTTTACTATCGTTTATATTAATGACGTATTGGTCTTTTCTAATTCTATCAGCCAATACTGGAAAAATTTGGAAAAATTGTTCAAAATTATCAAAGAAGTAGGCCTCGTCATTTCGGCCAAGAAAATAATTCTTTTTCAATTAAATGTTTGCTTTTTAGGCCATAACATTGGTCAAGGGTTAATTACCCCTATTGATCATTCAATAGTTTTTGCTGACGAATTCCCTAATAAAATTAGAGATAAAAAACAATTACAAAGGTTTTTAGGTAGCCTTAATTATTTGTCATATTTTTATAAAAATCTTGCACAGGACGCTAACCCTTTTATGAGAGATTGAAGAATAATCCATCCGAGTGGGGCCTAGCTTGCACCAAAGCTATCCAACTAACAAAGTTGAGAGCTAAAGAGCTCTCGTGCTTATCCTTACCTCACCCTGACGCATTCAAAATCGTCGAGACTAACGCTTCAGAGAAAGGGTTCAGAGGGATTCTCAAGCAACGAACAGCTATAAAAGAAAGCCTAGTTCGTTTCGTTTCGTTTTTGGCACTTGAAAACCAACTCAGAAAAAATACTCCACAATAAAGAAAGAAATTCTAGCAATAGTTCTTAGCATTTCTAAGTTCCAAGAAGACTTACTCAACCAAAAATTCTTATTAAGAATAGATTGCATGTTTGCAAAAGATGTTCTTGAAAAGTACGTAAAAAACCTAGCCTCTACACAAATATTTGCTAGGTGGCAAGCCTTACTCTCTATTTTTGACTTCAATATCAAATTTATCAAAGGAGAATCTAACTTATTACCATATTTCCTTACATTAGAGTATTTACAGGTTCATGAAGAAGATGGGTAACCAACTCGCCCCAATGGCAACTAGATCTAAAACGGTAGAAAAACTTCCTAAAAAGGGCGAGTTTGTAAAAGCAACAACTCAGAGATTAACAATTATCAAGCAAGAAGACATCAATAAGACCCCTAACCAGGTAGTTCCAATTTATCTAAAAGATAATTTACCCTTCTTTACTTTCCCTAAAACAAAGGATTATTATGAATTAATTCTTAAAGAAATTGAGTTAGTCAACATTACTCATAACATGAGAAATAGACGACAAATAGCCTTTTGACCATAAAAATTAAAAGAATATTGTCCAGGACTGATTAGAATCATAACTTATATGTCAGAGAATAATTTAAAAATCATACCATACAACTTATCACTTACGATTGGTTTGATTATATTCAAGCTTGGGATCATACTTTATGTTATCAAAACCAATTAAAATCTCATACGTGGTACTTATAGTTTAAAATAAGGGATTATTATGTCTTTCATGATTTCTCTAGCTGGTTTAGAAATTGGTTCTCATCTTTTGGACCAACCAATGATATTCTTCTTGCAAAGGTCTTAAAGGCCTATACCTTGTTTGAAGAACATAATTTTTCTCATATCCAAGACAGCGACCTCAGTTTAATGTTTTTTATGTCTTCATATAAGCTTTTTAAGATAAATTATGAAATGGTATTATTTGATTACATTCACTGATACATTCCTATGCCTAATAAAGCGTAGTTTTGCTAAAGGGTGGGATAAAACACCCATTGAAGAATTAGATAATTTTTAAATTATTGAATTATTTCAAAAATTATGCATTATTCCCCTTACTGGAAAAGAAAAAGCACCTCTGGACTCAGTTATTGATAAATTAAAAATTCAGGGGAAGGACGAAGCATATATCTCTAAAAAATTAGAGCAATTCATTGAATCTATCTCTAGTGGTGAGGAACAACTAGATCTAGAACCATCTCTTGAAGATATACAGATGGATGGATCAGAATGACTCTATTAAAAGCAAAAATAGACAAAAGACCCATTTTTGGAAAACACGACTCCACTTTCCTCAAAAGAAGCATCATGGATACTCCATCCAACATATGGGTCTATCATCACATGCTAAAAGCATATGCTTTAATAAAGTTGAAGAAGTTTTACTTTATTAAAGCTTGCTTTTACTTTTGAATTATTGTATTTTGAAACGAGCATGCTTTACCTATATAAGGTAAGACCACTCATTTGTTTAACATCTATTTTTTGTGCATTTATGTATTATCTCTCTACTCTATAAAATATTCCTCTTATAAATAAAATATCTTTCAGTTTCAGTTTCATACATCCTCTTCGTTACTTCTCCATTCACATTCTTAGTAGATCCTAAGCCATCTTGATATCAGAACTAACTAGGTTAACTTACAGATCTAAGTATAAACATCTTGCTATTCTCTCTTAAGAGAATAATTCTTAGTAATTAAGGTCAATTGAGATGATTTCAGGTCAATCGCGATGACTTTTATAGTAAGATCCAGAAGAGACAGCCTTCGACGCAAAGTAACTTGACACAGTAACCTTTAATTACAACACATCTTCTCAAATGGAAAGAGCAGATTCCATGTTTAATAGCATTAATAATTTCAATAATGAGAAAGAGGTTTCAGTGATGAGAGTTACCATATCTAAGATAACAAAGATAAATTGTCGAATTTAATTATTAAAAAATGAAAATTTGATATGCAAGTTCTGCCAAATAGAATATTAGTATTGAGAATCGAATAATATATGAGAAACAAGAAAGAGATTGAAAGAAGAGGAACAATTAGTAAGAAAGAGGTCATAAATGAGAGTTACCACATAATAGCACACATCCCTTTGCCGGTGAGAACATGCCATCGCTTTGGCTAATGCAAAGTCATGTCCTTGAATGTAGTGTTGCCTCCATATCCTCCTCTCATGGCTCACACTCTCTGCGTCTCTCTATCTCTCTCTCTCTCTCTCGATGAAAACGACCTAGACTACCAGAACTAGCAAGTTTTCGACGCACTGTAACCGTTGGATATTAAAATAATCACCGTATATCAAGGTTGCACAAATTCGGTTACTTCTATTGCCGCACTGAATGAATCTGTCATTTGGGCCCTAGCTCAATTCTCATAAGAGAAAGTTCATAATTTATAGAGTTTTTTGTACTTATGTCTCATATATCTAATTAAATATATACCCTAAAATAGCTGTCGCATATTAAAATAATAATGATAAATCAAGGTTGCACAAATTCGGTTATTTCTATTGCCGCACAAAATCATTCTATCATTTGGGCTCGAGCCATTTCTCCCAAAAGAAAGTTCATAAATCATAGTGAATATATATAACTAAATACATGCACTAAAATATTCTTAATATTTAAAATAATAAAAAATAATATTTGTAACATCTTCTCATACATCTAACACTTTTTTTTCAAACTAAAAAAACCTTTCCTATCTTTATCACCACCTTCAATCCTATTTTTAAATCATATAATCATACATTTTATTTAATTTAAAATGAAAAGTTTACGCCTCAAATATTAAAAATCGAAGGGAATTGAAAGAGATACATTATTGCAATTTTTGCAATTGATTTTGCAAAATCATATATTCAGCAAACTAGGGTTGTATATAATGAAAATGTTCAATAACTTCCACTGGCCATATAAAAAAATTACCTTAGCGTTGTGATGAACACTTTTAACATGTTCAAGCATCTGTGACGAACATTTTTAACATATTCAAACATCAATGCCAAACATTTTTAACATGTTCAAACACCTATGTCCAACATTTTTAATATATTCAAACATCTATGTCAAACATTTTTAACATGTTCAAACATATATATCAAACATTTTCAAAATATTTGAACACCTATGCAGAATTTTAACATGTTTAAACACCTTTGATGAATGTGTTGAAAATGTTCATACACCTTTGACAAATGTGTTATTTTTTACTAATGAACTCCTTACATAATTTATTATTTTTGCATGTAGATGATCTCTTCTTATAATGATTATCAACTCTTAAATATTGATTTCAATAATTTATTTGACACAAATAGGTTGAATATATCTCTAATTTAAATTTTTAAAATTAAATTAATTTCACTAATATAAGTATCTATTATAGGTTTTCTCATCAAAGAAATACTTAATTGAGTGGAAAAAGTTACTAGAAAACAATGGAATGGTTATTGTAATGAAAAAGTCGGAGTTAAGTTTTAAACATAAAAGACTAAGGATATATTATGGTTGTGAAAGAAGTGGGTCTTATAGGGCAATGAAAAAACCTTAAGAACCACCAAATAAGGAGATTTTTTTTAACAAACATATGAAGTGTAACTGTCCATTTTCTTTAAAATGAAGAATGAGTTAGAATGGTAATGAATAGATGGTAAAAGTTGTTTGTGATAATCATAGTCATTCTTCGATGCAACATTTTGAGGGACACACATTTGCTGTAAGGCTTAATAACTCATAGCTAGATTTGTTAATTGATATGTCAATATGAAACGTGAGACCTAAATATATTTTGTATTAAATCAACCAACATGGTGAGAACAATGCCACTGCAATAAAAAAACATATTTATAATGCACATTCAAAGTTTAGAGTCAATGAAAAAGCAGGATAATCTATACTACAACAGTTGTTGCACAAATTATAGGACCATAAATACATAAAGTGGCATACAAAAAACGATAGGGATAATGTTGTTACAGACTTATTCTTTACACACACTTTCTATTAACTTATTACGACACTTCCCTCATGTTCTAATTTATGGATTGCACATATAAGACCAACAAATCATGGTTACCTTTTGTTGAGATTATTAGGGCGACTTCTGTAAAGAAGACATTCTTAGTTGTACATGTTTATCTTGAACACGAGAAAGATGACAGTTATCATTGAGCATTAATGATGATGAAGTGTTTGATAGATGGTATAATGATTAGTGTTATCTTAACAAATAGAGAGTTGGCTCTCATGAATGCATTAAAGAATGTGTTTCCCTCTTCATTTAACCTACTTTGTAGGTGACATATTTCAAAAAATGTGACTTCTAATACAAAGAAATATTTTGAAGATTAAGATAGATGGATTTTTCTTCCAAAACATGTGAAAAGATGTTGAGTTATGGAAGTTTTTTAATGAATATATTGACAATGTATCTCAGCTTGACAAAAGCTCTGGAGATGTCAATGATGCAATTATATATATTAAGGAAACTTGGTTAAGTAAATGTAAAGAGAATATTGTATCAATCTTGGACAAATTTACATATGTATTTCGATAATACCATGATAAATTGGTAAAATTTATATTTTTATTGATTTTATGAAATAAGATTATTAAATGCAATTGTTTTGCTCAAATAGGATGAAAAGTGCACATTCTACATTGAAGAAACTTCTAAGAACATCACAAGAAAATTTGGTTACTAATTGGGAAAATATTCATGAATTATTGGAGCTATAATACACTGAAATCAGAGCCTTATTTGAAAAGAGCTTAATCATATTTCAATATTATTTTAAACCACTGTAATTGCTTATATGGGTTGATGTTGTAGCTTATATGAGTTGTCTCTTTGAATGTAATAGAGATAATTTTGAAAGAAGAAAAAATAGCAAAGCATATATAGGTTGATGTTGTAGTTTGTGGTTATGTGAAACGTCAAACTCATGGATTATCTTGTGCTCATGAGATAACAGATTATAAATAAAGTCAACCCTTTGAATTATCCTTGATTCATGTTCATTGGAAAAAAAAACTTAACCATGCCCCAGCCTTATGAGTTAAGAAAAAGAAGTTAGATTGGACACCCTTGTTAAAGGCTTTCAAACAACGTTTTGATTCAAGTGATTAAGAATACACAAATGCAAATGCTAAAGATGCTATCATTTTGGACAAAATTAAGCACCACACAATTAGATGAGTCACTTATAAATAGTTTTTCAGAGAAAGATACTTCAAAACATCGATATCTTTAACTGATAATATATTTGATTGTATTTTATCTACATTAAATGTGATTCCAAGAGTCCCAATAGTAAAAATTAAATTGTCACATTCAAAAGCTTTTAACGCCTCTTCATCATATACTAGTCAATTGTCTATTTCAAAAAAAATTGTATGCTTAAATATTGGAACTTGAGAATCAAGTAGACTATATAACATAGGTTTTCAGTGTTAGGACTAGAAATAAACATGAACATGTTACCAAAATAGGGACAAAAGATAGTACCAATCATTCATTGATCTTTAATTTCCATCACAAATTTTCAATAGAAAAGCAATCAACGTATCACTTAACAACTTTGTGAAAAGTTCAAAAGATATCAAGTAATCTCTTTTATCTCTATAACTATAAACTGACAAAGGACACAGAATAAATGTTAATATGTTAATACTAGTGAGTGTCTAAATGGTATATCGTGCCCCATTTTATTTTTTGACAAATAAAATTTTAGGTATATAAAATAATCAATTTGCTTGAAACAAAAGTCTCATAAAAAGATACTAACTAGCCATATATTTAAACATCACAAAATTAAACAAAGTAAAAGCTTAAAACTAAGTAGAATGTTAAAAAAACTTAAAACTAAGTACAATGTTAAAAAAACTTAAAACTAAGTACAATGTCAACTACATCTGCTTTCAAAAGGTTGTATTACATTTGTTGAAGAACTACTTCTACACCTTAGCAGGATTTCTTTAACCTTTCTAGACCTTCTAAACAATGTCTTCTTTGATTTACTTTCAAACGTTGATAACATGCGTTGAACTAATCTCAATGCTTCTGGTACACTCTGAGAAAAGAAATAAACTTTATGATAATTACAATAGTAATATAATTTTGAAGATAATGTTTAACTTACTGAATCTTCTCGTAAAGGATGTTGCTCCACACATCATGGAATGGTAGAAAGCATGTGTACATGATTTTGTACACAACCATGTTAAATGGATCAATACCACTCCAAAAACTCTGGCACGCATTTAGAAGGATGAGAAAGTACACCACCATGAGCATACTCCTATAACAAGTAACTGTCTCAATTATCCCAATATTGGTATAGAATCTTGAACTTTATTATGTATTAGGATGCATCGGGTCCTCTTATTACTCGAGATGGGACAATTGGATCGTGCGATATGGTTCGAAAAAGTCATAATTGAAGTAAAACTCAATGACTATGGTAGGATTCCACAACATCAATAACTTTTATACATCCATGGAAGAATGTCACATCTGGTAAGTCAGTTTGCATATAAGGATCCCAAATAACCTACAAAACAATTTAAAAATAACATAAAGTTAATGATTGTAATAACTATAGGTTCGAACTATATTTGACTCACAATTGTTGGACATAAATAATCTAAATACTTACAGAGGGACTAAAAGTAAATTGCTTCAACACTAACTTGTGTTGGTATCAACTAACGATGAACATGTGGCTAACAATCACTATAGTTTGGATTGAAGGAAGGACTGCAACATGGGAAATGTTAATATATCCATTATTACAATAAGGTTATATATCTAGCAACTTGCCTTGAACTATGTCGACTAGATGCACTAAGCTATTAATATAAATACACTGGTGCCCTTGTCCCCCATTCATTCTCATTTACCCTACCAAAATTCATAAGGAGTGTCAAATAAAAAACTTGTACAAAACCACACCTTTTATCAACAAATAACATGCATTCAAGTAGGTATAATAAGAATGCTCTAGCTATGCAATCAATAAAGTCATCATCATTCCTGATGACTAAGTCATTGAATTGTTTTATCAACCATTCTAACTTTATAGTTTATCCTCTATCACTCATTTGTGTTTTTACTTCCTCCTCATCGATTCTAAAAACATTCATCAAAAACCATATAGCATCACCTCTCTTCAATTTTTCCAAAGCTGATGCAAGCCTAGCTATAATGCAAAGACCTAAAAGGTATTTGACATCATGCAAGATAATAGTCATCTCTCCAAATGGCATATGAAAAATATTTGTCCTAATATACCATCGTTTAACAAATGTCGAAACTAAAACCTTACCAACTTGCTAGTATGTTGCACTTACCAAATGTTCAAGGCCTGAGCAAGTATGCGATCTTTAAAGCTCACATTGTTATAATTTTGGTAATCCTAAGCCCTTAGTTTATCTAAACGACCAATAGTTTGGAATAAACCTTGCTCCTAAAAATTTATAAAACACATTACAATTTAAAAATATAGTTATACCAAAAATTAAAAGAAAATATTTCATTATATATATTACACATACCTTATTATCACATATTTTGGATGCTATGTGAGTGTTTTATTTTTCAATATTGTTAACATATCTAGCCCACTCGGAAATTATGAATGTTGCTCGGGTCTCTTATCATCCTCCAGCATATTGTGTATATATTCAGTCATAAATAAATCCTCATTATTTATCATATGATCCTTTACTTGCTCAATTTCATGACTACTATGGTGCATTATTTCTAGTGGAGTCTCAATCACCCCTTGATCTTGAGGTGGTACTTCTACGGTGCTTGTTTTCTTCCTCTTTCTTTGTTAAAAAATTCCTTCAATTTTGTACCTTTCTTCATTCATTCGCCGAACAAAAGTTATTTGTAGCTATCTTGACATATCTATAAATTACATTTCAAAAAAAACATTTTTAAAGGGTAATTAAACATAGCTCAATTATTTTAACAGGTGATTGAGAGACCAAAGATGGAACTTCAAGTACATCACCTATTTAAAAAAACTTGTGAAACAATGGAATTTAGAAAATTTTGTGAATGATTGTGTTTTGTCATTGTGAGTTGCGATACTTTAGTCTTGTGTCTTAAATAGCTTTTAAGGAACAAGACATCGTTGTTTTTACTTAAAGTAACACTAAAGTGAAAGAAACATGAATTATCAGGGTCAAATCCATTTTTAATTATATAACAGATAAAAAACTTAAATTTTCACTATCTAAGACAAATGTTTTGCTTGATTCATGAAAATCACAACACAAGTATTGTATCATATAAATTTGTGTAACGATCAGATGTACAAAACAATGTCCAACAGGGAAATGCACTAATGAAGCAAGCTTACAAGTTCATAAATCTGTTGCTAATCATCCAGGCCTGTGAGAACTATCACTGCCTAAATATTCAACAAGCTAAGATAATGAAAAACTTAACTCATAGCCTAGGGAGCTAAAATTATACATCTAGATATTAAAAAAATCAATAATTAAAAAAAAACAATATAGTAAAAATAAATTTATATGCTAGCAATCTGCAACTATTTCATCTATCAAACAGGTTGAAGGCACAAACCCAAACCACAACGCAGATAACAAATATTCACAATATATCAAAAACTCAATAGATACAACAAAAAATTATAAATATAAAACTTTATCCTAGATACTAAAAATCACTAGGTAAACTTCAACCTATACAATCAAAAGAAAAAAATAGACTTTGGCGGTCACATCTCAGCTAGTAATCCAGAGTTTTTCTAAGTCTACTGTAAACCAAAATTGGATATTGCTTTGATGTTGTTGACAATCGATTGGGTGCACACTTATTGCTAGGACTATGGCCTTCTTCGCAGGATGTAACATCATGTAAGTCATCCTCTTCCATGCAATATCATTACATGTGAACTAGCACACAATAAAATGTATATTATGTTGAGGTATTGTAGGGAAAAATGGATGATCCACATTCATTTCCCAGGTATCAGTAGCATTGTTTTAGTAACAATTCAACTCTAAGGTACAAATCCAATTTTATTTTGATTCATTTTATTTCATTTTTTAATTGTTAGGCAAATTTGTTCTTCTTTATCTGAACGTGTGTACAAGTTTTATCTTACTTCTAGTAGTTGAACTAAGCTAAACATGATTATGAGACATATATAATTTCACTTGTGAAGTAGCTGTAGGCCTGTAGCTAGAATTTGATGGTACAGCTTTCTGATTCTCAAAAAATAAAAATAAAATCTAGCAGTCACTTCTCAACTAGTATATTTGACAAATAGGTAGTAAGCACAAATCCTAAACATAACCCAGCTAATAAAAATCAAAATGTATTGAAAACCTAATAAATTCGAAACAAAAGCAAAAAAAATAAATATATATATATATACACCTTTTTCTCACCCAAAAAGTTACGGAGTAGTATTGTCTAACTTGAGCCGTGTGTGGGGGAAGCAGCGGCGGGATGGGTCTACGGTTTCGGACGGCAACGGCGACACCAACTTCTGATGGTAAGGTCGATTGGTGGGATGTATTTGGGTTTTTCATTTTTTTTTCTCTCTTACGCACAGTAAATCTAAAACTCTTTTTATTATTATTTTATTTATTTATTTTAACAATATTTTAACTAGTGAGGTATGTATATAGTGTAATTGTGGATTTTTTAGAATTGGCCTCACTATTTAATGAGGCAGCCCAATCGAACTAAATGCAATTTCAAAAAAAAAAAAATCGCTCAATTGCGTCATTTTAATTGTACTATTTTACGTTTTTATCCTCAATTCGCTCCTAACGATCCTTTTAGCATGACATGAGCCTATTTTATACATTGAGATAAGATATTAATGAGATTTATGAGGTAAATTATTAAATTTTAAAATTCATCTTATCTTATATCGTTTAATTTTTAATGAGGTAAAATAATAATAAAACGATATTAATTAAGATATCTTATTTTTTTCTTAATGGATCTAAATGAAACAAGTAAGAATAAAAAATAATATAAAAATATAAAAATGATAATTTATAATATAAGTTTAATAAAAAATAATATAAGATATGTTTAAAGTTAAATTCATTAGGATTACAATCTAAATGAGATAAAATAATATTTAAATGAAATTAGACAATATTACATTATAAGTCTATTAGAGATACTAAATGAGATATGAGATGAGATGAGATAAAACAATCCACTTTATATCTCTAATTTTCATATCGTATATAATTGTTTTTGAAATAATTAATTTCTATATTGTATATAATTAATAAAATGGTTTCAATATTAATCAATATTCTCAATTTAATAGAGGAAAATATTATGAAATCTTTTTACTTTTATGAAAAGTGATATTCAATTCTCTAAGTTATAAAGTGGGTCATTTAATTCTTTCTTATGAAAATGTGCCATGAGCTAGTAAGTACTTTTAACGATGAATTTTAATAATAAAATAATATTTAAAAAATATCAAATATTTTTTATTGATATCTTTTTAATAAATAAAATGACTAAAAGTTACATTTGTAACCTAGTGGATTAATAAATACTTTTTGTCAAACCAAAGTAACTAATTTAATTATTTATCCTAATTTAATATCATGTTTAACTTGTAGAGACTCTTATTTAAAAAACACATAGTATCCTTTTCTTTTAACTTCTTAAAAAAGATAGCTTGTTATTATAGAAACTCTTTATAATATATTATTATTTTTTAATTATTTTTTTTTAATAAATACAAATTATCTATGTAATACACCTATATTTCAATTTAATATGATTTTTTTAACCTAGACATATATCTAAGGATATTTTTTATGCATATTTTGTTATGTTTAGGTTTGTTTGGTTTCAAGATTTAGATGTTTGTTTTACGTATTTATGCAATTCAAAATATAAAGAACTTAAGGTATAAATGGTCATGGATAAGGATAGGTATTTTAATCGTGATTATTCACAAAAATTTGACAAATTTATTTTTATTATAATACTAAAATTATATTTTATTAAAATTGAACATATATTAATATTATATTTTTTTATATACATATTATTATGTAGTAAAAACATTTTTTTAATATCAAACAAACAATACTTGAATAGTTAGATTGCATTTTCTTTATCCTTACATATATATTTCTTATTTTACTTAAATATATGTGTTAAGTAGCTAAATAGATAAAACTATTTCCACTATTTAAAATAGTTTAGAAGAATAAATATTATGTTAATTTTTTAATTTTTTTTAAACTAAGTATATTAGTGAATAAATATTAAAAAATAACAATAGTTGAAAAATTGATATCAATTTATTACCACAATAGTCCACCCTAGTCATGGACGAAGATATATTATCTTATCAATATGAAGAGTCATACATGATTGATAAACTCAAAGAATCAAAACAAAATGATCAAAAATAATTTACTCTCGTGTAACAAATATTTTTATTTACTAATTTGATGTATTTAATTTTCTTTTACTTTCCTTTTGTATGAATGAAATTTAAATTTTTCAAAACAATTTAATAAATAATCTAATATTTTATTTTAGTTTATTCCATCATCTCTTCCTCCTTTCTCACTTCTCTCTCGTTTTGCGATGAAAAAATTTCTAACTATCTAGCCTTTATCAGTGACATCTCTTTGTGGTTGTCCTTTGCTATTGACAATCACTCATACTAAGGCACCTTTGTTGAACCATACCAAAGATAACTTTGAACTTTTTGTATGCAAATGGGTTTCTTTGTCTTGTTTTTTATTTTTAAATTTTATTTTCTTATGTTTGAAACTAGTTTTCTATTTTTAACATTTTGAAAACATTTCAACATTTCAAAAACTATTTTATAATTAATTCAAATTAAAAAAAATATACATAAATAAATTTTTAAACATGATAATCCATACTAAGGTGTTTACATTAGGCTTAACATTGTCTCTAATAAATATTGGGTGGAAATGAAATAAAGAAAATAAAGGAATAAACCTTAGTCTACTTCTTGATAAACACTAGTCCGCATGTCACCTTTAATGATGTCTACTTCGGATAATTTATAGGAAGAAGGGGTGAGCTATAACTAGCCCAGTAGGGATCTATTTCTTGCAATATATCATAACAAATAAAATTATACATGATATACATTATAAAAATCTCATGCATATTAAAAACAAATATACATGTACTTCCTTGCTTCTTGAATTAGGGAAAGTACATTCCAAGTAATCTATGCATGTTTAGATAATATGTTATGCCAATTAATAAATCCATATGCATGTCATGTAATGGCCATATGTAGTGGTCAACTTCAAGATACATAGGTGGTTAACTTTGAGGCACATGAGGGTTCAACTTCGAGGCACATGTGTGAACAAAGTCCAAGATTTATATACAATCGAGATACATATGAAACATATATTGGTCAATTCCAAGGCACATGGGTGGTTAACTCTAAGGCACATAAAAGGTCCTAGCTCCGAGGCCCATGTATGGTCAAACTCTAAGATTCATATGTGATCAAACTCCAAGATATATGTGTAGATGCATACATGTTGTCCTTATAAAAATTTGTATGCTGCAAACAATTGCACCAATGTACCAAACTCTGCAAGAGTAACATAGGTAGAACTCTTCATGACAATAATCTCATGATGAATGGATAAGATCACAAATGCTCTATATATTTTAAATATCACATCTCATATTGTAAAATCATGTGTATTAATGTAAAAGTTAACATCACATAATATATCATAAAAATGTACACATGTTTCCAAAAATATTTATTAACTAAACATGGCATCAATTTTCATAGTTTTTTTAAACATATGAATATGCAAGCTAGCTTAGAAAAATATTGCATGAAGAAAAAGTAGAGTAATCCCCTACTTATAGATATGTTTGTCTACACTCTTACCCCTGTCACTAACTCATTTTCCTTTAGAGAGGAAACTAACAATTTATTGTGCAAGTATTAGTTATACTTTTTACCAAATTACTTAATGTAAAAATCAATCATTAAAGGAACAATTTACCTTATCGAGCTTGTCGAAATAAAAACTAAAATTTTCCATCCTGATATTTCACTCTTCCTAATTCAAATGCCTGTATAGATTATCTTTGATTCAACCACTTCAAAATGTACATAAAATGGAAATATTTTAGAGAGAGAAAAAAAAGAATGAAAAATTAGTGTGTAAGAGAGAGTTGTCTGGGCTCTTTTTATAGCCACCACTAATGCTTGCTAGCCATCCTAAAGGACATACTGTCTAAGAAATAGAGGCTTGGAGATCATCAGATAATAACCTTGATTGAATTTTGTAGTACAATCATTGATATAAAACTACTAGTAAAAACTTTTCTGGAAAGTTTTGACATCCCCTGCACTATTGGGAACATACACTTTGGAAAGGCACTTTATGACTTATGCACCAGTATTAATCTCATGTCACTATCATTTTTCAAGAGATAGGGGTTGGTAAAGCCAAACCTACATCAATAATATTACAAATGATAGACAAGTCAATCAAGCGACCCCGAGTAGTGGTAGAAGATGTGTTGGTGAAAGTAGATAAGCTCATATTTTTAGAAGATTTTATTATATTATATATGAAGGAGGATCGTGATATTCCTATCATATTTTGTAGTCCATTATTAGCAACCAGAAAAGTTATAATTGATGAAAAAAAGGTGAATGCATAATGAGAGTGCAAGATGGACATGTAACATTTAATGTTTTTAAAGCAATTGAATTTCTTGATATTGATAATGCTAGAAATTGCTTTAGGATAGATGTTACTACTAGTACTGATAAATTAATAAAATCTATGGACCTACACACACATAAGACTGTGACACACGATGCTATGAACAATGAGATAATATCACAAGAAAATAATTCAATCCATTTTAATTCTAAAACTATGGAATCTTTTATGCAAGCTAAATTTGTCGACTATATGAACCTTTGGAGGTTATGACTCTCATATGTGTAACTAATGATGTAGTAAATGTCATGAGACAAGTTTGAAACTCAAACCAAACATTGATAAATCACAAAAGTTAGAACTCAAACCTTTTCCCTACCATCCGTAATCAAGTGCAAGCAAAGGTGTCCAATAGAAAGGTAAAAAGGATGCTACAAATAAATAAGCTAGATAAGCTACATTCGAGTGCTTATGAGAATGCCAAGCTTTATAAAGAGGTAAAAAAATATGACATGATAAGAAAATTATACACCTTATTTTTGAACCAAGATAGAAAGTGTTACTATATAACTCAAAACTCAACTTATTTTTGGTCAAACTCAAGATTAGATGGTCAGATCCATTCACCATCACAAAGGTAACAAAATATGGAGCCATTGAAATAAAGAACAAAAACAAAGAATGATTCATGGTTAATAGGCACAGAGTATAGCACTATCATGAAGATTCACTACCAAATGAAAAAGAGTTGTGATGACCTTGGTAGATGCACCTTAGGAGTTCATATGATCGTATATCCAAGGATGATAAGCATAGAATTTATTGGGGGGAACCTAACATTATTTTACTTATATTTTTCTATTTTGTAGGTGAATAAATGTCGAGGGCAATGACACAACAAGATTGAGCAGTTCCAGCAACAGATATGGTGTGCCAAGGTTAAGGGAGTTTTCCTTCCTTTCATTCTTTTTCATATTCATATGTGCACATTGGGGACAATGTGCAATTTAAGTGTAGGGGAGGGAACTTAATTCCCTACCTTAGTGTTTAGTATGCATTTTCTTTTTTTAGGATGTTTTTCTTTTTTTTTAAGTTGTTTTTAATCATGATTTATGTAGAAATTGGTGAATACATGGAAACTAAATGCATGCATATTTGATATGGAGTATATTAATCCAATGATAGAATTAGTTGTCATGACTAGGATAAGGAATGTAACATGCTCATTAAGATACTTACATTGATCATGTGATATGCTTACTAGTTTTGATTGGAATGATTCATATTTTTATGCATTGTGGTGTTGTTATTGGGAGAATATTCGATATGAGTTATGAGGCCTATCGTGTTTTAGAATTTATTTAATCATGCCTTGAGGCGAAATCCTAAATAGAATTTAACTTGAGCCTTTCCAACTAACTATTGTTTATATCCTTAGTAACACTTTTGACCCTATCTAAAAGCCATTAATATCTTTAAGCTTCATTTTAAGCCTAACCAATATGCATTACCTTTACCCTTAAACTTTTAGGTTGTATGAAAAATACAATCATGTGTTATACTATTAAGTGAGGTGAAGTATAATGCAACCTACATCTTAACATCTACAAAAAAAACACAATTACCCTTCTAAACAAAAAGAAAAATAATAAAATTATTGATAAGTTTGGAGGTGTTATGAAGTTATATATATATATTAAAAAAATGTGGAATAAATAATGAAAATAATGGTAAGATAAGGTGGAAGTGAAAGCCAAATTACAGCTAAACATTACATGATGAATAAAAGGAAAGCTAAGGTGTGGAAAAAGCCAAAACCTCTCCATTCATATACCCCCACCTAAGCCTTTCATTACAAGCATGCAAAGCCTTATTGATCATTTGTTAAATGCATATTTACTTTAGTAGAGAGGGGTGTGAAAAATACACCTATGAAACTTATTCTAAGACTTAGTTTATTAACATGCTCATCCTAGTTGATTTCATGAGTCCATTGGATGACATCATATGCAATATGCACACATAAATCAGGTCGTCAAAAACCTTGCATATCCTTGTATTAATGGAATATTCATTGATAGATATGTGAATCGCCTTGTCAAAGAATTGTTCAACTTTTGGGGGAGATATTTTTTGCTAAACATACATGTATTATGTGTTTATGAATATGCTTCCCATATCATTTTAGCTAGTTATACTTAGCTTTGCTTAAGGGAAAGCAAAGAGTTAAGTTTGAGGGTGGTAACTTAAGTAGAGTTATTTGGCCACTTCTAAACACTTGTTTGTCTTTTTTTGTGCTAAAATATTATAAAAGGCTTAATTTATGTTTAATTATGTCAATGTAGGTAGAATGATGAAAAACATGGTGAAAACAAGTCAAAAATTGGAAAAATCTGTACCATGTTGTGGCGTACATTTTTGTGTCATAGTGCACATGGAGGAAAATACACCAAGAGGACCATGCCACAACGTACTTTTTTTGGTGCCCCAATGTGCCATTTATAGTGCAAAAATCATTGGAGACTTGGCCGTGGTGCGTAAAAATATAGGGAAAAATCTTGTTGATGATGCTTATCTTCTAGTTTTTAGCTCAACCCTTACCCCACGTTTGGTTGGAGGGAATGGAATGGAATCAGAATTGATTCCTTCCATTTTGTGTGTTTGGTTGGACGGAATGGAGGGCGGAATGGAATCGGATTACTAAAAGAGAAGGAATCACAATTCCTTCTCCCCACCTTGGTAATCATAATTCCATTCCCATCTAAACTTTTTTTTTCCAATTTTACCCTCACCTAAAATATAACCTTAAACTCAAATCCCAAATTCTCAAACCCAAAATTCCAAAACCCTAAACCCTAAACCTTAAACCCAAAATTTCAAAACTCTAAATCCAAATCCTAAAACCCTAAACCCTAAACCTCAAATCCCAAAACCCTAAACCCTAAATTCCAAATCCTAAAACCCTAAACCCCAAATCCCTAAATCGTAAACCTTAAACCCTAAAACCCTAAAACCCTAAACCCCAAATCCCCAAATTCTCAAACCCAAAATTCCAAAACCCTAAACCCTAAAGCCAAAATTTCAAAACCCTAAATCCAAATCCTAAAACCCTAAACCATAAACCCTAAATCCCTAAACTCCAAATCCCTAAACCCTAAACCCCAAATTCCAAATCCTAAAACCCTAAACCCCAAATCCCTAAACCCTAAACCTTAAACCCTAAAACCCTAAACCCCAAATCCCCAAATCCCTAAACCCAAAATTCCAAAACCCTAAACCTTAAAACATAAATCTCAAAACTCAAAACCCTAAAACATAAATCCTAAAACCCTAAACCCTAAACCTAAAACCCTAAACCCTAATCTCTAAACCTTAATACATAAATCATAAAACGCAAATCCCTAAAACATAAATCACAAAACCCAAAACCCTAAAACATAAATCCCAAAACCCTAAACCCCAAATTCCAAATCCTAAAACCCTAAACCCCAAATCCAAATTTCTAAAACCCTAAACCATTTTTAGAAAAATAATAATTTTAACCCTAAACCTTAACCTACAAATATAACCCCAAATCCTAAATCCCTAAACCCTAAATCCCACATCCCAAACCTCAAAACCCTAAACCCTAAATCCCACATCCCAAACCTCAAAACCCTAAACCCTATTTAGAAAAATAATAATTTTAATAATATATTTATTTTTAATTAAGTAATAATTATTTAGAAAAATAATGATTTCAATAATGTATTTTGTCTGACAAAAAAATAGTAATTAAATGTCATTATTTGAACTTTACAGCATGTAGGGGTATTAAGGTCATTTACAGCTTTTTTCATTCCATTCCAGTGGCAAACCAAACACTGTAATCCTGATTCCGAGCTTGATTCCAGTGGTGCAACCAAACAAATTTGTTTCCTTTCCATTCCATTCCATTCCGATTCCGATTCCGATTCAGATTCCATTCCACGAACCAAACGCCACCTTAGATCTTTCTTCCTATTTAATTAACCCTATACACAATTAAGAATCACAAAAACCTAGAAACTGCTAAAAATAGAGAAAAGAGAGAAAAAGTTCAAGAAGAGATTAAAGGAGACATAATTTTGTGAAGGATTCAAGAGAATATTAGTGCTACAAATCAAAAGATTGCGTGTATCTTTTTTTTCTCTTTTCTTTATCAATTTTTATGTCTTTATTTATGAAAATTTGAGCTTTATGAACTTAATTATATCTAGTCAATTTATTAATCTAAGGGTTTTATGAACCCAATTTTCTACATATGATGATTTAATATTTTACTTTAATTTTGATTTCAAATAAATTATATTATTTAATCTAGCTAGTAATTAATCTATAGAGGCAATTAAATAGATTTGAGAGAATTATTTAATTATTTTTTTGATTTAATAACATGCATAGTTTTTAGCAAAGATATACAATTCTTATGTGTGTGATCTATAATTGATGAACTTAATGAGTAGTATACAATCTAGTTAACATTAAAGTGTGATTAGATTAATTGCTATATGGTGTGAAGTTTACTTGAGAAAAAAATGCATGCTAGATTAGATTTAATTGATCATGTAATTGATTGATAATTTTGTTGGGAAATTTTTTTAGTGATTCATATGCTTAGAAAATTAAAGGATTAAAGATTTATAGGTCATTTTCTCATATATCTTTATAATTGTTGAGTTTTATAATTTAAAATTAGTTTTTATTTAATTTTCAGTTTTTATAAGGTCCTATTGTCCACACAGTATACATAACAATTATATTGATTCTCAGTTATAAGTTATACAACTCCCTATGAGATCGATATCTGAACTTAGGTACATTATATTACTCACATAACCTATATACTTATAGTTTTCGTGTTCAAGTTTTTGACACCGTTGCTAGGGAGTTAACTACTTATAATAGATATCAATAATGGTTATTATTATACTAGTTTGGTCCTTTTTATATTTTCCTAGCTTAATGGATAAAAATCTTGTATCTTTTGATTCAAAAATAGGGAGAACCTTGCTCCACTTAAGAAGGGAACGATTAGTACAACATCAATCAATGGTTATTATAGAACAAGGGGATTATCAAGCTATAGTGATCCCTAAACCTTTTAGGAATTTTATAGCCCCATGAATAGATGGAGCCTAATCATCTATCAGTAGACTAGGCATCAATGCAACAATTTTGAACTTAAGCTAGGTGTCATTTAGAAGCTATAGGAAAATCAATTTAGAAGGTTAGTCAACAATGAGAAAATCTTCACTTGGCTTCATTCTTGCAGATTCATGACACCTTCAAGATGAATGGTGTATTAGATGATGTAATTTTCCTTTGCTTATTTTATTTCTTACTGAGGGACAAAGCTAAGGCTTGGTTACAGTCACTACCAATTGGGTCAATAATTACATAGGACCAATTTTCTCAAAATTTCTTGACAAAGTACTTCCCCCTTAAAGATAGCTAAGCTTAGAAACAACATCACATTTTTTTAGGAATTTAAAGGTGAATCACTTTATGAAGCTTAGGAATTCTACAAAGAGTTATTAAGAAGATGTCGATACCATGGTCTTCCTACTTGGCTATAAGTGCCAAAATTTTATAATGGATTAATGGGGCTACCAAGTACCATAATTGATGTTGTAGTGGAAGGAGCTTTAATGAGTAAAATGGAAGATGAAGCCTTTGCATTACTTGATGGGATGGCATTCAACAATTTCCAATGGCCTATGGAGAGGCTATACCCAAGAAGAGTGGCTGGACTAGTAAATGTAGACACCATAGCAGCATTGCAAGCTCAAACAAATGCCTTGATATTGGGTTTAACTAAGAAGTTGGATGGTAGAAGTATAGGGGTGAATATAGTACAAAGTCCATTCATTGTGTGTGATTATTTCAATAGACTTCATTCTACTTAGGTATGTGGGAACCTTCAGGAAGCAATAAACTAGGGCAATAATCAAAACTACCACGAAAACCCATATTCAAACACATACAACCCAGGATGGAGAAACCACCCAAATTTATTTTGGAGTAATAACAATAATCAAGGTGGTAATCAACTCAATCACCAACCATTCCTACCACTAAGTTTTCAATAACCACAATAAACTCAAGCCCAAGAGATGAAGTTACCTAATGAGGATAACACAAGTGCTTTAATGGGAATGATGAAAGATTTCATCCATTTAGTAAATACAAAAGTGGATCACATAGAATCCACTCACGGGTCCTCTATTCAAAATTTTGAGATCCAAATGGGACAACTGGTCTAAGCTATAAGTCAAAGACCTCAAGGTAACCTTCCAAGTAACACAAAAGTAAACCCAAAAAGAGGGGATAATGTGCATTGCAATGCCATAACCTAGAGAGTGGTAAAATTCTAGAGGAGAAGTAGGAAGCTAAAAAAGACGAGGAGGAAAAAGTAAGTAGAAAAAGTACTAAAAAGGAAGATATTCAACCAAAGAAGAGTAACCTTTTAAAAAGTCATTATACCTTACTCTTAAAGACTATAAAAACAAAAATTAGACAATCAATTTTCGAAATTCCTGGATATCTTCAAGAAGATGCACGTCAATATACCATTAACAGATGCACCTCAATAGATGTCTTCGTATGAAAAATTCTTGAAGGACATAATGTCTAAGAAAAAGAGGATTGGAGATAATGAGACAATAACCTTGATTGAAGGATGTGGTGCCATCCTTGATAGAAAACTACCACAAAAACTAAAATATATATCTAGGTAGCTTTGACATCCTCTACACTATTGGGAGCATACACTTTAGAAAGGCACTATGTGACTTAAGGGCCAATATTAATCTCATAACGTTATCAGTTTTCATGAAAACAACTTAAATCCAAAACTACATCAATAACATTATAAATGGTAGATAGGTCAATCAAGCGACCTCGAGGAGTGGTAGAAGATGTGTTCGTGAAAATAGACAAGTTCATCTTTCTGGTAGATTTTATTTTACTAGATATAGAGGAGGACTATGACATTCCTATCATACTTGGTCATCCATTCTTAGCAACTTATCAACCAAAGAGCACTTATTGATGTACAAAAAGATAAACTCACAATAAGATTGCAGGATAAATAAGAAACACGTAAAGTTTTTAAAGTAATTGAATTTCTTCATATTGATAATGTTAGTAATTACTTTAGGATAGATGTTACAAATAATATTGATAAAATAATAAAACCTGTTGATCTGCACACACTTAAGATTGTGACACAAGATGCCATTAACAATGAGATAAACTCTCAAGAAAACAATTCAATCCATTTTAATTCTAAAACTACATAATCTTTGATGCAAGTTGAATTTGTTGACTGTGTGAACCTTTTGGACGTTATACCTCCTATGTGTGTATCTAATGTTATTGTAGAGTGTCATGAGATAGGTCCAAAACAAAAACCAACCATAGAGAAATCACAAAATTTAAATCTCAAACCTTTGCCCTACCATCCACGATCAAGTGAGCAAGTAAAGATGTCCAATAGAAAGATAAAAAGGATTGTGCAAATAAATAAACTAGATGAGCTATGATAGAGTGCTTATGAGAATTCCAAGATGTATAAACAAAAAAATGACATGATAAGAAAACTATGCATCGTAATTTTGAATCGGGATAGAAAGTGTTATTGACCAACTCAAGATTCAACTTGTTTTTGGTCAAACTTTAGATTAGATGGTTAGGTCCATTCACCATCACAAAGGTAACAGTCTATGGAGCCATTGAATTAGGGAATAAGAAGAAAAAAACAATTCATGGTTAATGGGCACAAAGTATAGAACTATCATGAAGATCCACTACCAAATGAAAAAGCTATGATGAACTTGGTGGAAACACCCTAGGAGTTTATATATGGCACTTGTTGGGAGGTAACCCAACATTAGTTTACTTATATTTTTCTATTTTGTAGGTGAATAAATATAGAGGGTGTAAGTACCATTATACTTGTGTCTGTGTATTGACATCCCCTGTACAAAACACAATGTCTATTATTTAAATTAGTATTTTTATCTTTCTTGGTGTAAGGTTGGTTACTGAGGATCAGTAATTTACACATGCATATAGTTAGGTACACTTTGTATACAAGCATGTTTACACACACCATATGATTGGTTTTTGTGTTGTTTTTGATGAGCAAGCATACCAGTATGCCAATGCTTTTACTTATGGTGTTTAGTATGTTTTCAGTGTGGGTATATATGGATAGTACTCTACATTTTTGGAAATTTAAAAATTCAATTCTTTATCACCTCACCACTACCCTTGGTAAGGTGATTGGCGAGGTGCCCAACAAGGTTAAAAAATCAAGCCATATAAATACCCCACTCATTTCTCTCTTCTTTACCCCTTGTTCAAGAGTTGAAATTTTGCAAAAATACACATTGAGATTTATATATGATTTCAAACTTATTTTAGAGATCTAATATTTGGAAGTGGATCATTTTTGTGAGTTTGGTAATTAAATCGTAATCTGTGTAAATATATGGTTTAATTGTGTCTCTTATACGTGATTTTACATTATAAGTCAATTATGTGTGACGTGAGGTTGTGATTTGATACACTCATTATTATTGATCATTTGTTTACAATCGCATCACATTGGGTGGTGTTGGTTATGAAGGACAACTGAGATCGAGTGTTGAACGAAACAGTTGTGAAAGCAACAAGTGAATAACAGTATGTTGTTTGGATGGAGGTCTTGACTAGTAAAGGTAATAGTGGTTTTACTATTTATTAGTGTTGTAATCTATTTACTACTTAGTGAATTGTTTACTGTTGAGTTGTTGCCTTAAAATACCTGAGGATGTTACCATATAGATATAGTTTCTATATAGGTTTACCTCATTATATCGAATGTTATGCATGATCTAAGTTTGTGCTAATACAAGGCAAGTTTAAGGCGTGTATGTTTCTACATACTTTTAGCTTAAACTTTGATTAGAAAGCATTTGTTATTTACTTTCTTTATGTTTGACATATTATAACTACTTTTAAAGTTTTTTGCTTTTGATATTACACTATTTATACTTCTACTATGTGAGCTATATGAGTGTTATACTGTTTAGTTCCTTGCGAGCTAGGAACAAGTCCTTTAGGAGTCTATATCTCCTTACCCTGATCGTATACTGAGTTGTGGTATCAAAGCTGGTGCACCCTTTTGGGCTTAACCATTTTAGTGTTGATTCTATTAACTTATGTATTCACATACACACTTCTCTCTGATGGAGTTGGGAGAAAGAGGTAATATAGATGGACTTCTACTTTTCAATGGGTTGAACTATGCCTATTGGAAATCACAAATGAGTGCCTTTTGTAGCCCCAAGGAGATAGTATGGTTCATTAGGGCTATTTTTCCAGATGAATTTTGAAGAATTCAGAGTTGTACTTCTTCAAAATAAAGTTGAGACATTTTAGAGACCATTTATGAAGGCACTTTAGCTATAAAAAGATCCATAATTCTAAAGTTGAATAAATATTTTGATCTCTATATCATGTAAGAGGATGAAACTTTTGACAAATTCTATGCACACTTTTCAAACATTGTCAATTGTTTCTACAACTTAGGTAGACCTATTAGTGAGGAAAAGAAAATTGAGAAAATCATCGCTAGCCTACCCTATCATTTTTCATGCCAAATGTATTGTGCTTGAGTCCATGTATAAGCCTATTGCATTTACTGTTAATGAATTAGTTAGTGACTTGCAAGTCTTCAAACTGCATCACCTGTTGCCAAGATGATAACAATCTACTTCCAAGAAGGGAAATAGCTTGGCTCTCAAGACATCAAAGGATAATGGTCCAAGCGAAGATTTTTTTTCCATAGTTATAGGTAATGATGACTTTGATCCTAATGAGGAGGAAATGACTCTACTTACCTATAGATTTACTAAATTTTTCAGAAAGAAGAAACCCTCTTCTTGGGGTATTGGAAAAGGTAATTCGACCTCTAAAGGCTCAAAATCTGTAAAAAGTTATTGATGACTTAGATAATGAATCTGAGAATCCTAACAAAGGGCACTTAATCAAGATCAAATGCTTCGATTATGGAAAGGCTAGTCACATTCCAAAAAATTATTTTTAGAAACAAAAGTGCATAAATAAGCATATGATGAAGGCTGAGGTTACTGTTTCGGATAGTACCAGAAGTGATGACACTAATTTTCTAGCCTTAGTTGCTTCGGGTAGTGTCGTTGATCCTCTAAATAATTCCTCAAAGGTTTAAGAGGTTAAATATGAAGCTGATGATGATGATGAGCAAGATGAATTTCTTGACTCCTATAATGCACTCTTATTAGAGCACATTAAATCAAAAAAAGCTAAGAAAAAGGATTTTCAGAGCTTGGATGAAAAGGATCACAAGATAAGTGCTCTAAAGAAAAATCTTGAGGAAATGTAGTCCTCAACTAGTGATCAACAACATGATCTCACTAACAGTGTGAGATCATTCAAAAGAGACATCTAGATTTGCAAGAAAAGTTTGATGCAAATCTTGAAAAGATGAAGATACTTGAGTAACAATTGAAGTGTTCCACCTCTAATAAAGATACTTTATTGCATGTCAATCATGATCCCTTGAATGATTAAAAGGGTGATATTGAATAGTTGAAGAAGTATATAATTACTCTTGAAAGTGCCAAGGAGTATCTAACTTATGCTCTCACCGTGAAAGAAGCTGAAGTGAAACATATGAATGAGAGAGTTGCTAAGGAGTATCTAATGTATGCTCTCACTACAAAATAAGCTGAAGTGAAACATATGAATGAGAGAGTTTGGATTCTCAATAATTCAAAGACTTACCTGGAATGAAGAGTTGATTATAACTTTAAAAAATAAACTTTGCATAAATGAAAAAGAATTGGCTCAGTCTTCCTCTACTATCAATAAAGTGATTTGTGGTTACTTGAAATTAAATGAAATTATCAATAGCACAAATATTTTTGATGATAAACGCAGTATCAGGTATCAAAAAGGGGTTTATACATCTACTTCTATTACTCCTAAGTTTTTTCAAGTCTATTGATCAAGATTCTAAGTTGAAGTCAATTGTTGTCACCCTTAAAGGTAATTCGGTTATCATGTTCTAGCATGGTACCTCTTGCAAGATGAACCTTTCACCTAAGGTTATAATGGTCCACTACCTCTACCTATTGCCACTCTCACTTGTCACCACTATAGTGAGCTTGGGCATTTGAGATAATACAGTGAAAAATTGACTTCTCATCCGTGTATGATGAATCAAACCAGCAATGCCAATTTTGCAAATACTTTGGTTTAATATTTATAAAACTCTCACAAGTGCACAAATCATTTTATAGAAAATGACAAGTATACTCTCAAGGTCGATCTAAGGAAGGAATATATATGGTTTTTAATTTATTATTAAAATTTTTAAAAATGAAATTAAATCCTAAACATCCTATCACGATATTTTGATTTTTGTGTTCTAATCTAATGACATAATAAAAATAAACATAGATATGGATTCTATAAACAATAATGCAAATATTTATCATTTATAACAGTATAGTATTTAAGAATATAATAATCAAGTTAATTATGCTTGCTCATATTATTTAGGTTATTAAATATATAAATTGATATTTATTGACTTTGTCCTTTTTATATGAATACAATATTTGGTAGGGTTAGATATTCTTTGTAAATTAAACAAATCAATTAACACCTATGGGTGGGGTCGATAATTAATTTGGTTAATTAAATTAATTCATTTTTTTAAGAGATTAAAAATGAACCATTTAAATGACACATTTGGTGGGGTTAGATATTTTAAATTTTATTCAATGTATCCAAATTAAACCTAAGAATTTAATCATCCAAGTACTAATTTTCAAGTTTTAAAACCATTACTGAAAATATGTTGTCAATACATTTTCAAAATAGAGTTTTACTATAACTATAGGACGATTGTACCAACAAATAAAAGAATACTACTCTAAATCAGACGTGATAATTAAACCTTAAAATCTAATTTTCATTTAAGTTTGTAACGAAAAATAATATATTTCTCTCTAACATCCTTAATATAAAATATTGAATAAAAACAAAATCAATTTATTTTATAGAAATACTTACCTAATGAATATTTCTCAAGCATAACAACGTTATTATTATATCATATTTTCAAACAGCCAACCATGTTAAATTTAATCATAGACAAATTAAACAAAAATATAAGAATAAAACATAAAAAATAATTATAAAGAATTCATTTTAAAATTATACCTCAAAAGAATCCTTACAGAACTTTGATGCTAATTTTGTTGCTGGAAAATCTCCAAACGGATTTGCATTTCTATTTATTGAATCAAAAATGAAAAACATATAAAAGTATAACTAGCTCTTCTCAAAAAGAGAAGAACTTTAAAACTAAAAAAACTAAAAAAATAGAGATAGAAGAGATTTTAAGGGTTTGAGTGGTTTTAGAGATGATTTTACAATGGGGGAGAGGTTCTTTTTATAGAGGAGGAAAAGGCCAAAAAAGGTGGGAAAATATTTTAAAATTTGATTTTGGATGCATTTAGACAGGTTGGTGCATGTGGGCGGCCCAAGAAAAGTATAGGTGCGTGCTGGCATAGGTGGGACTTGTTGTGGGTGTGTACTGGGGTGAGTAGAAATCAGCGCAATGTGTGCTGGGCATGCACACATGTGCGTAGGACTCGGCGTGAATGGGAGCAGTTGCGTGCGAAACAGGCACGATGTGTGCACCTCAAACCATTTTTTATCTTTTTGACCCATTTTGTCCAGTATTTCCATTTTTTTTTCTTTTTCTCATTTTTTTCTCAACATCTTTTTGATGTATTGTCTCCAGTATTTTTCTTCATGTCTTTAAATTATTTTTTATCAAAAATATCTAAAAAATAATAAAAATACTCATGATTTCGAAAAATAAAATTTATATAAGATATGATAAAATCATACAAATATAAATCTATTTAATCAATTAAAGTACATTAAATTTTGGTAATATTACTATTTTTTAAACATTCATCACAATCCCCAACCAACTTCATGTAAAACCTACTTTATTTAGATCGGGGGTTTTATGAAACCATGTGTTATGGCAATGGTAAGCCGGGGAAGACCAAGCCCTTTTTAAAATAAAGTAAGTTAAGGCTGAAGCAATTAAGTGTAAAGAGGACGAAGGCAAGGGGGTCAGATGATCCTCCCACCCCTGCTTCCGGATTTTGATCTGCTACTCCATCCGCATTTCACAAGCAATTGATGAGTGGCTTTTTCCCATCTTTGATTACGATTAAAAGGAACAATCTCAACCCAGTAAGAAGTTCGTGAGGTGCCGCTGCAGCTTATTCCCTCTCTCTTCCCTCCCCCCCCCACCCCCCCCCCAAAAAAAATGTGTTGTCCGGAAAGAGGAGGACTCAATGATTATTCATTCACCGGAACCAGAAGTTTTGGTAAGGTTGCATCTAAAAACTAAAATAAAAACTAAAAATTAAACTATCCTAAATCACTTTCGTGGATTGATATAGTTACATTTAAAGTATGCAATAAGCCTCTAAACCCCTAGGTTTCCCTAGTAGACGAGCTTAAGTCTCTTGAGGGTTTTCAGTAATGATACCTACAAACATTAACAAAAAAAATGAAAACAAAATAAAATAAATAAAATAAAATGTTAACTAAAATTTAAAATAAAGTAAAACGACTAAAATAAAATAAAGAAATAAAATACAAAAATATATCATGCTTATAATCTCTTTTAAATTTCATAATTAAAATTTTAAGCACAAATTATTTCAACTTCCTAAACATTCATTATTTATTATAACAATTAGTTGAAAATAATTTTCATATTTCATATAAAAAATATATCGATTTAATTTCACCTAAACTTAATATCAAGAATCCGAATTCACTTTGGTTTTATTCCTCACAAGTCAATACTCTTAAAAACACTGAATCCTATGGGTTCAAACACTCGTACTAATTTATATGCGAAAGAGTTGATGTATATAAATGAACTAATATATTCACACATGTATAAAAAAGAAAGCCTGAAAGTGTTATTTTAATATTGATTTCATGAAAGGAATCAAATGTAAGGATTTTAAAATATTATGCATTACTTTCATGCATCAATCAAATTCATCAAAGAAAAATATCAAGTAATATGCCTTTGAGAAAATGTAGGAAGATGCAATGACTTCTTAGGGAATTACTTCCTATATTTTATTTTGCATTAAACCATTTCTCATAACTATTTAGGCTTTTGGGTCATAGTATATAGATTATACTATTTATTTTTCTCTTTTTCTTTCTATTTTTTTCCTTCTCTTATATTCCATTTTTTATAAGATAATCCATTTTTTTAGAGAGTGGACCCATGTATAAATTGTACACTTTTTATATGGTAAGGTGAGTGATTAATATTTGGGTCTTCCGTTTGTATTTGTATAGGTAACCCTAGATATATCTCTTTTTTAATAGAAGTCATGCATGAATGAAGAAAGACATATACTATCAATTTCTACTTAAATCATTTAATCTAAGCAAATGAAAAATAAATATATAACACTTCATTAAGATGTAAAAATCCATAAATTCAATGCTAAGCCCAATAGAGATCATCTAATAACGCTAAAGAAATAAGAAAAGTGTTTAGAGTAGAAAAAATAATATTTATCACTCAGAATAAAGGATAATGGGCTCAAAATATTTCTCAAAACGGTAGTCTCCACTATTTGCTTCCTAAACACCGATTTTGCGTTTAATATAATTTTCACACCTTATCAAGAAATAGTAGTCATGACAAAATCTAACTAATTATCACATTATTTCATGAAACTTTTTAAAAACTAATCTTAAATTCTAAAATTTACTAAACCACACAAAGAAAATAAAATCAACCATACTAAAAATGAAAATGTGAACATAAAATTTTTAAATTTTTTTTAAATTAAGCATGGTAACTTTTCACCACCCCAACCTAGAACTTACATTGTCCTTAATATAACAATTTTAAATTAAATATAAAGAGAAAAGAGAATAAAAGTTACCTATTTCTTGAGAATATGCAAGTAGTGATGGGGAAATGTAGGTGCATCCATCATGTTCTTCATTAAAGTTCACACAGATAGGTCGCTGTGAACTTCTAATATCTCAACAAATATTTGTAGTTTTAACAATTCTAAAATTATTCACATGCAATTAAATGAAAACAAGCAAAATAAATTAAATAAATAAATAAAAGAAAATTACCTAAAATGATGGGTTGCCTCCCATCCAACGTTTAGTTTAACGTCTTAGAAAGACGTAACTTGGGGGATTTCATTTTAAGTAAATTCAATGTCCCCACATTATTGAGTCAATCAAACCTACAAGTAAGACAAGTTTGTCTACCTATACTTTTTAAATCATGCCCTATGGATTTTGAAATTTTTATTTACTTAAAACTAAGGACATGATTGTGGGTTTAAGATAACCCACTTCTAGGTGCAAGTCAAATAACTAAGGTATCAAAACACAGTTTTACCTAGATCTAACAAAGCAACTACCTCCTTTTATAACAGAGTGTGATTAAAAACTTTGAAGTTTTGGAAATAGCTTCCAAATTTTTATTTTATTTTATTATAATCTCAAAGTAAAATAACATAATCAATATTAACTAGGAGTGCTTCCAAGAAAGAATGGTGGGGCAAAGCCTGCTTAAATTTCAAAGTTTAAGAGATTGAAAATGAACCATTTAAATGCCACCTTTGGTAGGGTTAGACATTTTAAACTTTATTCAAGGTGTCCAAATTAAACTTAAGAATTTAATTATCAAAGTACTAACTTTCAAGTCTTAAAACCATTACTGAAAATATATTGTCAATACATTTTCGAATAATAGTTCTTACAAAAACTTTTGAAATAGAGTTTCACTCTAACTACTAGGTGATTGTACCAACAAATAAAAGAACACTACTCTAAATCAAACCAGATAATTAAATCTTAAAATCTAATTTTCATATTTAAGTTTGTAATGAAAAATAATATATTTATCTCTAGCATTCTTAATATAAAATCTTGAATAAAAACAAAATAAATTTATTTTACAGAAATGTTTTACCTATTTAATATTTCATGAGCATAACAATGTTATTATTATATCATACTCTCAAATACTTAGTCATGTTAAATTTAATCATAGAAAAATTAAACATAACATATAAGAATAAAACATAAAAAATAAATGTAAAGAATTTATTTTAAAACTATATCTCAAAATAATCCTTATAGAATTTTGATGCTAATTCTGTTGCTGGAAAACATCCAAATGGATTTACATTTCTGTTTATTGAATCAAAAACTAAAAATATATAAAAGCATAACTAGTTCTTCCCGAAAAGAGAATAATTTTAAAACTAAAAAAAAAAACTAAAAACTAGAGAGAGAAGAGATTTTGAGGGATTTGAGAGGTTTTAGAGATGATTTTTACAATGTGGGATATATTTCTTTTATAGATGAGGAAAATGCCAAAAAATATGGGAAAATATTTCAAAAATTGATTATGGACGCATTTGGAAAGGTTGGCACACATGTGGGGGCGATAATTATGGCAGACAGGTGTTTGGCGCGTGGGGGACAAGCAGAGGCTTGCACAAGACTCGACACGATGTGTGATGGCTCATGCAAAAATCAGGGTGGCGTGTGTTGGGCATGCGCTTATGCGCGTGGGGGAATGGGCCTTGCTACGCATGGCTCGAAGCATTTTTTACCTATTTTGTCCAATTTTTCCATTTTTTTGACTTTTTCTCAACATATTTGTGATGTATTACCTCCATTATTTTTCTTCGAGTCTTTAAATTATTTTTGAACAAAAATACCTGAAAAAATAAAAATACCCATGATTCCGAAAAGATAAATTTATATAAAAATATGATAAAATCATACAAATATAAATATATTTAATCAATTAAAGTATATTAAATCATAATAATTTTAATGTTTTTTAAGCACTCATCAATGCACTACTCCTCGAAGTCAAGGACCCTATTTTCCCAACTCTATTGTTTGTACTTGTTATCATTGTGGCATTATTGGCCACATTACTAGGAAATATCCTAGATTTATTAAGGATACAACTCGGAGTCCCCCACCGCGTTCTTCCCTATCTTCTCTATCAAGATGTAACTACTATAGCTCATTTAAGCATGTTCATATAGGTTGCATTATGCACATGAGGCACAAAGCTAAAAGAAATAAATTTGGCTTAAAAAGCCCTCCTTGCCCTATTTATATGAATGACATGTCTTTATTTTATAGAGATTTTAAACAAAACAAACCACAAGTTTTATATACTCCTCATGCTTATATGAGTCATAATCTATCTCCTAGTTTCTTTGCCTCTCACAAATTCTTTAAACGAAGGGATGTTGTTTGATCACTATATTCAGGTGACCTATTAGGTAGAGTTGTCTATGTTCTTTCCTTTCTTTATTTGTCTTATCTCTGTATGTGAATTTTCGTTTGCTTATTGTTTGCATGCTTCTTGTTTTCCTATTCTTTCATATCTCCCCCTTCTTCTTATTTTGTTGTCTTACATAGAGCATTAACTATTTTACTTGATGTTATGCATGACTATCTGACCCGTTACTAGCTTTATCCATTGCTTATTATTTAATTCATATTTTGTGGCTATTTACATGAGCTTCATGTCACATGTTTTCATCATGTTGTGGCTATTTACTTGTCAGTCTTACTAGATTTTACATTCTTGCACCTAGCATATTGTGTGTTGATTATTTGTTTGTCTCTTCATGACTTTTGTCCTTCTTTTACCTATCTTTTTCCCTCTTATCCTTTTGCTTTGCCTCAATTGTTTCTTTGAAGTTAATTGAGATAGTTTTCTTACTTCTTTTTTTGTTAACACTCACGTTGTTTGAGTTATGCCTCTGTTTAAGCATATCTTGTATTTTTATGTTGAAACTTTTATTTTTCTCACATGCTTAGAAGTTTTAGTAACATCTCTTTTTTCTTCCTTCTAAAGGGGATTTACCTTGTTGTTCACTAGTTAGTCAGTTCCTTCCTTTATACTAACTAGCGATGATGTGAATGTTGTCGTTGATCTCTTTTTGAGGCTCTTTTCTCTTTTTTAGCTTTGATATGTTCTAAGTCCATTATTGTCATCTCACTTGTTTGTCTTTGTTCTACGTTTTGTGAGACTGATGGCTTTTCTCTTTCGTAAACATTTGCACGTAAAATTGAATTATAGAGGGATCATGTTATTATATGTTTGGCATGTATTGGACCTAAATTTAAGTATGGCTGCTTGATAAGTGTATTCTTTGAGAGCATGTATGGCTAAATATTTCTTACTTAGTTTATTAGAAATACATCTCTTCTTTTCATTTTCCATATCTTTGTGAATTTGTATGGTTATCTTGAGAAGTTTATGTGAGTCTCTAGCTTTGATGATTTATATTTCTCTAACAAGCTCTAGAATCCACATTTAGTGTCTATTGAGGAAAAATTCTATATGCTACTTCATTAGAAAGAGGATTTAGGCCACCCTTGAAAAGTTTGTTCCCTTAATGCCACCATTGTTCTCATATCCTTAGCCTCCTTTCTTTGAGCCTCTACATAATCCGTTCATTTCTCTACACCTAATTACTGAATTAGCCCAAATATTTATTCCTACTTACCTTTTCCACCCTTTGTTAAGCTTGTTTGTTCAGGGTTGTCAGATTCACCCTCTTAGTTTTTAGAAAAGAGAAGAGAGGAATGAACAGGGAAAAAGGTTGAAATTGGATTGATAAATTTATAACAAAAAAATGTGAAAGATAGAGAAAGGAAAAAAGAAAAAGAAGTCTACATATTTTTTGTGTAAACAAAAAGAAGAAGAAAATAAAATAAAAGTGAAAAGTGAAAAGATGATTAGTATGTTGAGACAATGTTTCATTTACATCTAAATTCTGTGTTCTGTGCTCTCAACTTCATTGGTTGAATTTAGAGAAGTAAAGAGGAAAAAAACCCTGTGTTTGAGGGTATAATTGTTATGGATATGAACTTATCTATTTGGTTGGATCAACAAAGGTGTGTTCAAGCACAAATGTCTTCACTCTCCTATCCATACCTTAGCATGTGATGAGTGCTCAAAAATCACTAAAATTACCATGATTTTATGCACATTAATTGATTAAAAATATATATATTTATATGATTTTATCATATATTTATATAAATTTGTCTTTTCGGAATCACAGGTATTTTTATTATTTTTTAGGTATTTTTGCTTAAAAACGTCACTTAAAGACTCAAAAAGAAATAGTGGAAGCAATACATCACAAATATATTAATAAATAAATTGGGAGAGGTCAACAAATATGGAAAAAATTGGACAAAATGGGTCAAAAAGGTCAAAAATGTCAAAAATGTCAAAAAGGAGAAAATCTTGCCGCCGCGCCGAGCCCCGCGCGCGCCAGCGCCCAGTCCCAGTTCCGCGCGCGCCGCTGCCCATTTCGCCCCATTTTCGCGCGCAGCTGCTACATGACGTCATGCTGACATCATCAATGACCTCAGCAATTGCACTCCGCGTTTTCACAATTTTTTAACATTTTTTCTCCCACTTTTTCTCTCCATCCTTACCTATAAATACACCCCTTCTCTTCACTTCATACCACACCTCCAAACACATTCTCTTCTCTTTTTCTCTCTCTCTTTTCTTATATTTTTTAGTTTTTCTTAGTTTTTAGCTTTTCTTAGTTAATTTCTCTTAGTTTTAGAGTTCTTCCCTTTTTGGGAAGAACTAGTTATGTTTTTGTAATTTATTAGCTTTTTGATTCAATAAATGAGAGTGCAAATTCCGCTTGGAGGTTTTCCAGCAACGGGAATAGCATCGAAGTTCTGTAAGGATTTTATTTTCTTTACAATTATTTTTTATGCTTTATTCTTACATGTTATATTTAATTTGTCTGTGATTAAATTTAACTGTGCTGGCTATTTCTAAACATGATATAATAATAACGTTGTTATGCTTGCGAAATATTAAATAGGTAAAAATCTCTAAAATGAATTGATTTTATTTTTATTCAAGATTTTATATTAAGAATGTTAGAGAGAAATATATTATTTTTCATTACAAACTTAAATCTGAAAATTAGATTTTAAGGTTTAGTTATCCGGTCTGATTTAGAGTAATGCTCTTTTATTTGTTGGTACAATCGCCCGGTAGTTTGAGTGAAGCTCTATTTCAAAAGTTTTTATAAGAATTATTATCTGAAAATGTATTGACAACATGTTTTCAGTAGTGGTTTTAAAACTTGAAAGTTAGTACTCGGATAACTAAATTCTTAGGTTTAATTTGGACACCTTGAATAAAGTTTAAACTATCTAACCCCACCAAAGGTGGCATTTAAATGGTTCATTTTCAATCTCTTAGAAAAAGGAATTAATTTAATTAACCAAATTAGTTATCAACCCCACCCATAGGTGTTAATTGATTTGTTTAGTTAACAAAGAATATCTAACCCCACCAAAGGTGGTATTCATATAAAAAAGAGAGAATCAATAAATATCAATTCATATCTTTAATAACCTAAATAATATGAGCAAGCATAACTAACTTAATTATTATATCCATAAATACTCCATCATTATAAATGATAAAATTTGCATAAATGTTTATTGAATCTATGTTTATTTTTATGTAAGTAGATTAAAAACACAAAACCCCAAAATATCGTGACAGGATGTTTAGGATTTAATTTTGTTTTTAAAAGTTTGAATAATAAATTAAAAACCACATACATTCCTTCCTTAGATCGACCTTGGGAGTATACTTATCATTTTCTACGAAATGATTCGTGCACTTGCGAGAGTTTTATAAATAGATAAAATCAAAGTAACGGTAGGATCGGCGATGTCGGTTCTGCCCGATCAGCATGTCAAACATTACTCTCATGCAAAAATCAAACTAATTAAATAAAAATTTCAAATTATATTCCTTTGAGAGATGAAGAAAATGTAATGACTTCATGGGGATTTATTTCCTATCTTTCTTTTGTATTTAAAAATTTCTCACAATTTTGTAGGATATATATGGGTTATAGTATTTAGTTTATACTATTTATTTTTCTCTCTTTTTCTTATTTTTTTATTTCTCACTTTATTTTAGAGATATTCTTTCTATCTATTTCTCTCTATTTTATAGAGATATTCTTTCTTTTTCTTCTCTATTGACTCAGATAACCCTATATATGTCTTCTTTCTAGAAGTCATGCTTGAATAAAGAGAATGACATATACTTTCAATTTCAACTTAAGTCACTCAATCTAAGCAATAGAAATAAATATATTAAACTTTATTAGATGTAAAAACAATCATAGCCAATAAGTCTATAAAAGTAGAGTTATCATGTACATTTTTCTACTTAATATTTATCTGTTTTATTCAATAAGTAGTTTTTTTGGGGTTAAAAATATTAAAATATGAACTTTCTAGTGAAAGGGGATGAAAATATTTTTTTTTGAATTGTTTGAAATTTTTATGGAATCTTTTATAATTTTTTTAATGCACGACCAATTTGAACAAGACACGTGGATGCCATGCAAGTGAAGAGGATCCAATTGGAGCATTCCACGTGTACTAGTTGATGCAGTTGTTACCATGTGTCATCATGAAATTTACTTTGAGTTTTGTCGAGTAGTCAATGAACATGCCACGCATCATCCCGGGATTTTCCCATTAGTTCCATCGGAGCACCACACAATCTAAATCAGTGAATCGTATAGCACCACTTGTCATTGACTCAACCCATATTAACTAGTATCAGTTTTCCCTGCCATGCATTGCATGCTAATTCATTTTGTGTTCCTCACTTGCCACATGTCATGATCTAATTGGCCAACATTGTTTAATTTCCCATTTCATCTCAACCTTTGATTTGAAGTTAATCTAATGGTCCAGATTCTATATGAGTTTAATTTAACACCCTAATTTCAATAGAAACCCTACCAGCTACATTTTGCAAGTTTTTTTATCAATTTTTTGTGCCAAAATGAGAGAGAAAGAAGTTCAAGAGAAGATACAATTTGGTGAAGATTGAAGAAGAGATTGGTGCTACAATTGAAAAATATTATTATATTTATTCTTCTTCTCCTTTGTTAATTTGCATGTCTTTCTTATTGAAAAATATGAGATTTATGAACTTACTTATGTCTAGCTAATTTATTAATCTAGGGGTTTTATGAACCAAATTTTCTATATGTGGTGATATAATATTTTTACCTCAATTATGATTTCAATTCAATTACATTATTTTATTTTATTTTTATGCTATTAATTATTTAGCCATAATTGATCTATAAAGACAATTAAATAGATTTGAAATAATTGTTTAATTGCTTGTCTTTATTAAATAACATGTATAGAGAATTATATAATTGTTTGTCTTGATTAAATAACATGCATAGTTTTTAGGTAGAGATGTACGATTCTTATGTATATGATCCATAATTGATAAACTTAATGAGTAGTTTGCAATTTAATTTATATAAAAGTGTAATTAGGTTAATTACTACATAATGTGTAGTTTACTTTAGAGATGAATACTTAAGAAATTGGAGGATTAAATTTTCCTATATATTTTCTCATATATCTTCTTAGCTACTAATTTTGAGTTAATTAATTACTTTTGTTTCATTTTAGTTCTTTTAATTTTAATGTCTTAAAGCACATAAAATTGATATTTACGTTTTAGTTTTAAAATTAGTTTCTAATAATATTATCTTTATAGGAACGATATTTTATATCATTATATTACTTGTTTGTAATACGTATATTTGCACACTCATTACACATAATTTGAGCAATCAATAGCATTCAATGCAAAATTTATAGAGATCGTCTAAAAATTTTGAATTTATAAAAAGAGTATTTAAAAGAGTATAAAAATATCATCACTCAGAATAGGAAAATAAAGGCTCAAAATATTCTTACAAAGTAGTCTTCACTATTTAATCATAAAATATAAATTATTACAAAAAAAAATAACTAATTATCATATTATTCTATGATATATTTAATAAATTAATTTAAAAGTGTAATTTTTTCACTAAAAATATTTAATCTAAAATTCCTAAACTAAAAAAAATAAACAAATAAATAAATACAATAAATAAATAAAAATTAAATGTAAACACATTTTTTAAAAAACTTAAATTGCTTAAAATTATTGTAAATTTTGTCACCCCTAACTTAGAATCTACATTGCTTTCAATGCAACAATTGTAAATTAAAGATGAAGAATAAAAGGAGAAAAGTTACCCATTTTTTAGCTTGATTTGATTACTCAAGTGGTATGATGCATCCATCATCTCTACATTTTACCTAAACAAATAGAATGTTATGTATTTTTTCTATACCTAAACAAACAGTTATAATTTTAACAGTTCCAAATAACATGGTTCACATGATAGGAAATAAAAAAAACTACAATAAACCAAATTATGTAAAATAAAATAAAATAAAAACAATTAAAATAAAGAAAATATTATTTCCTATTGTGATGGGTTGTCTTCTAATCAACGTATCGTCTTGACTAGACATTGTTTGAGGAACTCTCATTTTTAGAAATTAATATACTAAATGTTCCTCTCGTCATTAAGTTTATTGAAATAACAAAATCCACGAGCATTATAAGATTATTTACCTGTGCCTTTAAATCCTTCAACATATCCTTTGAATATATTTGATATTTTTTCGTTGATTAAGAGACATGGTTGTAAGTTTTTGTAAGTTTTAGATTACTCAATTCTAACTGTAAGTAAAAAAAATATCAATTCTAGATTTTAGATTACCTAGATCTAACATAATAGTTACCTTATATTTATACCCAATGGTGATATTAACATTAATATTTACAAGATCTTTGAAAATAACTTTAGATTTTTTTTAATTATACCAAAAACTAAAAATAAATATAAAAAACAACAAATAAAATAAATAACAAAAAGATAATAAAAACAAATAATAAAAATATAAAATAAACAACAAAAAAATAAATAAAAGAAAAGAAAAAATACAATAAACAACGAGTTAATAAAATGTATTATACAAGAATTTATTTAGTACACAGAAATGTTAAATAAAAATAAAATAAAATAAAATAAGTTAAAGTTAATAAATTAAATAATTAAAAGAAAAGAAAAGTTTAATTAAGTTAAAATTAATACAAATATATAATAAGGAAAAATTTTAAAAATGATTTAAAATTAATTAATATCTAGGTCAATAAATTCAAATTGTTTTTTCAAAATTTAATTTTTTTTTATCTCATTAATTTTTTTTTCAAGGCAATCAATAAATAAGATTTTAATGAATTTTTTATTTTGATTTTTTTTGATTTTTTTTAATTAAAATTATTTTGAATTATTATTGTTATTATTTTTGAAATATGTCTTAGTCAACTAATAACTAAGATTTTTTTTTAATTTGAATTCAAATTTCAAATGTTTTATTTATTTTGAAAGTCAACTAATAAATGAGCTAATAAATTTATAATGTTTTTTTAAATTTAAATTTAAAATCTCTTTATTACTTTTTTTTTAATTTATTGATTTGTTTTTGAATTATTATTATTAGAATTATTATTTTTTAAAATAACCTAGTCAATTAATAACTAATATTTTTTTGTTTGAATCCAAATTTCATTTTTTTTCTTTTTTAAAGGTGAAATAATTTTTTATTTTAATTTGAATTCAAATTTTTAATTTTTTTCTTTTTTTATTTAAAGGTCAACTAATAAATGAGTTAATAAATTTTTGATTTTTGAAATTTTTTTAAAGAAAATAAAAATCACAAATATTTATGACACAAATTTTTCAATATTTTGATAATAAAAATTTAAAAATGTTATTCCTACCCGACAGTGTAAAAAACTTGATTCATGCATTTTTATCAAGTTTTTAATGCTATTATGAGTTCCGTGAAAACATCGCCAAAAAATTGATGCACAAAAATTTAATAGTCAAATTTTGTAAAATTTATAAATTACTCACAAGTGCACGAATTACTTATAGAAAATTATAACTATACTTCCAAAATCAGTCTAAAGAGAAATCATATGATTTTTAAATAATTTAACAAATTCTTAGAAAAATAAAAATAAAAACATAAACATCATGTCGTGATAGTTTGAGTTTGATAAACATCTTAATTAATGAAATAAAAATAAAGATAAATAGAACAAAACAATTGGTAAATAAACATTTATATTCAATAAAGAATTTATAGAATATATTAGTTAGTTAATTATACTTGCTTAATATTAATTAGATTATTAAACATATAAATTAAGATTATTGTTCTTTCTTACATGCATAAAAAAATTCTAAGGCATGAATCATTTTCTTTATTAATTAAATTTTAACTTACCACCTTCGACCGAGCTGAAAATTTAATTTTTAACTAAATTATGACTCTTTTCTAAGAAATTAGTAAACCATTTAATTGTCACATTCGGTCGGATTGACAATTTAAACTCTCATCAAGGTGACTAAGTTAGATTAATAATTTAAGTATCTGAAAACAAACTTTCAGATTTTAAATCTATTATGAAAAATATGTCTACAATATATTTTTAAATAATAAATCTTATAAAAACCTTTGAAATAGATAATTAAATCATAAATATAACTCTCATTTCTATTACGAAAAATACTTGGCTATATATCTTTATTTAATAAATTTTGTTTTAATCTTGATGAATAAATAAAAGTAAATTTATTTTATAAAAATATTTTACCTAATTTAATATTTCACAACTATAAAAACATAACAAATATTCCATATTATTTTTAGCTAGACATGCTTAATCAATTATCAGTAAATTAAATATAGCATGTAAAACAACACATAAAGTTATCTGAGAAGAATAAATTCAAATTATACCTCAAATGTATCCTTATAGAAATTTAATATTGCTTTTGTTTCTAGAAAAACCTTCAAATAAAATTGCCAACACTGTTTATTGAATCAAAAGGAAAACTACTACATAAACTATGTTAACCCTCAAATTGAGAGAAAAACTTTAAAACTAAGAAAATAAAATAAAAGCTAGAGAGAAACTAAAAAAACAGCTAAGAAATGAGATGTGGGATGATTACAAATAGGATGAAGTGTCCTATTTGTAGGTGAAGAAAATGAGAGAAAAGTGGATCATATGATTGGGCACTACGACATATTTCTACTCCATGTCTCGACATGAGATAGGTTATAAACGCTTTGCTCGATCCATTACTCTCGTGCCACGGTACACAAAAATGCCACGCTGTGGCATGCATTAATTTTGGACTTCGTGAATTTAATTCTGTTAGCCTTGCGTCATGGTAGAAATAAATCCTATGCCATGGCATGCATTTCTTTGAAATTATAGAAGCCCCTTTTGTTTTACACCCTTTTCATTGGTTTGGAACATATGTACGGTTCACATATGTTAGTTTTTGTGCTTCAATGTTGTAATGGAATGCTTTCACGTACTATTTTTTGAGTGTTGATTAGTTAAATCAATTTGAAGCTAAAAATACATGAAAAATAACAAAATATACATGCGACTCCGAAAAGATAGATTTACAAAAAATATGATCAAATTATTCAAATATAAACCTATTTTATCATTTAAAATGCATAAAATCACGTTATATTTAATTCTTTTTAAGCACTCATGAAGGTTCTTATTTGGGATTTTTGATGAACCTAGCCACAAAACTATGAGATTGATTTTATTTATTTGAAAGCATTTCTCTCTTAATAATTGATATAATAATTTTAATCTTAATCTTGGATTATTTGACCAATAATTATATGATTTGAGATTCATGTCATAGCTTGACAAAATATGTTTTTGAATTATCTAGAGAATTATTAATACATGAATCGAAATAGTATGATTGTATGATTGATGAAAATGTAGTTTGATACATGTGATCAAAATTGATGTGTGAATGAAATAGCATGACAATGTGATTGTTTGCACATCATTTTAAAGAATGCTTGACAAAGATTCCTAGGTATATAAGAGCATGTAGCCAATTAATTACATAGAGAAACCAATCAACAATGTTTAATATTGCATGTTGAGTGATTAAGGGATTTATAGATCCCAAGTCTCTAAATATTACTTTTCATCATCATTATTTGTGCATTTAAATTAATTATAAGTTTGATAATTAGTTTAGATAATTTTCCATTGTTACTTTCTTAAATAATATTGCAACTACTACATATTGGTACTTAGTTATAAAAATAAATCACTCTTTATGGAACAATACTCATGTTTAACGCACTTTATTGCCCAAACAACTCGTATACTTGTGGAATCACTATCGAGTTTTTAGAGTTGTTGTTCAGAAGTGCAATATTTTTATAATTACTATCTGTATTCATATAACAGTACTTGTTTAGGCATTGTTTTTGTTTTATTTTTGTCTTTGCCCAAGGAAACAAGTATAAATCTTGAACATTTTGATCTATTTTAGAGATAACTCTTCACTGGTTAAGAAGAGAAAAACTATAGTAATTTTAGCTTAGGGATACAAAAAAACTTCGAGAATTAATAGGACATCATTGTCCCTAAACCTCTTCAGGATTTTGCAGTACCACATGTAGATAGAGTTCAATGATCTATCACTAGACCCTCTATTAATAAAAATAGTTTTGAGCTCAAACTTGTTGTGATCCAAATGATGCAATCTAATAAATATAAAAGGCTAGATAATGAGAATCCTAACTCTCACTTAGCCACAATCTTTGAGCTATGTGATACCTTTATGATGTATGGAATTTTTGATGAGCCTATCCATCTTTGCTTGTTCCACTTTTTCACTTAGGGGCAAGGCAAATGTAAAGCTAAATTCCTTACCTATAGAACTCATCATCACCTAGGATAACTTGGCCCATAAATTCTTGGCTAATTATTTTCAATCTTTAAAGATAACCAAGTTTAGGAATACTATTACTTGCTTTTAACAATTTCATGGAAAACCTTTCTATGACGCATTGGAAAGCTTCAAAGAGATATTGAGAAATTTCCCACATCTTGTATTCCTACATGGTTACAAATCCAAATATTTTATAAGGGATTATCAGGGCAAACAAGAACTATTCGTGATGCAGTAGCTGGAGGTGCATTAGTGGGCAAAGGTGAGATTATAGCCTTTGCACTACTAGATGAATTGAATTCTAATAGTTGCCAAAGGCCAAGAGAGAGGTTAAATCCAAAAAGGATTATTGGAATGGTAGATGAGGATGCCCTTACAACCTTGCAAACATTAATTAATGCATTTTTGTTGAAATTATCAAAGAAATTTAATGCTACACTTGTGATTTGTTAACGTTGTCTATGAAAAAATATAAGGGGATTCCCTAGGGAAATCCTACCTCTCATAAACTACAAAAATAATAAATTAAATCACCTATCAAAATAGCAAATAAAAAGGACAAAATAAATACAATATACAGATACAAGAAAATAATTATAATAATAAAAATCAATAAATAACTAAAAATAAGTTAAGAAAATAAAATATACAAGAACTAAAAGTTATTACACAAAAATACTAAACAAAAATAAATAACAAAAAAATTATAAAAAATAAAAGTAATTAACAAAAAGAAATAAAGCAAGTAAATTAATAACTAAAAATAAATAAATAAAATAAAAGTAAAACTTAATACAGAAAAATACTAAAAGAAAAAGAAAATAAATTAATTAATAACTAAAGTTAAGTTAATAAAATAAAAGAAATAAAAATAAACTAAAATATTTTTTGAATTTTTTTTAAATATCTTAATTTTAAATTTTTCTATTTTTTAATTTTTAAATTAAAAAATCCATAAATATTCACAAAAAATCACAAAAATAAAAATCATGAATATTTATAAAAACTTTTTGAGGATTTTTATAATAAAAATTTAAAATGTTATTTCTCCCCGACAACTGCGTTAAAAACTTGATGCACTAAAATTTGATAGTGAAATTTTGTTAATGTATAAAAAACTTGCAAGTGCATGAATCACTTATAATAAGTGATAAGTATACTCTTAAGGTTGGTCTAAAGAGAAACTGAGTTATTTTAAATAATTTGTCAATTTTTTTTAAAAAAAACACTAAAATAAAACTTAAACATTCTATTACAATATTTGAGTTTTGAAAATTCTAACCTAATAACATAAATAATAAAAGATAGAAATAGGTGATTCTAACAATTCATGGAAAATATGCAATTATCAATCAATGGAGAATTTATGAAAATAATTAGCTAGTTAATTATGCATGCTTAAACTTAATTAGATTATTAAATATATAAATTCATATTATTGTTTTTTCGTTTTATGTATGAAAATATCTTTAGGTGGGGGATCATATTCTTTGTAAATCAAATCAATCAATATTTTCATCAACTGATAGATTAAATTATGTTTTATTCAAATCAATCAATAACTACTTTAGGAGGAGTACATAATTTAAAATTTTATTCAAGGTGTCCAAATTAGATCTAGATGACGTTTTTGAAACCTAATTTTTTTTAAATCAATTGTAAAAAATATATCATCCATATATTAATCAATAATAAATTTTGTAAAAATCTTGAATAAAGAAATAACCAAAATATTTTTTACAAAAATATTCACCTAAATTAATCTACACAAACATGGAAACAAAACTAATTTTTCATAGTAATAATCTACCATACATGCTCAGATCTAATAAAAGATCAGTAAATTAAAAATAGTACTTAGAAAATATATAAAGATTAACATGTATATAAAATTAATAAATTCAAATAAGATCCATGTAAGGTTTTTGTTAGTGTTGGCGATATTCGTGAACAAAAAGTATAATTATAATTTTAGTTTCTACTTGTGTCTTAGAAGAATCTTTTCAAGCTAAAGAAACTATCGAGCCTTAATGATCAAGTATCAGGTATATTTCTATTCCCATAGACACAATAGGAACAATATGAAGATAGGCTACTCAATCCATTGAGTAGTGACTACATTAGTCGAGAAATAATACCTTATTAAATTGATTTTAATGCATTACTAAATCGTTCGAGGGATTTACTCGATAGATCAAGGATTATATCAATTTCACTAGATCGATCCACCATTTTAAATATTAATTAAATGATCGTTGAATCAATCGAGAGGATGTTCGATCGATCAACCAATTTACTCGATCGATCGACCAATGTACTTAATCGATCAAGTAGTTAGTTATCCGATTTTAAAATATATTTCTAATACAAATTGGATTGGTTTTTTATAGTATTTTCCTTATTTCATAAAAGTGTTTTAACTGATTTTATGGACAATATGATAATTCTATTTTAATCTAATGTGCTTCAAAATATTCTATAAATACAAACTTCAGCACACCTTTGAAACTAACCACACAAGAGCTTAATTGTACTTATTCTCTTCATCTTTTATTCTTTCTCTTGTTTTGTCGAAACATTTGAAGTATGCTTTTTCATTAAGTTAATTTATCAAACATTTGTGATTGTATTTGATGGATTAACAAGCTTACAATAATAATTGTGTCATTGTGCTTTTAAATCAACTACTGATATACTGTTTAAATCAACTAGTTAGGATTGTTCATTATTGAATCTACTCTAGGACACACACTTGCACTTGTGTTTATATGTTAATCTTTCAGGTGACAATGGTGCGGGTTTGATTAACTCATGGAATTTGAGTTTGTTGGAATGTTGCTCCAAATTCGAACACCTATCTTGTAGAGACTATGATCAAAGTAACGGCTTGTAAGTAGGTTACTTGGGGGCATTATCTAGGTAGGTACTTTGAGTCCTAGCCTTGTAACTGAATACTTATTTTTCATAGTGTATAGTTAGGTGATTCAGTAGACCATTGATTTTCCTCTTATGATTTTGGTATGGCCTAGGTTATTTCCACCTAAAAGCCTCGTGGGTTGATCTTTTCATTTTTGCATTACTTTAGGTATATGTGATTAGTTGTTTGGTCGCTTACAAAATTTTACATTGTTATACTTTCGTTGACTAGATAATTAGGTCCATAACTAAACAAGCCTCCATTTGATATCAGAGTCAGTCACTATATACACTTAGTATGCCTAGGACTTTATTATGAATCATTTAAGAGAAGGTTCATCTATAACCCGTGCACCTTACTTTGATGAATCTAAATACCCATATTGGAAGGCTCATATGAGAGCCTTTCTACGATCTATAGATGAAATTGTATAGAACTTTGTGTTTTATGGTTAGGAGCCATCTATAGTTACCAAAGATAATGTAGTCATTCCAAAGCCTAGGAATGAATGGACTAATCAAAAAAGGTATCAATGTTATTTTCAGTGTTGTATCTACTGATGAGTTTTGTCGTATTTCTCATGTTGAAAGTACTAAACATGCTTGAGATATTTTGGAGGTTGCCCATGAGGATATTAGGATGAGAGAAGATGAAACTTTCTTTGAATTTTATATTAAATTATGTAATATTACTAACACCTCTGCCAATCTTGGAGAGAAAATTGATGATTTTAGGATAGTTCAAACAATTATCTGCTCATTACTAGATTATTTCCATGTAAAGGTCGCTGTCATTGATGAAAGTAAGGATGTGAACACCATCAAAATAAAGGAACTCGTTGGCTCACTTCAAACCTTTGAGATGAGCTTTTGAAAACCTCTAAAGAATAAAGGTATCACTTTCAAAATTGCTATGATTGAAGACAATGAAAATAAAAGAACTGGTGCTCTTAACCAGAAGATTAAACAAAATCCTCAACAAAAAGAATCCTCAAAACACAGGACAATCAAGTTGTTAAAAGGATCAGAATCTGAGAGAACTCAAATTTATAAGTTCTAATGGTAAGAGATATAAACCTGCTAGATTTCAATGTTTTGAATGTATATGTTTTGGTCACTTCACAGTTGACAATGCAAACAAGAAAAACCAAAATGAAGAGATTTCAACGATGCACATACTGACTCTAAAAGGGATAACGATAATCCAGTTGAATCAGACAATAACTATTTGGCATTTAATGCAACTGTAGGTAGAAAATTCAATGAGTCTGACATTGATTTAGATGATGATGAAAGTGATGCTAAATTTCTACTCAATAGATTTAATGTCACTAGTATTAATGAAATATATATAGATTAAGTTAGATGCAAAAGGGAAGTGGCTAAACTAAATGAAAATTTTAAATCCTTTGAAATAAATTACTTAATTATAGAAAAAAATTGAACTCTCTAAATGTGCTAATGTTTTGAATTCAAGTTTTACATATGCTAAATAGAAAATAATAATCTTATGTAGGAACTTAAACAATCAAAGGAAGCAGTAATGAGGTTAAAAATTGGAGCTGAAAGGTTGAATAAAGTTATTAATTATGAAAAGCCAACTGGATACAAGAGAGGACTAGGATATATAGACGAATACACTACACTATCTTCATCAAAATCAACTGAATTTGTCAAATCTTCAAACATGTCCTCCTTACATGATACACATGACATTGGTTACCTACAGTGATGTATAAAAGCTACCATAGTGAGTGGAGAAGGCTATCTCACAACTAGTGTGAAAATCATCATACTAGGTGTATTGATGTATGCATATTTTCTTAAACATAAATAATAATATTGAACGAAAAATAAAAATAAAAATACAAAAGCTTTTGCATGCATAAAAAGAATGAGCCACAATTAGTTATACAAAAAGAAAATTAATAACCAATCCCTTACAGTTAGTCACACTTTAAAAAAGTTAATTTTAACATATGTATGTTTTGTTGTAGTCATGTTAAGTTTAGTCTACTACCCTTAATTCAAAAAATAATTATATATATATATATATATATATATATCAATTTTCATAATTTTTAGTCTAATTTATTTAGAGGAGTCGTAGAACTTAGAAGGATTTTATTCTTTTTAGGGAAAAATATTATTTTTAGCTCCCTATTTTGTTTGTTATGAGATTTTAAGAATATGTTCTCCTTTTTTTAGTCATTAAATACACTACTTACTTACTCAACCTACTGTCATTGTTTCATGATTATATTGTTTATTCGTATAACAAAAGAAGGAGATAAAAATTGGAACATTAATTGAAAATCTACAAAAAGGGAGAGCTAACTTAAGAGAAAATTACTTTGAAAATCCACTTTCGAAATATTACACATAAGGGGAGTAATTTTTTTAATTTCTATCTAATGATTAGTCACTTATGAATATTCTTCACCTTTTATATTATTATATACACTGGACTAATAAATAATAAGTTTTTCGGGATAAGTATTTGGGTATTTATGTTTTTGACTTTTAGTGTAAATGTAAGCTTTCGAGATTCAAGCGAAAATGGTTCCACTAGATCATAGGATAGTACCATTATATAAAAATTTATTTTTCCAATGAGCGTTATGTGAGAGAAAAGTTTTGTCACACGAATATGCCAAAGGGGATATTGTAGGGTTTTGTCCACCTTTTTGAATATTAATTAAATAAGCATTGGATCAATCGAGAAGATGTTTGATTGATCAACCAATGTACTCGATCGATCGAGCACAAGGTTAGATCAATCGAGTAGCCAGTTATATGATTTTAAAACGTATTTATAACACGAATTGGATTGATTTTTTAACAGTATTATCATTATTTCTTAAAAGTGTTTTAACTAATTTTATGGACATTATGATAATTTCACTTTAACCTAATGTGCTTCAAAATATTCTATAAATATAAACCTAAGCACATATTTGAAACTAACCACACAAGAACTTAATTATGCTTATTCTCTACATCTTTTATTATCTCTCTTGTTTTGCTAAAAGTTTTCAAACATTGGTAGTTGTGTTTGATGGATTAATGATGAGTGTTCAAAAAGCACTAAAATTATCATGATTTTATGCACGTTAATTGATTAAAAATATATATATTTATATGATTTTATCATATATTTAAATCTGTCCTTTCGGAATCATGGGTATTTTATTATTTTTAAGGTATTTTCGCTTAAAAACGTAACTTAAAGACTCAAAGAAAATACTGGAGGCAATATATCACAAATATATTCATAAAATAAATGAGAAAAAGTAAAAAAAAATGGAAAAATTGGATAAAATGGATAAAAAAGGTCAAAAATTTAAAAAAGGTGAAATCACGCACGTAGCCACACTGGCCAATGTGCACAGCACACCCAACAGCACCGACCAACGCGTGCGCATCCCCGGCACAACGCCCAGTCTGCGTGCACCCCTACTCCATTCCGCGGGCACCACACACCCATCTACGAACGCCTACGCCCCATTTCGCGTGCGTTGCCGCGCCCTACCTACCATGACATCATCATCACCTACTACGAGTTTCCTCCATTTTTAATCATTTTTTCACCCACTTTTTCTTCCTTTCCTTACTTATAAATATCCTCATTCTCTTCACCTCAAAAATATCTTCTTCTCTCTTTCTTTCTCTCCATTTCTTAGTTTTTTAGCTTTTCTTAGTTAGTTTTTCTTAATTTTAGAATTCCTCTCTTTTTGAGAAGAACTAATTATGTTTTTGTAATTTATTTGTTTTTTGATTCAATAAATGGAAATGCAAATTCCGTTTGGAGGTTTTCCGGCAACAGGAATAACATCAAAGTACTATAAGGATTTTATTTTCTTTATAGTTATTTTGTATGTTTTATTCTTGTATGTTATATTTAATTTGTTTGTGATTAAATTGAACTTTGCTCGCTGTTTGTAAACATGATATAATAAAAACGTTGTTATGCTTGCGAAATATTAAATAGGTAAAAATCTCTAAAATGAATTGATTTTATTTTTATTCAAGATTTTATATTAAGAATGTTAGAGAGAAATATGTTATCTATGAAATGATTCATTCCTTAGATCGACCTTAGAAGTATACTTATTTACTTATTTTCTTTTAAAAAATAATCTTTTTTGTTTTTTTTCAACAAAATCAAAAACTTTATTTTCAATTTTTTTTATTTTTTTTCTTTTACCTTTTTCAATTTTTTTTGTTTGAATTTTTAATTTAAATTTTGTTTCCTTTTTATTTTTTTATTTTTCTTTTACCTTTTTCAATTGTTTTATTTTATTTTTGGCTTAATTTTTAATTTAAAATTTTTTTTAACTATTTTTTTATCTTAAATTTCGTTTAACTTAATTAACTTAGGTTTTTACTAAATTTTTGTTTAAGTTAATTAACTTAGGTTTTTAGTAACTTAATTAACTTATATTTTCATTTAACTTAAATAACCTACATTTTTATTAACTTAAATTTTTACTTAATTTAAACTTAATTAACTTAATTTTAATAGCATGAAAAATAAAGATCTAAGAGAGTTATGTCTCGGAGACTAGTTCTTGGAAGCCTTTGTGCCACTAGTCTTTCTTGGGAACGTTGTTCTGTCTAGGAGGATGGTTTTTAAGGAGCTTTTGCACCACCATTTTTTTCCTGAGAGCACTCTTGGTTAATACTAATTATGTTATTTTAACTTAGATATTATACTTAAAAAAACAAAAAACAAAAAAATTCTGAAACTATCTCCAAAATTTTAAAGTTTTAATTACAATCTAAGGAGTTAGTTGTTTTGTTTGATCTAGGTACAATTATGTTTTGATGCCTTTAATTATTTGATTTGTACCTAGACGTGGGTTATCTAAAACCCACAAGCATGTCCCTAGTTGTAAGTACAGAAAAATTTGAAAATCCATAGGACATGACTAAAAAAGTATAGGTAGACAATCTTGTCTTACTTGTAGGTTTGATTGACTCAATGATGAGGGGACATTGAGTTTACTTAAAATGAAATCCCCTGTTACGTCTTGCTAAGACGTTAAACTAAGTGCTGGATGGGAGGCAACCCATCATTTTAGGTAATTTCCTCTTATTTGTTTTATTCACTTTATTTCTATCTTTATTTTAGTTTAATTACATTTGAATAGTTTTAAAATTGTTAAAAATAAAAATATTTGTTGAGATGTTAGAAGTTCACAGCGATCTATCTGTGTGCACTTTAATGAACATGATGGATGCACTTGTATTTCTCCATCACTACTTGCAATATTCTCAAGAAATAGGTAATATTTCCTCTCTTTTCTCTTTATCTTTAATTTACAGTTGTTACATTGAGGACAATGTATGTTCTAGGTTGGGGATGGCGAAAAGTTACTGATGAGAATCATCGAGCTCTACAAATTCCAAGTGGACCAATCACAAGATCTAGGAGAGCATAACTCGAAAAGGCTTTAAATGGACTTATTCAAGAGGTCATGCATAATCAAGGGGACCTAAATTGGGAGTGTAAGGATTGGGACAATCCTAGGATGGAAATTAGGGAAAAATTGGCAAAATAAAACTAGGCACATTGTTGTGCCATTTGGAATTTTTTGGGCAGCTTCATTTTCAGCCCTTAGATGGAAACAAGGGTTAAGATGTAATATTTTATAGGGTTTCTTTTGTTCTCAACTGCTCCATATTTTGCTCCAATTATAGAGTGTCATTTGGACTGATTTTGGGCAGCTTTCTTTTCAGCCCTTGGATGAAATCAAGGGTTAAGATGTAATATTTTATAGGATTCCTTTGTGGTCAACTGCCCCATTTTTTCCATGTTTTGGTCAATGTTTTCTGCTACCTTTTGTGCTTTTTGGCTGTGTTTATTTTCAACCCTTGGATGAGATCAAGGACTATAATGTAGTAGAGCTTAGGGTTGGTTTGTATCCTATTAAGAGCAACTCAACTGCTGTAAAATACAATTTTGAATGAAGTTTGAATATTCAGATCATTTGAGAGCTCATTCTAGCTCTTTGTTCCTCTTTAAGCAACTTATCAAGGGATTGGCAACCTTTGTGGCATTTTTTAGCATCCAAGCATTTGTGGTGAGTAATATCCATACTTGTTAGGGTGTCATTTATGCTAGACATATCAAGGAATTAACAGCTTCTTGTGGCGTCTTTTCTCCTCAGAAAAATGGTGAGTAATATTCATTGATTTGTGGAGAAACCCTTTGCTATATAATCTGAAATTAGCTAGGTCATATCCCCTTGGTTCTTATCAGTTACCATGCTTAATTTAAAAAAAAAGATTTAACAATTTAAAAAAAATAAAAAATAAAAAAATAATAATTTTTTTCTTTTTTATGTTCACATTTTCATTTTTATTGTGTTTGGTTTTATTTTCTTTGTGTGATTTAGTAAGTTTTGGAATTTAAAAAAAAATTCTCACAAAAATTTATCATTTCTTTAAATCAAATTTAAGTAAATAGTTAAGTCTTTTGTACTATTAGATTAATTTTTGAAAACATATCATGAAATATTTTGTAATTTTTTTTGGTAATTAGTTAGTTTTATCATAACAAGTATTTCTTGATAAGATGTAGAAATTATATTAAACCCAAAATCGGTGTTTATGAATTTTTTTTAGTGGAGACTACCTTTGTGAGATATAATTTGAGCCTAATTTCTCTTATTCAGAGTGAAATATATATTTTTTCTACTCCAAACAGATTTCTTATTTCTTTAAATTTTTAGATGATCTCTATAGGTATTAGCATTGAATGTATGAATTTTTTTTCATCTTAATAGAGTGTCGTATATATTTTTTTTTTTGCTTAGATTAAATGATTTGAGTAGAAATTGATAGTATATGCTTTTATCTCATTCATGCATGACTGCTACAAAAAAAAGAGATATATCTGGGGTTACCTAAACCAAAATCAAATAAAAAAACCACAAAATTAACCACTCACCAAAATCCTAAAAAATGTACAATCTGTACATGAGTTGACTCTCTAAAAAAATAATATATATTGAAAACTATCTTCAAAAAAATATAGAGAGATAAAAAATATATAGTATAATCTACATACTATGACCCACATTAACCACTCACCAAAATCCTAAAAAATGTACAATCTATACATGGGTTGACTCTCTAAAAAATTATATATATTGAAAAATATCTTTAGAAAAATATAGAGAGATAAAAAATATATAGTATAATCTACATACTATAACCCGCATTGCCTACAAAGTTGTGAGTAAAGGCTAATTACAAAAGAAAGATAAAGGAAGTAATTCCCTAAAAAGTCATTGCACTTTCTTCATTTATTAAAGGCATATATCTTGAAATTTTTGCTTAATGAGTTTGATTTATGCATGAAAATAATTTTTATATATGATATCTTTATAATTTATACATTTGATTCCTTTCATGAGATCAATGTTAAAATAACACTTTGGGCCTTTATTCTTTATACATATGCGAACATATTAGTTCATTTCTATACATCGACTGTTTCACATATAAATTAGTATGAGTGTTTAAACCCATAGGATTCAGTGTTTTGAGAGTATTAACTTGTAAGGAATAGAGTCGAAGCGAATTCAGATTCATGACACTGAAGTTGGGTGAAATTAAATTGATACATTTTTTATATAAAATATGAAAATGATATTCGAACTAATTATTATAATAAATCATGATTGTTGAAGAAGATTAAAATAACTTATGCTTTAGATTTTAATTAGGATCTTAAAGAAAATTAAAAAGTATGAGACATTTTTGTGTTATGTTTCATGTTGTTTTCTTTTATTTTATTCTTAAAAGTTAATTTTTGATTTTGTTGTAATTTTAGTTTTTAAGTTGTTATTTTTATTATTTCTTTTAATTTTTACATTTAGTTCAATGTTTGTGGGTATCATTATTGAAAACCCTCATGAGACTCAAACTCGTCCACTAGGGCAACCTAGGGGTTTAAAAGCTTGTTGTATACGCTAAATGCAACTGTGTCAATCCACGGAAGTGATTTAGGATAGTTTAATTTTTAGTTTTATTACTTCTCTTGCTAAGGGACTAGCAAGAAGCTGGTTGGGGGTTGTGATGAGCGCTCAAAAAGCACTACAATTACCATGATTTTATGCACATTAATTGATTAAATATATATATATATTTATATGATTTTATCATATATTTATATAAATCTATCTTTTCGGAATCACGGATATTTTTATTATTTTTCAGGTATTTTTGCTTAAAAATGTAACTTAAAGACTCAAAGAGAAATACTGGAGGTAATACATCACAAATATATTCATGAATTAAATGAGGAAAAGTAAAAAAAGATGGAAAAATTGGACAAAATGAGTCAAAAAGGTCAAAAATATCAAAAAGGAGGAAATACTGGAGTTTGATTTATGCATGAAAATAATTTTTATATATGATATCTTTATAATTTATACATTTGATTCCTTTCATGAGATCAATGTTAAAATAACACTTTGGGCCTTATTCTTTATACATATGCGAACATATTAGTTCATTTCTATACATCAACTGTTTCGCATATAAATTAGTATGAGTGTTTAAACCCATAGGATTCAGTGTTTTGAGAGTATTAACTTGTAAGGAATAGAGTCGAAGCGAATTCAGATTCATGACACTGAAGTTGGGTGAAATTAAATTGATACATTTTTTATATAAAATATGAAAATGATATTCGAACTAATTATTATAATAAATCATGATTGTTGAAGAAGATTAAAATAACTTATGCTTTAGATTTTAATTAGGATCTTAAAGAAAATTAAAAAGTATGAGACATTTTTGTGTTATGTTTCATGTTGTTTTCTTTTATTTTATTCTTAAAAGTTAATTTTTGATTTTGTTGTAATTTTAGTTTTTAAGTTGTTATTTTTATTATTTCTTTTAATTTTTACATTTAGTTCAATGTTTGTGGGTATCATTATTGAAAACCCTCATGAGACTCAAACTCGTCCACTAGGGCAACCTAGGGGTTTAAAAGCTTGTTGTATACGCTAAATGCAACTGTGTCAATCCACGGAAGTGATTTAGGATAGTTTAATTTTTAGTTTTATTACTTCTCTTGCTAAGGGACTAGCAAGAAGCTGGTTGGGGGTTGTGATGAGCGCTCAAAAAGCACTACAATTACCATGATTTTATGCACATTAATTGATTAAATATATATATATATTTATATGATTTTATCATATATTTATATAAATCTATCTTTTCGGAATCACGGATATTTTTATTATTTTTCAGGTATTTTTGCTTAAAAATGTAACTTAAAGACTCAAAGAGAAATACTGGAGGTAATACATCACAAATATATTCATGAATTAAATGAGGAAAAGTAAAAAAAGATGGAAAAATTGGACAAAATGGATCAAAAAGGTCAAAAATATGAAAAAGGAGGAAATCGCGCACGTAGCCGCCCAGCAACGCACGCGTCCCTGCTCCATTCCACGCATGTCTGATGAGTGCTCAAAAAGCACTAAAATTACCATGATTTTATGCAAATTAATTGATTAAAAATATATATATTTATATGTTTTATCATATATTTATATAAATTTGTCTTTTTCGAAATCACAGATATTTTTATTGTTTTTTAGGTATTTTCACTTAAAAACGTAACTTAAAGACTCAAAGAGGAATACTGGAAGCAATACATCACAAATATATTAATAAATAAATGGGGAAAGGTCAACAAATATGGAAAAATTGGACAAAATGGGTCAAAAATGCCAAAAAAGAGAAAATCGCGCCGCCGCGCCGCCACCCGCCCAAGTGCACGAATCATTTCGTAGAAAATGATAAGTATACTCCCAAGGTCGATCTAAGGAAGGAATGTATGTGGTTTTTAATTTATTATTCAAACTTTTAAAAACGAAATTAAATCCTAAACATCTTGTCACGATATTTTGGGTTTTGTGTTTTTAATCTACTTACATAAAAATAAACATAGATTCAATAAACATTTATGCAAATTTTATCATTTATAATGGTGGAGTATTTATGGATATAATAATTAAGTTAATTATGCTTGCTCATATTATTTAGGTTATTAAAGATATGAATTGATATTTATTGATTCTCTCTTTTTTATATGAATACCACCTTTGGTGGGGTTAGATATTCTTTGTTAACTAAACAAATCAATTAACACCTATGGGTGGGGTTGATAACTAATTTGATTAATTAAATTAATTCATTTTTCTAAGAGATTGAAAATGAACCATTTAAATGCCACCTTTGGTGGGGTTAGACAGTTTAAACTTTATTCAAGGTGTCCAAATTAAACCTAAGAATTTAGTTATCCGAGTACTAACTTTCAAGTTTTAAAACCACTACTGAAAACATGTTGTCAATACATTTTCAGATAATAATTCTTATAAAAACTTTTGAAATAGAGCTTCACTCAAACTACCGGGCGATTGTACCAACAAATAAAAGAGCACTACTCTAAATCAGATCGGATAACTAAACCTTAAAATCTAATTTTCAGATTTAAGTTTGTAATGAAAAATAATATATTTTTCTCTAACATTCTTAATATAAAATCTTGAATAAAAATAAAATCAATTCATTTTAGAGATTTTTACCTATTTAATATTTCGCAAGCATAACAATGTTATTATTACATCATGTTTATAAACAGCCAGCAGAGTTAAATTTAATCACAGACAAATTAAATATAACATGTAAGAATAAAGCATAAAAAATAACTGTAAAGAAAATAAAATCCTTACAGAACTTCGATGCTATTCCTTTTGCTGGAAAACCTCCAAGCGGAATTTGCACTCCCATTTATTGAATCAAAAAGCTAATAAATTACAAAAACATAACTAGTTCTACCCAAAAAGGGAAGAACTCTAAAACTAAGAAAAATTAAGTAAGAAAAACTAAAAACTAAGAAAAACTAAATAATCTAAGAAAAGAGAGAAAGAAAGAAAGAAGAGAATGTGTTTTGAGGTGTGATTAGAAGTGAAGAGAAGGAGGGTATTTATAGGTGAAGATGGAGAGAAAAAGTGGGTGAAAAAATGTTAAAAAATTGTGAAAACGCGGAGTGCAATTGCTGAGGTCATTGATGACATCAGCATGACATCATGGGGCGGCTGTGCGCGAAAATGGGGCGAAATGGCAGCGGCGCGCGCGGAGGGCAGCTGGGGCACGCACAGGCGCACACGGAACTGGAACTGGGTGCGCTCTGATGCGCGTGGACGTTGGGCGTGCTGCGTGCGGGTCTGGGCACTGGCGCGCACGGGGCTCGACGCGGCTGGGCGGCACGGCGGCGCGATTTTCTCCTTTTTGACATTTTGACCCATTTTGTCCAATTTTTCCATATTTGTTGACCTTTCCCTATTTATTTATTAATATATTTGTGATGTATTGCTTCCAGTATTCCTCTTTGAGTCTTTAAGTTACGTTTTTAAGGGAAAATACCTGAAAAACAATAAAAACACCCGTGATTTCGAAAAAGATAAATTTATATAAATATATGATAAAACATATAAATATATATTTTTAATCAATTAATTTGCATAAAATCATGATAATTTTAGTGCTTTTTGAGCACTCATCAATGCCCGCGCTTGCACCCATCTACCCCATCCACGCGCACCAACTCGCCCTACATCACCATGACGTTAGTAGTATGACGTCATCAATATGACATCATCATTCACTACTCCGTGTTTTCTTCATTTTTAATCATTTTTTCACCCATTTTTCCTTCCTCTCTTCACCTATAAATACCTCCATTATCTTCATTTCAAATCATACCTAAAAACACATCTTCTTCTCTCTTTCTTTCTTTCTCTCAAGTTCATAGTTTTTCCTTAGTTAGCTTTTCTTAGTTTTAGAGTTCTTCTCTTTTTGAGAATAACTAATTATGTTTTTGTAATTTATTTGCTTTTTGATTTCATAAATGGGAGTGCAAAATCCGTTTAGAGGTTTTCTAGCAACAGAAATAGCATCAAAGTACTGTAAGAATTTTATTTTCTTTACAAATATTTTTTATGCTTTATTTTTACATGTTATATTTAATTTGTCTGTGATTAAATTTAACTTTGCTGGCTGTTTGTAAACATGATATAATAATAACGTTGTTATGCTTGCGAAATATTAAATAGGTGAAAATCTCTAAAATGAATTGATTTTTTTTATTTAAGATTTTATATTAAAAATGTTAGAGAGAAATATATTATTTTTTATTACAAACTTAAATTTGAAAATTATATTTTAAGGTTTAGTTATCTGGTCTGATTTAGAGTAGTGCTCTTTTATTTGTTGGTACAATCGCTCGGTAGTTAGAGTGAAGCACTATTTCAAAAGTTTTTATAAAAATTATTATCTGAAAATGTATTGACAACATGTTTTCAGTAGTGGTTTTAAAACTTGAAAGTTAGTACTCGGATAATTAAATTCTTAGGTTTAATTTGGACACCTTGAATAAAGTTTAAACTCTCTAATCCCACCAAAGGTGGCATTTAAATGGTTCATGTTCAATCTCTTAGAAAATGAATTAATTTAATTAACCAAATTAGTTACCAACCCTACCCATAGGTGTTAATTGATTTGTTTAGTTAACAAAGAATATCTAACCCCACCAAAGGTGGTATTCATATAAAAAAAAGAGAATTAATAAATATCAATTTATATCTTTAAAAACCTAAATAATATGAGCAAGCATAATTAACCTAGTTATTATATTCATAAATACTTCACTATTATAAAAGATAAAATTTTCATAAATGTTTATTGAATCTGTATCTATGTTTATTTTTATATTATTAGATTAAAAACACAAAACCCCAAAATATCGTGACAGGATGTTTATGATTTAATTTCGTTTTTAAAAGTTTGAATAATAAATTAAAAACCACATACATTCCTTCCTTAGATCGACCTTGGGAGTATACTTATCATTTTCTATGAAATGATTCGTGCACTTATGAGAGTTTTATAAATATAAAACGAAAGTATTGGCAGGATCGGCGATGCCAATTTTTCCCATCAAGTTTTTGAAAATCATATAAATATATATATATTAATCAATTAATGTGCATAAAATCATGGTAATTTTAGTGCTTTTTAAGCACTCATAAGGTTGGTTGGGCAAAAAACAGTTGTTCCATAAGTTTATGGGCAGCAAAACTCAACCAACCCAAGTAACAAATCCGAGTTACACTTGACTACATATTTATAGCTCATTATAGCATTAAAAATACCAGCTTGATTCCAGATAGCTTCATATTTATAGATAAAGGATTAATATAATGCTAATATGATTTCGAAGGGATAAGGTTATTATTATATCACTCGAGTGTCAATGTGGTAATCTCTTCTACTTATCTTTTAACATATATAAGTTATTTTTTGTGAATTCAAGATATTACATTGGAATGATGATTCTTGGTGGTTTTCCTATACTTCGCTGGCCAGTGAATACCATGATGTTGTCATAAGGGAACTAGGCAAGAGAGATGAGATGAAGTTTGAGCAAAAAACAGGTCCATAAAACAATGCATTCCCCTAAATACAAAAGCATATAAACATCCATCAAACAAGGGACTTCAGACACAGTAATAGCAAAATTAAACATTATAAAAATTACCATTATGTTGTCATATGCTATTCAAGATCATCAGAATCTTCTCTTGATTCTTCTTGTGATGATATAATTTGAACAATGTGTTCTACCCATTCCTCTCGTAAACATTATGTTAAATTAGGTTGTTGATCGTATACATATATTCCTTCACAATCACTTCGAGTCCATAACGAAGAATCATCATCATCAAATAGATCATCACATACATTAGGCAATTTTTTTGAGAAATGACTAATATTGGATAATGTATCAAGCATCGGGTCATCATCTTCTAATGCATCATAATGATAGAACTCTTTTTTTGGAGGCGTTAACACAACAGATCATCTTGTGTCAATTTGATCGCTCACGTAAAATACTTGTTTTGCATGAAGTGCTAACGTGAAAAGATCATCAGTGTGACTTATCTTGGATAAATTTATAAGGGTAAATCCTAAATCATCTATTTTTATATCCAACATTGATAACATCTTCGACCCAATCACATAAGAAAACTATTTCATGAAAGACCTCATAATCGAGTTCCCAAATCTCTTGAATTATACCATAATATGTTCTATCAGAAAGTACAAGATTACCATTTTTTGAACTGGAAAATTGCATAGTTTGTGCAACCATCTTCACACCACTATTTTGATTTACTTGAATTTTGCCCCTTGCTTGAGTCATAAACCTCGATCCATTAATTATGAAACTAGAAAATGATTTGACATCGAATTTTGGACCATGTGCAAGCCATTCTAAACTTTCTGTTATTTTATGATTGGGTTTGTTAAGTTCAACTCGAATCTATGCATACAAAAACATGAAATGTGTTTAAAGCAAAGTTTTAAAACATTTCATAGAAGTACTAATGAATTCTTGTATGTGATACTTACATGGTTGCGAAACCAATTAATAAGCTCTTGCTTATGTTCATCATACAACCATTTTTCTCCTCCTTTTTTATAATGAGGATCGATCTTCAGTAATTTTAAATGCATTGTGTAATGTTATTAAAGATATATCAAGTAGATATCATCATTAATAGTTAAATAAAAAATAATTTTTGCATAAATGGAAAGGTTAAACATCACATACTCTATGTACGGTTGTGCCTCATTATTATTTACCAAAATAATCTGGTGTGCTTTTTCCCATCGAGTGCGATCAATAAAAAATTTATTACTTCCACCAAGCATAGGGTTACCTACTTGGGTCATGTGACGTTCTAAGAACAACTTGTGCGTAGGATTCCCAATTTTAGTGCAACCATTAAAGTATTAAAAACAAAAATCAATGGCTTCTTCAGCAATGTAATGTTTCACTATGCATCATTCAAGTCTATTTCTATTATTTAAATATCCTTTAAGGACTTGTATATATCTCTCAAAAGGATACATCCACCTTAAGTAAGTAGGACCACACAATTGAACCTCTCAAACTAAATGAACACATAAGTGAATCATTATATCGAAGAAAGAAGGAGGAAAATATTTTTCAATTAGACACAAAGCCTCTACAACATCTTTCTATAAAATGTTTAACTCGCCAATTGATATAGATTTCTTGCATATTGTATTGAAGAATGAACAAAGACGAATTATTGATAATCGAACATGTGTTTGGAAGAATTGATCTAATAGCAACTGGTAATAACTGTTGCATTAAGATATAACACTCATGTGATTTCAATCCATAAAGTTTCTTATCAGTGATAGACACAAAATTTCTTAAGTTGGACGAGTAACCATCAGGAACTTTCACACCTTCCAAACATTTACAAAACACATCCTTCTCTTTTGTTGACATTGTATATGATGTTGGTGGCAAGTATGTTTGATTCTTATCATTTTCCACCCTTGGTGCCAATTCAAGTCGTATGCCTAGTTTCTTTAAATCCAGCATTGCTTTAATTCCATCCTTCATTTTTCCAAGTATATTAAGTAATGTACTAATCAAGCTCTCACATACATTTTTCTCAATGCGTATGACATCTTATATGTGATGAATGTGTAGGTCTTTCCAATGAGGTAATTCCCAAAGTATTGATTTTTTATTCCAACAACCACAGTCTACTACTTCAGTAACATTTTCATTTTCACCCCTTTTATTAGTTGACCTCTTTCGTTTCCTTACCTTAGTGAGTATTCTTTTTTTCATCTTTCCATATCGTTTGAATGTCATACCATTCAATTGCCTTAATATCTCAATACCTCGCAAATGTCGGGGTGCATGATCATGATCTTCTTTACCATCAAACGGTTTCTTTTGGTATCTAAACTTGTGTCCAAATGAAAAAAAGCTTCTATGTCTTCTATAATACATCTTTCGTCCGTGAATAAGATAAGTTGCAGAAGTTCCATCACTACATATAGGGCATCCCTTGTAACCTTTTGTTGCATGTTCTGATAAGTTCCCATAGGCAGGAAAATCATTAATTGTCCATAAAAGGACCCCTTTCAAGTTAAAGTGTTCTTCTTTATGTGCATCATAAACATTTACACTATCATTCCACAACGTCTTTAAATCATCTATCAAAGGCTGCAAATATACATCAATATCAACACTGGGTTGTTTCGATTCTGAGATCAATAATGTTAACATCATGAATTTTCTTTTCATACACAACCAGGGTGGAAGGTTGTATGTTACCATAATTACTCGCCAATAGCTATATCTAATACTAAGGGAACTATGTGGATTAATTCCATCAACAACAATGACAAGAAAAAAGATTGCGTGGATCATATGCAAATTAAGGGGATAAATTATCTACTACTTTCCAATTTGGAGAATCACAAGGATGATGTAGCACCCCATTATTAGATCAATTATTTGAATATCAAGTCAACATCTTTGATGTCTTTTTACTTTTGAACAACCTTTGAAAGCGAGAAATCGGAAGAAAGTACCAAAGAACCTTTGTAGGCATGCCTTCCTTAGGTGTTGTCTGATTTGTAGCATGCTTACATCTCGATTCTTTACACATCGAACAATCATCTAATGTCTCATATTTTTTTTTATAAAGAATGCAATCATTTGGACAAGCATGAATCTTATGATATTCCATGCCAAATCGACTAAGAGATTTCTTCACTTCATACATTGAAGATGATAATTCAATACCCTCAGGAAACATATCTATTAGTAGATTTAGTAATTCTGTGAATCTCTTGTCAGAAAAAGCATGTTTTGCCTTCACGTTGTACAAATGATTCAATCCTAACATTTTAGTGTATTTCTTGCATTTTGGATACAACGATTTTTTGGCATCTTTTAGAAGTTTTTTAAAGGTTTCGGGATCATCCTTATGTAGTTCATCTTCAACACCATAAAACATATTTTCTGTCTGTACATTATGATAAGATGTATGTAATTCACTTACATTTTATTTATCTCTTCCTCGTGAATATTATCAATATTTTCTCTATGATAATACCAGCATTTATAACTCAAAAGAATACCACTACGGATAAGGTGATACTTAACCTCATCAACTTCATGAAATCGCTCATTTTTACATTTAATACATGGATATCGAATTATACTAATTTCATTATTACTATTTCTACAAGAAAATTTCAAGAAACTTTCAACTCCAGAAATGTAGTCCTGCTCAATTCTACACTTTGACATCCAAGATTTATCTATTTTCTATTAATGATATTAAGCATATTAAATATGTATCCAATCAATATATTTAAGGTATTATTATGTATGAATTCCCTAATTATTAATATATATATATATATATATATATATCAAAACATACATAATACAAAAATTTATCATTTTAATCATTTTAAAATTGTATTACTTTTACTAAATAAAATATAATTATTTTTATGTAAATAAATTTATCCATGTACGGTAAATATTCTAGTCCCTCAAACCCACAATATTCAGATATTATTTCATTAGAAAATTAGCCAAATAAATAATAACATGCATAATACAAAACATACATAATACAAAAATTTATACAAAAAATAATGCAAAGTGAATAATAAGTACGTAGGATTAATAGAAATACTTGCAAGAGTAAATGAAGTGACAAAATGAATGAAATGAAGAAAAAAATGATGTTTTCTAAGTGAGAAAATGAGTATAAAAAGTTTGAATATTTCTCTAAAAAAATAAGGGATCTGGAAAATAATTTGGAGAGGAAGAAAACCACTAAATGACGTTGGAAATGGTGGTAGTAGGTGGCCGAAAAATGCAAAAGAGTGGAAGAGGTGAAACTCGGTTTTGAGTTTTTGGGTGTTGCAAATTAAAAATGAGTGTCTCATGGAGAAGAAAGAAGAGAAAAGGAAAACTCCACGTGGATAGCGTTGGTTGACACGTAGGATTGATGCTACGTTCTACGTGTAACGTCGATTCAACACGTCAACTAATGCTACGTAAAATTACTCAATTTTTTTTACAGTTTAAAATTGAAATTAAACAATACAAATTTTTTTTATTTTTTTTGTCAATTATTTTTTAATATTTTAACTATAAACCTTTTATATTTTTTTGAAAACTTTTCTTTATTGTGTTTTCCATACAATTCAAATTCGATAACTACGTATAAAAAACATGTACATAAAGTATCTAAAAAAATACACAAAAATTCTATAAATTATAAATTTTTAAAAACCAATTGACTAAAAAAAAGAAGAAGAAATTATACTATGTATCCAAATTCAATTTTAAATAGTTAAAATAAAATATTGATTGATTAAAAAAAATTGTATTGTGTAATTTCAATTTGAAAAACTGTTAAAATAAAAAAAACTAACGAGTAATTTTACGTAGCGTCGGTCCTACGTGTCTACCGATGCTATCCACGTGTGTAGCGTCGGTTGACACATAGAATCGACGCTACGTCCTCGTGTAGCGTCGGTTCAACACGTCAACTGATGCTACATGTAGTATCGGTTTTTCACCAAACCGACTTTAAATTGATTATAAGTTGATTTTATCCAAAAATTAATTTTACATATCGACTTAACTGTCACATTTTGTAATAGTAATTAAATTATTTGTAGTGTTGGTTTTTCACCAAACCGACTTTAAATTAATTATAAGTCGATATTTTCCAAAATTGACTTTACATATCGATTTAAATGCCACATTTTGTAGTAGTAATTCACTTAAATAATTTATTTTTGCTATAGATTTACTTGAAAATATAAGTTAAATTAAAAAAAACCAATATATAGTTTTAATTAATAAATAATTAATATATTTGTTGTTTTTTTACAACAATTTGGATTAAATAAAATTTCCCAAAATGATCTGATAGGAAAATTCATATTACTAGCTTCAAGTCTTATGATAAACCAATCAAACGTAACCATTCTGAGTGTACATGCATCATCAAGACTTCAACCAAACGATACGATTAATATTATATATAATACATATCTTATAATTATAAATAAGGTTACAGTTATTTATTAAAATATAATTATATAAAAAAAATTATATTTATTAATAAAATTATAAAAAATAATTTAAAATTTATCTCAAATATAATATAAAAAATTGTTTTAAAAACCCCTTATATTAAGATATTGATACTATTTGTTACCTTAAATTAAAAATTATTTAGTTCATCTGATTACTTTAAGATAAAGAATTAACATAAAATATATTATTTTAATAATTTTTTATTATCATATTATTTTAAAAAATATAATTTTAATATAAAAATATTAAAATAATAACTTGTCTTTAATTACTTTTTAGTTCTAAAAGAAAGTATTTATAATCCAATTAACGATGAAATAACACGAATTATTTAATCTAAAATCTCTATACATTTTTTTCTTTAATATTTAATAGGAAGAAGGACCGAAGAAGGGCTTGATATGGTTTATTCACTAGAATTTAAAAAAATGGTATCTTGAAAAAATAAATGAATTAAAAAATAATAATAATATTATTAAAATATTATTTTTATTATCATATAAAATGTGAAAAAATAGCCATTAATAAGAAAAAATATAAATTAAAAAAAATCAATAATAATTAATATTTAACAAAAAAATATTTAAATATATTTTTATTTTTAAATAAAAATTTAATAAAATATTAAAATAAATTATCAAAATGAATATTTTGTAAAAAAAATTATATTAAATTTTATTTATGTCTCTTTTTCTCAAAAGGATGAGTGATTACAAAACATCATTTTGAATACGAGAGCACACAAAAACTTATCCGGGTGAGTTTAAAAAAATTCTCAATTTAATATGGGATAAATTAATAAATTATTATAAAATTTATAAATATATTATTTAATTTTATTAAATAATAAATTTTTTATTAATTATATAAATTTATTATAAATTTTTTTTATCATTCATATACATTTATCTTAAATTTTTTATTAATAATATAAATTTATTATTAAATTTTTTTATTAATTATACAAATATATTATTATAAATATAATATAATTATCAAAATAAATTATAATATATTTATACCATTAATTATTATTGAATATAAATATAATATAATTATCAAAATAAATTATTAATATATTTATATAATTATTATTATTCTAAATTTATCCATATATATTTATTATTGTTTCAAATTTACCCATGTATATATGTATGAATTTTTCCTATTAATAATGAACCCGTACCAACCGTCTACTCAATGGTCAAATTCCACTCTTCCATTCTTCCACTCTTCCACTCTCACAAGAAACCTCATCTAAGAATTGTTATTCTACTCTTCCACTCTCACAAGAAACCTCATCTAGGAATTGTGGTCAGAGGTGTCCAACGGTTTAATCTGATCCGATTTTGGTCAAAAAAATTTAATTAGATTGAACCGTTTATATTACTCGAAACGGATCAGATCGAACTGTTTGAAACGGTTTTAAATAATAAAAACTGGACTAGACTGTTTGAAACAGTTTTAAATAATAAAAACTAGATCGGATCGTTTGATTTATAAAACGATTTGATCCGATTTGGTTCGATTTTTTATACATTTAATGAAGAATAATGTGAAATTTTTAATATATTATTAAATCGATCTGGTCCGGTTCGAACGGTTTAAAATTAATACAAACCGGACCGAACCGTTTGATTTATAAAACCGTTCAATCTGGTCTAATTTGATCCAATTTTATGGTTTGGTCCGATCTAATCCGTTTTATAGACATCATTAATTGTTGTGGGAATTGGTACTTATTCAAACTTTTTATATTAATATTTATTTTAAATACATAACATAATATTTTTTAATATAAAATTTTATTTTTAATTTTTAAAAAATATATATATTTTTTTTTATAAAGTAAATAAATAAATATTTTTATTAATAAATTAAAATATAAAATTATGGTATATATTAATTTTTAAAAAAATTAAATGTTATTTAAAATATTGATTTTAATTTTATTTTTAATTATTTAATATATTTTTTAAATTAAAATTAAAATAAATAAAATTTAATTTAACTATTAATATTTTATTAATAAAAATACTTTTTATGTAATTATATATATATTTATATATAAAATAATAATATTAATATTTTATAATCATATTTTGGATTTTTTAGATGATAGTAATTTCAATTATCAAAATATTCTTTTAAAAAATATATTCAAACCCCATGCTCGTCAACCCGAAACAAAATTTATACCCAAAAACAGAGAACCAGCAGACATCTTAAAGGAGACGAATCATTTCCATGGCTCAAAATAGCAATCCTATCATGATCGATCCCAGAAGTGGTTTCTGTAAATCCAATTCAACCTTCTACAGCAAACGGAGGCCCGTACCACTCCCACAATCCGATTCAGTAGACATCACCACTTTCATATCTTCTCGAGCTCACCATGGAAAAATCGCTTTCGTTGATGCTTCTACAGGAGATCATCTCACTTTCCGTCAGCTATGGCGAGCAGTTGATTCCGTCGCCTCTTGTCTCTCCGACATGGGAATTCGAAAAGGCTCTGTTATTCTCCTCTTATCTCCCAATTCAATTTTCTTCCCCATTGTTTGCTTAGCCACAATGTCCCTTGGAGCTATTATCACCACCACCAATCCCCTCAACACCACTCGCGAAATTTCAAAACAAATCGCCGATTCCAACCCAGTCATCGCCTTCACTACTCGCCAACTCGTTCCAAAAATCGCCGAGTCTGGTCTCCCCATCGTGCTCATGGATGACGAGAAACGAATTCAACAAAATGCTGAAGTAGGGACTTCCTTAGCCGAAATGATGAGAAAAGAGCCGAGTCAAAGTCGATTTAAAGACCGAGTCACTCAGGACGATACGGCTACTTTACTTTACTCGTCTGGTACAACCGGTGCGAGTAAAGGAGTTGTATCATCGCACAAAAATCTCACGGCTATGGTTCAAAACGTTTTAGGCCGGTTTGGTTCAGAGGATCAACAAATTTATATATGCACTGTTCCTATGTTTCATGTCTACGGCTTAGCTTTTATTGCGATGGGCATTTTGGCTTCAGGATCGACGATTGTGGTTCTCTCGAAGTTTGAGATTCACGAAATGTTTTTGGCCATTGAGAAGTATCGAGCAACGTATCTTCCAATCGTGCCGCCGATACTGGTCGGGATGGTGAACGGGGCTGATCAGATAAAAGCGAAGTATGATTTGAGTTCGTTACACTCGGTTTTATGTGGAGGAGCTCCGTTAAGCGAAGAGATGACGGAGGGGTTTGTCGAGAAGTATCCGACGGTCAGGATTCTTCAAGGGTACGGTTTGACGGAGTCGACGGGTGTAGGGGCGTCAACTGATTCGCTAGAGGAGAGTCGGAGGTACGGGACGGCGGGAATGTTGTCGCCAAGCATGGATGCTAAGATTGTTGACCCAGAAACTGGTGAGGCTTTGCCGGTGAATAGAACTGGTGAACTTTGGCTCAGGGGTCCCAACATCATGAAAGGTATATTTTTATTACTCGTTGATCTTTGTTCAGTTTATTTTAAAAAATATTTTTTATTATAAAACGACAAAAGGTACCTTCTATTATCTCTAAAAAAATTGTATTTTGGACAACTATCTATTTAGATTTAGCGGCATAAATATGATACTTTTATAAAAAGAGATCGTTGAATTTTATTTCGTAAAGTAATGATTTTATAGTGTCTTATTTATCTATTTCAAAACTATATTAATACAAATACATTATTTTATCAAATAAATTTCTTTAAATTTTTTTGAAATAATGTAAAAGTATAATTTTATTAAATATAACGAAATTAAATTATTTTTTTTCTTTTTCTTTTTAAAAGAACTAAAAATATATTTATTATGATGTAAGATAAAAATGCATATGTATATGGGATTGAAAATATAATTTTTCCATAAAGAAGGGGATTATGCTATATATAATTAGGTAGATTAACTTATTTTCATCTTTTGTTTGGTTTTGCGTTTGTTTACTTTCATCTGTATTGGATGGGTGATTACGCCTCAAAAATACTAATAACTATTTTTTTAGTTTAATTGGATTGCATAAGCAACTTTACAAACTGAGGTTTTATTTTTTTTCCTATGTACTATGTATATTTTTCTTCTTATAAAGTAAAAAAATATGTATTTTTTATATGTTTAAAAATGCATTATATGTATAATTTTTTTATAATAAATTTTTTAGAAAGATTAAAGTGAAACTATATGAATAATTGATTCATATAGAAATTATAGAATTTTTTTTTATTAATGAATCTTTATAAAATAATGCATAATGTAATTAATTATACTGATAAAATAAACAATTAATATTGTAATTATAATAAAAAATAACTATTGTCAAGAAAAAACTGTTGGAAGAAAATAATACTATATTAAAAAGATTTAGATAATACTTTTGAAATATTTATTTAAACATATATAAATTATATATAAATTTATGTTCATTGTTTAGTAAAAATAGTTGTTATAATATTATTAACATTTTTAATACGGCAATACCTGATAGTTTTTATAATATTATTAACATTTTAATACAATAATACTTGATAGTTGTTATAATATCATTAACACTTTTAATACGGTTAGTTTTTGAACTCGTGAATACCGATTTAAATTTAATAAATATATAATAATATTAATTATAAAATAATAATAATTATTTGTTTTTTATTTAAAAAAATGTCTTTAAATATAATATTTCTTTTTATATATAATAACATCAACTTAAAATTGATGTTAAAATTTTGTAGACATATTTGCATGAATATTCTTAAAATAAGTAAAGAATTAATTTATTATTTAATAAATAATAAATATACAATAATACTTTATCAGCAATAGGTTTGATAATTGGTAAAGTTAAAATAGGGTGCTTGATTTGATAATTTCGTTTAATAAATAAGTTAAATATAATATTACAACGTAAATGAATTTGTTTGATTGCTATTTTATTATTATTATTATTTTAAAAGCTAGTCTAATATTTAATACTTTATATATTATATATATTATTTAATTAATTTTTTAATTAATATGAGATATGATATAATCGTATTAATTAAAATGATAAGCATGGATCTCGTACATTTAACGTCAAAAATTACAAGTGTAATAACTTTTATGTAATTAAAAAAATTATAAAAAAATATTAAGAATATTTTGGTATTTGTTAGTATTATTGTATTAAAATATTAATAATATTATAACAATGACAAAATTAACCACCAAACTTTTCTTATTCACCCAACTAAGGTAAATATTAGTATATTTTATTTAGTTCTATAAATAGAATTTTTTTTAATAAAAAAGTAAAATGAATTTGTCTAACATTAAACCTAATTTAACTTCTCTATCTTTGGAGAGAGAAATTTTTGAGTATTTGAATCCACAATCCTTATAATAACAAAGAGAAAAATACTTTAAAAGTACACTAGGTTAGATAAATTAGATATTTAAATTCACTAACTTTTAAATAGTATACTAGAAATTTATTAAGTTATACTAGAAGTTCATAAATATATCTAATATCTTAATTTTCAAACCTAATAGACCTCTAATATCTAATTTTTCAAACTTATCGGACATTTGGTGGGTTAATTAGGTTTGATAAATAAGATACTATAAAGAGCTCGCTATCTCAAGCACCCCAGATCCAGATCAGACAACAGACTCCCGATAAGGAAATACTAAGTGCATTCAAGTAGGAGCTAGATCATAGGGTAAGTTATGCCCCAATCACTAAACCAGTTGAGAAAACAAGACTACTTATCCTTTCAGAATGTGAGCCTTATAAGACTATCAAAGTTAGCACCTCTTTACCTCGAGAAGTTCAGGAAACACTAGATGAGTTCCTGTGACAAAGCATTAATGTGTTTGCATGGTCACGTAAAGATATGCCAGGAATTAATCCACATATAATGGTTTATTGCTTGGTCGTAGATCCAATCATAAAACTAGTTAGTAAAATAAGAGGTCATATAACCAAGACAGATAAGAGGTTATGAAATAGGAGGTGCATAAGCTTCTCAAAGCTAGGTACATCACTGAAGTATATTATTCAAATTGGCTCGCCAACGTAGTGATGGTCAAGAAAGTTGATAGCTAGTGGTGTATGTATGTAGGCATCACAGATCTTAACAAGGCATATCCAAAAGATAGTTTCTCCATGGCTAAAATTGAACAGCTCGTGGACGCCATGGTTGGACGCTTAACATTCTCATTTATAGATGCCTACTCAAGATACAACTAGATCAAAATGTTTGAACTAGACAGAGAAATGACAAGCTTTATGACTCGTCATGGCTTCTTTTGTTACAAAGTAATGCCTTTTGGATTGAAGAATGCTGGGGTTACCTACCAAAACCTAGTCAAGAAAATGTTCACAGAACTTATTGGTCACACCATGGAAGTCTATGTGGGTGACACGATTACCAAGAGCCAGAACTCTACTGACTTTGTTAGCAAATCATATCAAGGAGCTAAGAAAACGTACCCAAGAATCAAAGAAATAACAGTAGTCTTAGTAGTTACAGTTCAAAAGTTGCGACATTACTTCCAGTCACATACCATCATCATTCTAGCAACACTCAGCTAAAATAAGTTCTAGCCAAACTTGAAGTTTTTGGAAGACTATAGAAATGGGATATAGAACTTAGTGAGTTTGACATCCACTACATGCCATTCATCGCCATCAAAGGACACGTATTGGTAGATTTCATAGCAGAGTTGTCACCAAAGGAACTCTAATGGAGGCTCAACCCAAATGGAAGTTACACATATATGGCTTCTCACACCAATATGGGAGTGGGCCTGGACCCATCTTGGTAACTTTAGAAGGGTATAACCTCCACCTGGCCCTCCATTTAAACTTCAAAATTTTAAACAATGAAGTAGAATATGAAGCCTTTATTGCTGGCCTCAACTTCAAAATTGCACTCGTGGCAAAATAACTTGATTGCTTCAGTGATTCACAGTTGGTAGTAAAACAAGTCATCAGTGAATATCAGGTCAAGGGTCTCCCCAACGCATAAATGGTTGGGAATTCATGTTCTCATCATCCTTGGTTAATAATTTATCACTTAACTTAATATAATAAATTTACTATATTGATAATAAATAACCACATAAACCATGAATTATCTTATGACTCATTAATCAAATAGATTAGGAACCACAGATTTTTTGGTACATCACATTCATGCATTTATGATTCATGTAACAATGTTGATACTTTTGAAAGGCAAAGTGTGAATACAAATAAAAAACATCTCTCAGATAAACTTTGCGGCTTGGTGATCTTCGTAATACAACTACATTGATTTTGGTAAACCCAACCTCTTGGAATATCACACATTAACCAAACGTCTTCTAAAAAAACTTAACTTTTGGATTTTGAACCACGTTCCTATGGAAGAGAACACCCAAGCCAATGTGCTCACATGTTTAGCTTCAGCCATTGATGAAGAATTTGAAGCCACAATTCTGATCCATCATTCGATAAAGTCCAATATTAAGGTACAGGAACGTGAGTCGCTCCTAATGTTCTCGAAACCAAGATGGATTGATAATATCAGGCAGAATCCTTTAGATGAGACATTACTAGAAGATAAGAAGGAAGTTAGAAAAGTTTTCCTAGGGGTGGCACGTTTCCGCATCATTAACAGGTTACTTTATTGCCATGGCTTCCATACGCCATACTTGAGGTTCCTAACCAATGAAGAGTCCAACTATGTACTCTCAAAGATACATGAGGGGGTATGTGGAAATCATTCAGGACGTAGGAGTTTAGCTCTTTAGGTAGGATTTCCATCATGCATTACTATGGCTTAGGAGAGATCATAATCTTTCCTCAAACTTAGTAGCCATACCCGATCAAAGCTAGGAACTAGAATTATCCAAAATTGGATTAAGAAGGCCACTTCTACTGCAAAATCATGTAGCAACCATCCCCATGTGGGGGCTTGGCCCATCGTAGGGGTGTCCATAAACTAGCATGGACCGGACCAAATCGGACCAAATCGAACGGTTTTACAAATCAAACGGTCTGGTCCGGTTTGTATTTATTAAAACCGTTTTTCAAACGGTCCGGTCTGGTTTAATAAATATATTAAAATTTTCACATTATTTTTCATTAAAGATGTCCAAAAAATTGAACCAAATCGAAAATCGAATCGGATTGGATCGGATCGAACGGTTTTATAAATCAAACGGTCCGGTCCAGTTAAATATTTTTTCCCAAAATCGGACTGGACTAGACCGTTGGACACCCCTAGCCCACTGCATCATCTAGCCAATGTCTTAATGTACAAAGTCCTTGAACACAATGAAACAGGATTACACCCCTTCCACCTATAGTGATTGTAGTCTAGGATCCAGATTGGCTCTACAAGGCTCCTATCTTAATGGTTTACTTACTGTGTGGAAAAGGAAGTGTGGCTTAATGCCCATTCCATACCTACAACAATAGTAATCTAAGATCACGAGTCGCTACCTCAATGATTTACTTCCTGTGTTAGAAAGGAAATTTAGCTCAATGCTCATTTTATACCCACAATGGAAATAATCTAGAATCAAGATAATGGCAGAAAAACATAAGATCATTGTCTCAATGGATCACATCCTGTAGGAAAGGAAACATGGCTCAATACCCATTCCATACATGTAACGACTGTGATCCAGGATCACGAATGACTACCATAATCTCAATGGTTTACTTCCTATGCTGAAAAGGAAACATGGCTCAATGCCGATTCCACACCCACATCAACAATAATCTAGGATCAACGTAGGGACCTACTTACCATTAAACCATTTTCTCAATGGATCTCTTCCTGTGTAGAAATAAAGGTGTGATAAACACCTTTCTAATGCCCATGGAGATCGGAATCCAGAATCAAGATAGTGTAATCCATCACCTCATTGGATCACTTCCTTTATGGAAATAGAAGCGGGCTAAACGCCTATCCAATATCCATAGAAATTGTGATCTAGGATCAAGGTAATGTCACTATCTCATTGTCTTAATGAACCTAGTCTTGTGTGGAAAATAGAGCTAGGATATAACTTCTCCAATACCCCCAACGATGATGGTCTAACATCCAAACACAGGGGATGAGAAAGGTATACCAAGGAATGAAGCAAGGCACAACCTCATTCATACCCAGGAAACTACTTTCCAGAATTCAACAACTTTCACAGAGCTTCCAAGGAAAAGGTAGAGAACACATCTCCATAAAAATGGGGGTTTAGAGATTGGTCATTGTTTATCGCACTTAAGAAGCCTACCAAGCAAGGGGATGGGAGATTGGAAGTCCAGATTACCCATTGAATTTTTTTAGGTACTTGGGAAAACCTTATAACTTCCCAGGAACTTAAGAAGTTTAGAGAAAAAATAGGAGTCAAGAAAAGATGGAGTACAGATCACCCATTTTCAAAAAGTTTCCTAAGGCACTTGGGGAGGACCAAAAAAGTTTCCTAGGAACTTAGGAAGTCCAGGAAAAAGTGGGAATCCAAGGAAAACGATGAATTCAAAAAAAGTGGGTTTAGAGAAAATATGGATTAAAAAATAATAGATTTAGAAAAAGTTAAAGTTGGCAGAAACATGTTAAGACTTCAGAGTTTGGGTAAGTCGCATTAGGGAAACATCATAATGCCTACAAGAGGTGACCGTTGCTCACCGGATCCTATCCTGAGATCTGTGGATGGTAGGAAATTACTTGCCATGGTTATAGCCATAGGACCAAATTGATCACCCGAGTATCAAAGTCTGATCATTGGGAATCAGACAATCGATAAGCTGCCCAGCAGACTGGAGGTCGTGTAGCACCTATTCACAAGTTCTCGTCTCTCACACATGCCACACGCCACTCCCCATCTCGAGCAAACCGGCCAGTGCTACCTAGTCTCCCAGCAACCTTGCCACCCAAATGAATGCCTACCGTGTCGGTGGTCCACAGTCCATCCTAATCACCTTTGCTTGGTCCTGCCTTCATCGTATTCCATCTCGCCAAGTGCCGTTTGGGATTCTCCTTGTCTCGTATTGGATTGAATGCCAACCTCATCCTAGATAGCTAGGACTGACTCACTTCACAACTGTCTTGCCACTTCCAAAAACGTTTACGAAAAAATGACTAATTAGTATCTTGATGCAAGAGTTGTGTGTCTTACACCAACCAAGAGTTTCATGCACCGCATCACCAATTTCAAGTTATCTTATAAGGTTAAAAAAATCAAGTATGACCCTAAGGTCGCTAAAGTGCTAAGTGTATGGTACGTGGATAAAGAAAATTCAGAGGATGTACAAGTTTCGTGTTAAAATTAGTACTTGTGGAAGGGAAATTTGGGTCCAATTTGGTTACACAAATATATAATTATAGATAACAACAGAATAATAAGCAATGAGAAAAATAAATGGTACACAATGATTTAAGTGGTTTAACCTTTTAATGTGAAAAGTCTACTCTACTGATAACGACAGATTGAAAAAAATTCACTAATAATCAAATGGGGATACAAACACTAATATTCACGGAGTTTCACAAAATATACCAAAATCCAAAATACATCCAAAAAATAACTCTCTAATTTACGGGTAATATATAGCAAGATAAATTAATAAATTTTCTATTTAATCAAATATTACCATACAAATCAATTTCCTCTTCTTTTCTGTCTGTCACCAGTTTATCTCTTCTTCTCTACTGATGAGTTGCAACTGATTGTCTTGTAATCAATTTACAAGTAGATCAGCAGAGAACACATGAAGAAAGAAAATGGAATTTACAAAGGGATTTCTGCGCAAGCTCGGTGCTGCTCTGTTCTTCTCTATTCTTACGTAGCTTATATTTTTTTCTTTTTGATTTCAGCTTTAGGCGGCTGTACTACGCAGGAACTAATATATATATATATGTGTGTGTGCACAATAAGTAGTAAGGGTTTATTTGGATATATGTGCTTTGGGCTATAGAAAGGTTTCGAGCCACTTTAACAAATCTTCACCTTGGCTCAAAACAGAAAACAAGTTCTTCAAAATATAAAATTCTTCAAATTACTAAATAACCATCGTCCAAAGCTCCGAAGGATGATCATCTACTGCAAAAACCAATCAAGTCTAATCAATGCTTGAACTTGTTAAATGTAACTGGTTTGGTTAACATATTAGTTGGATTGTCTGTAGTGACTATCTTATTGATAACAATAGCACCCTAATATACAATGTCACGAACAAAGTGATATTGAACATCAATATGTTTGGTTCTTTCATGATACATAGTATTCTCAGTCAAATGTATCACACTCTGACTATCACAAAATACAACAGAAGTATCATGTTGTAAACCCCAAATCACAAACCAAACCTCTAAGCCAAAATGGCTTCTTTCACTACTTCTGCTACTGCTATATATTCTGCCTCTATCGTAGACAAAGAAACTGTAGACTGTAAAATAACCTTCCAACTAATGGCACAATGAGAAAGAGTGGAGACATAACATGTTAGAGATCTTCTTCTATCCAAATCACCAACATAATTGGAGTCCACATAACTACTAACACTACAACTAGTATTAGAACTTCCAAACCAAAATTAGATGTGTCTCTCAAATACCGAAGTATCCATTTCATTGCTTTCCAATGACCCTTACTAGGCCATATATCTATTGACAACACTAATTACATGTGAAATGTCTGGACGAGTACAAACCATATCGTATATCAAACTATCAACGGCACTAGCATATGGAACCTGAGACATGTGTCGTTCTTTTTCTTCTAACTGTGGTGACAAATCCAAAGAAAGTCTTAAATGCGCAACTAACGGCGTACTCACAGGTCTAGACTCTTTCATACCAAAGCGTTCAAGAACTTTTTCAATATAACTTTCCTGAGTCAAATAAAGCTTGCATGCTTGTCTATCCTTATAAATTTTCATGCCCAAAAGTTTCTTCGTCGCACCTAAATCTTTCATCTCAAACTCATCACTAAGTTGAGACTTTAATTTTTGAATCTTAGACTTATTCTTAGAAGCAATAAGCATGTCATCAATATAAAGCAACAAATAGATAGATGAACCATCATGGAATTTTTTATGATAAACACAACTATCATAATCACTCCTATAGTAACCATGATCAATCATAAAAGAATCAAATCGCTTATACCACTACCTAGGGGATTGCTTCAACCCATATAAAGACTTTTTCAATAAAAAACATGATCTTTCTTACTTGGAACAACAAACCCCCATGATTGATGCATATATATTTGTTCCTCAAGCTCACCATATAAGAAGGTTGTCTTGACATCAAGCTGTTCTAATCCATGTCAAACAATGCAACCATAACAAGCAACATGCGAATAGAGCTATGTTTCACAATGGGTGAAAATACTTTATTGAACACAATACCTTTCTTCTGACAATAACCCTTTACAATAACACGTGCCTTGAACCTAGTTGCTTCAACCTCAGGCATACCTACCTTTTTCTTGAAGACCCATTTGTTTCCAACAATCTTTTGGCCCTTAGGCGGTTTCACCAATTCCTAAGTATGATTCTTATGAAGTCATTCAATCTCTTCATTCATAGCAACTAGTCACTGAAAAAACTCATCACAAGTGACAGCTTCATGATGACTAGAAGGTTCATGCATCTCAATAGACTCTGCCATATACAATGCAAAAGAAACTAAGTTTGCATTTGTATACCTCTGAGGGCGGCGGATCTCTCTTATTCCTTTACCCTTAGCGATACTATATGGTTGTTCATGTTGCTCGTTTGCTACATCATGAGCAGAATCATCTGTCTCATCCACAGATGGCTCACAGTTGGCTGATCTGAAGTGCCCTCTTGCACTTAACTAAGAGCTCCACTCTTAAGCTTTACTTGTTCACTAACACCGTGGTCTTTACCTGCAACTATAGACTCATTTTTCTTTTCCAACGTGGAAAACTCATCAAACTTAGCATCTCTACTAATAAAAAATTTAGGTGATTTGGGTTCAACACACCATAATCTATAACCCTTCACCTCAGAAGGATATTCTAAAAATATGCATTTCAATGCTCTAGGCTCAAGTTTATCATTATTAACACAAGCATAAGCAGGACAACCAAAAACTTTCAAATCTGAATAATTAGCAGGACTACCAAAGAATACTTCAAACGGAGTCTTCAACTCAATTGCAGTTGATGGAGACCAATTCACCAAATAGCAGGCATGGTTACAAGCTTTATCCCAAAAAGATTTATCCAAGTCAGCTTGAAAGAGCATACAACGAGCTCTTTCTAAGAGAGTCATATTCATATATTCTGCTACTCCATTATGCTGTGGTGTATGACGCATAGTGTGGTGTCTCACTATGTCATTTATTTCACAGAACTCATTAAACTGACTTTCACAAAATTCCAAACCATTATCAGTCCTCAAATGCTTGATTTTCTTTCATATTTGATTTTCTATACAAGTCTTGAATTTTACAAATTTTGAGAACACATCATTCTTGTTCTTCAAAAAATACACCCAAACATGATCGGAGAAGTCATCAATAAAAGTCAACATATTTCGGGTACCACCCTTAGACACAACACGAGAAGGACTCCAAAGATATGAATAAATATAATCAACAATATCTCTCGTTTTATGGATAGCTTTTCTAAACTTGACTCTACGATGCTTTCCATAGACACAGTGCTCACAGAAATCAAGTTTCCCAGTTTTCTGACCACTAAGTAAATCTCGTTTGCTCAAAATAGACATTCTTGTCTCACTTATATGCCCTAGCCACATATGCTATAATATAGTAGTATCTGAATCTTGATCTGACAAGGACAAAACTGAAACATTACCAATAACAGTGCTACCTTGAAGCATATAGAGGTCATGCGAGAATTGCCCTTTATAACAACGAGAACACCCTTACTAACTCTTAAAACTCCACCTTCAGCTACATACTTGTAGCCTTGTGAATCAATAATACCCAAAGATATCAAGTTCTTTTTCAAACCTGGAAAATGACGAACATCTTTCAAAGTTCTAACAATACCATCATGTATCTTAATTTGGACAGTACCAATACCAAACACCTTGCAGGACATCTTGTTTCCTATCAAGACAACACCCTAATAGACTGATAAGAAGCAAACCAGTCTCTATTAGGGCACATATGGTAAGTGCAACCAGAATCAAGAATCCAAACATCTTTAGGAGAACTATTAGATATTGATAAAAAAAATTCACCATCGGAACTAGAACTATATGCAACACCAGCAACATCATTAGTACCAGAGATGTTGTGATAGATTTTCCTTTACCTATGAGTTTTGGGAAATTTACTTTCCAGTGCCCTTCTTGACGTCAATAGTTTCATTTATATTTTCTTTTTCTAGATTTGGATCTAGACTTGCCTCTATTATTGCTTGTGTTTTTTTCTTAATTTCTACCTCTAACAAATAAACCACTATTATTATCATTGTTGCTTATAGACACATTTTTCTTCAACTCTCTGGAATTCAAAGCTGCTTTGACATTCTCCAAAGAAATAATGTCTCGCCCATATAGCATGGTATCAACAAAATGTTCAAATAAATAACGTAAAGAACATAATAGAACTAAAGCCTAATCCTCATCATCATTCTTAATACCACTATTGTTTAGATCACAAATAATTTTAGTAAATTCATTAAGGTGATAGTGCAAAGGTGTACCTTTTGACATTCTAAATGTTTACAAACATTGTTTCAAATATAACCGACTTGTCAAAGATTTGATCATATACAAATTCTCTAATTTAAGCTATAACCCAACGAGAGATTCCTCATCACCAACCTTGTGTAGTACCTCACCAAACAAGGATAACTGAATGGAACTGAGAGCATTTTCCATCAATGTATCTTTTTCTTCATAAGTCAATTTTTCTGACAATTTATCCTTGCCTTCAAGTGTCTTAATGAGCCATTCTTTAACTAATACAACCCGTATCTTTATTTACCATACACTGAAATCATTCCTACCATTGAATTTCTAAATTTTGTATTTTTCTGTCATGATAGAAAACCCAATATTAAATAAACAAAAGCACAATCCAAAAAATATGAAACCAATCAAATAACTAGAAGTTCAAAATAAATCCAAAAGAGCAAACTTGATGAGTTCTAATAAATAACAGAATAACTCAATGCTATGATATAAATTTATTAAAAATTAGTACTTGTGGAAGGAAAATTTGGGTCCAATTTGGTTACACAAATATATAATTATGGGTAACAACAAAATAATAAGCAATGAGAAAAATAAATGGGACACAATGATTTAAGTGCTTCAACCTTTCAATGTGAAAAGTCTACTCCACTAACGACGACACACCGAGGAAAATCTACTAATAATCAAATGGAGATATAAATATTAATATTAAGAGAGTTTCACAAAATATACCAAAATACAAAATACACCAAGAAAATAACTCTCTCTGATTTACTAGTAATATATAGCAAGATAAATTAACAAACTTGTTATTTAATCAAATATTATCATACAAATCAATTTCTTCTTCTTCTCTATCTGTCACCAGTTTATCTCTCCTTTTCTACTGATGAGTTGTAGCTCATTGTCTTGTAATCAATTTTACAAGTAGATCAGCAGAGAACAAATGAAGAAAGAAAATGGAATTTACAAAGGGGGTTCTGCGCAAGTTGGGTGCTATTCTGTTCTTTTCTATTCTCACGCAACTTATATTTTTTTCTTTTTGGTTTCAACTTTAGGTGGCTACACTGCGTAGGAACTAATATATATATATATATATATATGTGTGTACAATAAGTAGTAAGGGTTTATTTGGATATATGTGCTTTGGGCTATAGAAAGGTTTTGGGTCAATTTAACAAATCTTCACCTTGGCTAAATTACTTCCTTTTCATTGCTATATTTATCCATTAGTTCCTCATCATCCTTGTTAATTTATTGTTTCTCCTCATCCTTTTATGTCTTATGTTCATGTTCTAAAGTTTTACCACTCTTCAAGGCTATGACGTTGCACTGGTCCTTACTTTCTCTTCGTTAGTTTGCAATTATGTCACTTGGAAGGTTACTTTGAGGTCTTTGACTTATAGCCTAAGCGAGTTGTCCCATTTGGTTTTCCAAATTTTGAATTGAAGCCTCTTGAGTGAAAACTTTTGTATTTACTGATTGGATGACTCTTTCATCATCCCTATTAAAGCATTTGTATTGTCATTAGTAGGTGACTTCTTCTCTTGGGCTTGTGATTACTGTGGTTGTTGAAAACTAGGTGGTGGAAATGATTGATGGTTACATTGATTATCACCTTGATTGTTGTTGTTACTCCAAGTGAAATTTGGATGTTGTCCCCATCCTGGGTTATATGTGTTCGAGTATGGATTATTATTTTGATTCACATTACCCACATAGCATACGGATTCAAAATTATTTGGGCGATTATCAAACAAAGGAGCTCCTCCATAAAACACACACAACACTCCTGAATCTTGAACCTGGTTTATGCTCGCTAGCGAGTTTTGAGCCTTCAAAAGATTAACCAAAGATGACACTTAAGTTGTAAGTGCTATGATATCATTTATCTCATGCACTCCGACTACTCTCTTGTGGCTATCATTATGTCCATTGCCCATTGATAATTATTGCTAGCCATTTTCTCAAGTAAATCATAAGCTTGATTGTAAGATTTGCCTAACAAAGCTTCATTAGCAGATGCATCAACAATAGTTCTTGTTTGAGCATTGAGACCATTGTAAAAAGTCTCCATTTGAATCCAAGAAGGAATACCATGATGAAGACACTTCCTTGAATCTTTCTCATGCTTCATATAAAGATTCTCCTTCATATTGTTGGTAGGAAGTAATGTCATTCCTAAGATTGACATTCTTTATTGGTGGGAATTGTATTTCATCAAGAATTTCTCCACCAAACCATTCCAAGTTGTAATGGAATTAGGTGGTAAAGAGTTTAGCCAAGCTTGAGCACAGTCTCGTAAAGAGTAAGTGAACAATCTAAGCCTAAATGTTTCCTCGGTCACAACACTGAACTTAAATGAATCTACAACTTTAATAAACAATCTGAAATGAAGATGAGGATTCTCTATTGTTGGCAAAGTATATGTATTACATACTACTCATTAAGTTTATCAATTATGGATCACATACATAAGAATCATACATCTCTGTCTAGAAATTATGCATGTTATTTAATCAAGATAAACAATTAAATAATTCTTTCAAATTTATTTAATTGACTTTATAGATAAATTATTAGCCAAACAATTAATAGCATAAAAATCAGATTAAATAATATAATTAACTTAAAATTTTAATTGGAGTAGAATATTAGATCATCACATGTTGAAAATTGAGTTCATAAGATTCTTAGATTAATAAATTAAGTAGACATAATTTTGTCCATAAAGCCTATATTTTTCATAAAAAAAGACATAAAAATTGATAAAGAAAAGAGTAGAACAAGAAATACAATCAATCTCTTAAATTGTAGTGTTAATCTCCTCTTGAATCTCCACCAAAATTATATCTTCTTTTGAATTTTTCTATATTTTTAACTCCAAAAACTGATCAAAATTATGCTAATGGTGGCCCATTCGAGTTTATGGGGTGATTAGAGGCTTAATTATAGCTCAGATGCAATCTGGACCGTTATATCAAGGGTTGAGATCAAAATAAGCAAAATGACTAGCACCAACCAATCACAGCTCGACACGTGGCACATGGAATTTACTGGGCGAATTAGAGCACAACACATGGCATGGCGTACGGGTCAACGCATGCTGAGTCAGTACTATCCAGCGCAACATGATTCGCGATAATAGATGGTGTGGCATACGGGTGGAACAGATGGACGAGTTAAGTGGTGATCACCGCATGAAGGTTTGATCGCACTCCGAACTCGAATGAATGCCATGTTGACACGTGGCATGCAATTTATCCTCCTCACATGCGGTGATCTACAATTCATTGTCCTTGCTTGCGTGGCGTCCTCGTGGCTTGTTTAGTCAGCTTCTTTGCTTACGTAGTTGGCCACGTGATAGCTCTTTATTGGCCCTGCATAAAAAATTCATAAAAATTCTAAAAAAATCTTAAATTGTATTTTCACTCTTTTTCACTAAAACGTTTATATTTTAATATTTTTGACCTCAAAAATATTATTTATTAAATAAAACAAGTAAATATTAAGTAAAAAAATGCGTTAATGACTCTACTTTTATAGTCATTAACATTGAAAAGTTAAATGTGTATGGTCCGTAATTAGTCGGATATATCTTTTATTTTTTAAATTCAAAAATTAAAACTAGTGACATCGTTTTATTTATAAAAGGTCATTAATATTATAAATAATTATCTATTAATTAATTTAATATTTAGATATTAATTAATTAATATTATTTATTTATTTTTATGTCACCCATCAAAAACTTTTGAATAGGACCTCAAAACCAAAAAAGATATATATATAAGTTCATATCACAAATTTCTCAAATTCTTTCTTATCTTAACTTTTTTTTTTAGAAAATGAGTTAAACATTAGAGTGGATACGACACCTCAAGTATCGTACATTCTAACGTGATTTTTTAGTTATTTGCAAGTTTACTTGTGAAAAGAATGCGACTTATAAGAAATCAACTTCAACATTTATTTTTATTACAATATTACTTGTAGTATGTTTTTTTAGCCGGCGAAAAGAATTTTTTTTTTTAAGTAAAAGGTAAAAGAAACCTTAATTTGTAGTGTAATATCCAATGTAATTTTTGACGAAATTTATAAATTGAAAGCACGTGAAAAATGTGAAATCACAAATCTTTTAATTCATGATTTCATTATATAATTTTCATCTTTTATTGATGAATCATATTATAATAGTGGATCCTATTAGGAAAATCAATAAAGAATATATACGAAGGTGAGGATGTAAATATTGAACTACTCTGCTGAATCATATTATAATCTTCTTGGAAGACAGTGCTGTCGGCCGCTGGAAGATGACCAAATCAATATAATATTTATACCTATCGTCTCTTGTCGAGGCGATTTAAATAAATTTTTTTTAAAAAAAGATATCAAAATCCAAGTCTTGGCCTGTCAGTTGTGATAGAATTACCTTGGCCTAGGCTTGTTAATGTAATGCTCTTCTTCCTGTAATTTGATTTTTTGACTGCCTCGTAGGAGGAAAGAATGTTTTATACCTTCAACAAATCTACCCCATTTTATACTATAAAACTTATCTATTGATTTTGACCTTAAGATATTATTATTTGATTTATTACATTTCAATTCACATATTTGATTGATCAAAATTCTTTTTATTGTCGTAGTAGTTGTCAGTAATCAACTTATCTGTGTTGGCTCAATTGGGAGAAATGATCATCTTAAATGCTACTTTCTGTAAGATTTGTGTGATCTTTATTGATCGACTCTTGTTTTTACATTGCTAAAGGTTATTTCAGTAATCCAGAAGCGACTTCCTCAACGCTTGATTCAGAGGGATGGTTAAGAACTGGAGACCTCTGCTACATTGATGAAGATGGGTTCATTTTTGTGGTTGATAGGTTGAAAGAGCTAATTAAATACAAGGGTTATCAGGTGATTATTGTATATGTTGATCAGTTGCATTCTTTTCGAGTTGATAATCATTTTAAGAAACTGAAGAAATTGAATTACGAAATGTCAAATTAAAGGAGAATATGATCTTTTGAATTTTGTGTCATATTAATTCTAGGTCCCTCCAGCTGAACTAGAAGCTTTATTACTTACTCATCCAGGAATTTCTGATGCTGCTGTTATTCCGTAAGTTTTAGTTTCATAGTGTATTTCCATTTCGGGCAGCATTTACAAGCTGTATATAATGGAATTAGTCCTAAAATAGCATGTCAATTGTATACAGTATGTACATAAAATAGATATGTACATATACACACACCAACATGTTATTTTGGATCCAATTTGATTACATACAATATACATGTGATATTCTGGGACTTCAAATTGTGCTCTGAAATGATTTCTTTTACATCTTTAAATTGGAAAAACAAGGAGAGCCTGAGTTTGAAAATATGTACAAATTCAGATATCCTGATAAGGAGGTTGGGCAGTATCCTTTGGCTTATGTGGTTAGAAAACCAGGAAGTAATTTATCGGAGAAGGCAATCATGGAATTCGTTGCCGGCTTGGTGAGTTCTGAAGTTTAAACTTGTTTGTATAGCTTTTACAATAAACACAAAATTAATTAGATTCTACAAGTTTGATTGTTTGCGAGTGACTTAAATAACCAAGACACTGTTGTTTATACAGGTGGCTCCGTACAAGAGAATTAGGAAAGTTACATTTATAGCTTCGATACCCAAGAATCCCTCTGGCAAAATTTTGAGGAAGGATCTTATAAAGCTCGCAACCTCCAAACTTTGAATCTTGTATGTCTTACATGTTAAGGTCCAATTTGGTTAATTGATACTGTATAGTTCTTTAGTGAACAAATTTGAAAAGTCTCACATTGGTTAGGAATGAATATGAGTGTTGTATTTTGGGTTATAAATAAAGTCATCCTCTATCATTTGTAAACATCCTAAAATTTGTAATTTTTTCTCTCTTTTATAAGATAATTGATTAGTTCAATTTTGTTCAATTAGTTATAATTTTGGAGTTCATATATGTGAAAATAGTGAAAGTGGTCAACGACGCTTGAGGACCTAAGTAACATTTATATTGAATCTTCTTAAATTTTTTGTGTTTTTATTTTTTTTTTATTTTAATACCCAATCCTTTCTATTGGTGTTGACCGTCTTCTCAAGGATATTCCTAATTTCTTGATTTGAAATCTCAACTTGGCCATTAGTTTGAGGATGATAGGCAAGTGCTATCTTGTGTTTCATACTATATTTAAAGAGAAGGTTATCGAACAACTTGTTGCAAAAATGGATCCTTTCATCACTAATAATAGCTTGTGGAGTGCCGAATCTTGTGAATATGTTCTTATGTAGAAATTTGAGCACTACCTTTGCATTATTTGTTGTTGTAGCAATTGCCTCCACCCAATTTGACACATAATCAACTACTAACAAGATATAAACAAATCCAAAAGATGTAGGAAAAGGACCCATAAAATCAATTCCACAAACATCAAATAACTCAACCTTTAAGATATTTTTCAATGGCAGCTCATGTCGCCTTGAAATATTTCACATACGTTGGCACTGATCATAAGTCTTCACCAAAGTATAACAATCATGAAAAATAGAGGGCCAAAAGAAACCATTTTCAAGTACCTTAGTTGTTCGTGTTACTCCAAAATGTCCTCCATATGATGAGGAATGACAATGATGGAGAATGGCTTGCATCTCCTCTTCAGGCACACATCTTCGAATGATTTGAACAGGGCATCTTTTGAAAAGCAAAGGGTCATCCCAAAAATAATATTTCACATCATGCAAAAACTTTACGTTGGTGGTAAGTAAGTTCTGGTGGCAATACCCTACAAGCTAAGTAGTTTGCAATATCAGCATACTAAGGAAGCTTGATCTCACATATAAACAAATGCTCATCAGGGAATACTTTTTGAATCTTAAATTTTTTTCACTTCCTCTTGCTCCAACCGAGAGAGATGGTAAGCAACTAAATTTTCACTTCCTTTCTTATCTCGAACTTCCAAATCAAATTCTTGAAGAAGAAGAATCCAACGAATCAATCTAGGCTTAGCATCCTTCTTGCTAAACAAATAATGAAGTGTTGCATGATCAGTGAACACTATCTCCTTCTTAGTTGTTGTATAGTTCAATTTGGGCTTCAGTCATTGTCCGACTTGCATAGTATATGACCCTAAATAGTTTGCCTCGCTTTTGTCCTAACATTGCTCCAATTGCAAAGTAACTTGCATCACACATGATTTCAAAAGGTTTACTCCAATTAGGTACAATCATTACTGGTGTTGAAATAAATTTCTCCTTAATTGCATTAAACACTTGCAAACAAACATTGTCAAAGTCAAATGCAGAATTTTTTTCAAGAAGATTACATAAAGGTTTAGAGAGTTTAGAAAAATCTTTTATAAATCTTCTATAAAATCCCGCATGTCCCAAAAAACTTCTGATTCCCTTCACATTCTTTGAAGGTAGGTGGTAGTTTTTCTATGGTTGCAATTTTAGCTCAATCAACCTCAATTCTTTTAAATGACACTCTATGTCCAAGCACAATCCCTTCTTGAACCATGAATTTACACTTATCTCAGTTTAGAAAAAGGTTTTTATCTTCACATCTCTGCAAAACAAGAGCTAAATTATGCAAACAATGATCAAAAGATGTACAAAAAACCGAAAAGTCGTCCATGAAAATTTCCATTATATCTTCCACCATATCAGAAAAAATAGTGATCATGCAACTTTGAAATATTGTTGGGGCATTGCACAATCCAAAAGGAATCCTTTTAAAAGCAAATGTTCCGTAGGGGCATGTGAATGTAGTTTTCTCCTGATCTTTAGGGGCTATGACAATTTGATTATACCTCGAATAATCATCTAAGAAGAAATAATAGAGATATCTAGCCAATCGATCTAACATTTGATCAATGAATGGAAGTGGAAAATGACCTTTCCTTGTTGCTTTGTTCAACTTGTGGTAATCTGTACATACACACCAACCCGTGACTGTTCTTATAGGAATAAGCTCATTGTTGTCATTTTTCACTGCCATAATTCCACCCTTTTTTGGTATAACATGCACAGGACTTACCCATGGGCTGTCTGAAATAGCATAAATAATTCCAGCATTGAAAGCTTCAAAATTTCAACTTTCACAACTTCTTTCATTGTTGGATTTAATCCTCCTTGGGGCTCAATTGATGGTTTATAAGGTTCCTCTATTAGAATCTTATGCATACAAATGGATGGACTTATACCTTTTATGTTAGAGATAGTCCATCCTAAGGCTGTTTTATTCTCCCTTAACACACGTAGTAATTATCACCCAAGAATGCATAGTGAAAATGCTTAAGCAATTACTTCACTATGGAGTCGTAATTTGTTGCACTTTTTTTGTAGAGATTATAGAATCCATCTTTGTTACCATTGGCTCTAGCCTCTCCACTTCTGTGCTACATGATGTAACCTACTGCAATGCTTCCAAGGCAAATACATAGTGGGGAAATTCTTTACTAATAAAAGGTAAATCAGGTTCACAAACAGCAAAGTTGTTGAAATCATAAGCATGAGATGAAGTAGTGACACATTGTTCTAGGTGATCGGCCATCATATCTTCTTGAAAGGCTTTTACTACAAATTGCTCGATGACATTTACCCAAAAGCAAGTGCTTGGATCTTCTGGAAATCTCATAGCTCCGTAGATGTTTAATGTAACCTTTTCCTTGTTCACTCTCAATGTTAACTCACTCTTTTGAACATCCATTAAAGCCCTTCCCGTAGCCAAGAATGGTCGGCCAAAAATTAGTGGGACATCTTGGTCTTCATCTATATCTAACACCACAAAATCAGCAGGGAAAATAAATTTATCCACCTCTACCAATACATCTTCTATGATTCCACATGGATACTTGATAGATTGGTCTGCTAATTGCAAATAAATTGTTGTTTGTTTCATCTATCCAAGTTCTAATTTCCTATAAATAGAAAGTGGCATAAGATTAATGCTAGCACCAAGATCACATAAAACTTTCTCAAAAAATGAATTTTCAATAGTGCAAGGTAAAGTGAAACTCCTTGGATCTTTTAATTTTTGAGGCAATTCTTTTGAAGAATGGCGCTACATTCTTCACAAAGCTTCATTGTTTCGAACTCCTCCAACCTTCTCTTCTTGGAAATGATGTCCTTTAGAAATTTGACATAATTTGGCATCTGTTCCAAGGCATCTATAAAAGGAATATTTATGTGAATTTTCTTAAAGATATCCAAAAAATTAGAAAATTTCTTATCTATTTTTTGTTTTTGAAAGCGTTGGGGATAAGGAAGTGGAGTAGAGAGAATGTGAGGATTGTCAAGAAATGAAATTGATGGAGACATGTCAGCCTCTCTTAGTGTATCATCAACAATCTCCTATTCTTCTACTTTATGATTGCTTTGGCCATTGTTTGGAGCTGTAGGGGTGGACTCAGTTTCCTTTGATGGTGACCTCTCAATTTATCTTCCACTCTTAAGTGTAATGGCCTTGCATTGTTCCTTTGGATTCACTTCTGTATTGCTAGGAAAAGTTCCTCTTTGTTGAGAATTAATGGTTGTGACTAGTTGCCCAATTTGCACTTCAAGATTTTTCATAATGGTTCACATATTGCTACAATGAGTCTCAATGTTATCCAATCGTGAATCATTCTTTTTAAACCTTGCTTTGGTCTCCTCAACAAAGTAAACCATGGCATCTTTAAGTGACATCTTCTTTTCACTTGGTTGACTATTATACCCTGGAGGAGGTTGTAGCACATTCTTTGTGTTTCCATAAGAAAAATTTTCATGATTTCGAAGCCCTGGATGGTAGTAATTTGGCATAGGATCACCACGATAATTGTAGTTCCGATTGTTAATGTACTGAACCTACTCTTGACTCGATTCATTCATCAGAACTATCATACTTGAAGTTGCAACATATTCTACACTTTGTGGTATTCTTTGAGTTGTCAAGGCAGAAATATGATGAGATAGAGAAGCTACTTGAGTTGAAAAGGCAGCAAACGGCTCCAATTCATGAATCCTGACAACTTTATTAACCATAGATCTTTCTGTTGGTCATTGATAGTTGTTTAAGGCCATTTCTTGCAAAAGAAAAGTAGCACCTTCAATTGTTTTTGACATCAAAGTTCTACCAGAAGCAGCATCAACTATAGTTTTAGTTTTCTCATTTAACCCATTATAGAACATCTGAATTTGTAACCAATCTGGCAATCCATGTTGAGGGCAACGTCGAATCATATCTTTATACCTTTCACATGCTTCATAGAATATCTCAAAATCATTTTGTCTGAATTGACCAATCTCACTCCTGAGTTGGGTTGTTTATACAGGTGGAAAGAAATTAACAAGAAACTTTTCTACCATATCCTGCCAACTAGTGATGCTTCCCAGTTGTAAAGATTGTAGCCAACCTCTAGCCTTGTCCTTTACTGAAAAAGGAAACAATCTTAGTTTAATAGTGTCTTCAGTAACACCATTCATCTTTAAAGTGTCACAAATCTCCAAGAACGTCGCCAAATGAATATTGGGGTCATCAAGTGGCGATCTGCTAAATTAGACTTGTTGCATGCTGATCAATGCCAGTTTGAGCTCAAAATTATGGGCATTAATGGTTTGGCGTCTTACACCTAAGTAGTTATCATTCATAATTGGCCTTACATAATCCATCAAGGTGGGTGGCTATGCATTCTATTCTCCTTTAACCATGGCTAGTACTTTCTTCTTTCTTCGTGATCTAAAGGTTCTTTCAATCTTCAGATCAAAAGGAATAATGTTTCGAGTTCTAAAACTAAGATTACTATGTATCAATATTGGAAAAAATAAGAAAAAATAAATCCCCAGCAACAACATCGTAGTTTTATAATAAAGTGATAAGAAGAGTATCGTCTTCAGGGATTGGTAACTTATTTTTAACAAATACCAAAATTATATTAATCTTAATTTTATCTAGAGAAGTCACTCAGGTTGTTGTAATTGAAATTTAAAATAAAATTAATTTAAAGAAAATGCGAAAAAGAAAATAAAGATATTGTTCAAAAATCAAATCAATGGGAAAAAAACTTCTAGAAAATCGATTTCATCTAATTCCTCACTATGCCTTACTCATCTAGTTAATTGAAGTTAATTCTCTCTGTTTGTTAGAAATTTCCAAAAAATATCCAAAAGCCTCTTCGATAGTCAATTGGAAATACTATTGTTCATTAATTTACACAAGAGTATGCAATTTAATAAAACAAGAAAGCATTAAGATCAATGATTTTAAAACTACATAGGTTCATACAAGTCTTTCGATCTCTATATTTACTTATGCCAAAATATTCTAGATCTATCTTATAATTCCCTCTTTCAATAGTAAATTACAAGACTAAAATTATCTAATTAATGGTCAGTTAATTAGAAGCATTAAACTTAGAATAAATCGGACAAACATGAAAAGAAATAATTCAAATCAACATAGAAAATCACACATAGTTTGGAATTAAATTACATCTCTTTCCTAGAAGAAAGAAAATTTAGTTCATGCTAAAAATTAAATTAAACATAAACGTATTCACCATAATTGTTTGAGAGAAAATTGAATCGCAAAAAGAATCTGCTTTCGCCTTAATTTTTCGTCATTGATCTCTCTCCTGCACTGCTCTTTCCTCTCTTTTTCTTTCTTTTTTTGTTTTCTTTACGGCACTGTGTTTCTTTTTTTTTTGGTTTCTCCCTTTTTGTTGGCCACCTCTTGTTGTTTTTTTGCTTTCTTTGATCAAATAGAGCAAACATGATGTGAATTATTTAATTTGAACTAACTTTCTCTTTAAATGCAAATTTCCACTAAAGTATTTTCTCAAAATTTAAGGTAAGTTAATAGTTTTTCAGGCTTAGAATGGAAATGATTTATATAGTTAAAAGAATAAATAAGACTTATATAAAATAAGGCTCAAAGGGGTTAACTATAGGAATACACCATGCAATGATGGGGTTATAATTAGGACGGTTGAGAAAGCTTTTTGGTTGTAAAAAAATTGCCTAGATCATTTCTCTAATATTTGGTATTAATTAGAATTTCACCTCAAGGATCCATCAACTGATTTTAGAGAAAAGTAAGATTGAAATTTTCTAACCCAGTTAATTCAAATCCTTATCTTCATAGGCAAAATGGAGTAAAAAAAAATTTACTATGTGCTCAATTATTTTCAAGGACAAAGATTTAAATCAAAGTATCCACAAAACTCTAACTAACATAATAGCATATTTTGAAGAAAAAAATTCGAACCTATCTTCAATCATAAATTTTATAGTCATAGCGAGTTCAATCATACTTAAATATATGCTTGATAAGAGAATTCAACAACTCAAGACTATAAAAGTTGACAATCAATACAATTCGTTTGATGAATCAATATGGTTCAACCAGAGTCTTGACCGATGTTCATTATGTCTAGATATGAAGAAGAATCTCATTGATATGGGAGTCTTAGAATCAAAAGGCTTCACTGTAACCATACAAAATGAGGCATTGAAGGTTACTTTTGGAGCACTTGTGGCGATGAAAGGTGCTTGGAAGAATAACTTGTACTACTACCTTGGTAGTACAGTTATTGGGACAACATCAACAACAGTTTTAGAGGAAGAAAGAGATTCAAAAACTACCAAGCTGTGGTATATGTGTTTGGGACATGTTGGTGAAAAAACTTTACAAATTCTAGTAAAGTAAGGCCTGTTAAAGGGTGCGAGAACCAACAAGTTGGAATTTTGTGAGCATTGTGTATTGGGGAAGTAGAAAAGAGTAAGCTTTGGCACTACTCTCCATAATACAAAGGGAATTTTGGATTACATCCATACTGATGTATAAGGGCCAACAAGAACTCCATCCATGAGTGGCAAATATTATTATGTCACTTTTGTTGAGGAATTCTCCAGAAGAGTTTGGGTGTATCTCACGAAGAAGAAGGATGAAGTGTTGGGAATTTTACTCAAATGGAAGAAGATGATCTAGACTCATATTGGTAGAAAGATCAAGTGTCTGAGGTCTGATAATGGCACAGAGTACACTAACGATCCATTTATGAAAGTTTGTGAAGAAGAAGGGATAGTGCGACACTTCACTATTTGAAAAACACCACAACACAACGGAGTTGTAGAACGTATGAACCGAACTTTGCTAGAGAAGGTTCGGTGTATGTTTTCAAATGCTAGGTTAGGAAAGCAGTATTGGGCTGAGACTGTTATATATGCATGTCATCTCGTCAACTGTCTACCATCGTCTTCTCTTGAAGGCAAAATTTCTATGGAGGTATGGTTTGGAAAACCTGTTAGAGATTACGATTTCTTACTTGTGTTTGGTTCTATAGCATACTACCATGTTGCAATAGAAGTACACCAGAAGCACACATGATCATTATGTACATTTTTGCAAGCTACAAGATGAGTCTTTCATTTATCTTCTATTGTATATCGATGATATGTTGATTGCATCAAAGAGCCAAGTAGAAATTGAGAAGTTGAAGGCCCAACTAAATTAGGAGTTCGAGATGAAAGATTTGGGAGAAGCTAAAAAGATTCTTAGCATGAAGATAAGTAGAGACATAAAGAAGGAGAAGCTTAATCTGACCCAGAGTCAATATTTGAAGAAGGTATTACAACATTTTGGTATGAATAAATAGATGAAAGTTGTCAGTACTCTGCTTGTTCCTCATTTCAAGCTTAGTGCTAAATTATCTAATAAGAATGATGCAGAATGAGAATACATGACAAAGGTACCATATGAAAATATAGTTGGTAGCTTGATGTATGCAATGATGTGTACAAGACCTGACATTTCACATACAGTTGGTGTTGTAAGTAGGTACATACATTATCCTGGTAAAGGACATTGGTTGGCTATGAAATGGTTTCTACGGTATATTCTAAATATTGTAGATGTTGATTTAGCATTTTAGTAGAATAATACCTTTGGTCAATGTACAGTCGGATATTGTGATTCCGAATATGAAGGAGATTTAGATAAGTGTCGATCAACTACTAGTTATGTGTTTACTCTTGCTAGAGCTCCGATCAGTTAGAGGTCTACCTTGTAGTCCACAATTGCTTTGTTTACTATAGAGGCAGAATATATGGTAGTTACAGAGGTTGTGAAGGAAGCTATTTGGTTATGAGGTTTTCTTGAAGACTTGGGAGTTGGTCAAAAACATATTAAGGTGTTTTGTGACAGTCAGAGTGCTATTCATTTAGTAAGGAACTAATTCTACCATGCACGTACAAAGCACATTGACGTTCGTTATCATTTAGAAGATTAATACTACAGAGAATCTCAAAGATATGATGACCAAGGTGGTAACAGAAATCAAGTTCAAATATTGTCTGGACTTGATTAACATCCTACAAATCTGAATTGGTACTGGCATCGTTGATCTAGTGATTGAAGAAATTATTTGAGAATCACTAAGTTGCTAATGTGGATATTTTTTGTATAGCTCCTTAGTGAGCAAATTTGAAAAGTCTCACATTGGTTAGGAATGAAGATAGTGTTGTATTTTGGGCTATAAATAAAGCCTTCCTCCACCATTTGTAAACATCCCAAAATTTGTAAATCTTCCTCTCTTTTATAAGGGTAATTGATTAGCACAATTTTGCCCAATTAGTTGTAATTTTGGAGTTCATTCATTTGGAAATAGTGGAAGTGGTCAACAACGCCCGATGACCTAGGTAACATTTATACCGAACCTTGTTGAATTTCTAGTGTTTTTATTTTTTCTGTTTTAATATTTTTGTTTCAATATCTACTTTAGTTTATTTTAGCATTATATTTTCAATAATATTATTTTATCAGGTTAGTTTGAGTTTTATTCATTTAAATCATAAGTGAATAATAACTACTTAAAATAAGGAAAATATACTCGATTTTTCCAACAATTGAATAGGATGTTTGCTTATCCAAATTAACAAGTTGATTTCTCTCTACCGCTACTTTTTGCTCTAGTGTTTTTCAGATTTCTTTGGCTTGTTGGTTTGAATATCAATAATCTGTTACATTTAATGGAAATTGTAAAAGTTAATTTTCTAAAGATGTCACATAAAATAATGATGAATAAGATTGCACTTTTGTATCTACATTTTTTTATCCTCACTCTAGATAAATTTAAGGGTATGTTTGTTTTTGCTTGTATCTATACTTTTGTATCTCACACTTCTATTTATTTGCATAAAATTCTCTCATTTCTTTTTCTACTAAACCCTAAACTTTTAATCTTAAATTTTAAACACTAAAATCTAAAACCTTCAACTTTGAATTCTAAATATTAAACATTAAATCTTAAACTTTAAATCCTAAATATTAAACATTAAATCTTAAATTTTAAAATAATAATACTAAACTCTAAAATATTAATATAGGTATCAAAAGATTAATATTGGTACTAAAATAGTATCACTACTGCTAAATAACTTTGAAAATGAAAAGAGCTATTCATTTTTCAAGGAAATTTGATCATGTGTAATATTATAATTAGTATGCGTGTAATTTGTGTGCCTCTAGTATTACTCATATACATTAACCCTAGGCCATGGAAAATGACAAAAGAATCCTTCGAAGTTTTTAGTGTAACAGGCGAGTAAATGGGTTGAACCAAGTTGTAGTCGAGTTTTTGGCTTAAATAGCTTCATTTTTGATAAAATGATCAATTTTTCCTGACAAATAGCAATTTATCCAAAAACTCATAATTTCATACCAATTTACATAATAAAAAGACCATTCTTTTATAACGTCAATAAAATGAGATCAAAATCACATTCACCACATCTCTTGCAACCACTACCAACGACTCCATTGAAATATCAACAATCACCGCTTGTGACCTCATTTGAGATCTTATGACCCACCAAAGCTTTGACAGCCACAATCGGTGACCCAATCAAAGCTCTGGTGTATGTAAAATGTTACATACAAAGATACATGAGGATATAACATGTTATATTTGGTGAGTCACAGGAGTTGTGGTTAATGTAACATATTACATACAAAGATATATATGGATATAATAAGTTATATTTAGTGGGTTATCCGAACTACAGTAGATGTAATAGGTTACATATAAAGATACAAGTAGATGTAATATGTTACATACATTAAGTCATAGAAATTACGGTGGATGTAACATGTTAAATACAAAGATACTTGTAGATATAACAAGTTACATCTGATGGGTCATCAGACCTATAATAGATGTAATAGGTTACATAAAAGATACATGTGAATGTAATATATTACATCTTGTGTGTCGTGGAAAGTACGATGGATGTAACATGTTACATTCAAATATATATATAGATGTAATATATTACATACTGATGAGTGATTAAAAAGCACTAAAATTATCAAGATTTAATGTACTTTAATTGATTAAATAGATTTATATTTGTATGATTTTATCATATTTTTATATAAATTTGTCTTTTTATTATTTTTTAGGCATTTAAGTTTAAAAATAATATAAATACTCGAAGAAAAAAAATACTAGAAGAAATACATCACAAATATATTGAGAAAATAAGTGAGGAAAAATAAAAAAGATGAAAAATTGGACAAAATGGGTCAAAAGGGCCAAAATTGAGCGCGCAGATGCCTAACAGCACTCCCATTTGCACCGAGAAACATGCATAATGTGCCCCATGCCTGTGCCATGCCGTGCGCACGCCTGCACACTCCTCGCCATGTCCTGCGGGCGTCAACCTATCCAAACGAATCCAAATTCAAATTTTGAAATATTTTTCCCCCTTTTTTGGCATTTTCTTCATCTATAAAATGACCATCTTCTCTCATTCCAAAACACACAATATTTTGAGTATTTTCTCTCTTTAGAAATTTTTTAGTTTTTTTTAAGTTCTTTTCTTTTGGAAAGAACTAGCTATGTTTTTATAGATTTTTAGTTTTTTAATTCAATAAGCAGATATGAAATTCCGTTTGGAGGTTTTTCAATAACAGAATTAACATCAAATTGTTGTAAGGATGTTTTTAAGGTATTGTTTTAATGGATTCTTTACGGTTATGATTTTATGTTTTATTCATATATTTTATATTTAATTTGTCTATAATTAAATTTAACATGATTGACTGTTTGTAAATATGATATAATTATAACGTTGTTATGCTTGCGAAATATTAAATAGGTAAAACATTTCAATAAAATAAATTGATTTTGTTTTTATTAAAGATTTTATATTAAGGATGTTAGAGAGAAATACATTATTTTTCATTACAAACTTAAATTTGAAAATTAGATTTTAAGGTTTAATTATTAGGTCTAATTTAGAGTAGTGATCTTTTATTTGTTGGTACAATCGTCCTGTAGTTAAAGTGAAACTCTATTTAAAAAGTTTTTTTATAAGAATTACTATTCGAAAATGTATTGACGACATATTTTGAGTAATAGTTTTAAAACTTGAAAGTTAGCACTTGGATAGTTAAATTATTAGGTTTAATTTAGACACTTTGAATAACGTCTAATTATTTGACTTCGCCTAAAGTTGTGATTAGATGGTTTGCTATTTTCTTAGAAATAAAGCTGAAATTTAATATTTAATTAATTAATAGGTCTCACCTAAGGATATTAGTTAGTTAATATTAAATAAAAGAATTTAGACTTTGACTAAGGACACTTTCGTACCAAAAAGAGAAAATCAACAAATATCAATTTATATATTTAATAACCTAAATAATATGAGCAAGCATAATTAACTTAATTATTATATGCTTAAATACTCTGCTGTTATGAATGATAAAATTTGCATTATTGTTTATTGAATCTATATCTATGTTTATGTTTATTTTTATGTTATTAGATTAGGAAACAAACAAACCAAAATATAATGAAAGGATGTTTAAGATTTAATTTTGTTTTTAATATTTTGAATAATAAATTAAAAAACCACATATATTCCTTCCTTAGATCGACCTTGAGAATATACTTATCATTTTTTATAAAATGATTTGTATACTTGCAAGAGTTTTACAAATAATAAAACCACAAATGGTATTTCACAAGATCGGTATTTGTAATGTCGTTCTTGTGACTCATTCATCATCACATACAAAGATAGATATAATAGTAGCATATCACATAAAAAGATAAATATGAATGTAACTCATTAAATACAAAAGTATAGAAATATTTAATATATTACATACAAAAACAAAGATGGAAGTAGCATTTTAGATGTAATAGATCACAAAAACAAAGATAGAAGTAATGTAACTTGTTACATCCAAAAATAAAGATAAATCGAACACATTACATATAAATATAAAAATAGATGTAACATGTTAAAAAATATTTTAGGAAAAAATTGAAGCTTGAATTGTGTGATTTCTTTTGAACAAAAAAAAAAGAATTGCGTCATTTCTAACGGCTATAAAATTAGATAAAGAGAAGAAAAATTTTGGAATCTTGAATTGCATGAACATCATGGAGCAAACGTAATAAATAAATTATAACATGTTACTATTTTTCAATGGAAAATTAAATAAAATAGAAAAGAAAAAGAAGGATCTTTCACGCACCTTTCATTCTCGGAATGCATTTGTTAAATAAATAATGGCGCAAAACAATATAAGACCCATTTGCATATATTAAACCCTTACTATAGCTTCTATATATACATATTGCCTCCTTCTTATTAGCTGCGCAACCGAGACAATTTATTTATAACAGAGAGAGTGTGTGTGAGCTGCTACTTTAATTTTGCCATCCAGTTCGCTTCTGTCACCGCCAACAGTTTTCCTCTGTTTGCAACCATCATCAGCCAGCAGCTCAACTACCACTAGCCATTCCATCATCGTTCGAAACCAGCCACTTCTAGCTGATGAAAGACATTGGCCGACAGATAAGAATAGCAGCAAGTTGCCATTGATGTTGTTGGTGGAGTTTATGGTAATATTTGATTTAATAGCAAGTTTGTTAATTTATAATGTTATATATTACCAGTAAATTAGAGAGAAATATTTTCTGGGTGTATTTGGATTTTGGTATATTTTGTGAAACTCTCTAAATATTGGTGTTTGTATCTCCATTTGATTATTAGTGGATTCTTCCTCGGTGTGTAGTCGTCAGTGGAGTAGACTTTTCACATTGAAAAATTAAACAACTTAAATCATTGGGCCCGAATTTCGCTTCCGTAAATGCTAATTTATAACAAATTGGCATCAAAGCATTGAGTTATTTTGTTATTTATTTGAGCTGATCAAGTTTTTTTTTTGGATTTATTTTGAGCTTCTGGCTATCTGATTGGTTTCATATTTTTTGGATTGTGCATATGTTTATTTAATATTGGGTTTTCTGTCGTAGCGACAAAATACGAAATTGAAAAATTCAATGGTATGAATGATTTCAGTTTATGGCGAATGAAGATGCGGGTCGTATTAGTTAAAGAATGACTCGTTAAGACACTTGAAAGCAAGGATAAATTGTCAAAAAAAATTGACTAATGAAGAAAAAGATGCATTTATGGAAAATGCTCTCAGTTCAATTCAGTTATCCTTGTATGATGAGGTACTACATGAGGTTGGTGATGAGTAATCTCCTACTGGGTTATGGTTTAAATTGGAGAATTTTATATGACCAAATCTTTGACAAGTCGATTATATTTGAAGCACTGTTTGTATACATACAGAATGTCAGAAGGTACACCTTTACACTATCACCTTGATTACTAAAATTATTTGTGATCTAAAAAATGGTGGTGTTAAGATTGATGATGAAGATCGGGTCTTAGTTCTATTATGTTATTTAACTTATTCATTTGAATATTTTGTTGATACCATGCTATATGGGCTAGACACTATTTCTTTGGAAGATGTCAAAGCAGCTTTGAATTCCAGAGAGTTGAAGAAAAATGTGTCTACAAGCAACAATGATAATAATAGTGGTTTATTTGTTAGAGATAGAAATCAAGAAAAAGGCACAAGCAATAATAGAGGCAAGTCTAGATCTAAATCTAGAAAAAGAAAAGATAAATGCAACTATTACCGTCAGAAAGGGCACTGGAAAGTAAACTGTCTAAAACTCAAAGGTAAAGGAAAAACTACCACAATGTCTTCTGGTACTAATGATGTTGCTAGTGTTGCAGATAGTTCTGGTTCCGATGGTGAAAATGTTTTATCAATATCTATTGGTTCTCCTGGAGATGTTTAGATTCTTGATTCGGGTTACACTTACCATATGTGCCCCAGTCAGGACTGGTTTTCTTCTTATCAGTCTATTGATGGGGATGTTGTCTTGATGGGAAACAATATGTCTTGCAAGGTTATTGGTATTGGTACTATCCGAATTAAGATGCATGATGGTATTATTAGAACTTTAAAAGATGTTCACCATGTTCCAGATTTGAAAAAAAACTTGATATCATTGGGTACTCTTGATTCACAAGGCTACAAGTATGTAGCTGAAGATGGAGTTTTAAGAGTTAGTAAGGGTGCTCTTGTTGTTATTAAAGAGCAATTGTCGTATGGTTTCTATATGCTTCAAGGTAGCATTGTTATTGGTAGTATTTCAGTTTTGTCCTCGTCAAATCAAGATTCAGATACTACTCGATTATGGCATATGTAGCTTGGGCATATGAGTGAGGCAGGGATATCAATTTTGAGCAAACGTGATTTGCTTTGTGATCAGAAAACTGGAAAACTTGATTTCTGTGAGCATTGTGTCTATCGAAAGCATCGCAAGGTCAAGTTCAATATAACCATCCATAAAATGAAAGATATTGTTGATTATATTCGTTCAAATCTTTGGGGTCCATCTCGTGTTGTGTCTAAGGGTGGTGCCCGATATATGTTGACTTTTATTGATGACTTCTCTCGTCATGTTTGGGAATATTTTCTGAAGAACAAGAATGATACGTTCTCAAAATTTGTAAAATTCAAGGCTTGTATACAAAATCAAACAGGTAAGAAAATCAAGCATTTGAAAACTGATAATGGTTTGGAATTTTGTAAAAGTTAATTTAATGAGTTTTGTGAAAGAAATGGCATAGTGAGACACTGTACTATGCGTCATACTCCACAGCAAAATGGAGTTGTAGAACATATGAATAGGACTCTCTTAGAAAGAACTCGTTATATGCTCTTTCAAGCTAACTTGGATAAATATTTGTCGGTAGAACTTGTAACTATGCTTGCTATTTGGTGAATTGGTCTTCATCAACTGTAATTGAGTTGAAGACTCCATTTGAGGTATTCTTTGGTACTCTTGCTAATTATTCTGATTTGAATGTTTTTGGTTGTCCTGCTTATGCTCATGTTAATGATGGAAAACTTGAGCTTAGGGCATTAAAATGCATATTTTTAGGGTATCCTTCTAGGGTGAAGGCTTATAGATTATGATTTGTTGAACCCAAGTCATCTAAATATTTGATTAGCAAAGATGTTAAGTTTGATGAGTTTTTCATGTTGGAAAAGAAAAAAGAGTCTATTGTTGCAAGTAAAGATCACGGTGTTAGTAAGCAGGTGAAGCTCCTAGTCAAGTGTAAGAGAGCACTTCAGATCAGCCATGTGTGGATGAGATAGATGATTCTGCTCATGATGTAGTAGAAGAGCAACATGATTAACTATATAGTATCGCTAAGGGTAAAGGAATAAGAGAGATTCGACGCCCTCAAAGGTACGTAGATGCAGACTTAGTATCTTTTGCATTATCTGTGGCAGAGTCTATTGAGGTGTATGAACCTTCTAGTTATCATAAAGTTGTCACTTGTGATGAGTCTGTTTAGTGGTTAGTTGCTATGAATGAAGAGATTGAATCACTTCATAAGAATTATACTTGGGAATTGGTGAAACCACCTAAGGGTTAGAATATTGTTGGAAACAAATGGGTCTTCAAGAAGAAGGAAGGTATACCTAAGGTTGAAGCAGCTAGATTCAAGGCACGTGTTGTTGCAAAGGGTTATTGTCAGAAAAAGGGTATTGACTTCAATGAAGTATTTTCACCTGTTGTGAAACATAGCTCTATTTGTGTATTGCTTGCTATGGTTTCATTGTTTGACATGGAATTAGAACAGCTTGATGTCAAGACATCCTTTTTACATGGTGAGCTTGAGGAATAAATATATATGCATCAACCAGAGGGGTTTGTTGTTCTAGGTAAGGAAGATCATGTTTATTTATTGAAAAAGTCTTTGTATGGGTTGAAGCGATCCCCTAGACAGTGGTATAAACAGTTTGATTCTTTTATTATTGATCATGGTTACTCTATGAGTTATTATGATAGTTGTGTTTATCATAAAATATTCCATGACGATTCATCTATCTATTTGTTGCTTTATGTTTATGACATGCTTATTGCTTCTAAGAGTAAGTCTAAGATTCAAAAATTAAAGTTTCAACTTAGTGGTGAGTTTGAAATGAAAGATTTGGGTGCAGCAAAGAAAATTTTGGGTATGGAAATTTACAGGGATAGACAAGCAGGCAAGCTTTATTTGAATCAGAAAAGTTATGTTGAAAAAGTTCTTGAACATTTTGGTATGAAAGAGTCTAAACCTGTGAGTATATTGTTAGCTACGCATTTCAGGCTTTCTTTGGATTTGTCACCACAATCAGAAGAAGAAGAGTAGTACATGTCTCAGGTTCCATATGCTAGTGCCTTTGGTAGTTTGATGTACGCTATGGTTTGTACTCGTTCAGACATTTAACATGTAGTTAATGTTGTTAGCAAATATATGGGTAATTCAGGCAAAGGTCATTGGCAAGCAGTGGAATGGATACTTCGGTATTTGAGAGGGACATCTAATTTTGGTTTGGTATATGATGGAAGTTCTAACACCAGTTGCAGTGTTATTGGTTATGTGGACTCTAATTATGCTGGTGATTTAGATAGAAGAAGATCTCTAATAGATTATGTCTTCACTATTTCTCATTATGCCATTAATTGGAAGGCTATTTTATAGTCTATAGTTGCTTTGTCTACGATAGAGGAAGAATATATGGCAGTAACAGAAGCAGTGAAAGAAGCCATTTTTCTTAGAGGTTTGGTTTATGATTTGGGTTTACAATAGGATACTTTTGTTGTATTTTTTGATAGTTAGAGTGCGATACACTTGATCATGAATATTATGTATCATGAAAGAACCAAACATATTGATGTTAGATATCACTTCGTTCATGACATTGTCTCTCAGGGTGCTATTGTTGTCAATAAGATAATCACTACTATGAATCCAGCCGATATGTTAACCAAACCAATTCTATTTAACAAGTTCAAGCATTGTTTGGACTTGATTGGTGTTTGTAGTAGATGATCACCCTTTTGGGCTTTGGACGACAGTATTTAGTAATCTGAGGAATTTCATTTGAAGAACTTGTTTTCTATTTTGAGCTAAGGTGGAGATTTGTTAAATAAATAATGGCCCAAAACAATATATGCCCAATTTGCATTTATTAAACCCTTACTACAGCTTCTATATATACATATTGCCTCCTTCTTCTTAGCTGTGCAGTCGAGACAATTTATTTATAACAAAGAGAGAATGTGAGCTGTTGCTTCAATTTTGCCATCCAATTCGCCTCTGTCATTGCCACCAGTTTGCCTCTATTTGCAACCATCATCAACTACCAGCTCAGCTACCACCATCCCTTCCATCATCGTTCGAAACCAGCCACTTCTAGTTAATGAAAGACATCAGCCGACAGAAAAGAATAGCAGCAAGTTGCCATTGATGACGTTGGTGGAGTTTACGATAATATTTGATTCAATAGCAAGTTTGTTAATTTATCTTGCTATATATTACCAGTAAATTAGAAGGAGATATTTTTTAGGTGTATTTAGATTTTGGTATATTTTGTGAAACTCTCTAAATATTGGTGTTTGTATCTTCATTTGATTATAAGTAGATTTTTTCTCGGTGTGTCGTCGTCAGTGGAGTAGACTTTTCACATTGAAAAATTGAATCACTTAAATCATTGTCTTCTATTTATTTTACTCATTGCTTATTATTTTACTGTTACCCCTTATTATATATTTATATAATCAAAATTGAATCCGAATTTCGATTTCAACAGGCGCTAATTTATTACATCATTTCTTAGTTTTAGCTCGTGTATTCTAAAACTTGTTCCTCTCAGCTTGGAGTTCAAATGGGAAAAATGTTTTAGCACTGATTAATAGAATGGTGCTTCCGGTTAATTTAGTGGGTAAAGGGTATGATCTTTATAGTTCTTGCTCATATTTTATTTTTAATTTAGTTGGGAGAGATGCATTTACAGGAAAAGATTACTAGATTATTTCAAGCACTTATACAAAATATGATGTTATCGTGACCCAATAGCTATGGATACCCACCACTACCTCTACCACCTCCTCTCTAACAACCGTGGAGCCCATTAACCCATCCAACTCAAATCTGAACAATCCTCTCGGCGAACCCCAAATTGGTTTCAAAACCTACATTGAAGCCTAAGAAGATTTTTTAGAATGCCAAATCTCAAGACATTGAAGAATAAGATGATGAAGACCCACCACCAAAGAGGAAAATCATCTCTCCTTACTCACTCTCGTAACCTTCGACTAGAACCAAACATTGTTGCCCTAAAGCAGCGTTGCCAATAATGAAGGACAAAATTGAAATATTCCATTGTCAAAATGGAGACGTTGAACAATTTCAAGTAAATTGACTCTATTTTACATTAGATGTGCTATATTACGGCAATATTCTCACTGCAGTCTCTCGACCCTTCAATTTGACTTGGGCTTTGCATCTATTCCAAAACAATAACATGCTAAAATATGGTAAGTGCTAATATACAATAACTCTTGACCAAGGAGTGGCACTTTATTACCACCCATGTTAATTTTTTGGTATTGATTGTTACCCAAGTTCTTAAGTGATATTTAAAAAGTACCTAAATTATTTAAAAAATACATATTTAGTAAAAAGAAAAAAATATGTGAATAAAAAATTGAATAGCATTTCAAATACCCTTAATAATACTATAATTTTATTTTAGATATTATTTTTTATCCATATTTTTCGAATAAAATTTTATTGATATTTATATTTAATTAAATGTCTCAATTTTATTTAATTTTTAATTTTATTCAAAAAAATTCACACATGTGCACCATATATGCTTTTAATGCTGGCAATTTATTTATTTTTTTACTTTTTCTTCCACTATAACATTAACGACTTTTTTTCCTACCATTTTTGAGTCCTTAAATACAGATTTGTTATATTAGTAGTATCACAATTTTATTTTCAATGTCATTTTTCAATCATATTTTTCAAATATTACCTCAGTGATACCCTAATTTAAAAAGGAGATAAATACTATCAAGGTTTTATACTTATTACAAAATAAGTTATATTTTTTATAATAATTTAGTTTAATTATTATTAAAAAGTGAATACAATGATAAAGTAAATTTTTTTCATTTTATTTTTTAATTTTTTTAGCTATATTAGTTAAAGATAATTTTAATTTAAATAAATTATAATTGAAAAAATTAAATAAAAATAGAAAATAAATAAATAAAAACCTAAAAAGGATTATTTGTCATCATACAATAACTTTTCATAAAAATAAGTATAAAACCTACATATTACATGTACATGACCATCCTTTAAAAAAAGTATCAATTTGATGACATGTACAGTGACCTACGTACCCATGCGAGATTAGGAGCGCATTTTTGTGATTTCAATTAAATAAACAGTTTATGAAAGAAAAAAGGAAAACAAAAATTAGAAAATACATAACCCACCCATCTCCAAGCACTTAATCATGCATGCAAGTGTATCTAATCAAATGGGTGTTTAAATAGTTATGTTTTGATTCTTTTTATTCTGTTTTTATATCTCAAGATGCCGTTTCTGTGTTTTAAACAATTTAAACAGTTTTTTAAACTTAAATAGTTTAAGCATAAATTAATTTGTAGTAACTTTAAATATATGCAATTTTTGTTTTTTAAATAGTTTAAACAAATTTTTTAAAGAAGTTTCTTAAGTTTAAATATTTTCAGCATAAAACATATGCAATTTCTATTTTTTAAATAGTTTGAATAGTTTTTTTAAACAATTTTTAAGCATAAACACCTTAAGCATAAATTTTACGATATTGAAGAAATTAAAAGTGTAACTATTTTGTTTTTATAATGAGTAAGAACTCGTACAGTATGAAAAATAGATATTAGCAGTCAATGGGCAGGAAAAGGAAAATATTCTAAAAATTTCCTTATTAAAAGCACATGTGTTAGTCATAGGTAAAAATTATAACAAATTGGTGCTTTTTTTATGGGTAAATAAGGGTACTAAATAGAATCATGTTACTATTAAGATTAAATATATGTTATAATATTTTTGACTCATTTTACATTATCTTTAATCTTTATTTTTTTTTTATCACCTAAGAGTTTAATAAATTTTCTTATATTATGTTTTTTTTTCTATTGATCGACTTAAATTAAGATTTTTCACTACATCTCTTTTCCTTTTAAAAATTTAGAATGATTCTAAAAATGATAAAAAATTGAAGTTCATTAAGCTTCAAACAAAACACTTGTTCAACGCTTTTAAGATATTAGTATTATTTATAATAGTAGAGTTACATGTTTGATATGTATGACTATATATTAAATTGTACATTCAAATTATTTTTTTATCGGCTCAATTAAATTTTTTCATTAAAACTACAAACTATTTTTCTATTTTTTTGTAAATAAAATCCAAAAATTACATATTGTACTCATTAAAATAAAACTTTATATAAACTGCATAAAATTTAGATGAAAATCATTAAACAGTTTTTATTTATAAGTGAATTTGTTGAATTTTTAGGTGGTATATGGAGAAGATAGGTTCAAGAGAGTATAAAATTAGTCAAAAAAAAAAAAAAATTAAAACATGTCTTTAAGGACTCAAGAATTTGTGAGTAAAAAAATGCTACTGGTGTTCTATTGGAAGAAACAGTAAATAATACCAAAAATTCCCTCCATTAAATTCACATGTAGTTCATATCCAATTGGTACTTTTCATTAAATGTATATATCACAAACCTTTTCCACAATAAAATACTATATTACATCCTGTGGCGAGGGTAGGCAAAATACCCTTCAAAAATAGGTTATGTGATGCCTACCTTTTAAAATTTTCATTTAATTTGGGCGATTATACTGCCATAATTTAAATTATTATTACCATAAAAGTAATTTATTAATAAAAAAATTATTCAATTATAATTGTACAATTAATTTTAGGGACAAAATTGATAATTCATATATGTTTGTTGTACCAATAACAAAAATAATTGTGAGTTTCTCCTTACCTTTAATCAAATGTTACTAATCAATTTTAAATGAAGTATCAATTAATTAAATTTGTATTTCCGTTGAAAATTGAAATGATTTAAGGCATGTTAGTTATTGTTGAAAAAAGATGAAATTTAATTAAAAAAAATTTTGTTGGGAAATGTGCCTTGTCCCACATTGTTTTTTTATATTATTTTAAAGAGGTATAAATAGTGAGGAGTTGGCTATTGGGATTGGGAAGGGCACCCACTTTTGTGGAAGGGGAGAGGACCTAGGCAAATGTGATACCACACACGCGCACGCGCGCGCCGCCGCCGTCCGTCCGTCCGACCGGCCGTGCCGAGCCGAGTTCGTGTGTGTGTGTGTGAGGTGAGGTGGTATTTTCCTTTTTGGTAAAAATATTCTTTTAAGGAAAATTTTTACACTTACAAAATGGTTGTTATATATATATATATATTTTATGACCGTTATTTTCTTTTATTAAGAATATGACCGTTTGTCTTCTTTATTCAGAAAAAAGAGCCGTTATTTTCTTTTATTAAGAATATGACCGTTTGTCCCAAATTATATCCGTTATCCGTTACTCGTCTTTAATCTGAAAATGGTAGTTACTCTTCATTACTCAGAATGGCCGTTACACTCTTAATTCCTAGACATTACCGTTTTATTCATAATTACCACACGGTTTCTAAAGTCTATAAAAGGAGGGCTTTTTCTCATTTGATACACAACAATCAAAGAATCATCTCCCTACGAAAAAAAAATTCTCTCTACAATTTCTAAGTTTTTTTTTTGTTTTAGTTTTCCGAGCAACAAATTTTCAGGTGTAGCATTCCAGTCTTCATCAGTGCAGTGAAGTTCTGAGACAGAGATTAAGATTCTGGGCTGTTTTATCCTGGGGACGACGAGGCTGGGTTTGCTTGCACAAATTGGGCAGAGCCGCGAAACGTCTTAAAGAGAGCGACCTAGTCCGCGACTCAACCCAAGCAGTTACTTTCAAGTTATCGGTAATATTGTTCCTACACTGTTTTTATAAACTTGCTTCAACAATTTTAAGACGGTATTCAATCTGCCATGTCTACTGAAATGCTAACTGCTGATCTCAACAAACCATTCCGTTTTGAGGGATTACACTTTAAAAGATGGAGACAAAAAATGTTGTTTTTCTTAACCATGAAAAAAGTCGTTTCTGCTCTTACTACTGAAAAACCAATACAAATTCAATCCTCCTACCGAAAAGCCGAAACTAAAGTTTTAGACGCTGGATTGAAAATGATTTTCTATGCAAAAACTATATTCTTAATGGTTTAGTGATGATTTGTATGATTATTATAACCGTGATAAGTCTCGCTAAGGAAATTTGGGAAGCACTTCAAAAGAAATACGACACTGAGGAAGCTGGTACTAAGAAGTATGCTGTTAGTAGATACATGAAGTTTCAAATGATTGATGGCAAATCAGTGGAAGCTCAATCACATGAACTGCAGAAGATAGCACACGAAATAACTTCTGAAGGTATGACTTTAGATGAACAATTTCAAGTAGCTGTTATAATAGATAAATTACCCCCTGCTTGGAAAGATTTTAAGAATACACTTAGGCATAAAACTAAGGAATTTTCTTTAGAAAGTCTTATAACCCGTTTAAGAATAGAAGAAGAAGCTCGAAAACAAGACCAAAGAGATGAAGTACTCGTAGTCTCAAATAATAGTACCAATAAGAAACCCTCATCTACAATTCTGAAACCTAAAGGTAGAAATATGAAAACTCATAATCGTAGTAACAATCAAAACCGCAACCACCAAAATAGAAATAGAAACTATCCTCCCCAGAATGGACCTCAACCCCCCTTAAGGAATAACACATTCATGTGTTATAGTTGTAATAGACCTGGCCACTTGGCTAGGAACTGCCGGAACAGGAATCGTCCTGCCCCACAGGCAAACCTTACCGAAGATCAACTTATTGCTATGATATCTGAAGTCAATTTTGTTGGTGGATCCGAGGGGTGGTGGATAGACACTGGTGCTTCTCGCCATGTTTGCTATGATCGAGACATGTTCAAATCCTATTCTGATTCTGAGGATAAGAAAGTGCTGCTGGGTGACTCCCACTCCACTAAAGTTGCTGGTACTGGTGAGGTGGTTTTGAAGTTTACCTCTGGAAAGACTGTCATCTTGAAGGATGTCCTGCATACTCCAGAGATGAGAAAGAATTTAGTTTCAGGCTATCTTCTTAACAAAGCTGGGTTTACTCAAACTATAGGGGCTGATTTATATACTATAACTAAAAATAATATATTTGTTGGGAAAGGGTACGCCACTGATGGCATGTTCAAATTAAATGTTGAAATTAATAAAACCTCTTCTTCTGCTTATATGTTGAGTTCTTTTAATATTTGGCATGCTAGACTTTGTCATGTTAATAAACGCATAATAAAGAACATGAGTAGCTTAGAACTAATTCCTAAACTATCTTTAAATGATTTTGAAAAATGTGAATTTTGTAGTCAAGCTAAAATAACCAAAACTTCACATAAATCAGTAGTTAGAGAATCTGAACCTTTAGAATTAATTCATTCTGATATATGTGAACTTGATGGAAATTTAACAAGAAATGGAAAACGCTATTTTATAACTTTTATAGATGACTGCTCAGATTACACTTATGTATATCTAATGAAAAATAAAAGTGAAGCATTTGATATGTTTAAAATATTTATGACTGAGATTGAAAATCAACTTAATGTAAAACTAAAAAGGTTTCGAAGTGATAGAGGCACCGAATATGATTCCAATATCTTCAATGATTTTTATAAAACTCATGGAATCATTCATGAAAAAACTGCACCTTATTCTCCTGAAATGAATGGCAAAGCTGAAAGAAAAAATAGAACTTTTACTGAATCAGTTGTTGCAATTTTATTGAACTCTGGTGCTGCCTCCCATTGGTGGGGAGAAATTTTATTAACTGTCTGCTATGTGCTAAATAGAGTGCCTAAATCTACAAATAAAATTTCACCCTATGAAATTTTGAAAAATAAGAAACCTAATTTAACTTATTTTAAAACTTGGGGTTGTTTAGCCTATGTTAGAATCCCTGATCCTAAAAGAAATAAACTTGCTAGTAGAGCATATGAATGTGTATTCATAGGATACCGTGTGAATATGAAAGCTTATAAATTCTATTACTTATAAGATGATGTAGTTATAGAATCAAATGATGCCGACTTCTATGAATATAGGTTTCCTTTAAATTTAAGAATAGTGGGGGCTCGTCGTCTAGTAATTTACCTATAACTAGAACTAGTGAACAAACTGAAGAATTAAACACTGAAATTAGAAGAAGTAAACGAGCTCGAACACTTAAGGATTTTGGGTCTGATTTTTATGCTTATACCTTAGAGGAAGATCCCCAAACTATTAAAGAAGCATTATCTTCTTTAGATGCCAACTTATGGGAAGAAGCCATAAATGATGAAATGGACTCACTTGAGTATAATAAGACTTGGCATTTAGTTGACTTACCTCCTGGTTGCAAAACCATTGGATGTAAATGGATACTAAAAAAGAAATTAAAACCCGATGGTACTATTGAAAAATATAAAGCTCGTCTTGTAGTTAAAGGATATAGGCAAAGGGAAAATGTAGATTTCTTTGATACCTTTTCACCAGTTACACGAATAACTTCCATACGTGTACTTTTCTCTCTCGCTGCTATCCATGATTTAGTAGTACATCAAATGGATGTTAAAACTGCTTTCTTAAATGGTGATTTAGAAGAAGAAATTTATATGGATCAACCTGAAGGTTTTGTTATCCCAGGTCAAGAAAATAAAGTTTGTAAATTAGATAAATCTCTTTATGGTCTAAAACAAGCACCTAAGCAATGGCATGAAAAATTTGATAATCTAGTTATCTCACATGGATTCAAAATAAATGAAAGTGACAAATGCATTTATTATAAATTAGAAGATAATATGTGCACTATTATATGTTTATATGTGGATGACATGCTTATTTTTGGATCAAATATTTATGTTGTGAATAATGTCAAAATATTGTTAAGAGCTAATTTTGATATGAAAGATCTTGGAGAAGCGAGTGTAATCCTTGGTATAAAAATAACTAGGTGTGAAAAGGGAATTTCTCTAGATCAATCTCACTACATTGAGAAGATCTTAAAGAAATATAATTACTTTAACTGTAAACCTGCATGTACTCCTTATGATCCTAGTGTAAAGTTGTTCAAGAACACCGGAGACGGTGTTAGACAAACTGAGTATGCGAGCATCATTGGTAGCTTACGTTACGCTACTGATTGCACTAGACCAGACATAGCTTATGTTGTGGGACTACTATGTAGGTTTACCAGTAGACCTAGTATAGAGCATTGGAATGCTATTGAAAGGGTTATGAGATACCTTAAGAGAACTATGAACCTTGGATTACATTATAAAAAGTTTCCCGCTGTTTTAGAAGGATACAAATGATGCATTGGAACACTTTATCGAAGACTCCAAAGCAACTAGTGGCTATATTTTTAACATAAAGCGGAGCTGTTTCCTGGAAGTCTAAGAAACAAACAATATTGGCTCAATCTACAATGGAGTCTGAAATGATAGCACTAGCCACTGCTAGTGAAGAAGCAGGTTGGCTAAGAAGTTTGTTAGCTGAGATCCCTTTATGGGAAAGACCGATACCAGCTGTCTTGATCCACAGCGATAGTACCGCGGCTATTGCAAAGATTCAGAACCGTTACTACAACGGCAAGAGACGACAAATACGTCGTAAGCATAGTACTGTTAGAGAATTTCTCTCAACGGGAGCAGTTAGAGTAGATCATGTGCGTTCTGATGAAAATTTGGCAGATCCTTTGACGAAAGGATTACCAAGAGAGAAGGTTTTCAAAACCTCAAAAGGAATGGGATTAATGCCCTTAGAATGAAGAGTCACTTATGATGGTAACCCAACTTATAGACTGGAGATCCCAAGAAATAAGTTCAAAGGGTAATAACAAGTCATGAAGTGATATGAGATGTATCATGTTATTTATTAAATCCCATTCTATATTGTTAGAAGCATGAAGTCCTGAAGCGATAGAAAAGGATGAGTTAATTGTTAAACTCTTAATGAGTTCTATACTCTATGTGGAGTAGAGTACATAGCTACGGGAGTACTCTTGATAGACTCACTTATGTGAATGTGTAAGTGTGGTCGTTTCCTATGGAAATTTTTTTTTGGGCAAAAATTTACTAGAGCGTTCACTATACTGGGATACACGTGCATGGCCGTAAAGCACGGGCTTTTTCGAACTACACCTTGGAAAGGTTGTGTGTGTGATGATTGTTAGAGATAGAGTTCAAAACTATGAGTTACTCTAGTATATTCTAAAGCATCAACACTATGCAAAGGTTCAAGTCGATAGACACCTTTTCGCTTATGCACAATCTTATAATTTTAATTGATCGGTTGCTCGATGAAAATTATTTTTATATAAAATTCAAGTGGGGGATTGTTGAAAAAAGATGAAATTTAATTAAAAAAATTTTGTTGGGAAATGTGCCTTGTCCCACATTGTTTTTTTATATTATTTTAAAGAGGTATAAATAGTGAGGAGTTGGCTATTGGGATTGGGCCCCAAGGGGCACCCACTTTTGTGGAAGGGGAGAGGACCTAGGCAAATGTGATACCACACACGCCAAGACGCTGCTGGCTGCCGCCGCCGTCCGTCCGTCCGACCGACCGGCCGTGCCGTGCCGTGCCGAGCCGAGTCCGAGTTCGAGTTCGAGTGCGTGTGCGTGTGTGTGAGGTGAGGTGGTATTTTCCTTTTTGGTAAAAATATTCTTTTAAGGAAAATTTTTACACTTACAAAATGGTTGTTATATATATATATATATTTTATGACCGTTATTTTCTTTTATTAAGAATATGACCGTTTGTCTTCTTTATTCAGAAAAAAGAGCCGTTATTTTCTTTTATTAAGAATATGACCGTTTGTCCCAAATTATATCCGTTATCCGTTACTCGTCTTTAATCTGAAAATGGTCGTTACTCTTCATTACTCAGAATGGCCGTTACACTCTTAATTCCTAGACATTACCGTTTTATTCATAATTACCACACGGTTTCTAAAGTCTATAAAAGGAGGGCTTCAGCTCTCATTTGATACACAACAATCAGCAATCATCTCCCTACGAAAAAAAAAATTCTCTCCACAATTTCTAAGTTTTTTTTTGTTTTAGTTTTCCGAGCAACAAATTTTCAGGTGTAGCATTCCAGTCTTCATCAGTGCAGTGAAGTTCTGAGACAGAGATTAAGATTCTGGGCTGTTTTATCCTGGGGACGACGAGGCTGTGTTTGCTTGCATAAATTGGGCAGAGCCGCGAAACGTCTTAAAGAGAGCGACCTAGTCCGCGACTCAACCCAAGCAGTTACTTTCAAGTTATCGGTAATATTGTTCCTACACTGTTTTTATAAACTTACTTCAACAGTTATGATAACTAAGTTATACAAGATAGTGCCCAATTTATTGTATATATAAGATTAATATAGTACACATATAGTTACATTATTGGTAATACATATTACTCATATAAAGATAAAAAGTATGTCTCGGAAAATAAACAATCAATACATCTTTGTGATTGTTTGTACATGAATTAGCTCTGATCCTATTACGTACTGACATACGGTAGTAGTTATCTAGTTAATGTTCAAACGTCAAGTTTTCTTATTCTTTTAGTTGAATTACACCATTAAAGTGAAAGAATATAAATAACCTTAAGTTTGAGCTTAAAAAATGCCTGGTACAACATCCACAAGTTGTGCTTGTAACCAACATAGAATACTTGGCGCCAATATGGGGAACATGTTAACGCAAATAAATAATTCACAAATTTTCATAATTCTAACTATTATTAATTTCATACTGAGGTTGTTTCATGAAGTTTCTTCTTCCTACCTGAGTTATTTCAAATTTCCTTTAGTTTAGGTAGTTACCAATTATTAATCATTTATGATAGGAGAAATATTTTTACCCCTATATATTGCTTCTATAGCTTTCATTTTCTCACATTTTACCAATATATTTCAGTCCTTGGTTTCAAACTTACCACAGTTATCAACCTTAGCTTGTTGGGTAACTTTATTCCCTCGCGAGGCTTTTCTCTTCTCTTTTCCTTTCCACTCTTCCGTGTCTCTAAGCATTATCTTTGCTTTGTCAATTTAATGTTGGATTAAGTCCCCATCGTACTTCTTTACCTTCAACTTTCGACCTCTTTCTTTTTATATGTACTTTATTCTTAACTTCTCTATTATATTTTCTTTTATTTTGTAATGACAATACTGTCGTGGACGGAAGCAATAAATAGCGATATATGAATATATCAAAACGATAAAATAAACACACATAATTTACTTGATTTGGAAATTTGCCTAGGTCTACGGGAGGCAGCAGATATTATTTGAACTCAGTAGGAAATATACAGAATACAGATACAAATTTTTTCACTAATAATATCTCTAAAGTGTTTTCCCAAACTCACAAAAAACTCTCAAACTCACAAGTATTTTCTCTCTTTGAGTTTGCTTATGCTCTCTTTGATTTTTTTCTGATTTTTACCTTGTTCTTCAATGCATGAACTCTTCCCTATTTATAGATGAAGCAAAGCTCATTTTCCCTAAAATTATGCCATAATTTAAGCCTTAAATTAGGCCACTAATTTCCTTAAATTATGCCACTAATTTGTTACTTTTAGAGCCAATATTCAACAACCTCTACCTTGGCGAAAAAGTCCATAATGCTGCCTCCAAATGCACCCTAGGCGCTCTAAGCTCGAGAGATGTTGATCAAGTTCAAGTAGTGTTGAAATTTGATCCCTGTAACCACCTTTGTAAGCATATCTGCAGGGTTATCTACAGTTCCGACTTTCTGGAGTATAACATTCCCTTCATCAATGATTTTCCGAACAAAATGAAATCGAACATCGATGTGCTTGGTGGGACCATGATGAACTTGGCTCTTTTCCAAACAAATGGCACTCTCACTATCGCAGAAAACCTCCACGTTCTTCTGAACAATACCCAAATCCTTGGTCAACTCGAGAAGCCAAATAGCTTCTTTGAATGCTTCTATTACAGCCATATATTCTACCTTTGTAGTAGATAAAGCTACAGTTGACTGCAATGTTGATTTCCAACAAATTGGTCATCTTGCCATTGTGAACACTTAACTAGTTATAGATCGACGCTTATCCAAATCTCCAGGATAGTTAGAATCCACATATCCGACTAAGTGTTTGCCTTTAGTCTTGTCTCTCTCAAACTTCAAACCAATATCCACAGTACCATAAATGTACCGTAGAATCCACTTCACTGCTTGCTAGTATCCTTTACCCGGATTATGCATGTACCGACTCACCATACTAACAACGTGGGAAATATCAGGTCTAGTGCAAACCATTGCATACATCAAGGCACCAACGACATTTGCATATGAAACACGTTCCATTTGCTTCTTTTCATCAGTGGTGCTAGGTGACATCAATGCACTCAACTAAAAGTGAGGAGCAAGCGGTGTACTTACTGGTTTGGTTTTTTCATCAATGTCAAACCTTTGTAGTACTTTCTTCAGATACTGAGTCTGTGTCAGACAGACTGTGCTTGTAACTCTATCTCTTGTGATTTCCATCCCAAGAATTTTCTTAGCTTCTCCAAGATCTTTCATTTCAAATTTTGAACTCAATAGAACCTTCAATCTATCGATCTCCACCTTGCTCTTAGATGCAATCAACATATCATCAACATATAAGAGTAAATAAATGAAGGTACCAACTTGGAGTTTTCGAAAGTATACACAGTGATCAAACTGACTACGTGTGTACTTCTACTCTCTGATGAAGCTATCAAAGCGTTTGTACCATTGTCACGGTGATTACTTCAAACCGTAAATTGACTTGCTCAGCTTGCAAGCCCAATTCTCTCGTCTTGGAACTTTGAAGCCATCTGGTTGAGACATGTAGATCTCTTTGTTCAAAGTACCATGGAGAAAAAACTGTTTTGACATCAAGTTGAGCTAACTCGAGATCAAACTGTGCTACCAAAGCCAATAGTATCCGAATAGATGAATGCTTAACAACAGGTGAGAATACCTTATTGTAGTTTATTCCTTCTTTTTGAGCATAGCCTTTTGCTACCAATCTGGCTTTGTATCTGATGTTGTCTTTACCAGAAACACCTTCCTTCTTGGCATAGACCCATTTGTAGCCAATAGTTTTCTTTCCTTTGGGAAGTTGAACCAACTCTCAAGTCTGATTCTGGTGTAGAGACTTCATCTCTTCATCCATTTCCATCTTCCACTTCATACTATCAACTCTCTGCATGGCTTCTCTGTAAGTGCATGGGACATCATCATCAATTACTGGAAGTGTGAATGCTACCATGTCTGTGTATCTGGTAGGCTTCCTAATCTCCCTTCTCGGTTGAGTAGTGGCAATAGATTCTAGTTGCTGATTGATAGGTGGTAATGGTAAGAAAACCTCCACCTTAACTGAGATCTCTTCTTGACCATCAATTTCATCTTCACCACGATCTGTAGTCGGTGCAATCTTTTCTGGATCTTCTAAAGTCTCAAGCATCACCTTAGAAAGAGTATTTGAACTTTCATTCTCTTTCTTTGAATTTGTCTATCTCAGCATAACAGACTCGTTGAATGTGACATCTCGGCTTAAGATGATCTTCTTGGATTCACCACACCAAAGTCAAAATCCTTTAACTCCTTCCTTAAAACCCAATAAAATAGCTTTCTTTGCTCTAGGATCCAGTTTGGATTCACTAACATGAAAATATGCAGGACATCCAAATATTTGCAATGAATCATAATCAGAGGCAGGTTGTCCAGACCATACCTCTTTAGGAGTTTTCCCATCTAATGCAGTCGCAGGAAGTCTATTTATGACAAAGCCTTGGCCCAAAATTCTTTGCTCAATTTGGATTGAGATAACATACATCAAACTTTCTCAACCAAAGTACGATTCATTCATTCTGCAACTTCATTCTACTGTGGTGTATGAGGAACTGAAAAATGTCTGATTATCCCTTCATCATGACAAACTTTGAAGAAGGGATCTGATTTGTACTTGCCACCATTATCAGATCTGAGCCTCTGAATTTTTCTGCCTGTCTGAGTCTCGATCATTTTATTCCATTTAAGAAAGATATTGATAACTGTATTTTATATAGTTATTTTCACCTATTTTATTAATTATAATTGCTATGTTCTTGATGTTTTTAGTTAATTTTCAATTAATAAATTAGTATTTACTGTTTTTTATATATTTTAAATAAAATTAAGTAATTTGTATCGAAAACGTACTTAAATGCAAATTTGTACCCAAAAATATAATTTCAAATAAAAGAGTGATTAATTACAATTTATAAAAGTTGAAAATATAATTTAAATTAAAGTCGGGCTTAATTTCAATTATTAAAAGTTTAAAATTTAATTTAAATTTCCAAAAGGGCTGTATTGCAATTAAAAAAGTTGAAAATGTAATTTGAAATATATTTGTGGGTCAAAATATAATTAAGAAAATTGAATTTTCTGCGCAGGAAAAGAATCACACTCGCACAAATCACGACGTCCATCACGCGCCGTTCGATCATCAATTAAACGGTCCAGATTCGGCGAGTACAACCAGACGAGGAAAAATCGCGTGTAGAATCTTCGCGCGGCTCGGCGTGCCAGTGTGTCCCACGTGTCGCGCAGGCGGCGTCGAGTGGGCCCACATGTCGGGCTGCGCAGATTCCCCGAGGTGATCGCCGAACGTTGGATCGGATCAACGGTCAGCATTGAAGCGCGTCCATCCAAGCCGCGCGCACCGAGCCGCTCATGTAAAAATCCTGTGTGACGCGGTCCATCCAAGTGGCGTGCACCCTCACTCTTCAAATGGTAAATGACCAGCCACGTGTCTCAGAAATATTCCAGCGAATAAAATGATGACATGTGTCATGTATTTGGTGAAATAAAACGCAGAATCGGCGCCACTTCCACCGTTAACCACTTCCAATCCGAAGAAATCGTGTGCGATGCGTTCTTCATGCGCCCGCTTACCGCCCAATGAAAAGCTGCCACGTGGCACTACGCTTCTCTCGGCCGAATCACATAGTGACACGTGGCATGCGGAAAAAGAAAAAAAATTCAAAAAATTTGCAGAGTGTGTTTACGCGTGCTACTCCCTTGTTCCCCACTGATGATAAAAAAATAAAAAAAAATAATAAAAAATAATAATAAAAAGAAAAATAGGGGATATATGTTTATGGGGGGATACGCGTAAAGGGAATTTTTTTCTTCTCTTTTTTTTTTAGTTGGTTTTTCAGTTCGAGCATTTTTCTTTCTTCTTTTTCTCTCGAAATTTTGGGAGAAAACTAGCAGTTCTTGCAAGTTTTTCTTCCTTGTAACATTTTAATTTTTCTGTTTTTCTTGTTTGCGTGTTACACAAACACGCAGAGTATTGATTTAACATTTTATGTTGTATTTTCTTAGGGAAATTACAGAGAAAGAAGACAACAAAGAAGAAGAAAAGGGATGAAATTTATTTTTCATTGAGGAATCGTGAAAGAGTTTTTTTCTTATCTATTTTCTTTTAATTTTCTTTCTCTGCAATGTTTTATTTTTATTGTGTTGTAATTTTAAATTCTGCTATGAACTAATACATTTGTTCTAGGATTGCGATGTAGCGTAAATTATGAAATTTGAATTAAATATTTTTGAATGATTTATGGACTGTTTTAAGTTGTTTATTTTATCTCGTGTTTAATGCTTTTAATTATCGGAAGATTAATTAAGCGATATGTGACATTTAAATAAACTTGAAAAAGGCATTTTTGTGTGCTGCTCGTGATGAAATAACGTATATACATAAGAGATAGAAATATACTTTTATTGTATGTGTAACTGTTAGAGAACTCAGAACTTAATAAATCTGGTTGAATTTAATTCGCATAGGAATATAGTGAATCATTTTAACTAGATGTTTCTGTATGGAGCTCGGAAGAGATATATGGATAAATTAGGAGTTCTTGGTTAACAACTTAAAACACGATAACATAAATCAAGATAAAATATAATGATTCAAGTGGATTAATTTGGTGAAACTGTAATCCTAGAATTTTCTTACAATCTGTTATAAAAGTTAGTTAGTCAAACTGTAACAATTATCGACTGTTTGGATAAAATTAGGTTGAAATAATTTTAATAATTAACGAATACTAGTAATAAATCTCTGTGGGAACGATCTTTACTTACAAATATTATTACTTGTGACCGTGTATACTTGCACGAGTTCGTGTGTTGAAAAACACGCAACAGATATCTAGAACTTCATCTTTGTGACTCATGGTGTATATTCAGACATATCTAGAGAAATCATCAATAAAAGTCACAAACCAGCGTTTACCTTCAAGTGAAGCATTCTTTGAAGGTCCCTAGACATCCGTGTGAATATAATCAAGAGATCCCTTAGTACGATGAATTGTAGTGCCGAACTTGACTCTTGATTGTTTTCCCATTACACAATGCTCGCAGAAATCAAACTTTCCAGTCTTGGCACCTTTCAAAAGACCTTTCTTCATTAAGCCTTGCAAAGCCTTTTCACCGACATGCCCTAAGCACATGTGCCATAGGTGGGAAGAATCATTTGCCTTTTCTTCAGAACTACTTGAGACAGCTACTCTTCCTGTAATTGTACTCCCATCTAGGAAATACAAGTTCACCTTATGAGTACCCTTCATCGCTACAAATGCACGTCGTACAACTTTCAAGACTCTATTTTCCAATGTTACCTTGTAACCATCAGAATCTAGAACACCTAAAGAAATAAGGTTTTTCTTTAGGTTAGGAATATACCTTACATTTGTAAGTCGTCTAATTGTACCATCGTGCATCTTTAGTCGTACTGTTCTGATCCCTTTTGTTTGACAAGCATTGTCGTTGCCCATAAGCACAACTCCTCAATCGAGCTCCTCAAAACTCGAAAACCAATGTCTATTTGGACACATATAATAAGAACATCCAAAATCAAGGATCCACTTATCTGAGTAGGTTTTTGATGATGAAACTGAAAAGGCTAATTCTTCATCTTAATCGGCCTTCTGTGCAACATTTGCATTTGACTTGTCCTTGTTTGGGCAATCTTTCTTCCAGTGCCCTTTCTGGTGACAATAGGCACACTCATCCTTTGCAGGACGTCTTCTGGATGACTCTCCTTTGGACTTTGATCTGGATCACCCCCTATTATTTGATCCGCTAGATATTTTATTATTCGTCCTACCTTTGGCTGCCGTCAATGCTTCTGATATTGAGTCTCTGTGATCATGTTGATCCTTCTTCTGATACTCATTATTTACCAAAGCATTTGAAACATCTACGAACTTAACCTCATCTTTTCCATATAACAGGATTGTGGTTAAATGCTCATAGCTCTCAGGTAATGAATTTAGCAACAACAAAGCTTTATCTTCATCGATAATTTCAACATTTAAATTTTGTAGATCGGTTAAAATTTTATTGAAATTATCTAAGTGCTTAATCATAGGGGTACATTTCTTGTACTGGAAACAGAAAAGTTTCTTCTTCAAGTAGAGTTTGTTCTCAATACTTTTCGTCATGTACTTGTCCTCTAGTTTCTTCCAAAGAACTGCAGCTACATTCTCTTTCATGACAAAGTACTTCTGATCTTTTCCTAAGCATAGTCTAATTGTGCCACAAGCTTGTTGGTTGACATAATTCCAATCTTCATTTGAATAATCTCCTAGCCTAGTCTCCAAGGCTATATTAGATCCTTCTCGGAACAATAGATCTAATACTTCACATTGCCACATGCCAAAGTTATTGGTGCCGTCGAATTTCTCCACCTCAAACTTTGTGTTGGACAACATAGTTCTTCGAGTAGAACAACTTAGTTTGCCAGAAATTCTAAGGTCAACTTGTTCACCTTCTTCGATCTCTCTTTTATCAGCCATAAGTACAAACGGATAATAGAAATTTTACACTTACAACTTAAAACAATGTTTTTCCAAATTTTATACCTTATTTGAAAAAACGGAGTCTATGGTTGAATCCAGAATGGTCCAATTAGCTATAAAAAGGTTTGACTCAGTTGTAAACGGATGAAAACCGGACTAAATCGGTCCAAATATCACTAGTGACTAAGTTGACTCGGTCCAACTCAGTGAGTTGACTCAGTTGTTGGCAGCAGCACTCCGGCAGCTTCTGGCGGTGACTCTGACTTCCGACTTGAGCGATTCTTTCACCGTTGCGTTCGTCTCATCGAGAGCTTTGATTTGATATATAATACTACTATATTTGGCTCTGACACCATTTTTTTGTGGACGAAAGCAATAAATAGCAGTATATGAATATATCAAAGCGATAAAATGAACACTCAAAATTTATGTGGTTCGGAAATTCGCCTAGGTCCACGGGAGGCAATAGATATTATTTGAACTGAGTAGGAAATATACAGAATACAGATACAAATTTTCTCACTAATGATATCTCTCAAGTGTTTCCCCAAACTCACAAAAAACTCTCAAACTCACAAGTATTTTCTCTCTTTGAGTTTGCTTATGCTCTTTCTGATTTTTTCTAATTTTTGCTTTGTTCTTCAATGCATGAACTCTTCCCTATTTATAGATGAAGCAAGGCTCCCTTTCCCTAAAATTGTGCCATAATTTAAGCATTAAATTAGGCCACAAATTTCCTTAAATTATACCACTAATTTGTTACTTTTAGAGCCAATATTCAACAATCTCCACCTTGGCAAAAAAGTTCATAACGCTGCCTCCAAATGCACCCTAGGTGCTCTAAGCTCGAGAGATGTTGATCAAGTTCAAGCAGTGTTGAAACTTGATCCCTGTAACCACCTTTGTAAGCAAATCTGCAGGGTTATCTACAGTTCCGACTTTCTAGAGTATAACAAATACCTCTTTAAAAAAATAGGAAGTAGAGAAAATTTGTTAGAGAGAAATTGAATCTAAGAAAGATAAAAAGTGCATCTACTAGCTCAACCTCTTCTAACATAGGTTAAGGGAGTTCAACTTCTTTGGATTCATCTCCAGACTCTCGTTCCAAACTTAGGAAAGAAGATTCCCTATAATGTTGTTGTTCTAGGATACCACCATGGACACTGGTTTCTAGCCATCCTCATCCAACTCAGATAAATCATCCAACACCTCAGGGACCTCTCAAGAATCTACACTATCTCCTCCTCCTTTCCACATTCCCATAAGTATTATTGCACCTTACCTCTAAGGAATTCTAACAGACATTGAGAGGATAAGGAAAGACAATCACATATCCCAAAAAAATGTAAAGATCATGTATTCTACAACCAATATTTTTGATCATATAGATCCTCACCTAGGTTGGATGATCATGCAAGAAATAATGCAGTTATTTCCAGGGGTTGTGATGAGTACTAAAAAACACTTAATAGATAGTGATTTTATGCAAATTTAATGATTAAAAAGAATGATATTTATTTAGTTTTATTATTATTTTATACAAATCTATCTTTTTTGAAATCATAAATATATTTTGTTATTTTTTAAGTATTTTAACTTAAAAAGATAAAATTGATCAATACTTGAAGAATTATACTTGAAACACTCCATTGTAATACTCCAAAACATACAAAAAAGTGTTACAAGAAAATAAGGAAAATAAGTGAAGCAAAACAGAGTATGTCGTGACGTGGAAACATTATATGTCACTATGCAGGGCTAACAGACTCAGTATAACTGTCTCTAATTCTTCATAGGAATGTTATGTGCTGCACTGTGTAATGCTTGGACTGTGTACAATGTGCATGATAGTTACATGCATGTTGAGAAGTGAACTATTGTGTGTCACGACTTCAATACATTTGATCTGATTTTTTGAACCTATAAATAGGACCTCTATTCCATTGTATCAATCATCTCTTTAAAAGCTTTATAGCTCCTCTCTTCTTAGTTGCTTAAGCTTTTAACTTTTCTTTTATTATTTTAAAAGTCTTTCTCTCATTTGAGAGTTGAATAAATTTAGTTTATGTAATTATTGTAGTCTCAATAAACAAGTTTTTTATTTTCTATTTGAGGTTTTCCAGGAATAATTCAAGAAAATTTTGTTAAGGTATATTTATGTATTCTTTTTAGTTATTCATTTTGTGTTAATTTTCTGATCAACTTTAAATTAAGCATGTGTGGTTGAAATTATAATGGAATATTAGTAATGTTATTATGCTTCCATAATATTAATGTGGGTAAAATAATTTTACAAAATTAAGTATTATTTTCTATTCATAAATTCTGCAAAGTTTATTTCAAAAAATACAGTGATGTTAGAATTTTTGTAATAAACTTAAAATATAAAAGTTAGATTTAAGATTTAATTATCTAAATATGATTTAAAGTACTACAATTTTATCCATGATTTGATTCATACGTGTACTTGGAATGCAAGCTTTATTTCAATGATTTTTATAAGAATTATTATTAATGGATATATTGACGATATATCTTTTATAGTAGTTTTAAAATCTCAAAGTATATTCTTATATAGTTAAATTATTGAATTTAAACACCTTGAATAAAATTTTAATTATCAAGCCACACCTAAGGAAGACAATTAATTAGTTTATTAATCTCTTAAAAAAGAATATGAATTTAATAATAAATCAATTGATAAACCCTACTTAAGGATTTCATTTGGTTTATTACTAATAACAATAATGATCTCAACCTAATAGAAGAAATGAATAATCAATAATCTTAATTAAAAACATTAATAACCAATTTAACATTGACCAACATAATCAACTAGTTAATAAATCTCATAAATTTTTAACTATATGATAAATGTTTAAATGCCTAAATATTTATTAAATCTATATTTATTTTATTAGCATTATATTAGGCTTTTAAACCCAAACTTTGTGACATAATGTTTAGATTTTATTTTTAAAAATAAATTGTTGAATAATTTAAAAACCACATCAATCCTCTTTAGACCGATCTTGAAAATATATTTATAATTTTCTATAAGTGATTCATGTACTTGTGTACATTTTATAAATTTTACAAAATTTAACAATCAAATTTTTGTACATCAAGTTTATGGCGTCGTTGTCAAAGAACTAATAATAACATTAAAAACTCGATAAAAATGCATATATTAAGTTTTTAACACCATTTTCAAGGAACTAATAATAGACATAAGTTTTTAAATTGTTTTTATTAAAATATTAAAAACTTTGTGTGTTGTAAATATTATGATTTTTATTTTGTTTTATTTGAAAATTTTGAAAAATATTTTAAAAATAAAAAGTTTATGTCTCATTTATTAGTTAACTATTAGATATTTAAAAAAACAAAAAATTAATGTCTTATTTATTAATTGACTTAAGAGACGTATATAAAAAATTTTAAAAAAACACAATAAATGGAACTTAAATTCATAAAAAACAAATTGAAAATAAAAAAAATTAAGTCTCATTTATTATTTTACTTTAGAAAAATTAAAAAAAATGCAATAAAGAGATCTTCAATTCAAATTTGAATAAAAATTGAAAATAAAAAAACTCTACAAACTTTATGCCTTCTTTAATGGTTGATTTAAAAAATATTCAAAATTTCAAAAAAAAAGTCAAAAATTTATTTGCTTATTTATCAGTTAACTAAAAAAATTCAAAGCTCTTGTAATACAATTGGGTTAAAAATATATATATTTTTACATGGTTCCCTTTTTGAATGCAATGTGTTCTATTTTTGTTGCAGTAAATTTTTAAACTAAACAATTGCGTTTTAAATAAGATCTACACAAATTTTTTCTTTTTCTTATTCTACAAACCCTATCTTGTCTAGCCCCTAATACAAATAATTTTGAAGTTACTCCCAAAAATTTGAAAATTGTAATGCCAATATCACCAATTGTGATTAAAAATAAAATAAAATGAGGTAAATATTATGTTAGATCTAGATACATTTATGTCATATTTATAATACTTGTAGCTAGAAGTGGGTGAACTAAAACACAAAACTATGTCCCTACTTCCAAATAGATAAAATTTTAATATTCATAAGACATGGTAAATAATTTAAATAGTATAAGTAGCCAAATTTTTCATGCTTATAAATTTTGTAATTTCAATAAATTCAATGACGAGAGGGACATTGAGTATATTAAGTTATGAAAATGGAGATCCCCTAAGAAGCATCTTGTTGAGACATTAAATTAGGTATTGGATGGGAAGCAATCCATCATTGTAGGTAATATTATTTTACTTTTTGTTATTTATTTTTGCTTCTAGTCATGTGAACATTATTAAGAATTATTAATGTTATAACCATTTGTTGAAATGTGTGAGAAGTACACAGTTTTTACCTGTGTATAATTTAATGATTAGATTAATCGATGCACCTGTATACCAACATTTAAACAGGATCCGTAATTGGGTAATTTTTTATTCTCTTTCTCTTTAATTTACAATTGTTATGTTAAGGATAATTTAAGTTTTAGGTTAGGAGTGGGGCAAAATTAAATTATAAAATTAACGCTTAAATTTATATATGTTCACATTTACATTTCATTTTAACCTTTCCTTTTGTGTGTTTTTTATTTATTTATCTTTATTTTTTTAGGACTTTTTAGGATAATTTTAAAATTTTCTTACAAAATTATCATGTTCTTTAGTTAAATTTAAGAAAATGATTAAATCTTTGCATTGTTAGATTAATTTCAAAAACATTTCATGAAGTAATATTATAATTAGTTAGTTTTTGTTATAATTAATATTTCATGAGAAAATGTTGAAATAGCGATGAATCTAAAATTGGTGTTTAGGAATCAAATAGTGGAGACTACCTTATGAGAATATATTTTGAGCCTTTATCTTATCATTCTGATTGTTGATATTTTTTCTACTCTTTTAAACATTTTTTTATAAATTTTAAATTGTTACATGATTGCTATAGGCTTTTTGCATTGAATGTTAGGATTTATACATCTAATAAAGTATCATATATTTATTTTTTATTACTTAAATTGAATAACTTAAATAGAAATTAAAAGTATATGGCATTCTCTTCATTCATGCATAACTTCTAAAAAGGAGACATATATGGGTACAATCTATACATCGATCTTTTCTCTAAAAAATATATATCTCTAAAAAAAATAGTATAAACTAAATACTATGACCCAATACCCTTTAAAGTTGTGAGAGTTGGTTAAATACAAATGAAAAAGAAAAATATAAAAAAAAATTCACCAAGAAGTCATTTGCATTCTCTTTACCCTTCATTTGATTCCTTTTATGAGATCAATATTGTGCACTATTTTTGAGCCTTTTCTTCTTTAAGCATATACAAAACTATTAATTTATTTCTATACATAAACTATATTTGCATATGCTTTTGAGTGAGTGTTTGAACCAATAGGATCAGTGTATTTGAAAGTATGTCTTGTGAGGTTAGAGTTGAAGCAAATTCAAATTCCTTACACTAAGATTGGGTAAATTTAATATTGATACACTTTTTGATTTAAAATATGAAAGTGATTTTCAACTAATAGTTATAGTAAATCAATAATATTTAGAATATTAAAATAACTTATACTATAAATTTTAATTTTGATCTTAAAGAAGATTAAAAAATATGAAAAGTTTTGTTATTTTTATTTTATCTTTTTCATTATTATTTTTACTTTATTTTAAAAAATTTACTTGTTGTTTATTTGTTTTTGTTATTTGTTATTTGTTTTTAATTTTTGCATTGATGTTTATGGGTAACATATCTGAAAACCTTCATGAGAATTAAACTCATCTACTAGAGTAACCTAGGGGTTTAAAGGCTTTTGCATATGCTAAACTCAACTGTGTCAATCTACGAAAATGATTTAGGATAGTTTAATTTTATTTTTAGTTTTTGTTTTAGTTTTTAGTTTTTTTTTCATTTTTGCTAAGAGACTAGTAAGAAGCTAGATGTAGTTGTGATAAAGGATAAAAAATACTCAATATATCGTAATTTTGTACATGTTTATTGATTAAAATGATTGGTATTTACTTAGTTTTACTATTATTTTATACAAATTTGTCTTTTTAGAATCATGGGTATATTTTATAATTTTTCCAATATTTTAGCTCAAAAAGATAAAATTGATCAATACTTGAAGAATTATACTTGAAGCACTCCATTGCAATGCTCTAACCATAAAAAGGTGATACAATAAAATAAGGCAAATAAGTGAAGCAGAATAGAGCATGCTGCGGAGTGGAAGCATTATGTGCCAAGACATGGGGCTAACAGACTCTGTACAACTGTCCCTAATTCTTCGCTAGCCGCATCGTGGGAAAGTTGTGTGCTGCAGCACGAGATGCTTGGACTGAGTATTTTGACAGTTAGTTGCATGTCGCGACGTGAACTATTGTGTGCCGCGATGCCAATACATCTGATATGATATTTTGGACCTATAAATAGGACCCTTATTCCATTGTATCAATAATCCCTTTCATAGCTTTTTAGCTCATCTCTTCTTAGTCTCTTAAGCTTTTAGATTTTATTTTATTAGTTTAAACTTCTTATCTCATTTATGAGTTGAAAAAATTTAGTTTATGTAATAGTTATATTCTCATTTCAATAAACAAGTTTGGCATTTCTTATTGGAGGTTTTCCATAAATAATCTAAGTTTGGCATTCTTTATTTATGGGAAATATTTCATCAAGAATTTCTCCACCAAATTATTCTAAGTTGTAATGGAATCAGGTAGTAAAGAGTTTAACCAAGCCAGAGCATGGTCTCTCAAAAACAAAGGAAACAAGCTGAGCCTAAACGCCTCCTCGATCACACCACTAAACTTGAATGAGTCTACAACTTCATTAAACAATCTTAGATGTAAATGAGGATCATATGTTGGTAATCCACTTATTTTGTAGCATTTGAAACATCACTCGCTTTAGTTCAAACTAACTAGCTTGAATGTTTGGCCTTGCAATACTTGGGTTTAGTCCTTCCAACATAAGTAATGCATATTCATTCATAACTATGTCCTCATCATCAGTTAAAAGAATTTGGTTATTCAAATTCAACTTATTATTGTTTATTTCTTCTTAATTATCCATTTCTTTCACTTGGTTTACAACTTGTTGTTTTCTTATTGATCTCAAAGTATGCTCGATTTCTGGATCTAAAGGTAGAATTTTCCTTTATGGATTCTGCTTATACAATAGAGCCAAATATGTTTCTAATAGCACTAAAGGATATATCAAAATTAATAAAAAATAAATAAAATAATTAAAATTGCAAAAAATAAATAAAAAATAACTAAAACAAAATAAAAAATTAATCTTAATATTTATAATCCTTGACAACGGAGCCAAAAAATTGATCGACATGAATTGTATGCAATGAGTACTCAAATATATGTATTATAAATAAGTAATTTAATGATAATAAAAGATCTTTTCCATAGAAATTATGTTATTATAAACTAATTTTAAAACTAAAATGTAAAAATCAATTTTATGTGTTTTGAGAAAGTAAAATTAAAAGAACTAAAAACTAAATAGCAGTAATTAATTAACTCAAGATTAGTAGGTAAGAAGATATATGAGAAAATATCTAAGAATAATCAATCTCCCAATTTTTTAAGCATGTGAATCACCAAAATCCTCACAATATAATTACCAACTAATTATATGATCAATTAAATCTAATATAGTATGTATTCCTCTCTCAAATAAACTACACACCATATAATAATTAACATAATCATACTCTTATATCAATTAAATTTCATACTACTTATTAAGTTCATTAATTATGGATTAAATACACAAGTATCATACATCTATGCTTAGAAACTATGCATATTTTTAAATCAAGACAAACAATTAAATAATTTTTTCAAATCTATTTAATTGTCTCTATAGATCAATTGTTGACCAAATAATTAATAACATAAAAATCAAATGAAATAATATAATTAAGTTATAATTATAATTGATGTAAAATATTATATCATGACATGTAGAAAATTAGGTTCATAAGACCTCTAAATTAATAAATTAACTAGACATAATTAAGTTTATAAATATTATATTATTCATAAAGAAGCACATGAAAATTAATAAAGGAGACATAAGAATAATAAATATAGTTAAACTCTTAAATTTTAATATAATCTCCTATTGAATCTCCACCAAATTGTATCATCTTTTGAACTATTATCTCTTCTGGGCAACTGTTGTATTTTTTTTCTATTAATTTTGTATTTTCAAATACTGTCTATATTTTATGGGATGTTATTTTATATTTATATTGAGAAAATTGATATGTATTAGAGTTTTATTGAGACTAGAATGCAAAAAACAATACGTGAAAAGAGAACCCGCGAAAGCACCCTAGGAAGACACATGTCATCATTTGAGATTAAGAGTTGAATAGTACTATGCCTAGTTACTAGAAATGAGTTTTGGGTTTTTATTTTAAGTGCATCCATATATGTTTTTAAGTATATCTATCTGTTGAATAAAAATCATAAAAATATCCATAAAAATCTCAAAACAATATAAAAAATTAATATTTTCTTAAGAAATATCAAATAAATAATTTTTGGCTTGTTCCACTTATATTGACATAATTAAACACAAATTAAATATTTTTATGATATTTTAGTACAAAGTAATACAAATAAGTAGTTAAAAGTGACCAAATATTTTAGGATGTCCTTTCCCACTGAGTTGTTACTAGTAAAGGTAGATAAATTCATGTTCCTCATTGAATCATTTTGTTTTAGGCATGGAAGAAGATAAGGACATCCCTATTATTTTAGGTTTTCCTTTCCTAGCTATGGAAGGACCTTAATTTATGTAGAGAGAGGAGAATTGATTATGAGAGTTCAAAAGGATGAAGTAAAACCATGGTATTTAAACCTTCAGAGACATCATATAATGTTAAGAAGCAAGAAGTGAACATAATATGCTTGGTAAAGAAGAAAGAAGAAGTTGTGAATGAGATAATAAAGAAGAGATAAAGAAAGTGAAAAGAAGAAGAAAGAGGAAGTTAAAAAAGGGAAAGTGATGAAATAAGTATGGGCTAGGTAGGTATACTATACTGATAATAGAAATAAAAGAATATATGAAAAGACCAAACATGTCAAGGAGGAATTCTTTGTGATGGAGAATCATACAAATAATGATCCTTATCAAGGAAGTAGTAATGGAGCTAACATTCGTTTTAAGTAGTTAGGGAGAGTAAGCAATATAGGTGAAAAAGGTCACCTAGACTACTATATGTTACATTCAAGTTGAAGAGATTAGGAAGGTATAGTCAAGGACCTTAAACATGACACTTGTTGAGAGGAAACGTAAAGGGAAGTGGTATTTTATTACTTAGGCTTTTATTGTTTTGTTGGTGAGTAAAATGTAGAGACACTTGGCAAACATATGAATAGATAACATAGTTTTATTTTTCCATATATTTTACTTATCCATACTATGTCCCACATTGGGAAAAATGTACAATTCAAGTATAAGGGAGGAAACTCTATTATCTAATTTAGGATATTAGTTTACTATTTTTAGTTAAGATATGGATAGAAATTGATGAATATGTTGAAACCATATGCATGTAAGTTTAATATGAAATATATGAACCCAATGATAAATTGGTTGCTTTGATTATGATAAGGAATCTAGCATGTAACTATTGAGATGATTATATTAACCATATGATATACTTGCTTGTTTTTAATTATAATCATTCATTATTTATGCAAAATGCATGTATTTGATTATTTGATGTACTTAGTGGGAGAACATTTGGTGTGGGTAATATTATATGATAAGAATCTTCCATGTTTTAGAATCGATTTGATCAACCTTTGAAGCAAAATCATAAATAATATTCAATTTGATATATGATTTAGTCTTTACATGGAGAAATTATGTGCTAATATAAACTCTCAACACCATCATCTCTAGTAAAAAATACAAGATAAACTTAAAAATAAGTTTGGGGTTGTTGTGTTGGAAAAAAATAAAAAAAATGCACTAAATTATTAAAGAAAAGCTTAATTACATGATGATAAAAAGTAAGCCAAGTTGTGGATTTGAACCTAAATATATATATTTATCTACCTCCACCTAAGCCTCATAATACAAGCATATGAAACTTGTTCTAACATTTTAATCTACTACATGCTCACGTAAGTTTATCTCATGAGTGCATTAGACAACATCATTTGTAAGTCTCACACACATATGGATTGTTTTTTTTAAAAACCTTGTATACCCTTGTGTTAATAGAATGTTGATTGATAGTCATGTGAAATTCTTAATCATAAGAGCATACAATGTTTGATATGAATAAATTCTGGTCAAACATGCATCTATTGGTGGAGAGGTGTTTATGAATATTTTACACATGTCGTGTTAGTATTTAGTATTTAGTTTATTAGAATTTAGCATTATCTTTACTCAAGGAAAAGTAAAGAGTTAAGTTTATTTTGGCCATTTCAAGCTAGCTATTTGTCTTTTTTGAGATAAATATTGTTAGTAAGATCTATCTTACGTTTAACTATGGTAATGGCAGTGAAAGGACATTAAATGAAGCAAAAATAAGGAAATCAAAACAATTCGGAATTAATAAGGTTTGATAGATCTAACCATATATTCATCGATCGAGATAAGACTCAATCAATTGAGGAAATAAGGCATTATGCCCAAGAATGGCAAAAAAGAGTTAGATTGATCGAGACGGATATCGATTGATCGAGCTTTGATCTAGTTGAACAATGACGTAGTTAGATCGATCAAGTAAGGTCTTGACTGAGCGAGTATAGCATATTTTGACACATCAGTCCTAATTTGAAGTCAACTTTCAATTTCAACTATTAGATCAAAGCTAATATGAATCCTAAACTAGTTAGGACCTATTTCAGCCAAGTTAAAACACCATTAAAAGGTAATAAACAACAACTAACAGTTGAGAACTAACATAGAAGATCTTAAAGGAACAAAGAGAGATCAAGTAGGGCAAAGTTATTGGGTAATTAAATAGACAGCAAGGGAGATTAAAAAAGAAGCTGGATTCTTGATCAAAGTTGGATTTAATTCCTTTATTCATTATTCTTGTAACTTTTATGCACTCATATATTCTAATTATTATTTTTAGAGTCATGAATGATTAGGTCCTTATTTAAATTTTTTATTAAACTTAGCCACAAACAATGTGATTAGTTTTATCTATTTGAATAAATTTCTCTATTATTAGTTAATATAATAATTTTCATCTTAATACTTTGATTGTTTGGCCAAAAATTATATGATTTGAAATCATGTCCTAGTTTGACAAAGTAGATTTTTGAATTAGTCATGAAATTATTATCACATTAATTGAAATACTACGACAGTATGATTGATAAATGTTTGGCATGCTACATGTGATCATAATTGATATGTGAATGAAATAGCATGATAATCCAAAAGAATGCTTGACAAAGATTCATAAGTATATAAGAGTATGCAACCAAGCCATTAGGTAGAGAAATCGTTCAATGATATTTGATATTGGGGATTCATATATCACAACTTCTCAAAGTTGTTAACTTAATCATTATTTGTCTGTTTTGAATCAATTTTAGGTTTAATTAATAATTTAGATATTTTTTCCTTATCACTCATCTAAATAGTATTGTGGTTGTTGTGTATTGGTATTCAATTATATAAGACAAGCACTCTATGTGAGAAGATACTCATGCTTAACACACTTTATTACTTGGATTACCTGTTTACTTGTAAAAAGTTGTGAGAGGCATCATATTGCCTTAATAAGTGCCACATTAAGGAATCTTTTTGCAAAATGGAAGCTCTTGTGCACAAATGGAATCATCAGGCTAACGATTCAAGGAGTAAGTTCTCTCATCTTTGAAAAGATTAAAGCTTCTCTTTATTCATTCATTGATCCAAAGGATAATGATAGTGATACCTCTTCTCGAGTAGCATGACCCACCTTATTTAATGGAGAGTAATAATTAACCTTCATTGACACCGACCAAGAAATTGGCTTTTTAATAAGAATTTTGAAAAGGCTAATAATGAGAATCAAAGAGCATCACTGAAGGATCTATGCTTTGCACATATAGGAATTTCAACATACGCTACAAGACACTACAAGAACTTAATTTACAAATATAATCAACATGAAATTTCAGTTTTGTTGATAAATTGTTTCAAAAGAATCACAACCATGTGGTAATCAATACAACTTTATAAAATAGTTAGAAAACATTTGAACTTTGAAAAGGAAAATGAAAACTCTAGACAGGTAAAAAATATATAGGTTTAGAGAAATATCTAATCTGATATATTTTTAATGATTTAAATAAGCATAATATTGTGAATAAAACAAAAATATTATATATACTAATATGGACAGGGCCGGGCTCGGTTGTTGGTGAGTTTTAAAAATTAAAAACCTCAGTTGAATCTCTTTACATAAGTATTTTTGAAACTTTTCGACCTTATTGAACGAATAAAGCAACCTATAAAAAATTTTGTAGGTTTGATTGAGCCTTGAATTCGAATTGTTGGAAGGTTTTGATAAAAAACAAATATCACCACTAAGCACTAAGCACTAACATAAATAACAAAGAAATTATGTTTATGGGATTGTGTAAATAAAAATGCTCATTCAAAAGCTCTGTTATATTTTCCCACCATGATTTTTTAAATTAAAAATAATCTATATATATGAAAGAGGTTTGAATTCACACTACAAGTGAATAAATAGTAAAATTATATCCTATATTCTGATAATTGTGATTGCAATAGTCTCTATCACGGGTTCAAATTAATATATATATATATATATATATATATTGAGGTAACTCAGGTGTTTGTTTTATTAATCATGTCTTAATGAGTATTTTGACAATTGAAAATGTTATTACAAAAGTATATGAACAAATAAAAATAACTTCTTTATAGAAGATAAAAATTCATTAATTGAAATTGAAAATATAAAAAAATCCAATTACATATCAATTAAAATAAATAGACATACTATAACACAAGCAAAATTCTGAATCGTTTCAGTATTAATATTGGCATTTATCTCATTTAATGATTTTTCATTTACCATGATTAGTACCGAAAGTGCATCATGCAATCAACTTCATTAATTTCATGATATTGGTCAACAAACAAAATAGTTGATGTACGTCAAAGATTATATTCAAATAAAAGACATATCAAAACTAGTACGAAATCATACTGAAAAGTCGCCCTTGACAAAATCTATGCATAAAAATTCCTTATAAATTTAGATCTAGATTAAAAAACACAACAAAAAGCTTAGAAAATTTTATTTACTTAAAATATAAAATTAAAGAATACTTACTCGGAGAGAAAATCAACTACGATCGGAGAATAATTCTCCCTCTTTGGGCAAAAATTAAGATAATAGAGAAAACAACTTGGGTTTATAGATAATAAAGAATAATTTAGTCTTTTTAAAGAGAATTGTATAAAAAGAAAATGTTATCGATCAAAAAATTAAAATTTTTTTGATTACAAAACTAAGTATATAAGTGATAATTATCATCTATAAAAGAAATCAATTTTATAACTATAATATCCATTTTTCTTACATTTTAAGATTTTCACTTTTTTTTTTGTATTTTGTATTTAAGACATATTTAATTACAGTTTAATTAGTGGTTTAATGTTGAGATTCATAATTTTTTTTATTTTAAGCTACATGTTTAAATAATACAATATACTATTTGATCTTAAAAAGTTATGTTCTTAATTTAATATATAATTTTAATCAACAATGTTTCAATTTTAAAACATATATTCAAAACAAGAAAAAAGAAAAAAGAAAAAAAGTGATTAACTAGCACATGCATGGTAGATGTTTTCAAACCTAGTATTAATTTAATATTTTAAAATTAATTTTTAAGAAAATCACAAAATAATATATCTAAAACTTATAACAACAAAAATAACACTTTTTAATATTAATTCATAAAATTTAGTTGTAGTATTTATGAAATTATAGATAAATTATATACATAAAATAAAACTTTGTTCCATTTAAATTTTAAATTTTAAGCTTTTAACATTTAATACATAAAAAACCTTAATAATTTGAACATATTTTTATTAAAATGAGATGTACAAAAAAAAATTTCAATTTAAAAATATGATAACAAAAAATAATTAATACTATTTTTTTTATATAATGCTCTTTTGAATGTAAATCTTAAATCCGCCACTAGATAAATGTGTTATTTTTGTTATTATAAGTTTTAAAAGTATTATTTTAAATAAATTTTATTAATTTTTTCATTTTTAATGTATCATAATTTTTTTATTTTTAGTGTAATATGCTGCATATATATAGATAAAAAAACCATTTTTGGAAAATATTTTAAAATATTACTACACCATTAACATATTTACGTACTATAAATTTAATATTTTTTGAATTTTAATTAAATTTAATTGATGATTGATCAGTAAAAAAAATAAAAGTACACAATATCGTAATTTTATAATAAAGTGATAAGAATAATATCATCCTTAGATATTGCTAACTTACTTTTGACAAATACCAAAATTATGTTAATTTGAATTTTGTCTAAAAAAATCATTAAAGTTATTATAATTAAAATTTAAAATAAAATCAATTTAAAACAAATGTATAAAATAAAAGAAATATGTTATTCGGAAATCAAATCAATGTGAAAAAAACTTTTAGAAAATCGATTTCTCCTATTCCTTTAATATGTTTTACTCATTTAGTTAATTGAATTTAATTCTCTCTATTTGTTAACAATCTCTAAAAAATCATCCAAAAACCTTTTTCACATTCAGTTGAAAACATTATTGTTCATTAATTTACATAAGAGTATGTAATTTAACAAAACAAGAAAACATTAAGATCAATGGTTTTAATACTACGTATGTTTATATAAGTATTTTGATATTTATATTTATTTATGTCAAAATATTTCAGATCTATCATATAATTCCTTTTTTCGATAATAAATCATAAGATCAAAATCATTTAATTAATAATCGATTAATTAAAATCAATAAACTTATAATAAATTAGATAAACATAAAAAAAAATTAATTAATATAAAAAATCAAATATAACTTAAAATTAAATTATATTTTTTTTTAAATAAAAAATTTAATTAATATTAAAAATTAAATTGAACATAAATAAATTCACCGTACTTTTTTTTAAATAATTAAAAGAAAAATAAATCACAAAAAAATCTCATTTCGTGTTAATCTTTTCTAGCGTTCCCTATTTCTTCGATGCTTTTTCTTCTGCGCTTCAGTTTTCGCTTTTCTCTTTTCTTTTTTAATTACTCCTGCGCCGCTTTTTCCTTTTGTTTCTGTTCTCCTTGCGGTGCCCTCTTCTGCACTAATATCATATATATATATATATAACCGCGTGAGTTTGTTTCCGCGTTTTTTTTAATTTAAATCAAGATTTATATAACCGCGACTTTGTTTTCACGTTTTTTTTTTAATTTAATTTTGATTTCAATAAATCTTTATTTAAATTTAAAAATATTTACTTTTAAAATTTTAGTTTATTATTTTCTTCTAATCTAAAATAAAATTTAAATAATAATAATTAAATTTAAAATTAATAAAATTAAATTAAAATTTAAAAATAATAAATTATATCATATTATACAAATCATTAATAATATTAAATTATATACTTAATTGGGTTTCGTGGCATATAAAATTACTTCACTTTGATAAAACAGAGGTGTATTATCAATGACAGATATAAATATAATACACCAAAATCACAGAAATTTTGGAACACGAAGGAAAACGTGTTTATTTGTTTGCTTCCATATTCGCTTTTGTCGTCTAAAATGTAAACTCTATTGAAAATAGACTAAAATAATTAAATTTACACTTATTATTTAAAAAATAATATAAATAAAAAATAAAAATATAATTAAAAAAATATTACTCGTTGTGCTCCTGAAAGCATATATTGTTAAAGAACATGATATTCAAATTTGGTAATACCAACACATTTAGGAAAGTTGTACCACCAACAACTTGGTGGGGAATGATAGGTTGTCCAAGAACATGTATCTTCATAATTGTGTTTATTTTTAATTATTACAATTTTGCTTTTCTTTTGTATAAATAGGTTGTAAACATTCGTTTATTCATAATCAATAAATCCAATTCTTACATGGTATCAGAGCTTAGGAAACAATTCCCAGAAAATTCAGCTCATAGAAATTTTTTTCCATTTTTCCTCAATCTGTTTTTTTTCAAAACCAATTTCGATTCACAAAATAATTCCAATTTCATCCCATCATATTATTTAGAAGAATCCGAGCAATCTGCAATTAAAATCAAGCCAAAATACCTCTCCACATGCTCACACGCGCCTTGTTTAAACTCACCGGCGTTCCACGCGCCTCGCCGGGAGACACACGCGCCAACACGCGCTACCGGGCCAAGAAGACGACTCAACGACACGCCGCACGCCGTGAAGCAAACGACGCTGTCGTTCACTTGGTTCGGTCTTCCATCCGGTCCCGGCCCGGCCGGTTCGGTCTTCATCCTGCTCGGGCTTCACCGCTGTGCAGCCAAGCTAGCCCACTCCAGACGCCGGTTCACCCACTTTCCGACCGGTTCTGCGGCTAAAATTTCCGGTTCTGTAATCCTTGACTCATTTTCTATAAGATTAAGCATATTTCAGTACATTATTTATTTCATAAATAGGCATTATTGTCTAAAATACACTTAAACCTATCCCGTTCTTTAGAATTTATTCAACAAAAAATGTCTATAACTACCAATACCAATCCTACTTTACCAAAATGGTATGATGACCCTAGCCATTCATTATATCTACACCACTCAGACCAACCAGACATGATTCTCGTAGCTCAATCCTTAAACCAAGAAAACTATCACATTTGGAGTCATGCAATGCTCATGGCTCTAATAACCAAAAACAAAGAAGGATTCATTGACGGCACAAACAAAAGGCCATCAACAAACCTTGAAGCAGAAATCAAACAATGGACTCGCTGCAACATTCTTGTCAAAGGATGGATCCTTAACACCATATCACCCAAAATTGTAGAAAGTGTCATGTATAGTGATACTGCATATGAGCTATGAGAAGAATTAAAGGAACGTTTTTCACATACCAACATCGTGCACCTATTCCACATTGAGCAAGAGATCCATGATTGCATGCAAGAAGGTGTAAGCATTGGAGAATACTATACCAAATCGAAAAGTTTATGGGATAGTCGCGATGCACTATGTCCTCTTCCACATTGTGGAGGAAATGTCGGAAGAGAATTACAAGAATATCAACAAAAGCAGCGAACCATAAAGTTTCTCATGGGCCTTAACACGGTTTACACATCAGCACGTGGACAAATCTTGCTCATGGAACCATTACCTACAGTAAATAAGGTATATTCACTTATTGTTCAAGATGAAAAGCAAAGAGTTGTCTCCACTCAAAGCATAGGAAGGATGCCAGAAGCTACCGCACTTGTTGCTAGAGATAGTCGTCCACAATATCCTCACAGAAATTACCCACCAAGGAACCCACATCTCAAGTGCAATAGATGCAACAATATATGCCATAATTCTGAGAATTGCCGAAGTCACCTCAAATGTGATTTTTGTGGTCTCAATGGACACAATTTTGAAAACTGCCGAAAGCGTCTCAAATGTAATTTCTGTGGTTTGAATGGACATGACATCAATATGTGTCGGAAGAAAGGAGCAATTCAAGATAAAAGAAACACAAGTTATGGCTTCCCTTCCAAAGCTCATCATACTGACTTTCAGGAAAGCTACTCCGACACAAAGACACCATCCCACAACCTTACATCTGCCCAATATCAAGAGCTCCTTACACTTCTCAATCAATCCAAATAAGGTAGCATGGCAAGTCAAGTGACTACTTCTTCAGGTAACACATTATGTGCAACTGTTTTCCATTCAGAAACTCGTTGGATTTTTGATACAGGGGCAACTGATCACATGGTCTGTTCCCAAAACCTTATGAGCTCCAGCATTCCAGTCACTAATCGACATGTGCATTTACCTGATCATTCTCTTGCTCGTGTCACACATATTGGCACTGTACATTTCTCAAATAATTTCATACTCCATAATGTCTTGTGTTTTCCCTCCTTCAAATTAAACTTAGTTTCAGTAGCCAAACTAACTCAAACCTCATTTTTTCATGTTACCTTCACTAATGGTATGTGCTTTGTTCAGGACAAATGCTCAGGGAAGACGATTGGGATGGGAACTGAGAAAGCAGGACTCTACTACCTGACTATTTTTGAAGAGGCTGGATGTTTCTCTGTTTCAAACACTACTTCCACCAACTCTCATCTATGGCATCAACGACTTGGTCATTTATCTAATAACAGTTTGCGTGTAATTTCTCTTTCCATCAACACACCTTTTTGTTCCATTAGTGATTGCTCTATTTGTCCATTAGCTAAGCAAACACGTAATCTATTTCCTTTAAGTTCCATCAATACAAAAGCACATTTTGAAATGATTCATATCGATATTTGGGGTGGTTATCACATTCCAGCACTTAATGGAGCACGTTATTTTCTCACTATTGCTGATGATTACTCAAGATGCACATGGGTCTATCTCTTACATACTAAATCTGATACACGCACATTTCTTACCACCTTCATCAATCTTGTTGAAACGCAATTTTCATCTAGAGTTAAAATCATTCGTAGTGACAATGGACCAGAATTCTCTATGACCCAGTTGTTTTCTACCAAGGGAATCCTTTATCAAACTAGTTGTGTCTCTACCCCTCAACAAAATGGTGTTGCTGAACGCAAACACCGTCATCTTCTCAATGTCGCTCGTTCATTGCTCTTCCAAGCCAATCTTCCTAAACAATTCTGGGGAGATGCCATTCTTACAGCCACATACCTCATAAATCGTACTCCAACACCTGTTCTCAAGGGTAAAACATCATTTGAAGTCCTTTTTCACAAAACTCCTAGGTATGAACATCTTCGTGTGTTTGGTTCCCTTTGTTTTGTGTCTACACATCATGATCGACTCACCAAGTTTGATGCTAGGTCACATAAATGCATATTCATTGGGTATCCATATGGGATCAAAGGTTATCGTGTCTACAATCTGGAAACAAGCAAGACTTTAGTGTCTCGTGATGTTATCTTTCATGAACATGTATTTCCTTATTTCACTTCCGCTGTCAACACTCCAACTCTATTTCCTCCATCAGATGATACTATTTATGATGACATACCCAACATTCGTCAATCAACCAATCCAAATATATCACTTGATCATACACCATCTCTCCTTCCAACAATCAACTCAGACACTCTTCATCTTCAAAATTCATCTCCAGAAATATCATCATCAACTTCTCCACCACACATAACTCCTCCAACACCAGTCACACATAGGCTTCGTCGATCCACCAATGTTCCGAGCTACCTTCAAAAATATCATGTAGAAGCTTCCTTGCCTTCTCGATCCTTCCCTTCGTCTCACTCAGCATCGTCCAAAGACAAATGTACTTCTCATTCTTTATCTCATGTACTTACCTATGACCAATTATCACCTGCACATCGTGCTTTTGCTACTTCTATTTCCATTCTCAGGGAACCAACCACCTTTGCTGAAGCTTTCAATGATCCAAAATGGCGGCTTGCCATGAAACATGAACTGGATGCTCTTGAAACTAATGACACTTGGACGCTTCAACAGCTTCCTCCACACAAGAAACCAGTTGGTTGTAAATGGGTCTACAAAATCAAGTATAATCCTGATGGCTCTGTGGAACGATATAAAGCACGGTTAGTGGCCAAAGGATACAGTCAGATTGAAGGTTTTGACTACCAAGAAACTTTTGCACCAGTAGCCAAACTTGTCACTGTTCGGCTTCTTCTTCATTGCTTTGCTATTCAAAATTGGCATCTTCGACAACTCGATGTCAACAATGCTTTTCTCTATGGTGATCTTTATGAAGATGTCTACATGTCCCTTCCACTTGGATTCGGACGAAAGGGGGAAACACGAGTATGTAAGCTACATAAATCCTTGTATGGACTCAAACAAACCTCACGACAGTGGTTCATCAAGCTATCAACAACACTTAAGCTAGCTGGTTTTAACCAATCCAAGTATGATCACTCACTGTTCGTCCGAACCCGTGGTAATTCCTTCTCTGCTCTTCTTGTCTATGTAGATGATATAATCATAACAGGAAACAATATACAAGGCATTGAAGAAACTAAGAATCATCTCATGAGACAATTCAAGCTTAAAGATCTCGGTGAATTAAAGTATTTTTTGGGCATAGAAGTTTCACGTTCCAGGAAGGGAATTGCTTTGTCACAACGCAAGTACGCACTTGAAATATTGGAGGACATGGGTTATCTTGGTGCCAAATCTGCCAACTCACCTATGGAACAAAATTTATCCCTCAACAAGGTTGAAGGGGAATTTATCAGTAATCCCATATCCTATCGAAGACTTGTTGGGAGATTAATATACTTGACCATCACAAGGCCCGACTTAGTGTATGCCGTGCACATTCTCAGTCAATATATGGATAAACCACGACAATCACATTTGGAAGCAGCTCAACGAGTGCTAAGATATGTCAAGAAGACACCAGGGCAAGGTCTTTTTTTCTCAGCAACTAGTTCATTACAACTAAATGCTTTTTGTGATGCAGATTGGGCAAAATGCACAGATACACGACGATCAACCACAGGATATTGTATGTTTCTTGGAAACTCGCTAATTTCTTGGAAGACTAAGAAACAAAATACAGTCTCACGATCAAGTGTATGCATACCGCTTCTACGGCGAAAGATGTTGCGAAGTAACCTGGTTACGATGTATTTTGGATGATTTGGGTGTCAAACACTCCCAACCGACCAAGTTATACTGTGACAATCAAGCAGCTCTTCACATTGTATCAAATCCAGTGTTTCATGAGCGAACCAAACACATAGAGATCGATTGCCATCTAGTAAGAGAAAAGATTCAAGCTGGAATGATCAAAACTTATCATATCTCTACATTAGAGCAACCAAATCTCTGAGTTTTCTACAGTTCTCAAGCTTACTTAACAAGTTAGGAATAATTAACATATATTCTAACTTGAGGGGGAATGTTAAAGAACATGATATCCAGCTGGTGATAACCAACACAACAGCTGGAAGTAGCCACCAACAACTTGGTGGGGAATGATAGGCTGTCCAAGAACATGCATATTCATAATTGTGTTTATTTTTAATTATTATAATTTTGCTTTTTTTTTGTATAAATAGGTTGTAAACATTCGTTTATTCATAATCAATAAATCCAATTCTTACATATATCTAATGAAAAATACATTAAATACCACCAGATCATTAAACACCACTTATTTATTACAAATTTAATAATTTTTTAAATTTTAAGAAAAAATTTACCCATCTACTTAAATAATTTTTTTGTTTGATATAAAATTACTTGAAAAAATAAGTTAAATAAAGAAAAAAAAATCTATTTATATAGTAACAAATTACCTGATAGATTAAAAAACTAAATTTAATTGATTTAACTAATAAATAACTACCAACTCTTATTTTTGATTTGCAAATCGAACGAGAAAATTCATCTTACTTGTTTAAGTTTGATGATAAACCAATCAAACGCAAACATTTTGAATGTATGTGTATCATCAAGGCTTCAACCTTTCAATACTATCAATATTATATATCATAAACATCTCATAAAATAGAAAGATGTGAAAATTATTAATTAAAATACAATTATATTTATTAATAATAATATAAAATATCATTTAAAATGTATTTTAAATTTAAAATAAAAATGCATTACAAAAGTCGATTATATTAAATTATTTGTATTGTTTAATAACTTTAATAAAAAGCAGTATTACATAATCTTAATTAAAAATAAAATACATTATTTTAATAATTTTTTATTAAAATATTATTATTTTTTAATATTATTTTAATATAAAAATAATATAATATTATTAGAATATTATTTTTTATTATAAGTAATTAAAACATAAGTAATTAACAAAGAAAAAATGAAATTAAGTATGAAATTGTTTTAAAAAATCAACAATAATAAAAATATATTTTTATTTTTTAAAGAATTCATCGTTAAAGAATCAATTTTAATCACATTTTAATAGTTTGATAAAAAATAATGATATTTTAATAAAAAAATAATTAAAATAATATTATTTATGATTTTTTTTCTCAAAGTTAAAAGATTAAAAATACCTTTTTGGATTTAAGTTACTAAATGCACGCTATAAGTGAATAAATCTTAAAATATGCTATAAGTTCATATAGTTTATATATTCAAAAAATTTATTGGTTTGGTACTTCAATTTCTAGAATTGTGATAATTGTGAATGCAACTGCCACATTTCAAATCTCACTATTACATATTGCAAAAAAATAAAAAATAAAATTATCCTTTGGGGTAACCTATATGTTTGTCCGGTAAAACATGTCTTAATTCATACAAAATTTTATAATTCTTTTTTTTTTTGTTTGTTTGTTTGTTTTAATTCTTATGATTCTAGTTGTAATGATTGATACGAGAAGTATATTAATGTTTGTAATTAATTTAATTAATTTTATGATATTATATTTTAAAGTATCATCATGTCCCATAAATAAAATAATAATAATATAATCAAATATTATATTCAAATAAAAAAAGTATTAAAACTATTATGAAACCATGCCGAAATGTTATATTAGACAAAATCTATGCAAAAACATTTTATCATAAATCTAGATCTAGATTAAAAAACACAACAAAGAAGTGTGAACAATTTTATTTAATTAAATTAAAAAATTAAGGAAAACTTATTCAGAGAAAAAATCAACTCTAATGGTAGAAACTCTAAAGTATCATCATTTCAACGAACAAAATAGCTAATATATTTCAAAGATTATATCTAAACAAAAATCTCAAAACCATGTTAGAAAGTCATATTAGGCAAAATTTATACAAAAAATTCCATCTTAAATCTAGATCTATATTAAAAAATACAACAAAGTGTAAATAATTTTATTTAATTAAACTAAAAAATTAAAGAAAACTTATTCAGAGAGAAAATCAACTCCAACTGTATAATAATTCTCCCTCTATAGCCAAAATGTAAGATACGGAGATGAAGAGAATAGAGAAAACAACTTGGGTTTATAAAGAATAAATAATAATTTAATCTCTTCGAAAAAGTGTTCTAAATCACAAAATAAAATAAAAAATTGATTATAAGATTAAGTATCTAAGTAATAATTATCAACTATATAAAAAAATCAATTTCATACCTATATTTAAAAATGAAAACATATATTTAAAAATAAAAAGATGTGATTAACTAGCACATGCGTTTCCAAACCTAATATTAAGAAAAATATTTTAAATTAATGTTTTTTCTATATTTGGAAAATATTTTAAATTATTATTATATTATTTATGTATTATAAATTTAATATTTTTTAAATTTAAATTAAATCTAATTGATGACCTTAAATTATCTACTTAAATGGGTACGGTGGCATATACAATTACTTCACTTTTATGAAACGAGTGTGTTATCACTAGAAAATATAAATATAATACACCAAAAATCACCGAAATTTTAGACTATGAAGAAAAACGTGCTTATTTGTTTACTTCCTTATTCGCTTTTGTCGTCTAAAATGCAAACTCTATATGCGCTATTCATCCTCATAAAAATCGAATGCCGTATGTTTGGTGTACATTATTATTTAATAAATTTTATTTCTTTTTATATATTTTTTCTTAAAAAATTAAATTAAATTAAAATGTATTTAAAAATAATATAAATAAAAATAAAAATATAATTAAAATATTAGTTTAATTGTATATCTTAGATGCAAAACACATTAAATACCACCACATCGGTAAACATCATTTATTTATTACAAATCCAATAATTTTTTAAATTTTAAGAAAAAATTTAACCCATCAACTTGAATAATTTTAGTGTTTGTCATAGAATTACTTGAAAATATAAGTTAACCAAAGGAAAAAAAAAATCTACTTACAATAATTTGTTATATAATAACAGATTAAAAAATAAATATATTTAATAAAAAATTATTAAGTCAATTATTATTTTACGATAATTTGTGGCAAATCAGATAGAAAAATTTATCTTGCTTATTACTAGTTTCATATGAACCAATGAAAGACAACCATTTTGACTGTCCACGCATTATCAAGGGTTCAACCAATCAATATGATTAGAATTATACATCATAATTATCTCATAAATATAAATAATGTGATAGTTGTTAATTAAAATACAATTATATAAATATAATTATTAATAATTAAATCGTAAAATATTATTTAAAATGTATCTTAAATTTAAATTCAAGACAGAGAGATGTTGCAGAAGTTCTTTATATTAAATTATTAGTATTATTATATTATTTTAATAATTAAATGATAGTATTTATAATTACACAAATTATTTAATCTAAAATTTTTATAATATTTTTTTATTAATATTTAATAGAAGAGGAATAATTATAAAAATCTCATAGATTATGCCGTTAGTGTAATTTAATTTTTTAGATTTTAAAATATGCATTTTAATCTATAATTTAAAAAAATAAATTAATTAAAAATAAATAATATTATTTTAATAATTTTTTTATTAAAATATTATTTTTATTATTAATTAATTAAAATTCAATAAAACATGAATTATTAACAAAAAAAAAAAAAATAAAATTTAATATAAAATTATTTAATAAAAAATTAACAGTAATAAATATTTTAACAAAAATTATTTAAATTTATATTTTTAATTTTTAAAAAATAAAAATATATTAAAATAAAATATTAGAACGAATTTTTTGTAATTTTTTTTCATATTATCTACCATTTTAAAATTATTAAAAAATTAAATTTTAATTATGTTTTAATCATTGAATTAAAAAAAATAATATTTTAATAAAAAATATTAAAATAATATTATACGTCTCTATTTTTTAAATTTAATAAGTTTTGAATTTGAGAATTAAAAACACTTTTTATAATAAAATTATTATTAATATATTATATAATTATTAATTATAATAATAATATTTATTTATTTTTATATATAATTAACAAACAAATGATTTATGATTTATAAATTTTTTTGTTTTAATGAATTGTGTGGCCTTACATTACCTTCCGTCCACAGTCAAACGTCAATAATTATACGCACTTTCCACCAAATATATATATATATAAACTTCATCCTCGTCAACCAAAAAAAAGAAAAAAATTCATACTGAGAAATAGAGAAACAGTAGACATCCTAAAGGCGGCGAATCGTTTCCATGGCTGAAAATAGCAATCCTACCATAATCGATCCCAGAAGTGGTTTCTGCAAATCCAATTCAACCTTCTACAGCAAACGAAGGCCCGTACCACTCCCACAATCCGATTCAGTAGACATCACCACTTTCATATCTTCTCGAGCTCACCATGGAAGAATCGCTTTCGTTGATGCTTCTACAGGAGATCATCTCACCTTCCATCAGCTATGGCGAGCAGTTGATTCCGTAGCCTCTTGTCTCTCCGACATGGGAATTCGAAAAGGCTCTGTTATTCTCCTCTTATCTCCCAATTCAATTTTCTTCCCCATCGTTTGCTTAGCCACAATGTCCCTTGGAGCTATTATCACCACCACCAATCCCCTCAACACCACTCGCGAAATTTCCAAACAAATCGCCGATTCCAACCCAGTCATCGCCTTCACTACTCGCCAACTCGTTCCAAAACTCGCCGATTCTGCTCTCCCCATCGTGCTCATGGATGACGAGAAGCGAATTCAACAAAATGCTAAAGTTGTGACTTCCTTAGCCGAAATGATGAGAAAAGAGCCGTGTCAAAGTCGAGTTAAAGACCGAGTCACTCAGGACGATACGGCCACTTTACTCTACTCGTCTGGTACAACCGGTGCGAGTAAAGGAGTTGTATCATCGCACAAAAATCTCATGGCTATGGTTCAAACCGTTTTAGGCCGGTTTGGCTCAGAGGAGCAACAAATTTATATATGCACTGTTCCTATGTTTCATGTCTACGGCTTAGCTTGTTTTGCGATGGGTCTTTTGGCGTCAGGATCGACGATTGTGGTTCTCTCGAAGTTTGAGATTCACGAAATGTTTTTGGCTATTGAGAAGTATCAAGCCACGTATCTTCCAATCGTGCCGCCGATACTGGTCGGAATGGTGAACGGGGCTGATCAGATAAAGGCGAAGTATGATTTGAGCTCGTTACACTCGGTTTTATCTGGAGGAGCTCCGTTGAGCAAAGAGATGACGGAGGGGTTTGTGGATAAGTATCCGACAGTCAGGATTCTTCAAGGGTACGGTTTGACGGAATCGACGGGTGTAGGAGCGTCAACTGATTCGCTAGAGGAGAGTCGGAGGTACGGAACGGCAGGAATGTTGTCGCCAAGCATGGAGGCCAAGATAGTTGACCCAGAAACTGGTAAGGCTTTGCCGGTGAATAAGACTGGGGAGCTTTGGCTCAAGGGTCCCACCATCATGAAAGGTATGCTTTTAGTACTCGTTAATATTTATAAGTTTTTTATTTTACCCCATGTAGTATCTCTTTTTATCTGGTAGAAGGATTTTAATTTAGTATTTATATTTTATAAATAATTTTAAATTTTATAAAAATAAATAATAAATACGTTTTATTTAGAAAATTTTGTTTGTGCTCCTCATGTACAATTTTGTTATTTCTCCACCAAAAACTTATCTTCGATCTATTCCGTCAAGAACTCTTTATGTGAGCATCTTCGTAACTATTTCTTCTCCATTTTTTATTATTCCCTATATATACCAAAAAAAATTTGAGCCTTATCAAAGAAAATAAACCCAAAAAAAGATCTCGAAAGAGAAAGTTTTGAATATAAGTTGCGAAACAAATCTGAGTTAAAACCATACGTGGCTTTTGAAAGTTGTTTAAAGGTAAAACATTTCAAAATGGTTTCTTTTACGCTACAAACATCGATTCTTAAATGAGAAGGAATGGAAATTTCTTTTTACCTTAAGAAATAATGATTTCATTTTCATCTCAATTTTTTTTCTTCAATTTTATCTCAACTCTAAATATAATCATAAATTTATATCTCAAAACTTTAAACTTTAAATCCTAAATCTCAAACCTTAATCCATAAATATAACTCAAAATCTTAAATCTCAAAACCCTAAAGCATATTTAGAAAAATAATAATTTTAATCATAAACCTTAACCCACAAATATAACCCAAAACACCAAATCCCAAATCCCAAAACCTAAAATCCCAAATTCCTAAACCCTAAATCCCTAAATCCTAAATTCCAAATCCTAAACCTCAAAACCCTAAACCCTATTTAAAAAAAATAATTTTAATAATATTTTTTAAGTAATAATTATTTAGAAAAATAATGATTTTAATAATTTATTTTATCTGACGAAAAAATAATAATTAAATGATATTATTTAAACTTTATTAAATATAGGGGTATTGAGGTAATATTCAGTGTTTTTCGTTCCATTTCAATTGTAAACCAAACACTATAATACTGATTCTTTCTTTGATTCCAGTGGTCAAATCAAACAAAATTGTTTAAATTTCATTCCGATTCTACTTCTGATTCCAATTTCGATTTCGATTTTATTCTGTCAACCAAATGCCACGTTTAATGAGAAAAACCTTTTCAAGTTATTGGAACCTTTGATTTCTTTTTTTTTAGAAGGACAAAATTGTTCATTCTTTAGAGATTTCACTTTTAATAGTCAATAAAAAATATTTATTTTTGTATAACGTTAAAGACATAGATTCATTTATATTTTAAAAAATGAAAATATGTTTTTCTTACAAGATTAAAAATAAAAGTCAATATGAAAAGTTATATCATGCTAATAGTAAGATAATATTTTTTAAAATAAAATTAAAATTAAAATATGTAAAATATTCAAAACTAAACAAAAATAAAGGGTTTGATATGTTTTGCAATTGGTATCACTTTTCATCAATGTTTTAGAATGGCTCTAATTTAATATCCATATTTTGAAAATATTTCAATGCTACTTTTAGTAAGATTTGTGTAATCTTTATTGATCAACTCTTGTTTTTATGTTGCTAAAGGTTATTTCAATTTTTCAATGCTACTTTTAGTAAGATTTGTGTAATCTTTATTGATCAACTCTTGTTTTTATGTTGCTAAAGGTTATTTCAGTAATCCAGAAGCGACTTCCTCAACACTTGATTCAGAGGGATGGTTAAGAACTGGAGACCTCTGCTACATTGATGAAGATGGGTTCATTTTTGTGGTGGATAGGCTGAAGGAGCTAATTAAATACAAGGGTTATCAGGTGATTATTGTGATGTTTTCATATGTTGATCGATGGCATTCTTTACGAGTTGATAATCATTTTAAGAACTAAAAAAATTGAATTACAAAATGTCAAATTAATGGAGAATATGATCTTTTCAATTTTTTGTCATATTAATTCTAGGTCCCTCCAGCTGAACTAGAAGCTTTATTACTTACTCATCCCGAAATTTCTGATGCTGCTGTTATTCCGTAAGTTTCAGTTATATATAATCGAATTAGTTTTAAAATAACATGTCAATTATATATAATATGTATAAATTAGATATGATATATATACGAATATGTTATTTTGGATCCAATTCGATTATGTACAATATATATGTGATATTCTAGGACTTCTTTTACATCTTTAAATTGGGAAAACAAGGAGAGCCTAAGATTGAAAATATGTACAAATTCAGATATCCTGATAAGGAGGTTGGGCAGTATCCTTTGGCTTATGTGGTTAGAAAACCAGGAAGCAATTTATCAGAGAAGGCAACCATGGAATTCGTTGCCGGCTTGGTGAGTTTTGAAGTTTTAACCTATCAGTTATTGCTTTTACAAATAAACACAAAATTAATTAGATTCTACAGATTTGATTGTTAGCGAGTGACTTAAATAACCAAGACACCGTTGTTTGTACAGGTGGCTCCGTACAAGAGAATTAGGAAAGTTACATTTATAGCTTCGATACCCAAGAATCCCTCTGGCAAGATTTTGAGGAAGGATCTTATAAAGCTTGCAACCTCCAAACTTTGAATGTTGTATGTCTCACACGTTGAGGTCCAATTTGGTTAATTGCTATCTGTATATTCAAATTAACAAGCAGGTTTCTCTCTGCTGCTGCTTTTTACCCTAGTGTTTTTCATCTTACTTTGGTTTGTAGGTTTCAATATCAATGATCTCATGCATTTAATGGAAGTGGTAAAAGTTAACTTCCTAATGATGTCACAGAAAAAGTAATGACGAATAAGATTGCACTTTTGTATCTACATTTTGTTTTTTTATCCTTACTGTAGTCATAGAATGATGTAGATTTTCCTCAGAAGGATTTTTTTATCTGCAAAGAGACAATGAAAACCATTTGTTTTTCCTCAAAATGAACTTGGATTGGTCCATTAACTGTGAATCCAATATCTTCTTCAACCACCTCCCAAAGTACTTTGAAGATGGGGTGGTTCAAATTGATAGCCATAGAGGTAGAAGAAACCATATGCCTTGGTGTATACTGCAAAATGACCCTTTTTTCTCTTCCATTTCTTCTTGATCAGCTCACTTAGTATCCCTGATTAGCTTCTTCTCATAATTGAAGTAAAATGCTAGATGAATGTTAGTTTAGTTAAAAGATTGGTGTTTGGTCGGTTATATTTGTATATACAGTTGAAAGAGCCAAAAGGCGTTAATGAGTATAGAAATTGATTTTGCGTGAAAAGAGAAGAAAACCTTTTGATTTGGAGTGAATATTGAGGGACCTTTTTCTTTCATCTAATTGAAATAAGTGCTAATGAAATCCACACATGCAAAAATTGCAGAACAGAATGGTGTCCTAACTACAATATGGTTTGTCTATAGAGGATTAAAAAAAAATGTTTATGAAGATTGTGAAAAAATAGTGTTGTTACTATGTAATTTCTGGTATTGGTATCATATTATAAATTATAGGTTACAACTTTGAATAATTGAATGAAAATTTGATGATCTTGGTGAAGGGGCGGTACCATGTTATAGTTTTATTACTTATTATTACCCAAGTTTAGTACTAATATTTTTAAAAGATACCATTTGGTCTAAAATATTTTTTATGCAAAAAATCAATAAATAGCTATTTAGTTATTTTAATTTTTTTTTTAAATTTCTTACCTCTTTTTCTCTTGTTTTCTTTCATTTTAATCTATTTCCTATCTTTCTCACACATCTATTTATCTGCATAAAATTTTCTCTAAATTTGTTTCACTGAACACTAAACTTTAAATTCTAAATTCTAAATGCTAAACACTAAAACTTTAAACCATAAATACTAAACATCAAATCCTATATTTTAAATCCTAAACACTAAACGTAAAACCTTAACTTTTAAAATATAAATTCTAAACCCTAAAAGATTAATATCGATACTAATAAGGTATCACTACCACTAAATAACTTTGAAAATGAAAAGAGTTATTCATTTTTCAAAAATATTTGGTCACATGTAACATCATAATTAGTATAAGTGCAAATTTGTGTCTTTAACATTACTCATATACATTAAACTTGGGCCATGGAAATGAAAAAAGAATCCTTCAAAATCTTCGACGTAATAAACACACAGTTGGGTTAAACCAAGCTACAATCGAGTTTTTGGCCTAAATAGTTTCATTTTTGATAAATTAATCAATTTTTTCTAAGCATTAGAAACTCATCCCAAAACTTAGCTATATACCAAATTACATAATAAAAGATTAAAATACTCCCTTTTCATAATTTCAATAAAATGATATCAAGATTACACCCACCACGTCTCCGACAATCACCACCAACAACCACATTGGGAGCTTCAATAGTCACTGTCTGTAACCTCATTAGAGCTCTAATGACCTACTAGAGCCCCAACAGCCACCACCAGTGACCCATCGGAGCTTTGGTGTACGTTACATGTTATATGTAAAAGTATAAGTGGATGTAACATGTTACATTCGGTAGGTCAAAGCAATTATGGTGGATGTAATGTGTCACATACAAAGATATATATGAATGTAACATGTTGCATTAAGTGGGTCACTACAACTACAAGGGATGTAACATGTTACATAAAAAGATACATTCGATGGGTTGTTGGAACTATAGTAGATATAACAAGTTACATAAAAGATGTATATGAATGTAATAGATTACATCCGATAAGTCGTTGGAATTACAGTAGATGTAATAAGTTACATAAGAGATACATATGAATGTAATGTGATACATCTAGTAGGTCACAAAAAGTACGATGGATATAATAGGATATATACAAATATAAAGGTGTATGTAATATAATGCATACAAAGATAGATATAGATGTAACATGTTACATATAAAGATAAGTGTAGATTAACATGTTACGTACAAAGATAAATGTGAATGTAACTCATTGAATACAAAATTATAAGTATATTTCATGTATAACGTACAAAGATAGTGATGGAAGTAACATTTTAGATGTGTAGTTCACAAAATTGATAAAGTTTATGTTAAATTAAAAGATTGATCATTATATATATAGAACTAATATAATTTATTATAGGTAAATATAGAAATAAATATAAGTATAAATATAAAAAGTGGATGAAATATGTTAACAAAATTAAAGGCAACAACTGAAGCTTGAATTGTGTGATTTCTTTTAAAAAAAAGAAAAAAAAGGAAAAGAAAAAGAATTGTGTCATTTCTGACAGCTATAAAATTAGGGAAAGAGAAAGAAAAAATTTGGAATCTTGAATTGCATGAACAAAATAGAGCAGAGGTAATTAATAAATTATAACATGTTTGGATTTTTGAATGAAAAAATTAAATAAAATAAAAAAGAAAAAGAAGAATATTTCACACACCTTTCATTCTCAGAATGCGTTTCTTAGTTTTAGCTTGTGTATTCTTAAACTTGTTCCTCTAAGTTTGGAGTTCAAAGAGGGAATAATGTTTTGTCACTCATTAATAGAACGATGCTTCAAGTTAATTTAATGGATAAAGGGTATGATCTATATAGTTCAACTATCAACTTTTTTACTTTGATCATATTTTATTTTTAATTAATTTAGTTGGGCGAGATGCATTTACAGGAAAACATTAATGGATTATTTCAAGCACTTATACAAAATATGATGTTACGTGCCCAAATAACCATGAATACCCTTCAAACTACTTAAAGAAATGAAGTTGATGAAGAAGACGAACCAATCAACTTCACCCAAACCCCTACCACCTCCTTTCCAACCATCACCGAGCCCACTAACCCATCCAACTTAAAACCGAACAATCCTCTCGGCAAACCCCAAAACAGTTTCAAAACCAACGCTGAAGCCTTAAAAGATTTCTTAGAGTCTGTCAAATCTCAAGACTTAAAAAGGAAAAAAGATGACGAAGACCCACTACCAAAGAGGGAAAAACATATCCTCTCTCACTTTCATACCTCTGACAAGAACCAAACATCGTTGCCCTAAAATGATGTTGCCATTAACGATGGAAATAATTGTAATCTTCCATTCTCAACCAAAGGTATTAATTTTATGCGATTTTTAATTTTATTTGAAATTTTTCATATATGTGCACCACATTTGCATTAACGGGGAAAATTTGTGGTATTTTTTACTGTTTCTTTCACTATAACATTAAAAATTTATTTTTTCATCACTTTGAGTTATTAAATACATGTTTTAATACTTTTGAATTCTTTTATACTATCTTCAACCTCTATTCTTTCTCTATCACCTAGGGGTATCTACGGTCTGATTTTTAGTAAAAATAATTTAACCAAGTCGAACCATTCATATTGGTTTAACTAAATCGGACTGGACCATTTAGTTATTAAAAATATTATAATCAAACGGTTTAATCTAATTTGATCAACGATTTTCAACGATTCAATTAGATTGTGATATCACTAACCAAATATGGACTTGCTAATTGATAGTAAAATCATTAATTAAAAAAGAAAAACATGATAACTTAATACCACGATACCATTAAAAGATACAAGTAAAAAAAATAGAATGTACCTCAAGATATTGCACACCACCAAATTCTTGCCCCAACAAACTCAATCACTTTGAGGATAACAAAAATAATTATGCCACCATTTCAACCAGCAACTTTAATTGCACCCATTTAATCAATCTTTGAGCTCTTATGGTGCACGGTAAAATGGAGATTATAAAAGTGACATTATGAAAAATTGGATGACCTTATGACCATATCTTGCAAATTAAATAGGAGATCAAAGTCAAAAACTCAACAAGCCATTCAAATGGATAAAGAATCACTTTATTATCTTACTTTTTTGTGCTTGTGCACATCACTAAGATTCTTATAAGCATCATGCTTCCTTTTCCCTGCAATAGTTGGAATCCTCTTCTCAGATTGAAGAGTCAGAGAGAGAAAAAAATTGAGAAAAAAAACTATAAGGACTTGAAAAATAATAAATATACTAATAAGAAAATGAAAGAAAAGCCAAACAGATACTATATCATTTAATATAAAAAAAACATTGTAGGAAAATAAATAGATAGGAGATGGAAGATTTTGGCTTTAATTTCAAGAAACCTAACATACTAATGAGTAAATTCAAGAGACCAAATCACTTACGATTGGCAAATCAACGAAACTCTACGTACCTATTTTGTCCATGGTTAATATGACTATAGGTGAGGTTGGTTGGCGTTGGAGGAGAGGTGAGGCTAGTAAGCGTTGGAGGTGGCGATGATGGCTGGCTGGTGCTTGAGGTGACGAAGATGCAAATAGCCAGATAGGGTATTTGGGTTTCGAATAGATTTTTCGAAGAGATATGTTAAAATAAAGGATTTTTTAAAATAATTTTTTAATATATTATTAATAACGGTCTAGTCTGGTCCGATCGATTTAAAAATTAGTATAATCAGATCAAACCGTTTAAAAAATAATTTTAGTTATTACAAACCAAATCAGACCATGTGATTTATAAAACTATCCAGTCCATTTTTTGGACACTCCTACTATCACCTACGAGCTCAACAATTTTTCTTCTATTTTTTACTTATATATCAACTTAAATTGAGGTTTTCTCTTATAACTCTTTTCTTTTTAAGCACTTATGATGATTCTAAGAATGATAAAAGGCTAAGACTCTTTCAAGCTACAAAAAAAGCGCTCGCTCAATTATATTTATGATATTAATATTTCTTATTATAATGGGGCTACATATTTGATTATATGATTATATATTGAGTTGTATATATAAACTATTTAATCTATCGGCTCAATATAATTTTTTCATTAAAACTACATACTACATACTGCTTTCCTATTTTTCTATAAAAAACCCAAAAATTGCATATTGCACTCACTAAAAAAAGCTACATACACTAAATTTTTTTTGGATGAACATCTATAAGTAAAATGTATTTTATAAGTGAAGTTGTTGAATTATTAGGTAACATATGAAGTAGCAAGCTTAAAGAGAGTGTAAAATTAAGTAAAAATCATTAAAACATGTATCTAAGGACACATAATGATAGGTAAAAAAGCTATTAATGTTCTATTGGATGAAATAGTAAATAATATCACAAACATATATAATGCATATGTATGAAAGATCCTTAACAAAATAAAAAAATTACAAATTGTTATATTTTATTAAACGTGTGTATCACAAAGACATGACTTGGAAAATATAGGTAAAAAAGGTACTTAAAATGAAATTACAGTATCACTAAGATAGTGAACCCCACAACCATCATACTAAACTTTTTTTCTTTGCACTTTTCAAACAAAGCACTAAATTTTTCCTCGATAAAATACTATAGAACTTCATGTGGTGAAGAGTGGATAAACTACCCTTCAAAAATATGTTATGTGATGCCTACCTTTTAAATTTTTCATTTAAATAGGATGATTATACTGTTATAAAAATAAATTATTAATAATAATTTTATCCAACAGTAATTATACTCACATGTAATTAAATGTACGAATATAATTGATAATTCATAGATTTTTATAGTGCCAATAATAAAAATAGTTTCGACAATATTATTATCTTTAATTAAATGATACTAATCAATTTTAAATGAAGTATCAATCAATTAAATTTGTATTCACATTAAAAATTAAAATATTTAAGATATTTTGTTAGGATAAATAAGTTAGAGAAATGTAAAATTACAAAGTGAGTGGAATCACTATCATGTGGGATAGTGCCCCATTTATTGTATATATATAGGGTTAATATAGTACACATTGTTACATCATTGGCCATACATATGACTCATATATAAAGATAAAAATTACATCTTCGAAAATAAACATAGAATCTTGACTCTTGTACATGCATCCATGTAACTCTTTGTACATGAGTTGGTTATGGTCCTATTACGTATGAACTTAAAATGGTGAGTATCGTGCTCATGTCCAAACATTAAGTCTCTTTGTTCTCTGTCAAATTACACCATTAATGTGAAAGAGTATGATAGTCTTGAGTATGAACTCAAAGATGCTTTGTACCTTATCCATAAGTTGTGCTTACAGCCAATATAGAATACTTGGCTCCAATATGCGGAACATTTTAAAGCAAAGAAATAGTTCAAATTTTTCATAATTATAACTATTATGAATGTCATATTGAGGTTGTGTTCATGAAGTTTCATCCACCGAACATGGTTATTTCAAATTTTCCTCAGTTAGGGTAATTACCAACGATTAATCATGTATGGTAGGAGAATGATTTTTACCTCTATATATTCCTTCCAGAGCTTTCATTTTCTCACATTTTACCAAAATGTTTTAGAGTTCTTCGGTTTCATAAGTACCTAGGTGTTCAACCTTAGCTTGTTGGGTCATTTTATTTATTTGCAAAAGCTTTTCTCTTCTCTTTTTTCTTTCAAATCTTTGGTTTTTCTAAGCATTATTTTTGGTTTCACCAATTTTAGGTTGGTTCAAGTCTCCTTCATAATTCTTTACCTTCAACTCTTGACCTCTTCTGTTTTACATGTACTTTATTCTAAACTTCATTTTCTATTTTCTTTTACTCTGAAGTGACAATTTCTCTTAAAAAATGGAACGTAGAGAAAATTTGTTAGAGAGAAATTAAATCTCACTAAGAGGAAAGAGCATCTACTAGCTCAAACTCTTCTAGCATGGTGATGGTAGTTCTAATTCTTAGGATTCATCTTTGGTCTCTCATTCCAAATCTAGAAGAAAAGATTCCCCATCACGACATTCTTCTAGGATACCACCCATGGACATTAGTGCCTAGCCATCCTCTTCTAGCTTAGATAAATCACCCAACACCTTAGGGACCTTTTTAGAATCTACACTAGCTCCTCCTTCTTTCCACATTCCCATAAGTATTACTACACTTCACCCCCCAAGGAAGTATAACAAGAACAAGGGAATAGGAGAACCTACAAGTTGAGGTAAGAACTATCGGTGTACAACACAATCATGCAGTTTAAATAAATTAGCCATTGGGAGGATAAGAAAAGATGATCTCATATCTCAAAATATGTAAAGATCATGTTTTCTACAACTAATTTCTTCAATTGTACATATCCTCTTCCAGGCTAGACGATTATATATGAAATAGTGATGACTATCATGTTAAGGTTCCCTATTCCCTATTTAGTGCGGTTATTTTTGGGGACTGTCGAGCAAGTTCCTTGTTACATCTTGATATGAGTAATTTGAGAGATGATAAGAAGAAGAAGAAGATGGATAGCAGGGAAGAAAGGAAAATTAACTATATCTCATACCATTTCCTTAGTTCCTCGACTATATTTAGCCTTACAAAGCAAGAGAATAATAGAAAAGAAAAGCAAGAAATAACAGAAATGCAATGCAGGGAAAATAATGGAATTGCAGCCAAAAATATGTGTATGTTAGAGGGAGCATCTCTTCTAACGGTTTGGGTGGCTTAGGTGGTCTTTCCTAATGATTTATGGTGGCCCTTTCCTCTACTGAGCATCATTTCTACTTTGGAAGTTGGACCACGTGCCTGCGCCTTTCTCCCCGCGCGAATACCCCTATCTGTACACGCTCACGCATTATGCACTAATCAACTCCTCCCCGCTTGAGAATCCTTGTCTATAAGGATGAACTAAGGATATGTCTTGGAGAACTGCCATTCATTTTCCTAGGTGGCATCCTCTGTTGAGGCACCAGTCCATTTCACGAGGATTTTTGTCTTTGGATGATAATTCCCTTTTTTGATCACTCTTCGATCCAAAACAGCTTCAGGTTGAGGGAGCATTATGGAATTATCTGAGACAAGAGGTAGTTAAGTTAGAGGTGGTATGTAATGCCCCAAATTCTTTTTGAGTAGGCTCACATGGAAGACATTGTGGATCTGAGAGTTAGCTGGTAGGGCTAGCTTGTATGACACCATTCTTATTCGAGCAATTATCTTGTAAAGGCCATACAAACATGGAGCTAGTTTCATGGTAGCTCGAAAAGCCACTGAGGTCTGTCTGTATGGTTGTAGATGGAGGTACACATAATCTCCCACTTCAAAGGATACCTCTCGTTGACGTTGGTCAGTGTGGCATTTCATTCAGTTCTGAGCTTGTAGGAGGTTATGGTGCAGATCATGCAAAATGTGATCTCGATCATGCAGGAACTCATCCATTGCTTGAATGTTGAAAATTCATGGTATGTAAGCCAGTAGGCGCAGTGGTGGAGTGCCATAAACTACTTCAAACGGGGTCATTTTGGTGGATGAATGTGTTGATGTATTATAACTGAATTCTACCCATGGTATCCATTTCGTCCACTGCCTTGGTTGTTCCCTAATGAAGCAATGCAAATATTTTTCTAAGGTATGATTAACCACTTCTGTCTGGCCATTAGTTTGGGGATGGTAGCTTGAACTCATGCAAAACTTGGTACCTTGTAACTGGAACAAGGCTTTCCAAAATGAGCTGACAAATATCTTGTCTCTATCACTTACTATTGACGTGGGAATGCCATGTAAGCGCACCATGTTGGCCACAAGCGCCTTGGCAATAGTCATAGTAGTAAAAGGGTGTCGCATAGCTATGAAGTGAGCATATTTGGTCAAGCAATCGACTACTACCATGATCACAGTATTTCCCTTCGAGGGAGGTAACTCTTCAATGAAATCCATTGATATATCAGTCTAGATTTTGGAAGGGATTGGTAGGGGTTGTAGTAGCCCTGTTAGTTTCATGCAATCATTCTTGCATATTTGGCATCTATCATAGGAGCGTATGAATTCTTTCACTCCTTTCTACATGTTAGACTAGCTGAAATTTTGTTTGATACGAGAGAGTGTCTTGTGGAACCCGAAGTGGGCTCTTATTGGTGATGAGTGGCACTCAGCCAATATCTGTGGGACTAGGGAAGACTATGAACTTAGGTGCACCTTTTCCCCTTTGAACCATACTCCATCACGTTGATAGATGTTGTGTACCTCACTAGAGGAGATTCTGACTTTGAGTTTCTCATAGAAGAGATCTTGTTGGACTTCTTTTTGGAGTATAGGCCACCAAGTAGCTTGGGGTTGAGAGATGGAGATAAGTTGGAACTCAACCACTCATGATAAGGAATCTGTTCTTTGATTTTCTAAGCCTTTCTTGTACTCGATCTCATAGTCATATCCTAGAAGCTTAGGTAACAATCATGCCTAAGCTGGAGTAGTGATCCTTTGCTCTAAAAGGTACTTCAAGCTTTTCTAATCAGTGCACACAGTGAAGGGTCTTCCCAGTAGATAAGGTTGCCATAGCTTGATAGCTTTAACTATTTCTAGCATTTCCTTCTCATAGGTAGATAGAGTTAAGGCTAATCCTTTGAGTGCAGCACTGAAGTAAGCCATTGGGTGATATTTTTGAGTCAAAACTGCCCCAAGATTTTGTATAGACTTAGTAGATTTGATCATTACTACCCATAATTAGCATGTCATCAACGTAAAGACATAAGATAACATAACCATATTCTTTGTTCTTAACATATACACATTTGTCACATTTGTAGATTTTAAAGCCATTTGTTCTCATGACATTATCAAAATTTTTATGATACTATTTTGGTGCTTGTTTAAAGTCATATAAAGACTTCACCAATTTGTAGACCTTTTCTTCTTTCCCTAGGCATGAAAAACCCTTAGGTTAGTCCATGTAACAGATGTTGTTGGATATATTGAACCACTACCTAATTACATCTACATTCCTGGCACAAAGGGAGGACCATTAGGATGACTATATTCCATTAATGATATAGGTTGGGTGCCATAAGATTGCATGGGTGGCATACCTGGAATGGATGGTGGCATTCCTGGCATAGATGATGGTATGACTGGTATAGATGGTGGCATGCTTAGCATGGATGGTTGCATGCATGGCCAATAGGGTATGCCCTGTTTGTAGTATGGTGCCATGCCTAACATGTGTTGTGATTGATATTCTTTTAATGTGGCAATATCACTTAACATAGAGGCCTTAAAGGAACTGAATTCTTCTTCAATTTTACAGTACTTCTCCTTAAAATTATCTGAGGCTTTTGTTTTCGAATATTAAAAAACTCCATATAACCATCATATTGGCTTCCTCTCCTAACACGACCATGATGCTTGCATCCAAATGCATGATATATCACATCTCTCCTTGGTTATTTGATTATTTCATCCCTAGCTATTTTTTCTTGAACAACTCTTTACAAATAATAGAGAAAAAGAACATATCATACATATTACATCAATATGCAAAAATCATAAGGACTTTGTATCAAGTTAAATTACTAATCAACTTATTGACCTTTTCTTATCCTCGTTTATTCATTTGTCTTGACTACTTCATTTTAGGGGCTTTGTTTCTATATACAATTCAGATTGGGTAACCGGTCTACCCAATTCAACTTCTTACATAAATTAAATAAATTTATTAACCATGACATGAACTTAAATTTGAGGAAATAAATATAAAAATATTTATAAATTAACAACTTAATAATACCATTTTTTGTCTAACTTTAGGATTTGATGACCTCCCAATATGATTAGGAAGAATATTCTGCATTTGTATATTCTGATGTTCTTTCGTAATGATTTGAAATTCATCCTTACGTCTATAATCTACGAAGTCTTTCCATACTTGGGGTTCAATCTAGGGATTTTGCATAGTTCTTCTTCATTAAGTGGTTCGAAGTATAGAAACACATAATTTCTAGCCAATTTAGAAGTTTTGTATTTCTTCCATACCTTATTTGCAATCTTGTAACACTATTCTTCCAAGTATCAGAGACTTTAAAACGATTATGTAAAAACACACATTTTAGATGAGATATAATACAAAAAAGATATAATATATGTAAAAACACATTTTAAATGTGACACATGACATTAGAAATTCACTAGATGAATTAGGGAGCAATGCGTGGTAGGAGAGACTGGTCAGAGTCAACGCTTGTTGAGTCAACGATAGGAATTGTGACGTTATTCGTGGAGATGGATGGATCGCGGGGAGCAATGATGTATCGATATGTGGCAACATGGTTAGACCAAGCCCAAACTCAAATTGAACGGCTTGTTGACAAGTGGCACACATTTTGTCCTCTTCACATGCGGTGTAACGTGATTCACTGTCCCTGCTTGCATGGCGTCTATATGGCTTGCCTAGTCAGCTTCTCTGCCTGCATGGCATGCCACGTGGTAGTTCATGATTGGTTCGGCGTTAAAAATTCATAAAAAATCCATAAAAATTCCAGAAAAATCCCAAAAATTATATTTGTATCCTTTTTCACTAAAACGTTTATATTTTAATATTTTTGACCCTAAAAGTACTATTTATTGAATAAAATAAGTAAATATTAAATAAAAATGAGCACTAATGACTCTACTTTCATAGAGTCATCACATCCCCAAACTTAAATCTTTGCTTGTCCCCAAGTAAAGCCAAGTGTAACTAAATAAAATAACTTGGGTAGTATATTCATAAATATACTTCTATTAGTACTTGCATATTTCATGAAAACCATCCCTCTCAAAAGTCATACAATCCTATGATAAAGAGGTTCACATATTCATCAATCAACATTCCATCAATTCAAGGATATGCAAGATTTTTGACAAATTGATTCATGTGTATGTGCTGCACATGATATCATCCAATGCACTCATGAAATCAGCCTATATGAGCATGCTAATCAATTCAATCTTAGAATAAGTTTCATAAGTCTATTTTTCACATCCCTCTCCACTAATATAAATATGCACTTAGCTCAAGATCAATAAAGGCTTTACATGTTGGTAATGTAAGGCTTAGGTGGGGGTCGATAAATGAAGACACTTAGGCTCTTTTCACACCTTAACTCTTTTTTTTTCATCATGCAGTTTTTAAATTGCAATTGAGTATAACTTGATATTTTAGTACATCCTCTTTTGTTATTCTTTCCATGTTCTTGTATTCCATATCTCTTTTCTCTGTTTTTTTTGTTTTTTTGTAACTTCATAACACCCCAAACTTATTTTCAATTATATTTTCTTTTTCTTTAGAGGGATAATTGTGTTGTGAGTTTTTCTTATTCTTTTTTTATAGGATGCATTACATTTCACCTTACGCTATAACATAACAAATAATTGCATTTTTTTTTATTTTCATACAAGCTAAAGGTGCAAGGGTAAAAGTAATACTTATTAGTTAGGCATTAAATGTGGCTTAAAGATATGAATGGTTCTTTTTTAGGCTCAAATGGGTGACTTAAAGATATTAACAATGGTTAGTTTGAAAGGTTGAATCAAACCAAATAAGGCCTAAATCATTTCTCTTGCTAAATACTATTTAGGATTTCAACTCAAGGGATGATAAAATAGATTCTAAAACCTAGCAGATATCATCAAATCGCATAACTCACTACAAATTTTATCTCAATAAGAACACCAAAATCAATCATTAACATCTGCATAAGAATTTGAATCAATCCAATCAAAACTAGCAAGCATATCACATGATTAATGTAAATATCTTAATAAATATGTTACATTCCTTATCCTAGTCATGACAACCAATTTTTATCATTGAGTTCATATGTTTCATATCAAGCATGCATGCATTTAATTTACATATATTTATCAATTTCTACCAAAATCATGATTAAAAACATCCTAAAAATTAAAAACAAATCCTAAAAATTTAAAATGCATACTAAATACTAATGTAGAGAACGAAGTTCCCTCCCTCAAACTTAAATTACACATTATCCCTAATGTGCACATATAAATATGAAAAGGTAAAAGAAAAGAAAACCTCCTTAATCATGGCACACCACATCTGTCGCTGAAATGTTCATTCTTGTTGAGCCATTACTTTCCACATTTATTCACCTACAAAACAAAAACAATGAAAATATAAGTAGAATAATGTTGGGTTGCCTCCCAACCAATGTTACGTTTAACGTCCTTGGCTAGACGGTTATATCAAGTCCTAAGGCACATCCCTCTGTATCCATTTACTTTTGAGTTTTCCTAGAAAAAAATTAAGTCTTGATTTATTCAATAATACTTTATGTTCTAGTTCATAAACATAGTGCTCAATTCTCTTCTCATGCCATATTTTTGTTTTCTTTTGGAACTTTTTGGAATTCTTATAAGCATTCCATCGTAACTTATCCAATTTATGTATTTCTAATAGCTTTTTCATCTCTCCATTGGACTCTTTCACATTTATACTTGACTAGGGATAGAAGGGTGAAAGTGTGGGGTCTAAACTTGGTGGCTCTTCAATTGATGGTTTGAGTTTAGATCCTATCTCAAAATTTTCCATAATTGCCTTTGATATATATGTGAGAGGCACGTCCTCCAAAAAGCTTACATAGTCTACGATGTCAACCTTCGATGCCATACTTACAAAGTTAAAAAATGTTGAGTTTTTTTCTGGTGAGTTTATGTCCTTGTTTACAGCAACATGTGTTAAAGTCTTAAGTTTGGGTGACTCAATAGATTTTTTTAAGCCATTCTCACAATCTGTAACATTTATCTTAAATATTCATTCACATTATCAATGTCAGAGGGTTCAGGTGTTTTAAAAACTTTAAACATTACTTGTTCATCTTGCATTCTCATTATAGGTTCACCTTTTTATACATCAATGACTATTTTTTCAGTTGCTAATAATGGATGACCAAGTATGATAGGAACGTCACAATCCTCCTCCATGTCTAACACAATGAAGTTTTCCACAAATGTGAATTTTTCTACTTTTACTAGCACATCTTGTACCACACCCCAAGGTTTCTTAATTGATCTATCTACTATTTGTAATGTTACTGAAATGGGTTTGGCTTTACCAACCCCCAATTTCTTGAAGACTAATAATGGCATAAGGTTAATGCTAAAACCCAAGTCATATAATGCTTTCTCAAAGTGGATGTTCCCAATTGTACAAGGAATGTCTAAACTACCTAGATCTTTCAACTTTTGGGGTAGTTTTCTAGCAAGGATGTCACTACAATCTTCAGTTAAGGTTATTATTTCATTATTTTCAAGCCTCATTTTCTTATACAAGATATCTTTCAGAAATTTGGCATAGGAAGGCATATGTTCAAGTGTCTCTGCAATTGATATGTTTATGTGAAACTTCATGAAAACTCCTAGAAATTTTGAAAACTGTGTATCCAACTTTTGCTTTTGCAGTCTTTGAGGGAAAGGAATAGAGAGTTCGTAGAGGTTGCTCTTTTTTGGTTGAATTATTCCCTTTTCATTACTCTCTTTATCCTTTAATTCCTTCTCATCCTTTTTAGTTTCTAGTTCCTCCTTATCCTTTTGCGTCTCATATTCCTCCTCTAAAGTTTTACCACTCCCCAAGTCTATGGAGTTGCAATGGCCCTTATATTCTCTTCTTGGGTTTACAATTGTCACTTGGAGGGTTACCTTGAAGCCATTCACTTATAGCCTAAGTAATTTGCCCCATTTGGTTCTTCAAATTTTGAATTGAAGCCTCTTGAGTGAAAACTTTTGTTTTTACTGATTGGATGAAGTCTTTCATAATCCCCATAAAAGCATTTATATTGTCCTCAGTAGGTGGATTTTTTTCTTGGGCTTGTAATTGTTATGGTTGTTGGAAACTAAAAGGTGGAAATGATTTATAGTTTAATTGATTACCACCTTGATTGTTGTTATTACAAGAGAAATTTGGGTGCTGTCTCCATCATGAGTTATGTGTTTGAGTATGGATCATTGTTTTGGTTCACATTACCCACATAAAATACCGATTCAGAATTATGTGGACAATGATCAAACAAATGGGTTCCATCAAAAAACACACAAGACACCCTTGAATCTTGGAAATGGTTTACACTTGCTGGCGAGTTTTGAACCTTCAAAAGATTTACCAAAGATGACACTTAGAGTTGTAAGTCCTATGATATCATTTATCTTATGCATTTTACCTACTCTTCTTATGGCTATAATTCTGTCCATTGATCATTGATAATTATTGCTAACCATTTTCTACTCTATGTGTCTAATAGCATTAAAGGATGTGTCTATATTAAAAATAAATAATAAATAAAAATTAAAAAATAAATAACTAAATAAATAAATTAAAGTTAATAAATAAATAAATTAACTAAAATAAATAAATAAGTTAGTAAAAGAAAATAAGTAAATTAAAATTAAAATGAAAGTAAAGAAAAAAAAATTAAGAAAATAACTAAAATAAAAATAAAAATAAAAATTATTAATTTTTAGTATTTATAATTCCCGGTAAAGGCGCCAAAAACTTTATCGCCATATATTGAGTGTGTGCAATTAATACGCAAGTATACGTATCGCAACAAGTAATATAATGATAAGAAAAGATCGTTCCCAGAGAGATTATTTTATTAGAAATTAATTTTTAAAACTAAAAAAAAAATCAATTTTTTTGTGTTTTTATATTTTTAGGAAGCAAAATTAAAATAACTAAAAGTAAATAGTAATAATTAATTAAATCAAATTCGGTAACTAAAAAGATATATGAGAAAATATCTAAGAATACTTAATCTCTTAATTTTCTAAACATGGGAATCCCTAAAATCCCCCCAAAATAATTATCAATTTATTATATGATCAATTTCATCTAACCTAGTATATATTTCTCTCTCAAGTAAATAACACACCATATAGTAATTAATTTAATCATATCCTCATGCCAATTAAATTACATACTACTCATTAAGTTCATCAATTATAGATCATAGACATAAGAATTACACATCTCTACCTAGAAACTATGCATGTTATTTAATCAAGATAAACAATTAAATAATTCTCTCAAATCTATTTAATTGCTTCTATAGATAAATTGTTGGCCAAAAAATTAATAGCATAAAAATGAGATTAAATAATATAATTAAATTAAAATTATAATTGGGGTAAAATTTTAGATCATCACATGGTGAAAATTGGGTTCATAAGATCCTTAGATTAATAAATTAATTATATATAATTGTGTTCATAAAGCTCATATTTTTCATAAAGAAACATAAAAATTGATAAATAAAAGAGTAGAAAAAGATATATAATCAATCTCCTATTGAATCTCCATCAAAATTGTGTCTTCTTTTGAACTTTTTGTATTTTTCTCTTTTTTAGCTCCAAAAATTGACAAAAATTATGCTAATGGAGGCCACTTAGGGTTTATGGAGAGATTAGGGGCTTAAATATTGCTTAGGTATGATCTGGACTGTCAGATCAGCTTTAGATCAAGGGCTATGATCAAAACAAGCAAAACTGACAGCTCTAGCCAATCATAGTATGACACGTGACATCAAAAAAATTCATTTGATTAATTAGGGAGCGACACGTGGTAGGGGAGACCGTTCAGAGTCAATGCTTGCTGAGTCAGTGACACGTAGCACGACATGATTCATGGAGACTGATGGCGTGGTGCACATGTGGATTACGCAGAGTAATGTCATATCGACCGATTGCAACGCTGTTAAACCAAGCTCAAACTTGGGTTGAATGTCGTGCTGAAACGTGGAGTGCATTTCATGCTCCTCACATGCGGTGTAACATGATTCCCTGTCCCTACTTACGTGGCATCTACTTGGCTTGTCCAGTCAGCTCTTCTACATGCGTGGCATGCCACGTGGTAGCTTCTGATTAGTCCTGTGTTAAAAATTCATAAAAAATCTATAAAAATTTCAAAAAAATCCCAAAAAATTCCAAAAATTATATTTTTACCCATTTTCACTAAAAGTTTGTATTTTAATATTTTTGACCCTAAAAATACTATTTATTGAATAAAATAAGTAAATATTAAGTAAAAAAATGTTCTAATGAATCTTTTTTCATAAAGTCATCAGTACCTTGCTTGAGTCGTAAACCTCGATCTATTAATTATAAAACTAGATTATGATTTGACATTGAGTTTTGGACCATGTGCAAGCCATTCTAAACTTTATGTTATTTTATGATTGAGTTTGTTAAGTTCAACTTGAATCTATGTATATAACAACATGAAATGTGTTTAAAACAAAGTTTTAAAACATTACATAGAAGTACTAATGAATTCTTATATGTGACACTTACATGGTTGCGAAACCAATTAATAAGCTCTCACTTTTGTTCACCATACAACCATTTTTCTGCTGTTTTTTTTATAACGAGGATCGATGTTCAGTAAGTTTAAATGTATTCTGTAATGTTATTCAAGATATATCAATTAGGTATCATATATAGATAAATAAAAAATAATTTTATTTTAAATGAAAAGGTTGAACCTGTCATCACTTACTCTATGTACGGTTGTCCCTCATTATTATTTACCAAAATTATTCGGTGTGCTTTTTCCCATCGAGTGCGATCAATAAACAATTTCTTACTTCCACAAAGCATAGGGTTACCTACTTTGATCATGTGACGTTCTAAGAACAACTTGTGCGTAGGATTTCCAATTTTTGTGCAACGAATAAAGTATTCAGAAAGATTTCTATTATTTACATATCATTTTAAGGACTTGCATGTATATCTCAAAAGGATACGTCCACCTTAAGTAATTAGGACCACCCAATTGAACCTATCAAACTAAATGAACACACAGGTGAATCATTATATCCAGAAAAGAAGGAGGAAAATATTTTTCAAGTAGACACAAATTCTCCACAACATCTTTCTGTAAAGAGTTTAACTCACCAATTGATATAAATTTCTTGCATATTGTATTGAAGACTGAACAAAGACGAATTATTGATAACCGAACATGTTTTGGAAGAATTGACCTAATGACAACTGGTAATAACTGTTGCATTAAGATATGACAGTCATGTGATTTCAATCCATAAAGTTTCTTATCGGTGATAGACATAAATTTCCAGAGTTAGATGAGTAATCATCAGGAACTTTCACATCCGCCAAACCTTTACAAAACACATCCTTCTCTTTTGTTGACATTGTATATGATGCTAATGGCAAGTATGTTTGATTCTTATCATTTTCCACCCTTGGTGACGATTCAAGTCATATGCCTAGCTTTTTTAAATCCAGTCTTTCTTTAATTCCATCCTTCGTTTTTTCAGGTATATTAAGTAATGTACCAATCAAGCTCTCACATTCATTTTTCTAAATATGCATGACATCTAATATGTGAATAATGTGTAGGTATTTCTAATAAGGTAATTCCCAAAATATGGAATGTCATACCATTCAATTGCCTTAATATCTCAACATCTCGTAAAGGTCTCTATATAGGATCATGATCTTCTTCACCATCGAATGGTTTCTTTTGATATCTAAACTTGTGTGCAGATGAAAAAAAATATTCTATTTCTTCTATAGGACATCTTTCGTCTGTGAACAAGATAAGTTACAGAAGTGTTATGACTATAAATAGGGCATCCCATACAAACTTTTGTTATATGTTCTCATAAGTTCCCATAGGTAGGAAAATAATTAATTGTCCACAAAAATACCCCTCCTCAAGTTAAAGTATTCTTCTTTATGTGCATCATAAAAATTTACACCATCATTCCACAACGTCATTAAATAATCTATCAGAGGCTGCAAATATACATCAATATCAACTCCAGATTGTTTCGGTCCTAAGATCAATAATGTTAACATTATGAATTTTCTTTTCATACACAACCAGGGAGGAAAATTGTATGTTATCATAATTACTGGTCAATAGCTATATCTACTACTAAGGAAACTGTGTGGATTAATTCCATCAGCAGCAATGGCAAGACCAAGATTTTGCGAATCAGATGCAAATTGAAGGGATAAATTATCTACTACTTTCCATTTTGAAGAATCACAAGGATGACATAACATCCCATCATCAAATCAATTATCTAAATGCCAAGTCAATATCTTTGATGTCTCTTTACTTTTGAACAACCTTTGAAAGCTAGGAATTAGAGGAAAGTACCAAAGAACCTTTGTGGGCACACATTTCTTTGGTGTTGTCTCATTTGTAGCATACTTCCATCTTGATTCATTACACATCGGACAATAATCTAATGTATTATATTATTTTCTATAAGGAATGCAATCATTTGGATAAGCATGAATCTTATGATATCCCATGCCAAATCGACTAAGAGATTTCTTCACTTCATACATTGAATATGGAAATTCAATACCCTCAGAAAACATATCTATTAGTACATTTAGTAATTATGTAAATCCCTTGTCAAAAAAACCATTTTTTCCTTCAAATTGTACAAATAAACCAATCTCGACATTTTAGTGTATTTCTTACACTCTAGATACAATAGTTTTTTGGCATCTTCTACAATTATTTTAAAGGTTTTGGGATAATCCTCATGTAGTTCATCTTCAACAGCATGGGATATATGTTTTGTTTGTACATTATGATAAGATGTATATAATCCACTCACATTCTTATTTATGTCTTCCCCATGAGTATAATCAATATTTTTTCCATGATAATACCTACATTTATAATTCAAAAGAATACTACTACAGATAAGGTGATACTTAACCTCGTCAACATCATTAAATTTCCCATTATTACATTTAACACATGGGCATCGAATCATACTAATTTCATTATTACTATTTCTACGATCAAATTCCAAGAAACTTTCAACTCCAGAAATGTAGTCCTACTCAAATCTACACTTTGACATCCAAGATTTGTCCATTTTCTATTAATGACATTAAATATATTAAATATGTATTCAACCAATATATTTTAGGTATTATTATATATGAATTCCTTAATTATTAGAATATTTATTCATCAAAATATCATATACAAAAAATACATAAAAACCAAACAATTAATAATACACTCATAATAACATTAACAAATATATAATTTATATTTATATCTAAATATTTTATGTACAAGTAAATAATTTTCAAAAATTTTAAGTTTAAAATAAATTAATATATATCAAAAACCTAAATACATAAAATTATTAAAATAAATAAATGAATAAAAATACCTTCTTCTCTTCTAAGCTTGAATAAAAATACACAACCTACATATATAACACAAAATTTATACACATAAATAATAACACATAATATACAAAAAATAAAAAATTTGAATAATAAGTGTAAGATTATTCATTGAAATACTTACAAGAGTAAATGAAGTGACAAAATAAAAGAAATGAAGAGAAAAAGTTGTTTTGTAAGTGAAAAAGTGAAAGAAATTAGGTATAAAAATTTGAGTATTACGCTAAAAAACAAAGAGGATATAGAAGAGAAATTTTAGAGGAAGAAAACCCACTAAACGATGTTAAAATTGGTGGTCAAAAGTGGTTGGAAAATGAGAAGATTAGGAGGAGGTGGTTGGTTTTTAGATAGCAACTCGGACACAATGAACGATTTTGTCTAAAATGGGGGAGAAAAGAGAGAAAAGGGAAAAAAATATGGATAGCATCGGTTGTCACGTAGAATCGAAGCTACGTCTTACATGTAGCATCAGTTGACACGTAGAACTGAAGCTATTGTTTTAATTTTTTAAGTCGGTTTTTCAATGTATCGACTTAAAATTCATTATAAGTCTATTTTTCTCAAAAACTAACTAAACTAGCATGTATTATTCTCTCAAGTAAAGTACACACCATATAATAATTTAATTAATCACACTCTCATGTAAATTAAATTACATACTACTCATTATGTTCATCAATTATGAATCGTATAAATAAGAATCATACATCTCTGCCTAGAAACTATGCATGTTATTTCAAGACAAATAATTAAATAATTCTCTCAAATCTATTTAATTGTCTCTATAGATCAATTGTTGGCCAAAAAATTAATAGCATAAAAATCAGATTAAATAATAATATAATAAAATTAAAATCCTAATTAGGGTAAAATATTAGATCATCACTTAGTGAAAGTTGGATTCATAAGACCCCTAGATTAATAAATTAACTATGCATAATTTTGTTTATAAAGCTCATAATTTTCATAAAAAAAGACATAAAAAATAATAAAGAAAAGAGAAGAAGAAGAAATACAATCAATATCTTGAATTATAGTACCAATATCTTCTTGATTCAAAAACAAAATTGTATCTTTTTTTGAATTTTTTGTGTTTTTCTCTCTTCTTAGCTTCAAAAAATAATAAAATTATGTTAACTATGGCTCATTAGCATTTATAGGGTGATCAAAGGGTTAAATATAGCTCATGTGGAATTTAGACCGTCAGATCAACTTCAAATCTAGGGCTGAGATCAAAACAAGCAAAATTAATAGTGTTAGCCAGGATAACAACACGTGGCACATATAATTCATTAAGCGAATCAGAGCGCAATGTGTGTAACATGATTTGAGTTACAGATGGTATGGCACACGTGTGGAGTGGCTGGACGAATTAGGTGAAGAGGCGTGGCGAATGTGTTGACCAAGCGGGACGAAGTTGGGATGAACACTATGTTGACACGTGGCATAATGCTTCATCACTTTATAAATATAGCTTTTAGTGATTCGCCTAATCCGATTGGGTGGTGTCCATATGGCTTGCTCCGTTGGCTCTAAAGAGTGCTTAAAAAGTACTAAAATTACCATGATTTAATGTACTTTAATTGATTAAATAGATTTATATTTGTATGATTTTATCATATTTTTATATAAATTTGTCTTTTTGGAATCATAGGTATTTTTATTATTTTTCAAGTATTTTCTTTCAAAAATAACTTAAAAACACGAAGAAAAATACTTGAGGCAATACATCACAAATATGTTGAGAAAATAAATGAGGAAAAGTAAAAAAGATGAAAAATATTGGACAAAATGGGTCAAAACGGTGAAAAATGTCAAAAAGGTTGAAATTCTACGTGCAGCCGCCCATCGCGCCAAGTCCCGCACGCAATAGCATAAAAAGTAAATATTTAAGGGAATTCTGTCTAGGAGACTAGTTCTTAGAAGCCTTTGTGGTACTAGTCTTTCTTGGGAACATTGCCTTGTCTAGAAGGATGATTTTTAAGGAGGTCTTGCCCCACCATTTTTTTTCCTGAGGGAACTCTTGGTTAATACTGATTATGTTATTTAACTTAGAGATTATAATCAAAAAATTAAAAAAATAAAATATTCCTGAAGCTATCTCCAAAATTTAAATATTTTTAATTACAATTTGTGATAAAAGAAGGTTGTTGCTTTGTTAGGTCTAGGTACAATTGTGTTTTGATGCCTTCATTATTTTACTTGCACCAAGAAGTGGGTTATCTAACACCCACAATCATGTCCCTAGTTTTAAATAAAGGAAATTTTGAAAATTCATAGGGCATGACTGAAAAAAGTATAGGTAGAGAACCTTGTCCTACCTGTTGGTTTGATTGACTCAATGATGTAAGGACATTGAGTTTACTTAAAATAAAATCCCCCAACTTATCTCTTGCTAAGACGTTAAACTAAGTGCTGGATGAGAGGCAACCCATCATTTTAAGTAATTTCCTTTTATTTGTTTTGTTCATTTAAATTATTTTTTTATATTAGTTTAATTGTATGTGAATAATTTTAGAATTGTTAAAACTAAAAATATTTGTTAAGATATTAGAAGTTCACAACGATCTATTTGTATGAACTTTAATGATGAATATGATGGATGCACCTGAAATTTTCCATCACTACTTGCACATTCTCATGAAATAGGTAACTTTTATTCTCTTTCTTTTTATCTTTAATTTACAACTGTTACATTGAGGAAAATGTAAGTTCTAGGTTGGGATGGTGAAAAGTTACCATGCTTAATTTCAAAAAATTTAACAATTTTAAAATTTTTATGTTCACATTTTCATTTCTATTGTGTTTATATTTCTTTGTGTGGTTTAGTAATATTTAGAATTTTAGGATAGTTTAAAAAAATTTACAAAAATTTATCATTTCTTTAAATCAAATTTAAGCAAATAGTTAAGTCTTTTGCATTGTTAGATTAATTTTTAAAAATATATCATAAAGTATATGATAATTCATTAGTTTTTATCATAACTAGTATTTCTTGATAAGATGTGGAAATTATATTAAACCCAAAATCGATGTTTAGGAATCAAGTAGTGGAGACTACCATTGTGAGATATAATTTGAGACCATTATCCTTTATTCTGAGTGATAAATATTTTTTTTCTACACTAAACACTTTCCTTATTTTTTCAACATTATTAGACGATCTCTATAAGATTTAACATGTATTGTCTGGATTTTTACATCTTAATGAAGTATTATATATTTATTTTTCCTTTGCTTAGATTGAATGATTTAAGTAAAAATTGATAGTATGTGCCTTTCTTCATTCATGCATGATTTCTATTAAAAAAGAGATATATCCATGGTTACCTATACAAATACAAACAGAAAAACCAAATATTAATCACTCACCTTACCATATAAAAAATGTACAATTTGTACATAAATTTACTCTCTAAAAAATGGATTCTCTTATAAAAAAAGAGAATATAAGAGAAAGAAAAAAATAGAAAGAAAGAGAGAAAAATGAACAGTATAATCTATATAATATAACAAAAAAAAAGCCTAAACAATTGTGAGAAATGATTTAATATAAAATACAATATAGGAAGTAATTCTCTAAGAAGTCATTGCATTTTCCTACATTTTCTAAAAGGCATATTATTTGGTATTTTTATTTGATGAATTTGATTGATGCAAGAAAGTAATGTATAATATTTTACATTTGATTCTTTTCATGAGATCAATGTTAAAATAACACTTTGAGCTTTTCTTCTTTACATATGCGAACATATTAGTTCATTTCTATACATAAACTCTTTCGCATATAAATTAGTATGAGTGTTTAAACCCAGAGGATTCAGTGTTTTTAAGAGTATTGACTTGTGAGTAATAGAGTCAAAGCGTATTCAGATTCTTGACACTAAGTTTGGGGGAAATCAAATTGATACATTTTTATATGAAATATGAAAATGGTTTTTAACTAATTATTATAATAAATCATGAATGTTTAGGAAGTTGAAATAATATATGCGTAAGATTTTAATTATGAAATTTAAAAGAGATTATAAGCATGATATATTTTTGTATTTCATTTCTTTATTTGATTTTAGTCTTTTTACTTTATTTAAAATTTTGATTAACTTCTTATTTTATTTGATTTATTTTGTTTTCATTTTTGTTAATATTTGTGGGTATTATTACTAAAAACCCTCACGAGACTTAAACTCATCCACTACGGAAACCTAGGGGTTTAAAGGCATGTTACATACGCTAAATGCAATCGTGTCAATCCACGGAAGTGATTTAAGATAGTTTAATTTTTAATTTTTATTTTAGCTTTTATCGTGTCTCTTGCTAAGAGACTAGCAAAAAATTGGTTGAGGGTTGTGATGAGTACTTAAAAAAACTAAAATTACCATGATTTAATGTATTTTAATTGATTAAATATACTTATATTTGTATGATTTTGTTATATTTTTATATAAATTTGTCTTTTCAGAATCATAGGTATTTTTATTATTTTTCAGGTATTTTAATTCAAAAATAACTTAAAGAGATAAATAAAAATACTAGAGACAATACACCACAAATATGTTGAGAAAAGAAATGAGGAAAAGTCAAAAAGATGGAAAAAATTGGACAAAATAGGTCAAAATGGTCAAAAATATCAAAAAGCTGAAAATTCGCACACAGTTGCCCATTATGCCGAGTCTCGTGCCCACCAGCAAGCATAGCCGCCATCCACGCTGAATCCCGTGCGTAACAGCCTATTTATGTCGTGTCTCGTGCACGCCAACTACACGTCTGTCGAGATTTTCCTGCCCCATATGCCTACCAACCTGTCCAAATATGTCCATATTCAAATTTTGAAATATTTTTTCACTTTTTTGGCCTTTTTCTCACCTATGAAAGGACCCTCTTCCCCTATTGTAAAATATACAATTTTCTGAGCTCTTTTTCTCTCTAGAAATTTTTCATTTTTTTAGTTTTTAGTTTTTATGTTATTCTCTTTTTGAGAATAACTTGCTATGTTTTTATAGATTTTTAGTTTTTTGATTCAATAAATGGAAATGCAAATCCGTTTGGAGGTTTTCTAGTAATAGAATTAGCGTCAAAATTCTGTAAGGATTCTTTTAAGGTATAATTTTAATTGATTCTTTATAGCTATCTTTTTATGTTTTATGTTTTATGTTTTATGTTTTATATGTTATATTTAATTTTTCTGTGATTAAATTTAACATGGTTGGATTCTTGTAAATATGATATAATAATAACATTGTTATGCTTGCGAAATATTAAATAGATAAAAAATATTTATAAAATAAATTGATTTTGTTTTTATTCAAGTTTTTATATTAAGAATGTTAGAGAGAAATATATTATCTTTCATTACAAACTTAAATCTGAAAATTAGATTTTAAGGTTTAATTATTCAATTTGATTTAGAGTAGTACTCTTTTATTCGTTGGTATAATCGTCTAGTAGTTAGAATGATGCTATATAAGAACTATTATTTAAAAATGTATTAATAACATATTTTCAGTAATGGTTTTAAAACTTTAAAGTTAATCCTTGGATAATTAAATTTTTAAGTTTAATTTGGACACATTGAATAAAATTTAAAATATCTAACTCCACCAAAGGTGGCATTTAAATGGTAAAAAAATTAATTTAATTAATCAAATTAGTTATCTACCCTATCCGTAGGTATTAATTGATTTGTTTAATTTACAAAGAATATCTAACCCCACTAAATGTGGTATTCATATAAAAAAGATAGAGTCAATAAATATCAATTTATATATTTAATAACCTAAATAATATGAGCAAGCATAATTAACTTAGTTATTATATTCTTAAATACTCTACTGTTATAAATGATAAATATTTGCATTATTATTTATCGAACCCATATCTATGTTTATTTTTATTATGTCATTAGATTAGAACACAAAAATAAAAATATCGTGATATGATGTTTAGGATTTAATTTTTTTTTAAAGTTTGAATAATAAATTAAAAACTACATATATTCCTTCCTTATATCGACCTTGGGAGTATATTTATCATTTTTTATAAAATGATTCGTGCACTTGCGAGAGTTTTAAAAATATTAAAACCAAAGTATCCGTAAGATTGGCATTGTCGGTCTTGTGCTCATCAGGTTCACCTACTTTCGTGGCATCCACGTGGTAGCTTTTGATTGGTTCTGCTTTAAAAATTCATAAAAATTTCAAAAAATTACAAAGATTATATTTTTAACTCCTTTTCACTAAAAAGTTTATTTTTTTAAAATTTTTAACCCTAAAAATACTACTTATTGAATAAAACGAGTACATATTAAGTAAAAAAAGTGCATTGATGATTCTACTTTCATAGAGTCATCATACCCATAAACTAAACTCTTTACTTGTCCTCAAGTAAAGCCAAGTCTAACTAAATAAAATGATATGGGCAGTATATTCATAAATATATATCTATTAAAACATGCATATCTAGCGAAAACTATCCCCCTCAAAAGTCATAAAATTCTATGACAAAGAGGTTCATATATTCATCAATTAATGTTCCATAAATACAAGAATATGCAAGGCTTTTGATGAATTGATTCATGTGTGTGTGTGTTTTACATGATGTCATCCAATGCACTTATGAAATCAACCTATAAGAGCACGCTAATCAATTCAATCTTAGAACAAGTCTCATAAGTCTACTTTTCAAATCCCTCTCCACTAATATAAATATGCACTTAGCTAAAGATCAATAAAGACTTTACATGCTTGTAAAGGAAGGCTTAGGTGGGGGTATATAAATGAGCTTAACTTTCTTTTTGTTCATTATCCATTTTTTAACTGCAATTGAACTTTGACTTGATATTTTAATGCACTCTCTCTCATCATTTTTTTCATATTCTTTCATTCCGCATCTTTCTTTTATAACTTCAACACCCCTAAAATTATTTTGAATTTTATTTTCTTTTTCTTTAGAGAGATAATTGTGTTGTAAGTTTTACTTCTTCTTTTTCTCTCTCTCTTTTTCTTATAGGGTGCATTACATTTCACCTTACTTTATACCATAACAAATGGTTGCATTTTTTCTTCTTCTCATACAAGCTAAATACTGCCTAAATCATCTCTTTGGCTAAATACTTATCAAGATTTCACCTTAAAGGATGATCAAATAGATTCTAAAACCTAGTAGGTCTCATCAACTATCATAATTCACTACAAATTTTCTCTCAAAAAGAACGCCATGTTGACATGTGGCACGACGTTGCGTCACTCTATACATGTAGTTTTGCATGATTCACCTACTCTAATTGCATGGCTTTCATGTGGCTTATTCCGTTAGCTCTTCTGCTTACATGGCATCCACCTGAAAGCTTTTGATTGGTCTTGCTTTAAAATTCATAAAAAATCCCAAAAAATTATAAAAATTATATTTTCACACCTTTTTCACTAAAAAAATTATATTTTAAAATTTTTAACCAACTAAAACGGACAGATATTAAGTAAAAAAAGTGCATTGATAATAACTCTACTTTCATAGAGTCATCTTGAAGCAAATCCAATTCATATTAGAAATATGTTTTAAAATCAAATAGCTACTCGATTGATCTAACCAAGTTCTTAATGGATCAAGTACATTGGTTGATTGATCTAAAATCCTCTAGATCGATCTAGTGATTATTTAATTAATATTTAAAAAAATGGATCGATCTAGTGATTTAACTCGATCGATTGAGTAAATTCCTTAATCGATATAGTCATGTGTTAAAATTAATTCAATCAAGTTATATTTCTTGATTATCTAGTCACTACTCGATCAATTGAGTAGCCTATTTTCACATTGTTTCTATTGTGTCTAATATGCAACATAATGTGTATGAGAACGTAATTATATTCTGCTATATGATCGTTCAATCTTGATAGTTTATTTAGCTAGAAAGTATTCTTCTAAGACTTACCTAGAAACTAAAATAATAATTATATGTGTTGTTAATGAATATCGCTATCACTAACACACACATAAACCTTGTAATCTCTCCCTTTGGCATATTTGTGTGACAAAACCTCTCTCTCACTACATAAGGCTCATAGGAAAATTAAATTTTTACATAGTGGTATTATCCTATGATCTAGTGAACCATCTTTAGTTGAATCTTGAAAGCTCATGTTTAAACTGAAGAACAAAAACATAAACAACCAAACAACTTGTCTCGAAAGACTCATTGTTCATTAGTTCAGTGTATATAACAATGGGAAATCAAAGATTGTTCAAACAAAAATTAAACAAATGATAGTAGTGAAAAACAACTCACCAATGTGAAATATCCCTAAAAAATGTAAAAGAATTCAGAAATAATAACTCCTGCTAAATTAACTCTCCCTTATTTTCAATTTTCTAGCTAGAATTTTTAATTGGAACAAATTAAATTTATTACACCAAATTTTATCTCTCCTTTTTTTTATATGAATTGACAAAAATAAAATGTTGCAATAAACATTTAGATGCAATAAGAAAACACATGAAGTATAATTATTCAGATGCAACATAGTAATGTATTGATTAATAGTAGTCAAGTACATCCCATTCAAAATTAATTCACTATAAAATAGAAAAAAATTAAGCACACTAATCATCAAATCATAAGAGAAATAATACTACACAAATAAAACAAGTAAGACAAATCACTATCTTGATAGAGGATGCCTGAGGTTTGTATCTATGGCACACATCTTAGAAAGTATTTCCTTTTGTGATTTAGCATTGCGTATCAATCTTTGATCCATTTCACCCATCATCTATTCCAAGTTCCTTAATGTCGTCCTTACTTCATTCTCAAATATTTCGAAATGAGAAGGATCTAGATTGAATAAATTCTTCATGTCCTCATCCCCAAAGAAATCATCTATAGCTCATCCACTACTAGTACTAGTTCTGATAGCTCCTTTTCCACTGGTATCAACACCACTGAGCCTCTATCTCTTTGTAGTTTGAGTAGATGATGTAGAGACTATTGACTTTCCAAAGTCACTAATTAACCAAACAATCACATGTTGTTTGTACCCCAATCAATTGTGTGATAAGGCATCCATAGTGTATTCCTTGGGTTTGTAATATGAGATTGTTTGATAATATCATCCTGAACTAATGATCCTACATCAAAACCAATCCTTTTTCCAATGTAGTACATAATTTTTCCATGTGGTAGACCAATCTCAGTATATTATTTGGTACATAGGAAGTTGGAACAAACCACTTTGTTCAATTCCCAATAGAAGGGTATGAACTCATTGAGGATAAAAAATCACTTTGAATTAAAGCTAACATTCAGTGAACTAGTTTATTCAATAAGTAGATCTTTAATGGAAATAGAAAAATTGATCTATCTTAAATTCTGGGTCACTTATGTTTGTGAAAGACAAAATATTATTGATTCTCTAGGCCAAGATATCAATTTTTTTTATTCCTAATAAAACATTTGTAAGTCATCGGCCCGAGGTTACGGATGTTGGATTCGATGTTGGCATATAATTCTTATACAAGGGTTATGCAACATAGTTTAATAGGGGTGAATAAGGATACCCAACCTAGAGCCCTAATGGTTCAGGTTGTACCAATTTCATGGAATTTACTTCATGTAATCCCATATTCATATAAAATATGGCATTGAAAGAAAGAAGTATTATAACTCGATTTAGATTCCTCATTCGACCGTTGGGTTAAGAAAGGAGTGGATGCACTTAGAGGTAGTTCACATCGCCTTGCAAGCATGGCAAAAAATCAAGCAAAAAACCCGAATGATCAAAATACCCTTCTAACTAAAAATTGACCAAACAATTGAAATTTCCCAATAAAATTAATGAAATAGATCAATGATCATAGAAAAAAATCTCATAAGGGGTGTTCGTTTGGTGGGAAATGGGGAATTAAGGTTTTTATAATGTATGTACAAATTAAACATTTTTTTTTTGAACAATTAATGCTAGAGAAGAGATTAGCTATCAATTCTTAGTAATTTTGGGACAAAAAACAAGCGATTTTGGTGATAAATTTGGTAAAATACAAAAATTGGCCATAAGGGTAGTAGGGTTTGCATGGAGAAGAAGAGGAAAAAGAAGAAGTTTATTTGAACTAAGCACGCTCGATTGATCAAGAATAATATAGATTGATCAACATTCAAGTATCGGTCGATCTAGTTCATACTCGATCTATTGACCTTCAAAAATCCTAAAATTTTCAAAAACTCCTCCTAAGTTCTATATTTACCCAAAAATCTCAAATAAGCACTTAAATAAACACACAAAATTAAAAATTATTATATATTTTTTCAAATAAAGGTTGTAGCTTTATTCAAATATGAACATTATTCAAATAACCAATTTTGGAGTATGAAATAACGATTATGCTTTAACAAAATTAGATTATTCACAACAAGCGTAAGTATTCATATAAAGCACATATATGTTTCTCATCAGATATGATAACATATTGATAATTACTCATAATGAAATAAATGTTGAATTATAATAGTATGCCAATTTGTCCATTTATGATTTCTTATGAAAAATTCAAAGTAAACAATATTATCAATCATGCAAAAAATTTAGTTGAAATCAAACTTGCACATAACAAAAATTTTCTTTACTAAGAGAGAGCTTTAATTAATTTTTTTCTTTTGTTTTTCCCCTCAATAATTATCTCACTTATTTTATTTTATTCTTTTGGAACGAGGGAATGGTTATGTAATTTTCTCTTTGCATAACCATTTATGGCACTTTTTTTGTGCATCAATTATTTATATATATATATAAATATCCTTTATCAGTCCGTTTTAGAGGAAATATGCACGAACAAATAAACTATGTGTGATGACTTTCACACTAGTCGTAAGGTAGCCTTCTCCGTTCACTGCAATAGTTTTCACACATCACAATAAGTAGTATCTCAAAACTAGGTATCTCTCGATAATAGTATTTTATATAGTGAAAGATAGAGTTCAATTGTGGGTTTTACAGTTAAGATTATCTCATATCCTAAAATATCACATAATTAATTTTAAATTTCAAGCATGATATACATATGTATTCAATAAGTGTGTGAATGAGTTCTTGTTAACACGAATCACCATACAAAACAAAAATCATAGATGCATGATTACTCTATTAAAGTACTATCATTAGCGCAATTTTTTAGTTAATATTTATTTTTTAATTCAATAAATATTTTTTGGTGCTAAAAATATTAATATATAAATGTTTTAGTGAAAAGGAGCAAAAATATAATTTTTGGCATTTTTTTGATATTTTTTTGGAATTGTTTTGGATTTTTTATGAATTTTTAATGCAACACCAATCAGAAGCTACCATGTGGCCTACCATACAAGTAGGGAAGTTAATTGGGCAAGCCATGATGATGCCATGCAAGCAAGGACAATGGATCATAGACTGGCGTGTGTGAGGAGTGATGCACCGCGTGCCACTTGTCGATACAGAGTTCAATTCTAGTTTAAGTGTGGTCAAAACTTCATGATACGTTGTATCGTGTGGTGTTGACTCAACAAGCATTGACTCTGACCAATCTCCCATGCCACACATCGCTTTTTGATTTGGCCTATAATTTCCACGTGCCATATGTCTGATTCTGATTGGCTAGTGCTATAAATTTTCATTTTTTCATCTTAGCCCTTGATCTGAAGCTGATCTTATGGTCCAAATTCCACCTAAGCTATATTTAAGCCTCTAATCATCCCATAAACGTCATTAGCATAATTTTAATCAGTTTTTGAAACTAAAGGAGAGAAAAATTCAAAATGAGATACAATTTTGGTGGAGATTCAAGGAAAAATTAGTACTACAATTTAAGAGATTTATTGTATTTCTTCTTCTACTATTTTATTTATCAATTTTTATGTCTTTCTTTATGAAAAATATGAGCTTTATGGACAAAATTATGTCTAGTTAATTTTTTAATCTAGGGGTCTTATGAACTCAATTTTTACCATGTGATGATTTAATATTTTACCCCAATTATAATTATAATTTAATTATATTATTTAATCTGATTTTTATGCTATTAATTGTTTGGTCAATAATTTATTTATGAAGGTAATTAAATAAATTTGAGAAAATTATTTAATTGTTTGTCATGATTAAATAACATGTATAATTTCTAGGCAAAGATGTATGATTTTTATGTATGTGATCCATAATTGATGAACTTGATGAGTAGTATGTAATTTAATTAACATGAGAATTTGATTAAATTAATTACTATATGGTGTGTAGTTTACTTGAAAGAGGAATACATGTTAGGTTAGATTCAATTGATTATGTAATTGATTGATAAATATATTGGAGAGATTTTTGTAATTCACATGTTTATAAAATTGGGGGATCAAGTATTCCTTGATATTTTCTCTTTTATTACCAAATATGATTTAATTAATTATTGTTATTTATGTTTAGGTATTTTAATTTTGCTTCCTTCAAATATAAAAACATAATAAAAATTGATTTTTAGTTTTTTTAGTTTTCAAAATTAGTTTATAATAAAATAATCTTAATGAGAATGTTCTTTTCTTATCATTATATTACTTGTTGTGATATGTATACTTACGTATTCATTGTACACACTTCGTGTGTGGCGATTAAGTATTTGGTGCCATTGTCGGAGATTATAAATATTAGAAATTATGTTTTTTACTTTTATTTTAGTTATTTTTCATAATTTTATTTATTTTTAATTTTTAATTTTAATTTTTTAGTTACATAGTTAGTTAGTTATCTATTTATTTATTTTAGTTAATTTTCTTTACTTATTTAATTTTTTTTGTTTTTATTTGTTTATTTAGTGATTTTAAAAATACATTTGAGTCTAATGCATGAGTAGAGTTCGTGAGAGAGAAATCTTGTTTATTAATTGATTAAAAATATATATATTTATATGATTTTATCATATATTTATATAAATCTATCTTTTCTAAACCACGGGTATTTTTATTGTTTTTCAGGTATTTTCGCTTAAAAAAGTAATTTAAGTACTCGAAGAAAAATACTGGAGGCAATACATCACAAATATATTCATAAATTAAATGAAAAAAGGTCAAAAAATATGAAAAAATTGGACAAAATGGGTCAAAAATGTCAAAAAGAATGAAATCGTGCACGGAGCCGCCCAACAGCGCAGGCCAACGCTCCCATCCGCGCCCAGCCATACCGAACAACGCGTGCGCATCACCCAGTCTACACGCGCACACGCCCATCAGTGCTCGGTCAGCGCACGCTGCATTGCCTAGTCCACGCGCGCCGCTGTGCCCATTTGCCCCAATCCACACACACCGCCGCGACCCACGTCAGCATCACGTCAACAATGATGTCATCATTCACTACTCCGCATTTCCACCATTTTTTCACCCACTCTTTCTTCCTCTCCTGAATTGTAAATACCCCATTCTCTTCAATTCAAATCACACCTAAAAGCACATATTCTTCTCTCTTTCTTTCTCTCAAGTTCTTACTATTTAGTTTTTCTTAGTTTTTACTTTTTTTAGTTTTAGAGTTCTTCTCTTTTTGAGAAGAACTAATTATGTTTTTGTAATTTATTTTCTTTATGATTAAATAAATGGAAGTGTAAATTTCGTTTGAAGGTTTTCTAGCAATAGGAATAACATCAAAGTACTGTAAGTAATTTATTTTCTTTAAAGTTATTTTTTATGTTTTATTCTTACATGTTATATTTAATTTGTCTGTGATTAAATTTAACTTTGGTGGCTATTTGTAAGCATGATATAATAATAACGTTGTTATGCTTGCGAAATATTAAATAGGTAAAAATCTTTAAATTGAATTGATTTTGTTTTTATTCAAGATTTTATATTAAGAATGTTAGAGAGAAATAAATTATTTTTCATTACAAACTTAAATCTGAAAATTAGATTTTAAGGTTTAGTTAACCGGTCTGATTAAGAATAGTGCTCTTTTATTTGTTGGTATAATCGCCCGGTAGTTAGAGAGAAGTTCTATTTCAAAAGTTTTTATAAGAATTATTATCTGAAAATGTATTGACAACATGTTTTCAATAGTAGTTTTAAAACTTGAAAGTTAGTACTCGGATAACTAAATTCTTAGGTTTAATTTGGACACCTTGAAGAAAGTTTAAACTGTCTAACCCCACCAAAGGTGGCATTTAAATAGTTCATTTTCAATCTCTTAGAAAAATGAATTAATTTAACTAACCAAATTAGTTATCAACCCCACCCATAGGTGTTAATTGATTTGTTTAGTTAACAAAGAATATCTAACCCCACCAAAGGTGGTATTCATATAAAAAAGAGAGAATCAATAAATATCAATTTATATCTTTAATAACCTAAATAATATGAGCAAGCATAATTAACTTAGTTATTATATCCATAAATACTCCACTATTATAAAAGATAAAATTTGCATAAATGTTTATTGAATCCGTAACTATGTTTATTTTTATGTTATTAGGTTAAAAAAATACAAAAACTCAAATATCATGACATAACGTTTAGGATTTAATTTCGTTTTTAAAAGTTTGAATAATAAATTAAAAACCACATACATTCCTTCCTTAGATCGACCTTGGGAGTATACTTATCATTTTCTATGAAATGATTCGTGCACTTGCGAGAGTTTTATAAATATAAAACTAAAGTATTGGCAGAATCGGCAGAATCGGCGATGCTAGTTTTGCCCATCACAAGGCTAAAAATTCAAGCTAATCAGTTTGTGTTAAAGCTAGTGATGTCTCAAATGCTTAAAACAGTTGGACAATTCAACGGATTACCAACAGAGGATCCACATCTTCATCTCATATTTTTTATTAAAGTTTTAGATTCATTTAAGTTCAGTGGTGTGACCGAGGAGGCATTTAGGCTTAGATTGTTCCCTTACTCTTTATGAGACCGTGCTCGAACTTGGCTAAACTTTTTGCCACCTAATTCCATTATAACTTGGAATGGTTTGGAGAAGAAATTCTTGATGAAATACTTCCCACCAATAAAGAATGTCAAGATTAGGAATTACATTACCTTCTATCAACAATATAAAGGAGAATCTTTATATGAAGCATGAGAAAGATTCAAAGAATTGCTAGGAAAGTGTCATCACTATGGTATCCCTCATTGGATTCAAATGGAGGCTTTCTACAATGGTTTAAATCTCAAATAAGAACCATTGTTGATGCATCCGCTAATGAATAGAGCTTTGCTAGCGAATCTTATAATCAAGCTTATGATTTACTTGAGAAAATGGCTAGAAATTATTATCAATGGCCAATGGATAGAATGACAGTCATAAGAAGAGCAGTCAGAGTGCATGATGTAAATTATATCATTGCAAATTTATATCATGAGCAACTATTTTCTGAAGCTCAAATAGAAGTCTCATGGTATGGAGACATTGCAAATATCCTCGATGCCATCATTCTTCCATCGAACCTCACATGGCAACAAAATAAGTTCTTCCATGACCTTAAACAATATTTTTGGGATGACCCTTACCTCTATAAAAAATGTGGTGATGGTATTTTGAGAAGGTGTGTCCCTAATGATGAAGTTGCAAGTATTCTTTACCATTGCCATGGCTCAGACTATGGAGATCACTTTGGGAGCACAAAAACAGCAACTAAGGTACTTTAATCTAGTTATTTTTTTCCCATATTATTTAAATATGCTTAGTTTATGTAAAGATATGTGACAGATGTCAAAGAATAGGTAATATTTCAAAAAGAGATGAGATGCCTCCAAATAGTATACTTCAAGTGGAATTGTTTGATGTTTGAGGATTTGACTTTATGGGACCATTTCTTCCATCCTTTGGTAACAAAACATACTTGTAGGAGTGGATTATATGTCAAAGTGGGTAGAAGCCATTGCTAGCAACAAATGTGATGCCAACGATGTCTTGAAATTTCTAAAGAAAAACATTTTTGCTAAGTTTGGAACTCTTAGGATCACTATTAGTGACGAAGTAACTTTTGCAATAAATCATTTAATTCCTTATTTTCTAAGTATGGGATTAAGAATAAAGTATCTACTCTCTACCATCCCCAAACAAGTGGGCAAGTAGAGGTATCCAATTGATAAGTGAAAATAATTTTGGAGAAAATTATGAACATCTCTAGGAAGGATTTGTCATCTAAGTTGGATGATGCTTTATGGGCTTACAAAACTACATTTAAAACACCAATTGGTACCACCCAGTATAAGCTAGTTTATGGAAAGGCTTGTAACTTACCATTAGAATTGGAGCACAAAGCATATTGGGCATTGAAACAGTTGAATATGTCCATAGATGTAGCTAGTGATAAAAGAATGCTTCAAATAAATGAATTGGATGAATTATGGTGGAATTTTTATGAAAATGTCAAAATTTACAAAGAAAAGACAAAAAGATGGCATGATAAGAAAATTGTGCACCGTACCTTTGAACTAGATTAGAAAGTGTTACTGTACAACTCAAGACTCAAATTGTTTCTGAGCAAATTAAAGAGTAGGTGGTTAGGTCCATTCATCATCACTAAGGTAACCAACCATGGAGCCATTGAATTTTAAAAGAAATATAAGGAGCAATTTATGGTCAATGTGCACAGGGTGAAGCACTATTATGAAGATTAATTATCAAATGAAACATCTGTGATAACCTTAATGAATGTACCTTAGGAATTGATATGATTGTCTAGCCAAGGATGTTAAAAGTGACGCTGGTTGGGAGGTAACCCAATATTTATTTACTTATATTTTCAATGTTTTTGTTTTGTAGGTGAATAATTGTGAAGAGCAATGGCACATTAAGAATGAGCATTTCAACAATGGCACATTAAGAATGAGCATTTCAGCAATGGCACATTAAGAATGAGCATTTCAGCAATGGATGTGGTGTGCCAAGATTAAATGAGTCTTCTTTTATGTAACCCTTTTTATATTTATATGTGAACATTGGGGAAAAGTGTAATTTAAGTTCATACGAGGGAACTTCATTCTTTACATTAGTATTTATTATGCTTTTCAAAAATTTTAGGGAATTTTTTTTAATTCTAAAGATGTTTTTAATCATGATTTGGGTAAAAACTAACAAATATTTGCAAACTAAATGCATATATGCTTGATATGAAACATATGAACTCAATGATAAAAATTGGTTGTGAGGACTAGGATAAGGAATGTAACATATTTGTTAAAATATTTACATTAATCATGTGATATGGTTGCTAGTTTTGATTGAATAGATTCAAATTTTTATGCATATGTTCATAATTGATTTTGGTGTGCTTATTGAGAGAAAATTTGTAGTAGTCTATGTGAGTTAATGAGATCTACCAAGTTTTAGAATCTATTTTATCATCTCTTGAGATGAAATCCTAAATAGTATTTAGCACAATAAATAATTTAGGCCTTATTAAGATTGATTGATCCTTTCAAGCTAACCATTGTTAATATCCATAGTCAACCATTTGAGCCTAACAAAGAACCATTTATATCTTTAAGCTACATTTTATGCCCAACTAATAAAAATTACCTTTATCCTTGCACCTTTAGCTTATATTAAAAGAAAAAAAAATGCAATCATGTGTTATGCTATCACTACGCCAAAAATGACCTTTGAACCGACTTTAAATTCGATGACTTGAAAATGTAAAGTCGGTTCACATGTTGAACCAACTTTAAACATAAAGTTGATTAAATGCGTGAACCTACTTTAAATTTTAATTTTTGTTTTACAAAATTTACTCATTTTCTATTATACTCAAAATCTGTATTCAATCACATAATAGCAAAAAAAAGCCAAAATCTGTTTAACAAATAATTTAAATAATACAAATAATTAAAAAATTAAATATTAATTAATTACTTGAAAATTAAATTTATTACAAAAAAATAATTTATATACAATACATATATATTTAACTTAAATTCCAAATAAAATGAAGTCGTCTCTTTTCTCATGGATTTTGTGAAATTCTTACTTTATTTCAAGGAGAGGAAGCTTGGTTTGCTTAGAATCACCAACATAGTGACTAGGAAACTTGGCAAAAAACAGCTGGTCCATATAATAATTCATTCCCCTAAATATATGAGCACGTAAACATCCATCAAACAAGCAGTCCAAACTTCAGAGACACAGGAATGGAGAAATTAAGGTATTATAAAAATTACCATGGTGTTGTCTTATGTTATTCAAGATCATCAGATTCTTCTCTGATGTTATAATTTGAACAAAGTGTTCTGTCCATTCTTATGGTAAATCATCAAAAAATTTCATATCATAGCCCCACTTGTTCCAACCAAAGAACTATATGTAATTAAATTCAAAATAAGAATGTAATATCATGAATTCACAAAAAATAACTTATATATGTTAAAAGATTAGTAAAAGAGATTACCAAATTGACACTAGAGTGATATAATAATAACCTTATCCCTTAGAAATCATATTAGCACTGTATTAATCTTTTGTCTATAAATATGAAGCTATCTGGAATCAAGCTGGTATTTTTAATGTTATAATGAGCTCTAAATATGAAGTCAAGTGTAACTCTGATTTGTTACTTGGGTTGGTTGAGTTTTGGTACCCATAAACTTATGGAACAATTGTTTCTTGCATTCTGGATACAACGGTGTTTTGGCAACTTCTTGAAGTTTTTTAAAGGTTTCAGGATCATCCTCATGTAGTTCATCTTCAACACCTTGAAACATATTTTCTATCTGTACATTATGATAAGATGTATATAATCCACTCACATTCTTATTTATCTCTTCCCTATGAGTATTATCAATATTTTCTCTATGATAATACCATCATTTATAACTCAAAAGAATATCACTACAGATAAGGTGATACTTAACCTTATCAACATCATGAAATCCCTCATTTTTACATTTAACACATAGGCATCGAATCATACTAATTTCATTATTACTATTTCTACAAGCAAATTTCAAAAAACTTTCAACTTTAGAAATGTAGTCCTGATCAATTCTATACTTTGACATCCAAGATTTGTCCATCTTCTATTAATGACATTAAGCATATTAAATATGTATCCAACCAATATATTTCAGATAGTATCATATATGAATTCCCTAATTATTAGAATATCTATCAAAACAACATATAAAAATAAATACATAAAAACCAAACATAACAAGTATATACACATAAATATAATTATATGAGATTGATTGTAATTACTAATAATAGTAGTAAAAAATTATTTGAGTTGATTTGAAATTTAAGATATATAAAACAAAATTTATATAATAATTTTGTGATAATTAATATATTTTTTAAATAGCTACACTACTTTAAACATAAATTTTTAATGAGCATCATATTGTTGAATCATGTCTTTCCCATTTCATATTAACAAAAATAAATAAATTAAAAACCATACTTAAATCGCAGTCATAAATATATAAATTTATTTGATTACAAAAATTTATACAAAACCTACATAATAAAAATAATAACATACATATAATAGAAACCTACACAATATAAAAATTTATACACAAATAAAAACACATAATATACAAAAAAATAAAGAAATATGAATAATAAGTGTGTAGGATTAATAAAAATACTTACAAGAGTAAATGAAGTGACAAAATAAAGGAAATGAAGAAAAAATGGTGTTTTGGAAGTGAGAAAATGAATATTTTATTTGAGTATTTTGTTCAAAAAAATAAGGGATCTAGAAGATAAATTGGTGAGGAAGAAAACCCACTAAATGACGCTAGAATTGGTAGTCGTAGGTGGCCGAAAATGAGAAAGAGTGGAGGAGATTTTGGGTTTTTGAGATTTATGCAGCGTTAGATAGTTTCTGTCTAATATTGGGGAAGAAAGAAGAGAAAAGGAAAATATCCACGTGTGTAGCATCGGTTGACGTATAGAACCAACGCTACACACGTGGATAGCGTTGTTTAACATGTAGGACCAACGTTATGTCCTACATGTAGCATCTGTTCAACACGTCAATAGACGCTATCCACGTGTAGCATCGGTTGACACGTAGAACCGATGTTATGTCCTACGTATAGCGTCAGTTCTACACGTCAACCGAAGCTACAATCTACGTGTTTTAAGTCGATTTTTCAACGAACCTACTTGAAATTTATTATAAGTTAGTTTTCACCAAAAACCAACTTTAAATCTTGACTTAAATGACCACTTTTGTAGTAATTTATATAGCAAGGTAAAATGTAATGCACCCTATAAAAAAAGAGAGAGAAAAAAAGAAAGAAGCAAAACTCACAACACAATTATCCCTCTAAAGAAAAAGAAAATATAATTGAAAATAAGTTTGGGGGTGTTGTGAAGTTACAATAAAAAAAGAGAAAAGAGATGTGGAATAAAAGAATATGAAAATGATGACAAAAAAAGGTGCACTAAAATATCAAGTTAAAGTTCAATTGCAGTTAAAAAGTACATGATAAATAAAACGAAAACTAAGGTGTGGAAAGAGCCTAAATGTGTCCATTTATCGACCCCCACCTAAGCCTTACATTACAACTTTGTAAAATCCTTATTGATCTTTAGCTAAGTACATATTTATATTAGTGGAGAGAGATGTGAAAAAAAAGACTTATGAGATATGGTCTAAGATTGAATTGATTAGTGTACTTATATAGGTTCATTTCATGAGTGCATTGGATGATATCATGTGTTGCACACACACATGAATCAATTTTTCAAAAACCCTACATATCCTTTTATTGATAGAACATTGATTGATGAATATGTGAACCTTCTTATTATAGGATTGTACAACTTTTGAGAGAGATAATTTTCGTGAAATATGCTTGTATTAATACATATATATTTATGAATATACTACCTATGTTACTTTATTTAGTTATACTTGGCTTTACTTAAGGACAAGCATTTAAAGAGTTAAGTTTAGGGGTATGATGAATCTATAAAAGTATAATCATTAGCGCATTTTTTTTACTTAATATTTACTTATTTTATTCAATAAATAGTTTTTTTGAGGCTAAAAATATTTAAATATAAACTTTTTAGTGAAAAGAGGAGAAAATATAATTTTTGACATTTTGTTTTGAAATTTTTATGAAAGTTTTATGAATTTTTAACGTAGGATCAATCAAAAGCTACCATGTGGCTTGCCACACAAGCAGAGGGCTGACTGGGCAAGCCATGTAGATTCCACGTAAGTAGGGACAACGAAATGTAGACCGCCTCGTGTGAGGAGCGACGCACTCTATGCCACATGTCGGCACATTTTGTAGGGTGTTTTAGGGATAAATATCCAAGTGATCAAGTAAATTATTTGAGGTAGAGGTTCTTACTCTAACTTTTTAAATTCATGCATTTATTTGTTAAATGAACATGCATCATATGTTATGAATAAAAGTGAAAAATAAAATGCCATAATTTTATGAGTGAAGTTATAATGTTATAATATTATAAATGTTGTTTAAAATGAGATACTCATTACAAATATTTTAGTGTACATACATTGGAAAAGTTTTATATTTAAACTATCATCAAATGATGATATGAAATTAAAAATGAAAATGTGATATGGCATTTGAGAATTTTATATATGCGTCATGACAATTGTACCTATGGGCTACTAGCTACCATATACTATTTTTGACAAACTATAGTTATGCATCGTATATACATGTATCTTCGAAGTTATTCTATCTATGGTGCCTCTATTATAACAACAGATTATTGTGATCGAGGACTATTGTTATGGATTATTAATCATGGATTTTTTCTCACGCATGGATCTCAAATTTGGACCCCTAATTGTGTTTTAAGTTGCTTGCACACGGGCCTCTGGGTTGGACTTTCTGTTTTGTTTGGAGTTTCTCATCTATTGTGGTCTTGTCGACTACATTTGGGCCTTAGAGTTCGACCCTTCAATGTGTTCTAGATTTGACTACTCGCAGATGAGGGTCCATATGACATTAGATTGACTGATATATGTGCATTATGTATTTTGATCATACTTGAGGTTGGAGGTGGATCCACATGCATCTCAAAGTTGACTACTCATATGCCCATGTATTTGAATGGCCTATATATATATGGAGTTGCATATCATATGTTGGTTTATATTATATGGCATAATTTTTACTAAATGAATATGTTTGGGGTTACCTAGAATGTATACTCCCCTGATTCTCCAAAAGTGATAAGGTATAGGCATACCATAGTTTTGTGACAAAAATCTCCCTACATGTATGATGATATTGATGATGATTATTACTGTTCAAGAATTTTCTTGTAAATAACATGCATAATGAATTATTAAATTAAAATATAAATAAATAGAGTATACTCATACTAAGCTACGTAGCTCAACATGTTTTCCTCTTACCCCCAGATTAGAGTTTGGTAAAGTGGTGCATGACTCGAAGACAAAGAAATAGAAGAAAACTTTTTGTTATAATAGTATTTCATCTTTCATGATGTATTTGGAGAAAATGTTGAGACATATTGTAAAGGTATCCTTTTTATGTATTTGATGATTTACTATAATTCAAATAATTATTGTTTCAAATTATGTTTTAAAATAAAGATATCCTAAAATTTAATATAAATTTAATAAATAAATTTCTTTTAATTTCTTTTAAATATAATTTAAAAATTTATCCATCTCTATTTCACATAACCATTTTTTGGGCCATGATATATTGGTATCAAAGCACGGTTCTAATCACCTGGGAATAATATTACTAAATAATCTTAAAATATTTTTGAACTAATTTATGCCTCCAAAGAGAAAGGTTGCTAAGTGTCCACCCGCAAGGGAAGCTATAGAGCAACCTACACAGAATGTAGATGAAGGTCATGGTCTATTACAAGTGCTACAAATATTAATTACATGGGGAGGAGAGCCCAAGGAAAAAAGGTAGAGCTTACTAACTTAAAGAATTTGAAAAGATGATACCATCACTTTATGATGGTACCTCTAATCCCAAGATCACAAAAGGATGGATTTGAGAAATCAATAAGAAATTGAATGCTTTAAGACCTAGTTCAGTTGTATACAAGTTGGTTGGTAAAGCTAACTACTAGTGGGACTCTGTCATTAGAAGAAGAAACATGGAAACAATATCATAGGAAGAATACAAGGAGTTTTTTTACAAAAGATTCTTCAATAAGATTGTAAAAGCTAATAAGGTGGTCAAATTTTTGAATCTTAAATAAGACGACATGACAAGGCTACAAGACTACAATTTTTTTCAAAAAATTTATTAATCAATTAATATTTTCAAAAAAATTGTTAGCTCCGACTTTAACAAGGCTACAAATGTTTTGATGGGTTTATGGGATGATAGCCATATACAATTGATGTATCAAGATGCATGGACCTATGTTGCAATGGTTGCCCCAACTTATACATTTGAAAAGGTCAATTTAGAGTAGTTAAAGATAGCCATATCATTTCAATAGTTCAAAGATAAAGGAAAGGAGATGAAGAAATTTTGGCAAAGGATATAATGAAGTGGATTGACTGATACTAATTTTTCTGGAAGCCCTCGGTGTCATCCTTATACCTATCACAACTGCAATCAATTGGGGCACCTCATGATACTTAATGCTAAATGCTAAATGCAACCATGACAATTTATGGAAATGATTTAGGATAGTTTAATTTTATTTTTAGATTTTGTTTTTAGTTTTTTGCTTTCTTTTCTAAGAAACTAGCAAGAAGTTGGTTGGAGGTTGTGATGAGTACTCAAAAGCACTCAATATCATAATTTATTGCATAATTTATGATTAAAAATTTTATATTTATGTAATTTTATTATTATTTTTCACAAATCTATCTTTTTGGAATCACGAATATATTTTATTATTTTTTAGATATTTAAGGTTAAAAAGATGAAATCGATGAATACTTGAAGAATTACGCATTTTGGCACTCCATTGCAATGATCCAAATGAATAAAAAGTGATATAAGAAAACAAGGGGACAAATTCACGCGGATTAATGTGTGCTGCATCATGGATTACTTGTATCACAGGTCGAGGCTATTGAATGTTTAGATAAGCCACCCTATTTCTATGCGGGCTGTGACGATGGAATTATGTGTGTCACGAAATGAGGACAGAGGATCATGTGTAGCCCATGTGCTAGCTATGTGTGTCGTGATGATGAAAAGTTTGTGTCACGATGCTGACTATTCTGAACGAATTTTCTTAACCTATAAATAGAACCCCTAGTCATTTGTATTTGGTGTCCCTCGACATCTATAATTATTCATCTTATCTTCTTTAGATTCTTTGGTATTGCTTTTAGTAGTTTAGAGTTCTTCTCTTATACGAGAGTCCAACAAATTTATTTTATGCAATATTTGTAGTCATATTCAATAAAAATTTAGCATTCTTTACAGAGATCTTCCAATAATAATTCAAAGAGCTTATATTGAGGCATTTTATATATTATTTTCAGTTAAATTATTTGTGTGTTATTTTTGCATGTTATGTTTAATTTTTTGATTAATTATTAAATTAGTTGTGACTCATTGAAATTAAATATGAGATATTAGTTATGTTATTATGCTTATAAAATATTAACAAGTGGAATATTTTACAAAATTAAGAATTATGTTCTATTCAAGAATTTTATAACATTTATTTGAGAAAATATTGTGATGTAATAATTTTATGAGAATTAGATTTAAGATTTAATTAGTTGAATCTAATTTAGAGTGCTATTCTTTTATTAGTGATTTGGTTCACATGTGTACTTAGAGTATAAACTATTTTTCAAATATTTTTATAAGAATTATTATTGAGCGATATATTGACAATATATCTTTCGTATTAGTTTTAAAATATAAAAGTCATTTATTAGATAGTTAAATTCTTAAACCTAATTTAAATACCTTGAATGAAGTTTAATTTATCAAGTAACACTTAAAGAAGGCAATTAGATTGTTCATAAATGTCTTAGAAGAAATGCATAATTAAATAATAAAATCAATTAATAGGCCTCACTTAAAGATCTTAATTGGTCTATTATTAATAAAGATAATTATCCTTACCCTAGGATATTTTTCTTACAAAAAGGAGATAATCAATAATCTTAATTTAAATCTTTAATAACTTATCTAATATTGAGAAAGTATAATCAACTAGCTAATATATCTTTTAAATTCTTCATGGTATGATAATTTTTTAAATGTCGAATGATTATTGAATTTATCTTTATTTTATGTTACTAGATTAGAATTTCAAAACCCAAACTTTATGATAGAATGTTTAGGTTTAATTTTTGTTTTTAAAAATTTATTGAATAAATTTAAAAACCACATGATTTCTTTTTAGACCGAACTTTAGAGTATACTAATTATTTACTATAATTGATTCGTGTGTTTACGAATAATTTATAAATTTTATAAAATTTAACAATGAAGTTTTTTGTGTATCAGAGTATACTTGTTATTATTAAATTTTTATAAATTATTTACTCTACTTGTTCACCAATTATCAAACTTATTCAAATATAAATAAAGTAATAAAAATATTAATATTTTGCAAAATACATTTTATATTACAGGTACCAAACATAATTGTTTCTCTCGTATGGATATGTTTATTAGATACTATAAAAATTTGTATTATAAGCATTGATTAATATAAGGTCATAATGTATTTGCATTGATTATTGCAAAATATTGATATACATTCAATATTAATTATTGAATTTAATAATTATTTTGTCCTCTTCCAACTAAAAATGGAAACTAAATTTGAATTTCATTTGATTGTTTGAAAAATATTTTATACTTTATATAAAAGAAAAAAATGTGCTTCCTTTAATCATTTATTTGTATGTTGCAAACTTCATTTGTACATTTATTGACTCAACTCAAAGAGTGTTATAATTTTTCCAAATAGTTACAGGGAATATATTTTATATACACATTAGTTGGAAATCTAAAAAAGGTTATATTATAATTGAAAGTTGCATTATTTTATTTACATGTTAATCACACTTATGGACCAGTCAAACTTTAACAGTGTAATATCTATTAAAAAAACGTCTGATTTAATGAATTCAATACTCTTACTTGCAAGCAAAAAAATGCATTTCAACCTTGCATTTCAAAGATGATATAGATTCCAAAGAGGTAATGTTACCAAAATCTTGTACACTGCTATCTTTTCAAGATTATTTTTTCATAAGAAAATTTAAAAATAAAATCAATATACTTATGTTTTATTTATTTTAGTTTTTGTAATTTTTATTTGAGGGTGATCTACACAAATTGAAACCTGTTGTTGATAATAGTTGACCATTTTTGTTGTTGAATTTTATAATGGAACCCAACGAGTATCTTTCAGTTATTTCAATAAACAACCAAACAAATATTTTTTGCTCTATGAAATCTTTCCTTATATGTGGCATTAGCCTTAGATTCGATCAGTTAGTGGACAAAGGTTTCATGCATATAACTTATTGATAGCCCTTGCAGCGATATTGAAATGTGGCCTCATAATTGGTGAAGCAACTTAACAAATACGTAACTTTGTGAGTATATAATATAAATATGAAAACTCAATACTACCCCAAATGAAGGTTAAAATGGAGTACTTTGAGAAATGTGGGAGAAGGATTGCAGAGATTGTGAAAGATATTGAGAAACTAATGGATCAACATGACATACAATTGAAGAATGAGGTTTTGAACAAGAAGATAAAGGGAGAGGTTAAGAAAAATGGTGATAATAACCGTAATTTCCTCCATATAGAAATTGAATTTAATGTTTATTTTAAGAAAGCTTGGTATGCTAAAGAGATCAATGACAAAAAGGTGGCATTGATTCAATGTCGGACTCAAATCTTGGATTGCTATTTAAGTATTATGAATACAAAGAGAAGCTAAAGGAAAAAATAGCACAATGAGAAATGATAAAGGTAATCACCAAATTGTAGTGTGAGTTACCCATGATTCAAAGAATAGTTCAATATTATTATGTATGGTTGATCTATGTATTGCATCAAATATGTTTTTTTTTTGTATTTAATTTGAAAACTTAAGTACTCTTCTTATACACTTAAAATTATATTAATTTACGTATTTTTATGTTGGCTTAAGATTTAAGGTTATCGATAATCAAAAAAATTAATACTTTCTAATAAATTGAAATATTGATGAAATACTAATTATAGTGTGATGAAAATTTTTAATTACTCACAAATGCATCATTAATTAGTTGATTAATGAAAAGTTTATCCTAAGATTGGTTTCTAAAAGAATTGGCTATAGTTTTGAAAGTTACTTGTTTTATTAATTAATAAAACGAATAATCTTAAACATTCTAACAATTTTTAGTTGAAAGATGATTATAAAGTCTAAAAGAATTAAACTAAAATAAAATAGTTGAATTGTAGCCGAATTAATATGGATGAGTGAGTATTAAAATTAACAAGTTAGTCATTCATGAAAAGAAAAAATAAAATAATTTTTAGATTACAACTTTAAAAGTTATAATTATTGATTTTCCTTTTAAATAAGAGAACCTTCGTTGACAATGGTAAGCCTCCACAAATCTTAATTAATCAAATGTTTTCTAATTTGGGTTTAAAATTAGTTAATTGGCAAACCTAAGGAAAATAAATTTATTATCTAATTTAATTAACAAAAATATTCAATGTAATTAAATTAAACTATTGTTCACAAATACACAACCAAGCAAAACGATGTGTCTAATGACTAGTTCTAAAATAATCACTTTGTTCATAAATTAGAATTATCAATAATAATTCGTAAACAAATATGTGAAAAGCTATAAACAAAAAATAAATAAATTTTAATTAAATAACGTTATCAATTTTTTCATCAACTGATGAAAACAAAACTAATATCTCATATACAAAATTTAGCCTCCCATAATCAAATTAACTTACATTAATTTCATTACAAAAGACATAATTAGAGTAAAGAGAGAAATAAGATATAACAATTAAAATACCCTATTTTGATCTACTATCTCCAAATCCTTGAGTTAGTTGATCTCATTCTCCAAACCCTTGGAAAAACTTTACAAATGAGAGTTTTTTCTCTAATTTCTGTGATGTGGAATGTTATTTTATAGCTAATATTCACTCATTATGTTTCAAACAGTTTTAGGATGTACTTATAGGTTAGATTTTAGAAAACATATTGAAGAAGATATGTTTCTAGCAAAGAGGAGGGCCATAAATGAACGTGAGCCGTAGCATGGTTTACTGTCCGCCATGGTATAAGATGAAAATCAAAACCACCAATGCAACATGAGACTACCCTACCACAACATGCTTTTATTTTGGGCCTCAATGTGCGAATTCAACCTAGACCCTAAATGAAAATTTGAGAGCTCTTTGCAGTAGCATGCATATGTTTGGGTTGTGGTGCATAATAATTTCTTGGTGACCTAATTTTTGTTCATTCTGAGTTATCCTAATTGCCATTTCATGCCTTGTTTTCACATTTTTTTTCTCATTTTATTCCAAGATTCTTCAAAATTCTCATTAACCTACAAAACATGAAAATCCTTCCAAAAAACATAATTCCTATAATAAAGCATAAAATTCATGCTTAAAAACCTAGAAAAATATAGGTCACAAATATGTTTATCAAATTCCCTCCAAACCTATTTTTTGCTAATCCTTGAGCAAAATAAAACTAGTGACTTAAGTCAAGTAAATTACTCATGCCTCAATCTCTTTTCAGTTTATAATTAAGGATTAAGCACAAGTTCATCCAACATCTCAGCACATCAAGGTTCCTCATGCAAATTTGTTTTGCATCACAAATCCATGCCCTATTACTCAAAACATATAAACATTAATTCCCCAAACCTAGTGTTAAGAATCAAAATTCGCTTTGACTCTGAACCTTACAAGATTCACTCTTAATATTACACCTATCCTAAGGATTTAATGATGTATAAAAACTTGATACACAAATTTTGTAAATTTTTAAATAACTTGCACGTGCCCAAATCATTGTTAAAAGTGGCAAGTATACTTCCAAGGTCAATTTAAAGAGAAATTATGTGATTTTTAAATAATTTAAAAAATTCTTAAAAACTAAAATAAAAAACCTAAACATCATATTACAATGATTTTGGTTTGGAGATATTTAAACAAATAATATTTAAAAAAATAAAAGATAATGGATAGATCGGTTTACATAAATAATAGGAAGACATGCAATTCATTTTCCAAGAGAGAATTAATGAGATATTTATCTAGTTGATTATGTCTAGTAAACTCAATTAGGTTAATAAAATATAAACCCAAATTATTGATTCTTTCTTATTTGAATAAATAATACCTTTGATGGGTCCATTATTCTTTATCAATAAAATCTAACTTATCTCCTTTGGTAGGACTAAAAATTAAATTATGCTTATTTTAAAAAAAATCATCAAATCATTTAACTTGCCTCATTAGGTGGGGTCGACAATTTAAACTTTTATTTAAGTTATCAAACGCAGTTTTTAGTTCAATAAATATGAAATCTAAATTTTGCATTTTAAATTTATTATGAAAATATGTTATCATTATATTTTTCAATAATAATAGCTTTAAAATAGAATATAATTCTGAATTATATCTTGATATATTTACAAAAATTGATGGTCTTGTTTTAAATCTATTATATCAATAATAAATTTTGTGTGAAGTTCTTGAATAGAAAAAATAATTTATGTTTAATTATAATTTAAAAATATTCCCTTAAGTAATTCATAGAAGCATAACAACATAATTAAAATCACACTATCACAATTAGCTATACATAATCAATCTAATAAGTGTTCAATATATTAAATATAACATTTAGAATGATATATTAAAATAAAGTTGTAAATAGAATAAAATTAAAGTTAATACCTCAATTGTATTATTACAGATAACTTCTAAACCAATCTATTACCTAAAAAAACTCCTTATTATTGCCACATAATTGTGATAACTGATCTAAATATTACTAATACAAATACAAATACTAAAATTATTCAATTATCAAAATAGGGGAAGAAACTAATAAAGCTTAAGAAAGATAAGAGAGAAAGAGAAGGATGTTTGTGTAAGGATGATTTGTTATGAAGGGGAAGGGTCCCTTTTATTGGCTAGAAAACACTACAAAAAAGTGAAAAATATGGGTGTTATAGTTGGGCACCGAAACATGCAATTTGTTTTCACCGTGACCTAATCCAATATGTAACATGTTGAAATCACTATCCATATATCCCGTGTTGCGACATACATAAAAGACTATCTTGGCCTACATGTTTCTACACTTTTGAAAGCCCTTTTGTTTTACACCCCTTACATTTGAACATTTGGTTTGGTACAAAAGTAAGGCTTACATATGCTATTCTTTTATGCTTCATGGTTGCAACAGAGTGCTTCCAGGTTTCTGATAGAGTTATCAATTTAAACATTTATTAAAGGTGTCAAAATTAGATTCTAAAACCTAACTTTTAGATTTTAAATCCACTATAAAAAATATATTGCTATATATTTTTCAATTATAAACTTTATAAAAATCCTAAATAAATGAATAGTCTCAATTTATTTTGTAAAAATATTCATCAAAATTAATTTTCACAAATATGGTAATATAACAAATACCATATAGTAATATTTAGTTTAACATGCATAGACTTAATAAATGACCAATATATTAAAAATAACATTAAGCAAAATACATAAAGATGTAATCTATAAGTAATCGAGTATAATTGAAATAAGATACCTCAATGTACTCTTCAATGTACAAATCATTTATAACTATCTATATGCTAGAAAACCTCCAAATGATTTGCATATATTGTTATTGAATCAAATCTACCATAGAAAAACTAAGAAAAATAAAACTCTACAACTACCTTTCTAGAAATTCAATTTGAAAATTTTCTATATGTTTCTATCTAATATATATTAACCTAATGAGAAAATGCATGTACTTATAGTTAAGGCTAGCAAGAAAAGGGGTATCGTAAAAGATAAATCATCATACGACGTGGCCCACGTTTATCCACGCCATGACCTACAATACATAGTGGTTCACCTAATTTCAAAAAGAAAGGATCATGATGCGGCTCGACTATTTCTCATTGTAGCTAAACTCAAATTGCATGAATTTGATTTTGGACATCAAAAAGTACATTGCAACTTAATGTAATCCATGCCACGTCCCGCTATACTTGATTCCACTTATTGTTTTAATCCCTTTACAGCTAGTTGGATCACATATAAGCCATACATATATTGTTATTTTATTCTTCTAAGGTGTAAATGAGTGCTTCACGTGTGATTCTTAAGTGTTGATCAATTTACCAAATTATATATAAAAATACCTTAAAAATAACATAAAATACATGATTCTAAACACGTAGGTTTTCTAAAATAATGATAAAATCATACATATTTAGATCCATTTAAGTGCAAATATGCCACAAAATATTAGTGCTTTTCAAGAACTCATCACCCATTACATTTATAACAATTTGAATACATTTATATTCTACCTATAACAAATTCAATTAAAACTAAAAATGACCATTTAGACTTAAACAATAAGAAAAAGATAATAATTATGTTTTTTTGGAGTATTTGAATAAAAATTGCTTTAAAATCAAAAACATGTCTTTCCATTTCTTAATGAATTTATGAAACAAATTTCCGTTTCTTTCCATTTCTTAATTCATTTCTAAAAAATTTTCCATTTCTTTCTATTTCTATATTATCTTCACTTCTCATCAATTTTCCTTTAGTTTTAGAATTTATATTTATTTCTGTTATCTTATGTTTCAATATAATTCTCTATATAAACTAAGAAGTAGAGAAGAAGGAGAAAGCGTGTAAAAAATGAGCAAAAAACAGAGAAGAAACAAAGGAAAAGAGAGTGGATTAGAAAGAAAAGGAAGAGAAGAAAGTGAGAAAGAGAAAAGGAAAAAATAAAAGAAAGAGAAAAAAAAGGAAAGAGAGATGTACAGAGGAAAGGTAAAAAATATATATATTGTTGCATATTTTCTATCTAAGGTTAAGTTCTTTTAATAGAGTTTAGACACTTTAAAATTTTTGAGATAATAAATTGTGATGTAAGTTTATTATTGTTTAATCACTTTATCATAGGAGATAAGTTTCCGTCGTTCTCAAATACACAAGTCTCAATTGTTTTCTATTTTAATTATACATTATTTAAATTTTATACATATATTTGTATTTATATATATTTCTAATTTTAATAAAATAATTTTATTCTTAAAATTATTTATTTGTGTATTATTTCTTAAAATCTTAAGATAATTTTTTCCCCTCAAATTTTGGATAAACAAATACAAATTTTTCTTTTATTGTGAGACAAATAGATTATTTATAATATATTATATTTATCTAATCTGCTATGTATATTTTATTAAAATTATCGTTCAATTTTTACATTTATTTATTAATTTCCTTCATTATTATTAATATTACCTTTATTACTTCGTAATTTATTAACTCTTTCTCTCTGTCATTTATTGTTTCTTAATTTTTTTTATTTTATATTTGTATTTCATTTTTACTATATATATATATATATATATATATAATTTTACATATATTTTTTATAATTTTATAAATAAATAAATTATTTTATTTTTAAAATTATTTAATCACTATAATTAATGAAATTATAAATATGTATGTAAATTAACATATTTTATCATTTATTTATTGAATATATTTTTGCTTAATCTAAAACTTTATTTTGTGATTTTTAAAACTTGTGTTACTATTTGTATATTTAATAGAAAAAGTAAAGAAAAGATTATGAAATATTAAATGATCACTCTAGTGTCCCGAACTAAAAAACTCAATTGTGACTGTTGTTGACCCCACTATGGGTGATTCTATTAAGAACCAAATGATGAGGCCTTCTGTGGCTCATGGAGTAACCCCAATATTACTGATTTTTCTTTCTATGAACCATGTTGTGGTAGAGAAATCATATAAGTTTAACGGTTTAAACTTCAAGAGAAGGAGGAATAAGATGATATTCTATCTCACCACCTTGAATTTGGAAAGGTTCTTGACTGAAGAAGTTCCCAAACAACCTAAAGATGAACAAAATTTTCAATCTACTAGTGCTATGGAAGCATTCTGATTATCTACGTCGGAACTATGTTCTGAATAGTCTAATCAATTCCTTGCACAATGAGTAAATAAGAAAAAGATGACTATAGACTTGTGGGAATCATTGGACTGGAAGTATGAAACTAAAATTACCAGTGCCAAGAAATTTTTGCTTGGTCACTTTCTTGATTATCAGATGGTGGAATCTAAACCGATATGTAATCAAGTACATGAAATCTAAAATATCATAACATAGATGTATGATGAATAGATGGTACTTAATGAAACCTTCCAAGTTGTGGCTATTATTGAAAATTTTCCCCATTCATGTATAGGGTTTAAGGCTTACTTTAAGCACAAGCAAAGGGAAGTGTCTTTGAAAGACTTGCTGATAAGATACAAAGTGGAAGAAGACAACAAACTTCTTCTAAAAGAGGGTATATCCCATAAACACCCAAGCCTAATGTGATGGAACATGGTTGAAGTTCCAAACACAATAAGAATAAGAACAAGGGAAAGTTAGGTAAAAGGTCTAAATTGGGACCAAAAGAAGCAACTTTTAAAAAGTCAAGTGCCAGAAGGATTCACTTTAACTGTCAAAGGATAGGGCATAAAGCCCCAAACTATAGGTTTCCAAAAAGAAATAGAAAATGTGAAGCAAATATGTTTGATGACATCACTTATGATATCTATGATATTGACTTGTGTGCAGTCGTTCTTGAGGTAAACATGGTGGGATCAAACCCAAAGGAGTGGGGGATTGATACTGGTGTAACAAGGTACATATGCTCAGATAAGGACCTATTCACTAATTTTGAAGTAGTGAAAGATGGAGATAAGCTCTTCATGGGAAATTATGCCACATCATCCATTCAAGGGAAAGGCTAGGTCAAACTGAAGATGACCTTTGGGAATAAGCTTACATTAAACAATGTACTCTATATGCCTGACATCTATAAGAATATTTTTTTTGGCTCATTGCTAAACAAGCATGGATTTTGGATAGTGGTTGAACCTGATAAAGTCATTATGACCAAAAATGGGATGTTTGTAGGAAATGGGTATGTATTTGATAGGCTATTTAAGCTTAATGTAATGATTGTAAAAGCTAATAATATTAATAAGATTAATTCTTCTGCTTGTTTGCTTGAGTCTTCCAACTTATGGCATGGTAGACTAGGTCATGTTAATTATGATACATTGCATAGAACAATTAACATGGAAGTAGAATAATTAACATGGAACACATACCCGCATTCCAAATAGATTTAAAGCATAAGTGTGAGACTTGTGTTGAGAAAAAAATGACTAGGTCATCGTTTCATTTGATTGAAAGGAACACTAAACCCCTTGACTTAATCCATAGTGATCTATGTAATTTGAAATGTCTTCAAACAAGGGGTGACAATAAGTATTTTATTACTTTTGTTGATGATAACACAAAAATATTGCTATGTGTATTTCCTTAAAAGCAAAGATGAAGCTATAGAGAAATTTATTCTTTATAAAATAGAAGTTGAGAATCAACTCAACAAAAAGATCAAGGTATTGTGCAGTGATCGTAGTGGTGAAAATGAAGCACTGTTTGGTGAGTTATGTGCATAACATAAAGTTATTCATGAAAACATAGCGCCTTATTCACCTCAGCAAATTGAAGTTGTTAAACGTAAGAATCGTACCTTGAAATAAATGATAAATGCAATGCTATTAAGTTCTAGGTTTCCATATAACTTGTGGGGGAAGCTATTTTGTCAACTAACTACCTTTTAAATAAGGTACCTTGAAAAAATACACATAAGAAACCATATGAATTATTTAAGGGAAGGGTAACATCCTATAAATATTTGTGAGTGTGGAGGTTTTTTGTAAAAGTGGTTATACCTATACCTAAGAAGGTGAAGATAGGTCTAAAAATAATAGATTCCATCTTCATTGGATATGCACATAATAGTAGTGCTTTAACGATTTCTTATGCATGAGTCAAAGATCCTAGACATACATAAGAACACGATAATAGAATCAAGGAATGCATTGTTCTTTGAACATGTATTTCTAGGTAAATCTTAAGGAAAATCAAGTTTGCCTAAATGATTGTATGAGACTATGAATGAAGCTAGTCAAAACAAAGAACCTAAACAAGAGGTTGATGATGAGGTTGAGGTTGAACTTAGACGTAGCAATAGGGCTAGGACAGAAATGTCCTATGGTCCAGAAGGATACAGTGATGCAAATTGGATATCTGACATGAAAGACTCAAAGTCTACTAGTGGATATGTATTCATACTAGATGGTGTAGTTGTTTAATGAAAGTTCTCTAAATAGACATGCATTGCTAAATCCATGATAGAATTTGAGTTCATTGCTTTGGATAAATGTGGCGAAGAAGTGGAATGGCTATGCAATTTTGTTGAGGATATTCCTAAATGGGTGAAGCCTATACGTGTAATATGCATTCATTGTGATAGTCAATCTGATATTGGTAGGGTATAGAGCAATATATATAATGGTAAGTCTTGGCATATACATTGTAGACATAATACATTAGACAACTACTCTCAACATGGGTTATCTCTATTGACTATATAAAGTCAAAGTATAACGTAGTAGATCCCTTAATTAAAAGGTTAAATCAAGAGTTAGTTGATAAGTGATCGAGAGGAATGAGATTGAAGCCCATGAATGAATAAGGATTTGCAAAGGAAACCTAACCTACATGATTAGAGATACCAAGATCTAGGTTAAAAAAGATGACATAATTGTAAAGATTTAGTGAAATCACTGTAGGGGTTTACCCTCAAGTCCATTCCTATGATGAAAACAGTGATACCCGTAAGATACAGGATAAGTTAAGGCTTTTAATGATTCTTATGAAGAGAACACTGATCGGAGTATGCCGATTACTCTTTGTGGATTACTTTTAAATATAAGAGATCACCTATGCAAGGGAAGACTAGAGCTGCTTCGAAAGAGAATTGTATAAGGCTCAATTATTTATAGACTTTCACAGAACTAGGCATATGTTCATGGCCAAAACGAACACAACAGTGAGAACTGAATTGTGTTAGGAGAGACTCTTGGGTGAAGTATGTCATCACTGACATAAATGGAAGACCATTTCAAGAACATTGCGTCTACTGATCAGTCAGTAAGGTAAATATATTTTCACAAAAGAAGGTTCAAAAGGTAATACCTATCTATCCTATGTAGGTTTCGATCCGTTAAACTCTACTTCTGTGTCAAAATTTGAGTTAAAATATGTCAATTTTATTCATTTGGGAGATTGTTGGAATATTTGAATTAAAATTGCTTTAAAATAAAAAAAATGTTTCTTTCCATTTCTTAATTCATTTTTGAATTTTTTTTTTGTTTCTATCTTCTCTTCACTTCAACCATTTCTCTTTAATCTTCCTTCAGTTTCAGAATCTATATTTATTTATGCTCTCTTTTATTTCAATATAATTCTCTATAAACGAAGAAACAAAGAAGAAGGAGAAAGAGTGAAAAAAAAAACGAGTAGAAAACAGAGAAGAAACAGAGGAAAAGAGAATGACTGAGAAAGAAAAAGAAGAGAAGAAAGTATATATATATATTTCTATATTTTCTATTTAGAGTTAAGTTTTTTTAAAAGAGTTTAGATACTTTGAAATTCGTGGGATAATAAACTATAATATAAATTTATTATTATTTAATTATTGTATTCTACGAAATAAATTTATGTTGTTCTCAAACACCACCGTGAACGAAAAAATTATCTAAAAAATTGTGTGATACATAGATTTCGATTATTTTTTCTATTTAAATTATATATTATTTAAATTTTATACATATATTTGTATATATATATACATATATTTAATTTTAATAGAATAACTATCTTACAGTTTTTGTGTTTAGAGAGAAGGAAAAAAATAAATAAATAAACCTACCTTTTAGCTATAATATTTGCAGCCAAATCAATTAAAAGAGATAATGACGTTGTTGCTCGTAAATAAATTATTTAGATCTTAAATTTTGAGCTCAGCCCTAAAAAAGAGAAGACCGGAGATGAAAGCTCGATTTAGTGCATAAATCGAGCACAAACGATAGGCAAACTGAAATAAATCTCGGGTTATTTACTTACTTTTCCTTACTAAACCAGTTAACCGTAGTTAATATGAATGGAGCCGACTTTGTGATAGTACTCCCGAGTCATTACTAATACCCACCATATTTGTAATATAAAATAAAGATACATTATATATACAATTACTAATATCTCACCTAACCAATGAGATAATTTCCCGCAAATAAATAATATGATTGTTTTTTTTATGTTGGTTTTAGTTATTGCCCCGATTTTTAAAAATCGGCGAAATATATTTAGAGAAAAGGGAATTTTTTTTAGAATCTGCTAAATATATTTACAAAAAAGGGTCGGTTTTTTAGAGCTAATGAATGTTTTTTTTTTATTTTTATAAAATGGGCTAGTTTTTTGAAGAACTGGGGAAATATTTTTATTAAAAAGGGCTGATTTTATGACAACCGAAATATTTTTACAAAAAAGGATGATTTTCTAGAACTGATAAATTTTTATTTTTTTAACAAATAAGTGTCGTTTTTCAATAACCGACAAATTATTTTACAAAAATAGCCTTTTTTTTTTTAAGAACGGGTGAATTTTTTTTTGCTAGTTTCCATAAATCAATGTTTTTTTTTACTTTTAATCACCGATTTTTAATAAACTACTAAAAATTAATTAAAGAAACATAACAGATTTATAAAAGTGATCAAAGTGGTTAATTTCATAATCAAATCCTTATGAAATGGAGTTTGAAACCAAAATATCAATAATAATATCCTTATTTAACAAAATGTACATATATGAATCTATATTTTCATAGCGGTAGAGAAGTAATCCTTAAATTTAATTTTAAGAAAATAAGTGGTCTAAACTTAAAATTTATTTTGAGAATTTTTATAAATGTTAAACACATGAACAAAAATTAAAGGCAAAGTCATCTTTAAAATAATTAAAGAATAAAAAAGTTCACTAAAATATTGTTAACTAAAAAAAAATTATTTCAATCCCAAAACTAAACAAAATTATGAAAAATTGAGAAATAGTTTTGAAAAAATCTTTGAGAAATCGAATCATATTAAAAATGATAATTTTGTCATAAAAACAAAACATGGATAGCTTTGCGAGAAAAATTAGAAGGGATGGATGACTTTACGATGATAACTTACAACTTTTATTTTATACTAAAACATTTATGCAGAGAAGAAAATTCAAGTTCTAAAGATGAGAACTCAAGTACTTAAGTTTGAAAAACATACTTCAATTTTTTAAAAAAGACATCCAAAATAAAAAATAAGAAAGATCAAAGATGAACAGTAAATAGCATAATATAAATTAAGAACTAACACATGCAAAATAGTAAAACTAACACAAAATCTACTAAATAACAGAATAAATAACCTAATAAATCAAAGGAGATGAAATATATATATATAACATATGAACAATATGATTACAAAAATAAATATCCTAATATTTTGGTATTATATATGAAGTTATTTGACGTGATATTAATATAAAAAGCTGCAAAAAAGATGATGGGTTGAATACCAAGAGTTGGTTGATTGGCAAAAAATGTTTCAAAGAAGAGTTTGTTTATACTTTTTTGCCCATGTATGTGGTATTTGTTCACTATTATGCTTAAAATTAAACGAATTGACTACTAGTGTAATGTAATAAAAATATGGATTCATATATATACATTTTGTTAAATAAATGTATTATAAATATATTGAAAATTTTGAATAATATAATTAATTTTTTATTTTTTTTTATTAAAAATTGTATCATTAAGATATCAAATCGGAGTCAAGCAGAATTTTAAAGAAGGAAAAATAAATGAAAAGACCCGGGAAACAGCTTCATTAAATTTTGATATTTTAATAATTGTGTAAGTGTTTACTATATCCCTTGCAAATGCTCTATCTAGTACTTTTAGAAGGAGAGAGAATGTGCGTAAAGGTACCTGATCAATTAATACTCATGTTATTATTTTAAAAATAAATCGGAACAATCGCACACATTATATTAAATAGAATTTGCATTTACGCGTTTGTAGTAAAGATTATAAATATTGTTGTAAGGATTATAAATATTGATTATTTTTGTGGATAAATTATTTGCATGTAAATTTATTTTTAAGCTTATTATTAAATCTATCGAATAAAGTCGAAAAAACGTTAAAAATTTATATAATCATATTTTAAGTATATCTGTTATAATTATAATACATAGGATTATACTTATGCATTTAATAATAAATGTTCATAAATTTAAAATTATTTTTACTCATAAAATATTTATTTAAACTTAAATTAATTTATGAAATTACCATTTAGCCTATTCTTTAATTGTTTTATTGTTTTGAATATACATCCTAAATTTTAGGCTAAAATATAGAATAAGATTTAGACTGAAATATAGAATAAAATATATACTAAAATATTAGCTAAGATATAGGTTAAATTAGAATAAAATATATACTAAAATATTAGCTAAGATATAGGTTAAATTATAGGCTAAATCTCAACCTAAAAGATAATTTAAAATCTACTTTAAAAAGAATTCTTCTTTAAATAAATTCTTCTTAATTAATGATCCTACTTTAAAAGGACTCTTCTTTAAATATGAGTCTTTTTAATTAATAAGTATTACTAATTCTATTTGTAATTGAAAAGATATTTATCAATTACATAGGATTAATGGTTTAAATTTTTCCTATAAATAAAACTCTTTGCTCATTGTTTCAATCAATCACACAAGAACATTATTCCTTTCTTCTTAATCTTTCGTTCTCTTAGTTGTGCAAATATAAAATCATAATTCTTTAAGCTTCTTTATTTGGTTAATCTCTCAAACATTTGTGGCTGTGTTTAATTGATTAATAAGTCTAATTAGTTTATGATATTTGATCATATCTTCTTATAGCTTCTTCTTTATTTTTGTTCTTGAATTATTAGATCAAATAATTGTGTGTATTATATCAAATTTATTTGATTTGATTATTAATCTTTAAAGAAATTATCATTAATGAACTTGTGCTTCAACTAATTGTTCTAGAGCTGATAGATCATTTTGATTTATCTGATATAGTTATTAAATTATCTATTTAGGGTTATTCATTATTAAATATGTTTTTGAACACATACTAACACTTGTATTTTTGTGCTAATCTTTTTGTAATTGATTTGTGAACGTATATGATTAACATGAAGTTTATTGAAACGTTGGTCTGCATACCACTCACACTATTATTAGAAACTATGAAAACTGAGCAAAGACTCGTAAGTAAGATATATTAGGGCAGTATTCAAAAAAGAGTAGTATAAGACCGAGTTTATATTTGAACATTTGTTGCTTATAATAGAAAGTTAGGTAATCTAGTAGACTAGAGGTTTTCTTCTTAGGTCATGATTATGACGTAAGTTGTTCTCACCTAAAATATCGTCTATTATTTTTTTATTTTCGTACTTTATTCTTATATGCGATTCAATACCTGATCATTTTATTTAATTTATTAAATTATAAATTAATAAAAATTGAAAATAATATATTCATTCCTCTAAGTTAATTAGATACATATTTTATAAATTTTAAATTATATTAATTATTTTGTTGGAGCATATATCATTACACTCAAAATAAACACTTACATTGTGTGGGGATGGAATTGAAATTTGAAGTTATAATAAAATTCGAATTTTCCACAAAATCATTAACAGCCACACATATATTAATGTTTGGTATGTAAATTGATGTGTAGTGCGGCCGACGTTATAAAAATCTATTTGAAAAATTATAAAAATAATAAATTTATAATTTATAATAATTAAAATAATATTAAATGAAATTTAAGTAAATGTTATTTAATATTAAATTAATTTAAATAATTATAATTTCATTTAAACGACATTTAATTGAATAATTTTTAAAATAAAATAATATATCATAATTTTTTTAATAATTAAAATGTATAAATTAAATATAAAGGTATTATACTTAAAATTTTTAAAATTCTTATTTTTACCGTTTTTCAATTTATTTCCATAAAGAGCAAATTCATTTCTATTCATCACCCCATCTGAGAAAGTCCAAACCTTGCTCTTTTATTTTTTAACACTCAACCATTAAACTTGATCAACCATTAAACTTGATCAATCCCACAATAAATTAAAAAAAAATGTTCCACTTATTGTTTATAAAACACTCCAATGTGTTCACAGATTGCAAAAAGAATAACATAAAAAATACACTTAAGATTTTAAAAAATTCAAAAATACTCCAAATATAACGAAAGTTAAATTTAATGAAAATAAATAGTAATATTTCATAAATAAAAATGAGAAAAATAATAGAGAATCAAGAAATAATAAGAAATCAAAGAATAATAGAATAAAAAATAGATGACATCTAAAGATGTTTTTCAAAGGAAATGGTAATAAGTATAAAAAAATTTGAAGAAATTCATAAACCAAAATTAAATCTTAAAGAAAAAGATGGATTTAAAGATCTATCATTTTCATCTTTAAGGAAATTATCCCCAATTATAATTACGAAATATCAATTTATATCTTTAATAACCTAAATAATATGAGCAAGCATAATTACGAAATTATTATATCCATTATTCTCCACTATTTATGAATGTATTAAATTGCACTAGTACTTGTTGAATGTATGTCTATATTTATCTTGATTCCGTTCATCACATGTGCGAAGGAAAAGGCAATGGTTGATATTTAAAGTAGTATAGTAGTTGAATTATTAAAGGAAAGATAAAATTGTATTTCTCATATTGTAAACATAGATTCCTTGTGCTATAAAAGGAACCATTATTTTCAATTGAGGGACACGAAAAAACCAAAGATGTATTATGACTATATTTTAGACATGGTAGAAAAATTAATTGAAGTTTTCATGGATAATTTTTCTATCTTTGGAACTTCATTTGATGATTGCTTACATAAATTGATTTTGGTTTTAGAAAGATGCATTGAATGTAGTCTAATCCTTATATGGGAGAAAATTCATTTTATAGTTCAACAAGGGATTGTGTTGAGACATGTGAATTCAAACAAGGGTATCGAAGTGGATAAGGCTAAAATTGAATTGATTTCCAAACTTCCTCCTCTTACATCTATAAGAGGGATAAGAAGCTTCTTAGAACATGCATAATTTTACAAACAATTTATTAAATATTTTTCAAAAATAAGTCGTCCCCTCTATAACATGTTGTGAAAAGATGTTTATTTTGACTTTAATGAAAAATTCCTTATCGCCTTTAACACTTAAAAAACAAAGTTAACAACTACCCCTGTTATTATGGCACCAAACTTGTCTCTTCCTTTTGAAATAATAGGTGATGCTTCTAATTATGCAATCAGAACAGTTTTGGAACAAAAGTGGGAAAACATTTGCATGTCATATACTATACGAGCAAAACACTCAATGATGCCCAAGTTAATTATTCCACCACTGAGAATGAATTCTTGACTATTTTGTTTTCTTTAGACAAATTTAGGTCTTACTTAGTCGATTCGAAAGTAAATTTTGCATTCTGATCATGCTACTTTGGGATGGCCCTTGTTTATTCAAAATTGGTCAAAATCAAGTCATCTGGAGGTGTGTGCCTGAAGAAGAACATAAGAGCATTTTGAAATTTTGTCATGAACTTCATTATGGAGGCCATTTTAGTGGTAAGAAAAATGCCCTAAATGTATCACATTTTGGATTCTATTGGCCGACTCTTTCCAAAGATGCTAATATGTTTTGTACACAATGTGATTGATGTCAAAGAACAGGCAACATAAGCAAAAGAGCTGAAATGCCTTTGACATCTAAATTAGTTGCTGAACTCTTTGATGTATGAGGGATTGAATTTATGGGTCCTTTTCCCCATCCAATGGTTTCAAATATATCTTGGTTGCTATAGATTATGTATCCAAGTGGGTAAAAGTTATATCCACTAAAACCAATGATGTAATGTTGTTGTGAAATTCATTAAGGATTAAATATTTAGTAGATTTAGGATGCCTAGAGTGATAATAAGTGATGGAGGTAGCCATTTTTACAATAGACTCTTTGATAGAGTATTGAAGAAGCACAATACTTCACATAGAGTGCAACTCCTTAACATCCTCAAATTTCTGGTCAAGTGGAAGTAAGTAATAGCCAAATCAAGGGAATTTTGCAACACACTATGTGTCTTTCAAGAAAGAGCTAGGAAATCAAGTTTAATGATGCCTTATGGGCATACCGCATAGCTTTCAAAACACCCATTAGGATGAGCCCTTACCGGTTAACCTTTGGGAAAACGTGTCACATTCCCGTTGAACTCGAATACCTATTGAGCAATTAAAGAGCTAAACATTGATTTAGATAAAGTATGAGAAAAACAATTACTCCATATCAATGAGTTAGAAGAGATTATGGACAAGGCCTACAAAACTGTAAAATTATACAAAGAGCATACTAAATGCTATCATGACAAGATGCTAGTTCCTAAGTCTTTTCTTCCTAGAATGAAAGTTCTTTTATTTAACTCTCATTTGAGATTGTTTCCACGAAAATTGAGATCAAGATGGGATGGACCTTACACAATTGTGAAAGATTTTTCACATGGAATAGTAGAGTTATTGAATCCAAAAACACAAATAGCTTTCAAAGTAAATAGGTATGGTGTAAAGCCTTATTTAGAAGGAGAATATAACATGAATTATCTTGATTTCATATTGATAAATTGATCATGAACACCATGAAGATGCGACTTGTTGAGACATTAAACCAAGGGTTAGATGGGAGGCAACCCATCACTTATTCTATCTTTGAGCATAATTATTTCAAGCTGATGTTGGTTGCACCTTGTTTTCCACATCAAACGTATCAGTAGCTTTTCTATCTCCATTCATGCAATTTACATTTCTTATACATTGAAAAGAATGTAGATTATAGGTTATGGGTGGGTAAATAAAAGTTATTTTACACTTTTTTATTCTTAGATAATTTAAAAAAATTTCACATACTTTTATTTATTACTTTTATTTGTTTGAATTTATTTGTTTAGTAAGTTTATTTTTTTTAGAGTAATTTTAAAAATTTTCACAAAAATTGATCATGTCTTAGAATTAAATTTGAACCATGATTAAGTATTTTTGCATTATTAGATTAATTTCCAAACATATATCATGAAGTAATGTGATAATTAGTTACTTTTTATCATAACTAGTATTCTTGATAAGGCGTGAAAATTATATTAAACCCAAAATCACTATTTATGAATTAAATAGTGGAGACTATTCTTGTGAGAAATATTTTGAGCCCATTATCTTTTATTCTGAATGATAAAGATTATTTTTCTACTTTAAAAAAATTTATTATTTCTTGAGCATTATTAAATGATCACTAAAAGACTTAGCATTGAATGTCTAGATTTTTACATCTTAATGAAGTGTTATATATTTATTTTTTCATTTGTTTAGATTAAATAAGTATAAATTTAAAGTGTCTTTCTACATTCATGCATGACCTCTATTAGAAAAGAGATATATCTACGGTTGTCTAAACAAATACAAACAGAAAAGTCAAATATTAATCACTCACCTTACCATATTGGAAGTAATTTCTTAAGAAATCATTGCATTTTCCTACATTTTCTAAAAGGCATATTGTTTGATATTTTTATTTAATGAATTTGATTGATACATGAAAGTAATGTATAATATTTTATAAATCCTTACATTTGATTCCCTTCATGAGGTCAACATGAAAATAAAACTTTGAGCCTTTCTTCTTTATACATATGCAAACATATTATATCATTACTATACATCAACTCTTTCACATATAAATTAGTATGAGTGTTTGAACTCATATGATTTAGTGTTTTTAAGAGTATTTACTTGTGAGCAATAGAGTCGAAGCGAATTTAGATTCCTAACACTGAGTTTGAGTGAAATTAAATTGATACATTTTTTATATGAAATATTAAAAGGATTTTCATTTAATTATTATAATAAATCTTGAATGTTTAGGAAGTTTAAATAATCTATGCTTAAGATTTTAGTTATGAAATTTAAAAGAGATTATAAACATGAGATACTTTTGTATTTCATTTCTTTATTTTATTTTAGTGTTTTTACTTTATTTTATTTTAGTGTTTTTACTTTATTTTAAATTTTATTTAACTTCTTATTTTATTTGTTTTCATTTTTTGTTAATATTTGTGGGTATCATTACTAAAAACTCTCACAAGACCTAAACTTGTCCACTAGGACAACCTAGGAGTTTAATGGCTTGTTGCATATATTAATTGAAACCATGTCAATTGACGGAAGTGATTTAGGTAAGTTTAATTTTAGTGTTTTAGTTTTAACCATTTCTCTTGCTAAGAGACTAGTAAGAAGTTAGTTGGGGTTATGATGAGTGCTTAAAAAGCATTAAATATACCATGTTTTAATGTCATTTAATTAATAAAATGCATTTGTATTTTCTTTATTGTATTATATTTTAGAAATGTCTATTTTTTAGATTAATGTGTATGTTGTAGTATTTTATAGGAATTTTAATATATAAATATTAAAATAAAGAAAAATACTTGAAGCATGTTTATCACACTTTTTGGAGCTTAAATGAATATCATTTATTTGATATTATCAAAAGTGAAGAAAAGAGATAATGTAAAATAAAGAAAAAATAATAATTGTATACCGTGACACAAAGAGGTTTGAACTAGTCAAAAATATGATTCCGATCCGATTGTGTCGCAAGGAAACAACAAGTTTTTCTCATCTTTTTTCCTATAAATTGGACCCTCTATATACCATGAAAAAAATCTTCCAAGTTACATTTTAAGCAACTTTCTATCCCTTTTTTTCTGTAGATTTTTATTTTTTTAGCTTTTAGAATTTATTTAGTTCTTCCCTCAATTTTAAGAAAGAACATGTTTATGTTTTAGTAGTTTCTAGTTTTCGATTCAACAAATTCTAGAGTGCAATTACTATTGGAGTTTTTCTAGTCTTAGAATCAACTCTTCAAAGTTTTGTAAGGATTGTCAAGGTATTAATTATTTTCCTTTTGTAGTCTATATATCTATGTTGCATCTTCTGTGTCATTTTTTATTTGTCCATGATCAATTATATCATGTCTAGGTGATAGTGAATATGATATAATAATAATAACGTTGTTATACTTGTAAAATATTGAATAGATAAAATATTTAAAAAAAAATTGATTTTATTTTTATTTAAGATTTTTATAAAAAAATCCTTTTTAAAGGAGTACATTACTCTTAATAACAAACTTAATATAATAGTTAAAATTAAGATTTAATTACCTAGACTTAGTTTGGAGTAATACTCTTTTATTTTAGATTTAATTATTTGGATATTTAGAGTGAATCTCTATTTCAAAAGGTTTTTATAAATAATTATTACTTGAAAATGTATTGACAATATATTTTCTTAAATAGTTTTAAAACTTGAAAGTTATTTTTCAAATAATTAAATTCTTAAGTTTAATTTGGATATATTAAATAAAGTCTAATTAATTGACTCTACCTAAAACTGTGATTAGATGGTTTGCTATTTTTCTAGAAATAAAGTTGAAATGTAATACTTAATTAATTAATAGGTCCTACCTAAGGATAATAGTTAATTAATATTAATCATAAAAATTTGGGCCTAGACTAAGGACACTTTCATATAAAAAAATCAATAAATATTAATTTATATCTTTAATAATCTAAATAATATGAGCAAACATAATAACTGAATTATTATATCCATTATTCTCCACTATTTTGAATGTATTAAATTGCACGAGTATTTGTTGAATCTATGTCTATCTTTATCTTTATGCATTAGATTATCTTTCTCAAAAACTAAATCATTGTGACAGAATGTTTAGGTTTAATTTTATTTTTAAAATTTGAATAATATTTAAAACCACACAATTCTACTTCCTTGAATCGACCTTGCGAGTATACTTATCGTTTCTATAAATTATTCGTACACTTATGAGAATTAATAAAATTTAAAATGGATAAGTATTTACGAAGTCAATATTATCCCCGATTTCATTCATCACATCTATGAAGGAAAAAGCAATTATCGATATTTAAAGTAGTATAGTAGATGAGTTATTAAAGAAAGGATAAAATAGTAATTCTTTTCTTGTAAACAGGGATTCCTTGTGCTATAAAAGGAACCTGTATATTCATTTGTGGAACATGATAAAAACCAAAGATGTATGATTTCAATATTCTCGGACATGGTATAAAAATTCCTTGAAGTTGTCATGTTTTATTTTTCTGTCTTTGGGACTTTATTTGATGATTCCTTATATAAATTGACTTTGGTTTTAGAAAGATGCATTGAATGCAATCTAACCCTTAGTTGGGAAAAAATAATTTTATGGTTCAACAAGGGATTGTGTTGGGACATGTGATTTCAAACAAGGGTATTGAAGTGGATAAGGCTAAAATTGAATTGATTTCCAAACTTCCTTTACCTACATCTGCAAAAGGGATAAAAGCTTCTTTGGGCATGCAGGATTTTATAGATGATTTATTAAAGATTTTTCAAAAATAAGTCGTCCCCTCTGTAACTTGTTGTCAAAAGATGTTTATTTTGATTTTGATGAAAAATACCTTATCGCCTTTGATACTTTAAAAGAAAAGTTAACAAATTCTCTTGTTATTATGGCACCAAACTGGTCTCTTCCTTTTGAAATAATTTATGATGCTTCCGATTATGCAATCAGAGCAGTTTTGGGACAAAAAGTGGAAAAAATGTTTACATGTCATATACTATGTGAGCAAAACACTCAATGATGCCCAAATTAATTATTCCACCACTGAGAAAAAATTTCACTATTCTGTTTTCTTTAGAGAAATTTAGGTCTTATTAGTCGGTTAGAAAGTAATTATGCATTATGATCACACTACTTTGAGATACCTATTAAGTAAACCTAATGCAAAGCCAAGATTAATCAGGTAGATCTTACTTGTACAGGAATTTGGCATAGAAATCAAAGATAAGAAGGTTAGTGAAAACTTAGTAGCTGTCCATTTATCTAGGTTAATTTCTAACTTCAATTCTCTTGAAGGTGAGAGTAAAGAAGATATAATTGAAAACTTTCCTGATGAAGAATTATTTTCAATTGGTCCTAACCCTTGGTATGTAGATATTGTTAACTATCTAACCACTAGTGTTTTGAGACCCGACATTTCCTCTCAGGAAAAGAAAAGGTTTCTAACTTCTTGTAGGCAATACTTTTGGGATGACCCTTATTTATTTAGAATTCGTCAAAATCAAGTCATCCGTAGGTGTGTGCCTGGAGAAAAACATAAGAGCATTTTGACATTTTATGATAAACTTCATTGTGGAGGCCATTTTAGTGGTAAGAAAACTATCCTAAAGGTATCATAGTCTAAACTCTATTGGACGACTCTTTTCAAAGATGCTAATATGTTTTGTGCCCAATGTGATTGATGTCAAATAACATGTTACATAAGCAAAATAAATGAAATTCCTTTGACATCTAATTTAGTTGTTAAACTCTTTGATGTATGGAGGATTGACTTTATGGGTCCATTTCCCCTATCCAATGGTTTCTAATATATCTTGGTTGCTATAAATTATGTATCCAAGTGGGTAGAAGCTATACCCACTAAAACCATTTATGCAAATTTTGTTGTGAAAGTCATTAAGGATTCAATATTTAGTAGATTCAGAATGCTCAAAGAAATAATAAGTGATGGAGGTATCCATTTTTGCAATAAACTCTTTGATAGAGTACTGAAGAAGTATAATGTTTCACATAAAGTGGCAACTCCTTACCATCCTCAAATTTTCGGTCAAATGGAAGTAAGTAATGGAAAAATGAAGGAAATTTTGGAATGCACCATGCTTCCATCAAGAAATGACTAGGCAATCAATTTGAATAATGTGTTATGGGCATACCGTATAGCTTACAAAACACCCATTAGGATGAGCCCTTACCGATTAATCTTTGGGATTACGTGTCACCTTCATGTTGAACTTGAATACAAGGCTTACTGGGCAATTAAAAAGCTAAACATGGATTCAGATAAAGTAGGAGAAAAATGGTTGCTCCATATCAATGAGTTGGAAGATATTAGGGACGAGGCCTATGAAATTGTAAAATTATACAAAGAGTGTATTAAATGCTATCATGACAAGTAGCTAGTTTCTAAGTATTTTCTTCATGGAATGAAAGTTATTTTATTTAACTCTCATTTGAGATTGTTTCCAAGTAAAATGAGATCAAGATGCGATGAACCTTACACAATTTTCCAAGTTTTTTCACATGGAGTGGTAGAGTTATTGAATCCAAAGACAAAAATAACTTTCAAAGTCAATGGACACCATGTAAAGCCTTATTTAGAAGGAGAATACAACATTGTTAACTTTGATTCCATATTGATAAATTGATCCTCAACACCATAAAGTTGCGTCTTGTTGAGACCTTAAACTAAGGGCTAGATAGGAGGAAACCTATCACTTATTCTATCTTTGAGCATAATTATTTCAAGTTGATGTTGGTTGTACCTTGTTTTTCACATCAAATCATTAACACATCAAACGTATCGGTAACTTTTCTATCTCTATTATTGCAATTTACATTTCTTAAACATTGAGGACAATGTAGATTCTAGGTTAGGGATGGGTATATAAATTTTACACATTTTTTATTCTTAGATAATTTAAACAATTTTCACATAAGTTTATTTATTACTTTTATTTATAATTTATTTGTTTGAATTTATTTTTTAGTACCTTTTAGTTTTTTTAGAGTAATTTTAAAATTTTTGATAAAAATTGATCATATCTTAGAATTAAATTTAAACGATGACGAAGTCTTCTTGCACTATTAGATTAATTTCCAAAAACATAACATGAAGTAATGTGATAATTAGTTAGTTTTTTCTACGATTAGTATTTCATGATAAGGTGTGAAAATTATATTAAACCCAAAATCACTCTTTAGGAATCAAATAGTGGAGATTACCTTTGTGAGAAGTATTTTGAGCCCATTATCCTTTATTCTGAGTGAGAAATATTATTTTTTCTACTCTAAACATTTTTCTTATTTCTTTAGCATTATTAGATTATCACTATAGGACTTAGAATTGAATGTCTAGATTTTTACATATTAACGAAGTGTTATATATTTATTTTTCATTTGCTTATATGAAATGATTTAAGTAGAAATTGAAAGTATCTTTCTTCATTCATGCATTATTTCTATTAAAAAAGATATATATATCTAGGGTTATTTAAACAAATACAAATAGAAAAGCCAAATATTAATCACTTACCTTAGCATATAAAAAATGTACAATCTGTACATGGGTCCACCCTCTAAAAATATAGATTAAAAAAAAAAAGAATATAAGAAAAAGAAAGAGATGAAAATGAATAGTTCAATCTATATACTATGACATAAAAAGTCTAAATAGTTGTGAGAAATAGTTTAATGGAAAAGAAAATATAAGAAGTAATTATCTAAGAAGTCATTGCATTTTCCTATATTTTCTAAAAGACATATAACTTGATATTTTTATTTGATGAATTTGATTGATGCATGAAAGTAATATATAATATTTTATAAATCATTAAATTTGATTCCCTTCATGAGATCAATATTAAAATAAGTCTATGCTTAAAATAGGATTTAGTGTTTTTGAGAGTTTTGACTTGTGAGGAATAGAAGCGAAACGAATTCAGATTCCACACACTAAGTTTGGGTGAAATTAAATTGATATATTTTTTATATGAAATATGAAAATGATTTTCAAATAATTTTTATAATAAATCATGAATGTTTAAGATATTGAAATAATATATGCTTAAGATTTTAACTATGAAATTCATAAAAGATTATAAGCATAGATGTTTTTGTATTTTATTTCTTAATTTTATTTTAATATTTTAAATTTTATTTAATTTCTTATTTTTTTTCTTCATTTTTTGTTAATATTTGTGGGTATTTAACGGCTTGTTGCATATGATAAATGAAACCATGTCAATCTATAGAAGTGGTTTAGGTTAGTTTAATTTTTTTTAGTTTTAACTGATTCTCTTGCTAAAATACTAGTAATAAGGGGATAGTGATAAGTGCTTGCAAAACACTAAATATACCATGTTTTAATGTCATTTTGTTAATAAAATGGATTTGTATTTTCTTTATTCTATTATATTTAGACAAATCTATTTGTTTAGATTAATGGGCATATCGTAGTATTTTACAAGTATTTTAATAAATAAATATTAAAATAAAGAAAAAATATCTAAAACATGTTTATAACACTTTTTAGAGCTTAAATAAATGTCATTTATTTGATATTATCCAAAATGAAGAAAAAAGATAATGGAAAATAAAGAAAAAATAATTGATTGCCACGGCACAAGGAGGTTTGAACTGGTCAAAAGTATGGTTCCGATCGGATCGCACCCGATGAAAATACAAGTTTTTATCACATTATTTCCTATAAATAGGACTTCCTATATACCAAGAAAAAAAGCTTCCAAGTTGCATTTTCAAGAATTTTCTCTCTCCCTTTTTCTATAGATTTTTATATTTTTAACTTTTAGAATTTATTTAGTTCTTCCCTCAATTTTTAGCAAAAACATGTTTATGTTTTAGTAGTTTCTAGTTTTCGATTCAACAAATTCTGGAATGCTATTACTCCTAGAGTTTTCCCACTCCTAGAATCAACTCTTCAAAGTTTTGTAAGGATATTGTTAAGGTATTAATTATTTTCCTTTTACATTCTATATATCTATGTTGCTTCTTCTGTATCATTCTTGATTTGTCCATGATCAATTATAACATGTTTAGCTGATAGTGAATATGATATAATAATAATTTTTTATGCTTGCAAAGTATTGAATAGATAAACATTGTCTTAAAATAAATTGATTTTATTTTTATTTAAGATTTTTATAAAAAATCTTTTTTGAAAGAGTACATTACTCTTAATAACAAACTTAATATGAGGGTTAAAATTAAGATTTAATTATCTAGATTTAATTTAGAGTAATAGTATTTTATTTTAGATTTTAATTATTTGGATATTTAGAGCGAAACTCTATTTCAAAGGGTTTTTACAAAGAATTATTACTTGAAAATGTATTGACAACATATTTTCTTAAATAGTTTTAAAACCTGAAAGTTATTTTTTAGATCATTAAATTCTTAAGTTTAATTTAAAAATCTTGAAAAAAAGTCTAATTGATTGAATCTGCCTAAAGGCATGATTAGATGATTTGCTATTTTCCTAGAAATAAAATTGAAATTTAATATTAATTAATTAATAGACCACGCCTAAGGATACTAGTTAATTAATATTAAACATAAGAATTTAGGTCTCACCTTAGGACACTTTTATACCAAAAATAAAAAATCAATAAGTATCAATTTATATCTTTAATAACCTAAATAGTATTAGTAAGCACGATTATTGAATTATTATATTCATTATTCTCCATTATTTATGAATGTATTAAATTGCACGAGTATTTGTTGAATCCATGTCTAACTTTATCTTTATGCATTATATTAGCTTATTCAAAAACCAAATCATTGTGACATAATGTTTTGGTATAATTTTGTTTTTAAAATTTGAATAATATTTAAAAACTACACAATTCTAATTTCTTGAATCGATCTTGGGAGTATACTTATCATTTCTATAAATGATTTGTACACTTATGAGAATTAATAAAATTTAAATGGATAAGTATTTACGAAGTAAGTGTTATCCCCGATTTCATTCATTACATATGCAAAGGAAAAAGCAATGATTGATATTTAAAGTAGTAAAGAAGATGAATTATTAAAAGAAGGATAAAATAGTAATTCTCATCTTGGAAACATGGATTCCTTGTGTTATAAAAAGAACCCTTATTTTCATTTGAGAAACATGAAAAAAACAAGAATGCACAACCTCTAGGAATATGTAACCAGTAATTATGAGAGACTGAGAATCTTTTCAAGGTTCTTAATTGGCTTTAAGTTTGTAATAATTATTATATTATGAAAGAAATTTAGTTCAAATTATCTTTTTTAGCATGTCTAAATTAGACATCATCTATGTACGGATGTAAAAGGTTTGGCCAAAAGGGTATTAAGGCTTAAGCAAGGTTGAGGCATAATCGATGTAACAAGAGAAGATGAATTGAAGGGAAGATCGTGATAGACCCATGTCATTAAGTTCAAGTATAATAATTATAAATTTTAAGCCAATTAAGGATATTAAATGTTTAGATATTTGCTTATATGAAGTTATAATATTGATAAATAGAAAGATAAATATAGAAATAACACAATATTATGATAAATAAAATAAAATTTAAATTATCTTTAAATAGAAAGATAAATATAGAAATAACACAATATTACAAATATTTCTAGGATGTTTGACATATGTTGAAACATATATCAAGAAACTTGCGAAAATGCGAAAACCCTTACAAGATACTTTGTATATGGATAGAGTAAAAGCACAAGTAAAAAAATTATATGTGTCATACCATCCAGGGCCAAATGATAAAATGATAATTGAAATATAAGAATATTGGGGAGCAATTTTGAAAGCAAAAGTAGATGACAAAGATGAATCTCTTTATAGATATACATCAGGATCTTTCAATGGTCTAGAATTAAACTATCATAGTAATAAAAAGAATATCTAACTTCTAAAAATGCTATTAAAAAATTTACAATATATGTCATAAGTTTCAAATTCATTATTAGAATCGATAACAAGAATTTGGGTTATTTCTTAAGAACTAATATTGCAGGTGATTATAAATAAGAAAGATTAGCCAAATGGAAACAATGGTTCAACCACTACAATTTTGATGTCGAACATCTCCCGAGAAATAAGAATAGTTTAACAGATGCTCTTATTAGAGAATTAGCACCTCTAAATTTTTTTATGCATACAAGAATGGAACATCTTGATATCAAAATCAAGATAAAAGAGAAAAGAGATAAAAATCCTAGAAGAAAAACTCGAGCTATTATACCTCGAGAAGTCTCTTATGGGGACAGAAATAAACAGGAAGAACTTTATTGTTCAAAACAACTTTTAGAGTCTAAAAACTCTAAAGAAAAATCTTTATTAAAAGTTCAATTTAAAGAAGATAAAAATTCTAAAGAAGGCATTCAAAATGAAAAGGAAGAACCTAACAATTAAAAATAGAGTAGTATTTCTGAAATAAGAAAGCTCAATTCGACTGATGAAGCAGGAAAAAAGAATAGAAAAGAATTGTGGTCTATAAACATCCAAAACTAATCATCTATAACAATTGAGTAGAAGCCTATAAATCTATTCTAGGGTTTAGTGGAGTAATCCATAGAGCTTTCACCAATATAATAGAGGCTGAAGGAAATTATACCAATTACGAAGTATCAAAACTAATAACTACAGAAAAGATTGTAAGGAATTAATCTGCAACACTACAACAAAACCCAACAACACCAAGCAAGTTGAAAACCCTAGAGAGAATAGTAAGGCCACTAATACTATTTAGGGAAGCATTACTCCTAGAGACATCAAAAATAGTAAGGCATTCAGTGCTTTCAGGAAAACATCCCCCAGAAATTCATTAGTCACTAAAGATGAGAATTACTAATATAGAAATCTTAGCAAATAATAATGGTTGAGCCTCTATAATTTATCCAGAAAATCTACTTAGGAACACATAGAAGATATGAAGTTCTACACTATAGAAAAGAAATTCCATATGAAAAGTAAATTCAATATTTTGGAAGAAGTTGATCTAAAATTTGTTTACAAAGTTTCCATGCAAGACTAATATAAAATATATATCTAGGGATTAATTTAAGTGGAGTAAATTATTTCTCGAAAAATTTCAAAAAAATCAATCAAGAACTTCAAGAAGAAGATAAAAGCAGGTGATAAGCATGTTTATCTTAGATTTTTGAGTCACTAATGGACTGGAATGAGGAAGGATGTATCGGTCCCTACCATTTAATCAAGCTAGGGACTTTCAATACAAATAGAGAAGTTTCCAAACTAAGGACACTTCTAGAAAAAAATTAACACAAATGAACTCTGCGTATTAAGAGGTCAAACTTACTATGAACTTAGGTAAATTGATAGCTATAATAAGATCAAAGTAAATTACTCAATTAATAAAGTTATCATCACTTCTCATAGTAGCATGGCTCTCTTTGAAGAAGATGATGAAAAAATCATCAAATATGAGACAAATTTTAAGCTCAATAACTTAAAAATTGGTCAAGAAATAAGGAAGGTATTATGCTTCTATGTCAGAAAAGTCACTAAAGATCATAGATGCATTTACTGTATCAAAGATTGAGAAGACGAAGATGCATCATCAACGTCATCCAAAGGATTGTTGGTAGAAAATGACAAGGAGGAATAAAGAGAAAGGGTCGTTGGTAGAAGACAACAAAAGAAAATATAGATGTAGGCCTACATCTTTAGTGGACAACATGTGCCAAGAAAAAAAATGGTTGATATTTAAAGCAGTAAAGTAGATGAATTTTTAAACTAGAGGTAAAATAGTAATTCCAATCTTGCAAACAGGGATTCCTTGTAGCATAAAACAAACCATTATTTCATTTGAGGACACACAAAAACCAGAGCACACAGCGTAGAAAACATACAGCTTCTAGTATAGCAACCCCTTCTATCTAGAAATCTCAATTAGTAATTATGTACCCAATAATTATGAGCGTCTAAGAATCCCTTCAAGATTCTTAGTTGGGCATAAGATTGTAATAATTATTATATTATGAATAAAATGGGGTTTAGTTACTGTTTTCTAGCAAGTATAAATTAGACACCATCTATGTATAGATGTATAAGGCTCACCATTACGAGGAGGTTATCAAATTTTTAGTAAAGTTGAGGCATAATCGATGTAATAAGAGAAGATAAATAGAAGGAAAGACCATAGTGAACCCATTAAGTTTAGGTACAATAATAACAAATTTTAAACCAATTAAGAATCTTAAATCTTTAGATATTTGCCTATATCAAGTTATAATACTGATAAATAGAAAGATGAAGATATAAATAACAAAATGTTATGATAAGGAAAATAAAAAATTAAACTATATTTAATAATTGCTAGAATTAATAACTAGCGTTAAATAGCTAGTCTCAATTTTGGTATCAGAACCACAGAAATATTAACATAATATAGATGAAAAAATTAACACCATTAAATTTAGGGACATCAATGGTATTAATCATAAGTTTAGGGGCATTATAGCATTTTTTGCAAACCTCTAGGACATTAGGAAAGATATGCTAAACCTCAGGGGAATTTATAATAAATATCCCTTATGAACCTTACATTAATATCATACTTAATTAAAGTAGGAAATTCTTTTCATATTCTAATATGCGTGACAACAATATGATTTTTGTATCCATTTAAAGAGGAAGGACAATTAACACATACTCGGGGTTTGGTGTGAAGTCGTGCAAGGTACTTATGGTTCATTGAGTGATTCTGAGCTAAGTGTCATGCGCATACTTTCTTCAAGGCACATGTGACACTTAGCTTTACAAATGCTAAGAAAGCCTAGCTATCAAGTAACCCAAATAGGTATTTCAATGCTTGTTGGTTTGTTACTTGGTTCTTAGATGTGTTATAAATAAGGTCCCTACACCTATTTATAGTCATCCACATTCTCAACAAAAAGTCGAGAGTGTTGCATGTGCCACTCATCTACTGAAAGTCTAGAATTGTCCTAGAAAATATCTTTAATAGATAATTCTAGTAAATATCCTTGATATACCTAGAAACTTCATAAATTCCTAATATAAATATCTAGATATTAGTTTGTAAAAAATTCTAGATACTTATCAAATTGGGCTTTCGTTTGATTAAATTATCAAGCCTATAAGTATATATTTTTGACCCAATTGAATTTTAGCCATATATCAATGGGATGTGACATTCTACCTCACCAATGTTTGTGATGCCTTGAAACATAGAATATGATCTTGAAATTTCCATAGTGTATCACAAAGTATTCCATGTAATTGGGAACTCCCTGCCTTCATATCTTTCTTTTAGTTAATACATATTCTAAATCATTGTCAAAATAAGTTACGATGGTTATAGGTCTTCTTTTTTATTCTCTACGAGTTGGGTCCTCCATGTCTTCATGGTATGGCTTTAAGAGCCTCACATGAAGTGCCACGTGGATCTTGAGCTTAGAAGTAAGCTGAGCTCTATAAGAAACCTTTCCTACATTCTTCAAGATAGGAAAATTCCCTTTGTATCATCACCCCAACCCTTTGTGTACTTTTTAAAGTGACTTGAATTGTTAGGGAAGAAGCTTCACCGTAACCATGTCACCTTAATTGAAGAAAACCTATCTTTTTTTTAGCAAAATTCTTCATCTTCTTAGCACCTTTATCTAAATATGCTCTTGCAATCTTAACTTTTTTGTGCCATGCCTTGGAAAACTTGAACACTCCAGGGCTTCTCCCTTCTTAAACTTTTGCTAAGGCTTAAAGAGTCATGGATTGTTATCTAATGGCAATTTCAAATGGACATTTACTTGTTGACTCACTTCTTTGCAGATTATATAAGAATTGCACCATATCAAGAAGACTGTCTCAATCATGTTGACTTGCACTAATGTAAAGGCCCAAGTAAAGTTCTAGTGAGGCTCTTTGCAGATTATATAAGAATTGCACCATATCAAGAAGACTGTCTCAATCATGTTGACTTGCACTAATGTAAAGGCCCAAGTAAATTTCTAGTGAGGCATTAACACCCTCGATATTCATCACTTTGTGCATGCAAATTTGTTGAAAAGTTTAAGCTTGACCCAAGTAACTTGAATAACTCGGTCCAAAATATTCCAATGAAGCGTGGGTCTTGATTGCTTACTATGCTATTGGGAACTCCTTAGTAGTTTGCTATGTTTTTTAAGAATAGATAAGCAGCTTCTTCTACCGTACAACTTGTTAGGGCAGGAATGAATATATCATACTTGCTAAACCAATACACCACTATGATAATGCTTCTACATCCTTCATATTTTGGAAAAGTAGAGATGAAGTCTAGGGATACACTTTCCCATGGACACTTAGGGATAGGTAATGGTTCAAGTATCCCTCCTAGCGTTCATTTCATAAGACTCAACATCATATCTCAATTACACCAATAATATGTTTATTCAAGCAAGGTAAGAGTTTTCTTGCCTCTAGGGTTTCCAACTTATAGAGAGTCATGACATTCTTTAATTAGCTTCTTTTTAAAGTTCTGCCATCTAGGAATGTAAATGCAATCTCTTTTAGTGTAGGGTAGGCCATCAGTGACCCAAAAGTATCCTTGTTTTTCATTCATTGAATAAGGTAAAAAGATTCTTGACAAGCATGCTTTGTATCAATCCTTCTTTGATTCTCTCCAATAATGAGCTTCCAAGCTTGATCATGGTAGCCAATTTAGATTTTGGACTTCATGCATCAGTAACTACATTTACTTTTTTAGGCTTATACTTAAGGTTGTAATTAAATTTGGCCAAGTCTTGCCATCTAGCTTACTAAGGGGAAAGCTTCTTTTGAGTTTGGAAGTAACTAGTGGTAATATTTTCAATCATAATGGTGAAATATGAGCTTAGTAAGTAATGTTTCTATACCCTTAGGCAATGGATGATGCAACAATTTCTTTTTCTATTTTTTCTCTATCTCACTAAGCTTTCAACATTTGTAGGCAATAAGGTGATCTTCTTGCATCAATACTCCTCCTAATGTGATGTCAGATATGTTAGTGTGTAAATTATATGGCTTGGTAGGATCAACTAAGTATAGCATTGGTTCCCAAATTATGGCATTATTCAACTCTTCAAATGCCTCTTGATAATGTGATGTCCACTCTCATGTCTTGTTTTTCTTGATTAGGTTAGCAAGTGGAGCTACATTTGTGGAGTAGCCTTTGATGAAGCATTGATACTAGATCAATAGTTTCTCAAATGATCTTAGATCATGAACTTTGGTTGGCGGCTGCCATTTTTGTATAACCTTTATCTTGGCCTCATCCATTATAAGTTTTCCTTCCTTGATGTTATCTCTGAGGAACACATTCTCTTGTTGGGAAAATAACATTTTTTTCCTTCTTCGCATAAAGCTCATTTTACTTAATTTAAAAAACTTGATGTAACTGGTTGAAGATGCTAATTAAGAGTGTTAATCACGCATGTAATCTTCTTCACATTACTTAGGGTATGCGTATTTGGTAGTAATCGAAGCGCAAGTCCAATGTTATAAATTATTGTGCCTTTCCAAGTTGATCGAAGGTACTTGTTCTTGATAGTTACCTGATTAAGAGCTCACTAGTGCATGCACATCCATAAAGACCCGTCCATTTTCTTTTAAAAGAGCACGAGTACTTTGTTTATTTTCTTTATAGAAATTTTATGCCTGTGAATTTGTCCATGGTAGACCGGTAATTTTAAGCTTCAATTTAAATCTAAATTTAGTCTTTATTTTTGACCTATTTGGATTTTCTTATGCTATAATTCATTTTATATGAATTATGTACTGTTTATATTGTATTAATATGTATAAAACTTTTATACACATAACAAATGGTTGTTCATGTTTTGAACATTTTCAAAGTAAATTCAATATGAAGTTTTAAGTCTTTAAAGTGGAATGACAGACATCGATATGCAATATTAGATAACGGTGATTCTATCATCCCTTTCTTTCATTATCATGACTCACTTTTTTCTTTATTTCTTTAGCACTTGTTGCATTTAACAGAAATAACGAACTGACTGTTTTGTTACCTGAGGAAACAGTGTAGAGAAAATGCTTGATCGCTATTACTTAAACATTGAAGATTTGGATGTCGTTGGTGTGGACTATGGTTTTTGATATATATTTTCAGTTTTTGCACGTTGCATAAAATATTGTTCAAATTTTGAAAATTTTATTTTAGAAAAATATGTACAAACCTTTTTGTATAACTTCCAAATTGTTGTACATATTTTAAAAATTTTACAAAGAAAATACAATATAGAGTTGTCCTGTTTGTTATTGTTTCATATTCAATGCATGTTGTTTTATTATATTCTATGTTTCTCTTTAAGTGTTGAAGAGGACTACCAATACTACATCTCTTTTAATATATATAGGTAGTTTCTGCATATTGTACATAGTTTTGTACAAATTTTGTGTTGCTTATATTTGTCAAATATGTATAACTTTTTTTGTAAAATTTACAAATTATTGTACATATTTTGCAAGTTTTATAAAGTGAATTCAATATGAAGCTTTCAAAATAAAAATATTGCATGTTGATTTTGCTAATTTTGTAGAATGTATAAAAATTATACATAAATCTAAGAGCTCTACAAAAATAGTATTACGTAAGTTGTATATGATTTTACATAATTTTGTAATATATGTACATGTAAAATCTTTAAATTATTACGTTAAAATAAAAATATTTTTTACAATAATTAAATTTCAAATTATATATATTATTTAACATGAATAATTTTATATCTTAGGATTTTTATGTAAAATATACATCTTTACATAAATAAATTTTTTAATAGATGAGTTTTTAATTAAAATATATGTAAGATTTATAGAAATAAATTTTATGATAATTGAGTTTTGAATTAAAAATATTATTAAACAGTTTACACGTTCATATTCTAGGATTATTACGTAAGTAATAAATAAATTTAACATAATTTAGTATGTATTATAAAAATGTATAGTTATTTTATAAATCCTACAGAGTTTAAGAAAAAAATTGAAGTCTTACAGATTCGTTGGTGGTCCCTAGAGTTTCAGTGAGGTCGCCATCATTGGTTGTCAAACCTTTGGCATGATTGTGGGCATTGGTTGCCAAACCTTTGTTGTACAGTTAAATATAAATACCCCGCTATATTAATCTCATACTCTAAGCTGATCACTTATTCTTGGGATGGAGTTGTCTATGGCATATATGGCTGCTCAAGTGGGTCCAAGGGAAAGGATAAAATTAGAATCTTAAATATATTTTACATTAAAATAATATAAATTTAAATATTTATTTTTATTTTTAATATTTTATGTAGATATTATAATATAAATAATAAGTATATATTTTAATTTAATCAACCAAAATAAAAAAATATTAAGTAACTTATATACTTATTATTTAAAACTAAATAAAATAAAAATATAAAATCTTAGAGTTATATAAAGATTGATATCATATTTTTAAGGACAAAATATAGAAGATAAAATAAAAATTGTATAAAATTATTGATATTTTATCAAATATTAATGATAAATTAAAACTAAAAAATAAACGATAAAGAAGAAAATATATTTAATTGAAAATTTTTTATTATAAATTTTTTAATGACATATCTTAGTAAGTACACGGAGATATCCTACTTAAATTAACATAAAATCATCATCATTTATAATTAAACTTTATTAATTATAAATTAATATTATAAATAATTTATGTAAAATAAAGTTACAAATTGTTTTTAATCTATATCATGAATAAAATTTGATAACTTATCGGTAATTATTTTTGATTAAATTATGAAGTAAAATAAAATTTACTACTTAAAATGTTAGATTATTTCACGTATTGTTACACATAGTAAACTGAAAATGTAGAAGAACCAACTGAAGATGTAGAGGAACTAACAAAGGAAGCTGATGTGGAAACATAAACTCCTATCACCATACCTGAAGTACGAATCAGAAGAACACCACGATGGATGGAAGATTATGTTACTGGTTCTAATCTCTATAAGGAGTTACATTTGACTTATTTCATGATACACAATGATTCTGTGTGCTTCAATGAAGTAGTAAAAAAAAGAAAATGGTGGGAAGAAATGGATTTGAAAATAGAGGCTACAGAAAAAAATGAGACATGAGAGCTTGTAAGCCTACCAAAAGGAACAAACAAAATTGGTGTTAAGTGGATCTTCAAAACAAAACTGAATGAAAAGGGAGAAGTAGATAAGTGCAAAGCACGACTAGTGGTCAAGGGTTATGCACAGAGGCATGTGATTGATTATAGTGAGGTTTTTGCACCAGTGGCTAGCTGAGACACCATAAGACTGATCCTAGCTTTAGCTGCACAAAAGGGTTGGATTGTCTTCCAACTAGATGTCAAAAATGATTTCCTTCACAAAAATTTGGAAGAAGTAGTGTATATGGAGCAGCTAGAAGGCTATGTTTGCAAACGAAAGGAGCAAAAAGTTCTAAGGCTCAAGAAAGCTCTCTACGAATTGAAACAATCTCCAAGGGCTTGGTTTAGTAGAATCGAGGGGTATTTTTTGAAAGAAGGGTTTAAGAAATGCAGTCATGAGCACACATTGTTCCTGAAAAATGGAGATAAAGGTAAAATTCTAATCGTCAACCTATATGTGGATGATCTGATCTACATAGGGAATGATATGGAACTATGCCAAAGGTTCAAGGAATCAATGCTATTAGAATTTGACATGAGTGACTTGGGAAAAATGAAATACTTCCTAGGAGTTGAGGTCCAATAGAGCTATAAAGGGATACACTTAAGCCAGAAGAGATATGCCAATAACATTCTCGAAAGGTTTGGAATGAAAGATTGCAATCCTGTAAAAAAAATCCCATTATTCTAGGCACAAAATTAATGAGACATAGTGAAGAAACTAGTGTAGACTCAACCATGTTTAAACATCTGGTTGGTAGCTTAATGTATCTTACGGTTAGAAGACCAAATATTATGTTTGTTGTCTATCTCAAAAGCAGGTACATGGCAGACCCAAAAACATCTCACATGGTAGCAGCAAAACGAGCTCTCAAATATGTGAAGGAGGTTGTAAATTTGGGTATATTCTATAGCAAAAGTACTGAGATTTTGGGAGTACCCTAAAAGGAAAATTCAGAAGAAAATTTTAGAGCCTATACTGACAGTGATTATGCTGGAGATATATAGAAGACATAAGAAGTACTTCTGATTATGTGTTTCTCCTAAGTGGTGGTGTAGTAGCATGGATCATGAGGAAGTAACCAGTGGTGACACTCTCCACAATTGAAGCAGAATATGTTATTGCAGTAGCATGTGCATGCCAAAGCATTTGGATGAAGAGAATTCTTAACAACCTCGGTGTTCTTTCATGTCAATGTGTGAAGATTTTGTGTGACAATAGTTCATCCATCAAATTATCCAAAAATCCAGTTCTCCATGGAAGAACTAAATATATTGATGTAAGATTTCATTTCTTGCGTGATCTTGTTAAAGAAGGTGTAGTGGAATTGGTCCACTGTGGAACAAATGAGTAGCTAACAGATATCATGACAAAGCCACTGAAGTTAGAGACTTTTTTAAAGTTGCGTGATCAGCTGGGTGTTCGAAGCATTGAAGATTGAACTGTCATACTTTTAGTAAGTGTAGTTTATGGGAGGAATTGTTACACATAGTATGCAAATAAACTCCTAGTTTTCAAAAGTAAATAGTTTGATAAATAAAGATAGGTTCTCGATCAACTAATGATCGAGTCCTATAAATAGTTAGCACAATTTTAACATTGTGCAAAGGCAGTTTTATTGCTCGTTTTTTGTTTTCTTGTAATGTCCATAAAAGGATAGATTTCCAATTTTAATATTACGCAGATTAATTCAATTGTTTCTCTAATATCTAACAATTGATTTCTCAAGATAATTTTTATTTTTTCTTAAATTAAAAAACTAAAAATCAAGTAACATATAACTTTTATATTTTTAATTAGTTAATTACAATGTAAAATAATATCAAAATAAATATATAATTTTTTAAATTTTAATATATTTTTAATTTTTTACAGTAATATTATATACTTTTTTAAAAATATTTAATAAGTATTGAATTTTTTTTAACCCTATCTATTCAGAATTTAAGGTGACTCACTTATCCGTTAAATAAAGGATCCCTAAGTTAATGGTGCTCAATAGGTTATGCCAAAACATCACAAATCTTGAATCACATCAAATCTTGTTTTCTTTAAAAAAAGAAAATTACTTGAAAGATACGAATTGAGTTGATAAACTCTTTGTGGAATTGCACTAAGATTTTTACTTTCGTCACCTAATTCATATCAAGAAACAACAAAACATGTCAAATCATCTCATAAAATTTATATTGAAAATTACAATTGCTACTTGTTGAAAGGAGGGGTACTGTTGGGTATCGATTATGATCTTTTGGATATATGATCATGTGTATAATGAAGGAAATGAAAATTCTTCAACAATGTCCATAATTAACCATGTGCATGTTTATGATCACAAACAAAGTCATTGACGGGCAGGATCGGGCCAATCCTGCCATCGCTTTGGTTTTATATTTATAAAACTCTCGTAAGTGCACGAATCATTTCGTAGAAAATGATAAGCATACTCTCAAGGTCGATCTAAGGAAGGAATGTATGTAGTTTTTAATTTATTATTCAAACTTTGAAAAACGAAATTAAATATTAAACATCCTGTCATGATATTTTGGGATTTTGTGTTTTTAATCTAATAATATAAAAATAAACATAGATACAGATTCAATAACAATTATGCAAATTTTATCTTTTATAATAATGGAGTATTTATGAATATAATAACTAAGTTAATTATGCTTACTCATATTATTTAGGTTATTAAAGATATATATTAATATTTATTGATTCTTTTTTTATATGAATATCACCTTTGGTGGGGTTAGATATTCTTTGTTAACTAAACAAATCAATTAACATCTATGGATGGGGTTGATAACTAATTTGGTTAATTAAATTAATTTCTTTTTCTAAGAGATTGAAAATGAACCATTTAAATGACACCTTTTGTGGGGTTAGACAATTTAAAATTTATTCAAGGTGTCCAAATTAAACCTAAGAATTTAATTATCCGAGTACTAACTTTCAAGTTTTAAAACCACTACTAAAAACATGTTGTCAATACATTTTCAGATAATAATTCTTATAAAAACTTTTGAAATAGAGCTTCACTCTAACTACCGGGCGATTGTACCAATAAATAAAAGAGCACTACTCTAAATCAGACCGGATAACTAAACCTTAAAATCTAATTTTCAAATTTAAGTTTGTAATGAAGAATAATATATTTCTCTCTAACATTCTTAATATAAAATCTTGAATAAAAATAAAATCAATTTATTTTAGAGATTTTTACCTATTTAATATTTCGCAAGCATAACAACATTACTATTATATCATGTTTACAAATAGCCAGCAAAGTTAAATTTAATCACAGACAATTTAAATATAACATGTAAGAATAAAACATAAAAAATAACTATAAAGAAAATAAAATCCTTACAGTACTTTGATGTTATTCCTGTTGCTGGAAAACCTTCAACCGGAATTTGCACTCCTATTTATTGAATCAAAAAACAAATAAATTTCAAAAACATAATTAGCTCTTCTCAAAAAGAGAAGAACTTTAAAACTAAGAAAAGCAAACTAAGGAAAAACTAAAAACTAAGAAAAACTAAAAAACTAAGAAATTGAGAGAAAGAAAGAGAAGAGAAGATGTGTTTTTAGGTGTGATTTGAAGTGAAGAGAATGAGGGTATTTATAGGTTAGGAGGGGAAGAAAAAGTGGGTGAAAAAATCATTAAAAATGGTGGAAATGCGGAGTAGTGAATGATGACATCATGCTCGTGTAGGGCACGAAGGCGCGCGCGGATTGGGGCAGATGCGCGCAGCGGCGCACGCGGACTGGGCGCAAATTGACAGAGGCGCGCACAGATTGGAGTTGGGGCGTGCAGAGGTGGGCACAGATAGGGAAATGCGGTGCGCAGGGACGGGCACGGATAGGGAAATGCGGCGCGCGGGACCGGGCGTTGATGAGTAGGGGCGCACGAGCTGCTCGGTGCGGCTATGTGCACGATTTCCTCCTTTTTTACATTTTTGACCCATTTTGTCCAATTTTTCTATATTTGTTGACTTTTTCTTTTTTATTTTATGAATATATTTGTAATGCATTGTCTCCAGTATTCCTCTTTGAGTCTTTAAGTTACGTTTTTAAACAAAAATACATGAAAAACAATAAAAATACCTATGATTCTGAGAATACAGATTTATATAAATATATATATTTTTAATCAATTAATGTGCATAAAATCATGATAATTTTAGTGTTTTTTGAGTACTTATCACAACCCCCAACCAACTTCTTGCTATTCCCTTAGCAAGAGAAGCGACTAAAATTACAACAAAATCAAAAATTAACTTTTAAGAATAAAATAAAAGAAAACAACATGAAATATAACACAAAAATGTCTCATACTTTTTAATCTCCTTTAGGATCATAATTAAAATCTAAAGCATAAGTTATTTTAATCTTCTTAAAGAATCATGATTTATTATAATAATTAGTCAAAAATCATTTTCATATTTCATATAAAAAATGTATCAATTTAATTTCACCCAATTTCAGTGTCATGAATCCGAATTCACTTAGACTCTATTCCTCACAAGTCAATACTCTCAAAATACTGAATCCTATGGGTTCAAACACTCATACTAATTTATATGCGAAAGAGTTGATGTATAGAAATGAACTAATATGTTTGCATATATATAAAGAATAAAGGCTCAAAGTGTTATTTTGATGTTGATCCCATGGAAGGAATCAAATGTATAAATTATAAAGATATCATATATAAAAATTATTTTCATACATAAATCAAACTCATTAAGAAAAAATTTCAAGATATATGCTTTTTACAAATGAAGAAAGTGCAATGACTTTTTAGGGAATTACTTCCTATATCTTTCTTTTATAATTAGCCTTTACTCACAACTTTGTAGGCAATGTGGGTCATAATATGTAGATTATACTATATATTCTTTATATCTCTATATTTTTCTCAAGATATTTTTCAATATATATCATTTTTTAGAGAGTCATCCCATGTACAGATTGTACATTTTTTAGGATTTTGGGTAATGCGGGTCATAGTATGTAGATTATAATATATATTCTTTATCTCTCTATATTTTTCTAAAGATACTTTTCAATATATATCATTTTTTTAGAGAGTCAACCCATGTACAGATTGTATATTTTTTTAGGATTTTGGTGAGTGGTTAATTTTGTGACTTTTTTGTTTGATTTGGTTTAAGTAACCCCAGATATATCTTTTTTTTTTGTAGCAGTCATGCATGAATGAGATAAAAACATATACTATCAATTTCTATTCAAATCATTTAATCTAAGAAAAATAATAATAAAAAATATACGACACTCTATTAAGATGAGAGAAAAGAATTCATACATTCAATGGTAATACCTATAAAGATCATCTAAAAATTTGAAGAAATAAAAAATGTGTTTGGAGTAGGAAAAATATATATTTCACTATGAATAAAGGAAATTAGGCTAAAATTATATCTCACAAAAGTAGTCTCCACTAAAACAAATTCATAAACACCGATTTTGGGTTTAATATAATTTCCACATCTTATCAAGAAATACTAGTTATGACAAAAACTAACTAATTACAAAATATTTCATGATATGTTTTCAAAAATTAATCTAACAATACAAAAGACTTAACTATTTACTTAATTTTGATTTAAAGAAATGATAAATTTTTGTGAGAATTTTTTTTTTTGTAAACTAATTCTAAAATTACAAAAATTACTAAATCACACAAAGAAAATAAAACCAAACACGATAAAAATGAAAATGTGAACATAAAAAAAATATTATTTTTTTTTGTTTTTTTTAAATTGTTAAATTTTTTTTTAAGCATGATAACTTTTCACCACCCCCAACCTAGAACTTACATTGCCCTCAATGTAACAACTGTAAATTAAAGATAAAGAGAAAAGAGAAAAAAATATTACCTATTTTCTGAGAATGTGTAAGTAGTAATGGAGAAATGCAGGTGCATCCATCGTGTTCATTAAAGTGCACACAGACAGATCGATGTGAAATTTTAACATCTCAACAAATATTTTTAGTTTTAACAATCTTAAAACTATTCAACTGTAATTATACTAAAATAAACATAGAAATTAAGTAAATAAAACAAATAACAGGAAATTATCTAAAAAGATGGGTTGCCTCCCATCCAGCACTTATTTTAACGTCTTAGCAAGACGTAACTTGAGGATTTCATTTTAAGTAAACTCAATGTCCCCACATCATTGAGTCAATCAAACCTACAGGTAAGATAAGGTTGTCTACCTATACTTTTTTAGTCATGTCCTATGGATTTTCAAATTTTTATGTACTTAAAACTAGGGACATGCTTGTGGGTTTTAGATAACCTACGTCTAGGTAAAAATCAAATAATTAAAGGCATCAAAACACAATTTTACTTAGATCAAACAAAACAACTAACTCCTTAGATTGTAATTAAGACTTTCAAATTTTGGAGATAGCTTCAGATTTTTTTTAAATTCTTTATTTTTTTTAAGTACAATATATAAGTTAAAATAACATAATCAGTATTAACCAAGAGTGCTCACAGGAAATAATGGTGGTACAAAGGCTAGCTTTACTTCTTTCCTCGAGTTCTATACATTGAATAATCATTCTACATAACGCTTGGAGCAAATTACGTTCATCGTGATTTTCATTTGCATCATGTTCGGGCTAATTCCTAGAAACTCTTATCCTTTGAGTCACGTTGAGATAAAAATAGTCTAAAAATATTTCAATATTATGAAGGAAAATTTTCCGAGTAGATAAGGATCGTGCTTTGTTACCAAACAATCATACCCAAAAAAATGGATTCTTGATATAGAAAGAATAGGTATTTTTAAAAATTTCAAATTACTTTTTAATAAAATTTATATTAAATTTGAAATATCCCTATTTAATTACAAGTTTAATAAAAACTATTTAAATTCTAGAAAACATCCATAAATAACAAGTAAAATATTAAAAAAATTAATTATTTTTACATTATGTCTCAACAATTCTCCAAAATATAGGATTCAAAATGAAATAAGCAAAGTAAAGGTAAGACATGTATCCTACTTCTTTAATTTTAAAACGCAAGTAGTCTAGAGGGGAAAGAGAAACGAAGTGAGTTATAAGTAGTTTAGTATAATTATATTCCAAAATAATATAACAAATATTCATGATGCATGATATATATAATAAAATTCATGAATATAAATAATAATCATCATCAATATACAATGTAGAAAGATTTTTATTTATAAAACAATGGTATACTTGTACTTCCTTGCTTTCGAAACTGTGGGAGTATACACTCTAAGTATCCCAATGCATGTTCATGTGAGATAAAATATGCTATATAAATATAAAATCCATATGTATGATATGAAATGTCCTTTTATATTGATCAATCGAAATACATGAGCACATGCGTGGTCAACCTCTAAGATAAATATGGGTACACCTCTGACACCATGTATGATCATACTCCAAGATACATATGGAATAAGTATTGATCAACATCCTAGTCATATGAGCTCTCATATATGGGAGGTCCACTTTGAGACACAATAGGGGTCCAATTTTATTTGAAATCAAACTCCAAGACCCATATATAGTCTGAGACACAATGGGATTTCAACTTTGAGGCCATGTGCGGTTAATAATCCAAGACCCATAGACGTACAAACTTTGAGAATAAATATAAATGCAAATCATACCTACAGTTAATCAAAAATTGTTTGCTGCAACTAATAGCCCATAAATATCATACTCCGTATGTATATACATCTATACTCCCTACAAAATATTATTGTCATGATGCATGTATAAAATCTTAGATGCCATGTGTAATATTTTTATTACTCATTTCATATCAAAATTTAATACTCGTTTTATGTAAAATTTTCCATATATGCATACACACACATATATGATGTTCACAATGAATATTTCATTTAAATAACATTTTAACATTTCTTATAAAAATCATGACATCTATTTTCTTTTTATTTATAATATATGATACATGAAATTTCTATGAAATCAATGCATGAATAAAGCTTAGAGTAGAAACCTCTACTTAGAAACTTATCCTAACATTATTCTTCCAAGCCTAAACTTTTAGATATTTTATCCCCAAAACTTTAAAATGTATAAAAAACTTGATGTTTTTAGAGAGACAAAAAGGAAAATTTGAGTGAAGAAAAATGGTCCAACTCATGCATATTTATGGAAAAATCTGACACTCGTCAACCACCCTCATTGGTAGCTTGTCAAGCTACCCAGCGAGACCCAACAAACATGTAGCATTATCACTGACCCCTTCATCGGACACTCCCGATCGACAAGGCATCAATAAGTTATAGTAAATGTTTTCTAACTTTTCGTAATTTATTCATTTTTTCACCTAAATTTTTTCGATATGTGACTACATCTTAAAATATTATTAAAAAAAAATTTTAAGATATTTTTATAATTTATTAAAAAATTTTGTTGTTTTACATAATATTAATATGGTGCCAATAAAACGATGGATTATATTACTGGTGGCTCAAAATCAATGTCATTCTTACTTGATTGAGTTCCAACATGCTTTCCTAACTTATATTTTTTTTATTATAAATTTTTTTATATATTATTCGTAAATTGTACTTATATTTTAGATTTCTCGTGATTATTAATTAAAGTATTTCAATATTGCGAAAAAAGGGGAACAAATATGCAACATTTTACTTACTATTGCTATTACAAACACCTAAGTTCACTTTTTGTAACATTTTTAATTCAATATTTTTAAAAAAGTGAAACTAAAAACATAGTAGCTCAATTTTTATGTTCTTTTAATTATTTTCAATTGCATTTTAAAAAAGAAGATTTTAACATAATTCATTGTCAAAAAAAATTCTTAAAGTAAAATTTTAAAAATAAAAGAGGAAGAAAATTATAAAATTTAAACTATCATAAAAAAAATTAATAAACTTAAATACTTCATTTTAAAAAATTAAAAACCTCTGCAATCACCCGCAAAAAAGAAATATAGCAAAAGAAAGTCAACATTCCTTCGTAGATAAAGTGAGGTCGACGCTCTTTCCACGCAGGTCGCCAAAGTTTGAATAGTCTTTATGGGATATTTTGTCCTGATTAGTGCCTTTATAATTTATATTAAAATTTCACCATGCTCTATCCTGTGCATTTCTTAAAATAACAATTCCACGTGCAGAGATACAGATGAATGCTCTTTCAATTAGTCAAGATATAGAAAGACAAACCAGCAGTGAGAAATATCATAAAAGAAAAGGAGTACCATTCAAATTATGCAAAAAGATTGGGAAAAGGGGACCATGTCAAAATAAAAACAGTAGCAAAAAAGTTAAGTTGGTGGTTTATATTTAAAAATGAGTAATTTCAAATTAAGATCATTTATATATATATATATATATATATATATATATATATATATATATATTGTTAGGGGTGTTCATGGTTCGGTCCGATCTGATTTTACCTAAAAAAATTTTAATCAAACTGGATCAGACCGTTTGATTTATAAAACGGTTCGGTCTGATTTGGTTCCCAATTTGATCCGATTTTTTTATAATTTAATGAAAAATAATGTTAAATTTTTAATATATTATTAAACTGGTCCGGTTCGATTCGAACGATTTAAAATTAGTACAAATCAGACTGGACCGTTTGATTAGTAAAACCGTTCGGATTGGTCCGGTCTGGTTTATGAACACCCCTATATATTGTTAAATAATAATTAATGTTACTCTAAAATTTTTTATTTTAAGAAAACAAAAATATTTAAATATAATATTTGTTTAAGGATACTTTTATTATTTTAATGAATAATAAATATACAATATTAATAATAATAATTGTTATTATTTTAGCGTCATTCATGTGATAATTTGTATTAGTAAAATATAATCCAATTACGATATAAATATTGAATGATTTTATATAATATTGACGAGATTTTCATAACTATAATAAATACGTCAACTTAATACATACGAAAATATTTAATTAATATTTTATTATTATTTAAAAATATAATCTAAAATAAACACGTTAAAAACTAACTAATCTAACATATAATAAATATTTTTATAAGTATTTTATACTTAAAATAATGTAAAATATTAGTTGAATAATTTTTAATAGATATGATATATAAGACATGAAAATGATTACTTCAACATAATTATGATCCACTCATTAATAAATTAATTGAATCTGAACAAGAAGACATGCATGCATGAATTATTGTTACCTTAATGTTATTAAAATAATTATTCAACAATAATAATTTAAATTAAATATACAATATAACTACCAAATATAACTATTTGTACGAATTGTATTCTTATAAAAATATTTTGGTATTTATTCATTCGTAAAAGAAGAAAAAAAATGAATTACAAAAGATTGCCCTTTTTTACAAATAAAGAATCACTGTGATTAAAAATGGAATTATTAATGTAAATTCAATATACAATAAAATTAAAAAGATTAAAGTCTTTATAAGCCTTATATTTTATCAAAATGTGTACTTTAGTAATCTATATCTTATATAGAGAGGGTTATATATGTAATTCATTAAAATGTGTACTTTAATTATGTATATTTCTAATTATACATTTAGAGTTTTTTAATTCTTTAAAAGTTTCAATATTTTAAAAAGAAAACAAACAATATAAAAAAAAAATTTAAAAACACAAAAAAAAATCATAATCAATGTATACTCCTTTTTCTCAATCTTCTCATTCCAAATTACTTTTTAGTGTTTTTTTTTTCAAAAATTGATTTTTTTTTTTATTTTTAATAATATTTTTCATAATTTTTTATAGTTGAAAAAAAAAGAGTTTATTTGGAGTTAATAATAACTTTCAAAAAAAAATAGTGAAAATTAAGTATATACATTAAAATATAGAATACTAAAATTTACATTTTGATAAATTGGATTAATTGTATAGTTATTAACTAATTAATGTAGTTTAGCCAAAAAAACAATTCATTAATGTAAGATAAAAATATGTTTTCCTTAAATTGCACCACATGAAAATTTACCCATGACAACTGATGCAAGCAAGCAACCAAAACAGAGCTGAGGTCACCACATGCGACAAGTAGTTGGTGAGAGAGAATACGAGTTTGGAAGTTCATCCAAATTATTCAAAGAAATAAATTTCATTCAGTAGAAGAATATGTATTCTTAATTGTAACTCAAAATTGAATTTAACAAAAATTTCTAATTTTTTTAAACAACATTAAAGAAATTAGACATTTTTAAAATCAAATCCCTAACATCTTGTTTGTGGACTTCAAAAAGAGATTTTAATATTAGTGTACTACAATGACGTTTATACTATATATTAATAACCACAATTTTAATATTAAAAAAGTAGTGGTAGGTAAAAATGAGATAAATCATAGGTTATTAGCTTTTTAAAAAAAATCTTTCAAGTTAATGAAACTTTGCAATTTATTTAGAATAAGTAAAAGGTTATTAATTACGGCTTGTGGTCTAATTTTCTTGGTTCGAACACAAGTTTTTTTGTAACTGGTACAAGAGTCAACTACTATGTGATAGTTCGTTTTAAGAAAAAATATTAACATGTGGAGACAGATTGTCGTACATTTATTAAATTTAGAGTTATTAAGGAGTTAATAAGGATTTGAGCTTCTCCGTTAGTTGACTTTTTTGAATGAACCAAGTGTCTCTAAAAAAAAAAAATTATACTTGAAAAATAAAATAAAATTAGAGCAATTTTGTATTTATTTCTTCCTTTAATTTTCCATACTTCAACTGTTATTCTTAATAATAAAGGCATTTATTGAAAGGGAAAAGTAAAGGTAAAGTTAAAAACTTAAACCTAATTATAAGTTAAAATAGAATGTTTGATTAAAACTCTTAGCCATATTCAATGTTTGCTTAACATATATATATATATATATATATAAAGTGAAACATATTATTACAATATATGTTTTTTGTCTCGAAATTTTAGCATTGATTATTTTAAAAACTAAAGTTATAGTATATACATATAACTTCGACTATAAGTTAAATTATAAAAAAATATTTAAATATATATAAATAAATTTATATAACAATAATTATTAAATAAATATAATTAAAATTAAAATAATAGAGTTTTCAATATTAAAATAGTGTATGTCATTCATTTAAAAGAAATACAAAAATTATTTTACAATTTTTTTTATTTTTCTCTATTATTAATTTATTTTTTTTCTTTTATAATATATATATATATCAAATTTTTACTTCAAATTTTTTTTCACTCTTTTCTTTTCTTTTTTTTCTAATTTTTTAATTAATTTCATAGGCGCGTTATCTCGCATGCACTTAAATAATATATATATTAATATTAACTACCCCAACCCATTATATAATATTAATTACCAAGTCCCGTGATTAAGTAATATATATATAATATTAATTACCTAATCAATTACCCCAGTCCTAATCTCACAAAATTATTTTCCTAAATCAGGCATCCATAAGATTTGAAGCTCGCGTCATTCGCTTTCTCACCGAGCAACGTCGCGCTGCATCTCAAGAAATTATCGACGACCTCCTCCAATAGCTCCTCCTTTTCAGCACCTCGCTTGACATTTATAGGAACTCTTTTCCATGATCTCTCTTCTTTTTTTCTCTCTGTTTTGTTTCGATTCATATTCCCCTTTTCGTACCTCGACAGCCAGCCATTTCTACTGTCGTTGTTCGCGACTCAGCTCCGGGTAAGTGTAATACCTTCTTTTTTTACAATATCAATTTATATATGTGTTGATTCTTAGTGAATTAGTTCTACGCATAATACATTTTAGTTAGGGTTATTTTTTTTCATGTATGAATCTATATTTCTTAGGATGTATAGTGAGTCATTTCTTAGATTTAGATAGTGTTATTTCCAACTTCTTATTATCTGATATTTTCCTCTGGATTTTTTCATTGTATTGTGCATGATACTTAAGGTTTGCTTGACGACATAATCAAATATCTTAAAAATTAAAGTAATCTCATCCTGAGTTTTATGAAATTGAAAAGTGTCTAATAAGACAATTGTTAAACTCTATTATTTTGAGAAAAAAAAAATTTTTGATTTGATATTTGGGATAAACACTAATTGTTAGATAAAACGACAACAATGGAATGTCAATCCTCTAGTTGTTCCTTGGGATTGGCCTTGGGCCTTTCCTGCACAGCCCGTGAATCTATTTACTATTTGAATTTGTGATTCAGTACAACGGTTAGTACTTGAATTTTGAAAGAATTCAGAAAAGAAAAACAATACAGAAATAGAATAAATAAGAAGAACATATGGAGGAATCTCTTATACTTTGCAAGAAATAGCACATAAGAGAAGAAAGCTTTAATAAGGCAATTCTTTAATAATTTTTCCTATTTTGTGAAATTTTATATATAAATATACGAAATTGTTTTGATTATAAATGATTTAGAAAAATAATATTGATAAATCTTAGTATCCTTTGTATGAAATTATTTGAAGGTATAAATTTTAATAAATATAAAAATTTTAATTAATTTTTATTTTTAATTTTTAAGAAAATTTAATTATATATTATATCATTATTAATAAGAATTTAAATATAAATATAAATATATTCATTTGTGTATTTTTTTTAATTGAAATATTATAGTTTGGGTCTTTTTAATTATCTAAAAAACGTAGATTATATCTTAGATGATGATGATTGATTACATATGTATGATTCTTTTCGATGTTGTGTTACTCCTTATGAAATTATATGTAATACTATAATTGAATATTATTATATATTATGTTTGATGAAATAATTTTAATTTGGATACATTGATTTGGTTTGAATTTATATATCAATAATAATATATTATTTTATTTAAAATTTCTTAATTTACATATTTTGACCTGCTGTGTTTGGTGCCTTATATGCATTGGCTCAGAAAGAAAAAAACAACTGCTAATGCAACAGTATAATCTGTAAGTCTCTAATGACAATGAGAACATATGAGAAATCCCCTTTAGGGTTTGCATTATTATGGAAAATGAATGTTAAAATATTTTTTTTAAAAAAATGGTCCAGTATTTTTAATTTTCTGATGTGATCGAATGTTTCATTGCCTACAAAATACCTGCACTCTCCAGTTCCTTGTCTTCTTTTCCATTTTCTGGGGAAAGATAATGATGGTGTATTTCTTGATGTTGATTTTAGCTTAAATGTTCATTTGTAAAGATAAAAGTTCTGATGGTTCATTATATTTCTTCTTATTGTTGTCAAACTCCAGATTAACACCAAGCTGAAAGAAAAGGAAGCTTCGGTTATCTCACTAGAGAAGAACTTTGAAACCAAGCTGCTGAATGAAAAGGAAGAAAGGACCAAGCTGCTCAAAAAGGAAAAGGAAGAGCAGCAATCTCTTATGAATCAGCTGAATTCAGCAAATAGTACAATTACAGGCTTAGGACAAGAGCTGAAAAATGAGAAGAGATTGATAGAATAGCTCAAAGATAAGATCATAAGTCTTGAAACCAACCTTTCCAAGGAAAAAGAAGAGAACAAGGCCCTTGAAGAAAGTCTGAAGGAAAAGCTCAAACTGATGAAAAGATAAATTTGCTAAGTTCTGAGCTTAGGGACAAAGAAGATCACATTCAAAATCTCAGCTCTTCTCTTGTTCAGAAGGATTTAGAGCTGAACAAGTTTAAAGCTGCAGACAAGCAAATCAGAAATGAATTAGCTAATGCACATTCAGAAGTCAACCAAATCAAATAAAACGCTAGAGTGAATTACGTGGGATATTCATGATTGGTTTTTTAAACGAAAATTTGGAATTCTTATTTCATTTTTAGAACAAGTAGAGAGGATTCTTGTGCGTTTTGGATGTTGTATATACATGATTATATTTATATAATTTGGATGTTGGTATGCTCATATATAATAGATGCTTATATTCACAAGTGTTATCCAACACTGTCATGGACCCTTTCTCTGTCTCTCTGTTGTGCGTAATTGATATTGGTATTACGAATTAATAATGGTACTACTGTAATTGATATGGATAGTACTAAATAATAATGTTGTTGTTGTTGTTGTTATTGATATGAGTAGTACTAAATAATAATGTTATTGTTATTGATATAGGTAGTACTAAATAATAATGTTGTTGTTATTATTGATATGGGTATTATTGATTTCATTGAATTGTGGATCATTTGTTGTTTATGTAGAAAAAAATATATGCAAATTGAAGAACTTATTGTAGAAATATGAGGTATTACTTATATTCATGTAATCTAGATGTTAATTGGTATGTTCATATACAATAGATGCTTATATTCATAGGTACTGTTACACGGTATCATTTATTATAGATATTTTTATGATACTATAATCATGATGTAACCTATATATTAAGAATAAATAACTAGAGAAGATTCTTGTGTTCTGGATGTTGTATATACAAGATTATATTAATGGAATCTGGATGTTGGTATGCTCGATCATACTAGAGGATGTTTTTTTATAAGAAAATTAATGCATGTTGTCAAGGACGAAGATTTTGAAGAATGATAATACAATAGGACAAAATATTTTTAGATTGATTTATATCGTAGACAATTTGATTAGTTAGTAGCATTAAAGTTTTTTCATGTATATTTTTATATTTTTAGAATACTTTAATTAACTAGTTTTTATTATGTGTTTTATTGTATTGAACTATTAAACTTTTAATGTAATATCTCTTTTAAATTTAATATAATTAATCCTAATTTTTTTAATTTATATTTAAAATTTAGCTTAATTGAGATTTATATAGTTACTTAAATGTAATCGAAACAATATATATATAATTTTGATTTCAAATCTATGATCTCGGTTATTAAAAAATCGAGGCCATAAAAAATAATTATTAATAATCGAGATCATAAGTCGTTACTTATAATCTCTCACATTTAAGTCTTAGTTTTTATAATTGTAATCATAGATACATATTGTAGTAGTTAAACGAAGATCATCGGTCATCTAACCTTAGATTAGGAGCATATATTAGTAAACGATACTGTTATTAGTGGCTGCGTCAAAGTAACAAAAATACAGGCTTGCCTCAAAGTAATTAATTACACAGAAAATGAAATACATGACATTTCTTGGTAGTTATATATTTTGTAATTAGTGATATATTCATTTATAAAGTTACTTGATGCATCAAATTGATATATAAATTATTGATCGGATATAACTTTAAAAATATATAATAATAAAGTACTTAGATCATTTACTTAATAACATAATGTTAATTAAATTATGAAAGCTTAGGCACTATAACATACGAAATTATTGGGGTCAGTCAAAAAGACTTGTACGTAGCTTTTTAATTAGTAACTTTTTTTATAAAAAAACAATACTTTAAAATTGATCCCACTATAATTTATATTATTAATTATTAGATCTACTCAGCATCCACACTACCCTTCTAGCTAGATCTCTTTCTATATATATATATATATATATATATATATATATATATATATTTGAGAGCTTAATTCAATTAAGTTGCTGAAATTAATGAGTGAATTAATAGAAATGAAATTGAATCAAACAAAGAAGAGTAGTACTGAAGAGGCACTAGAAGCTTCTCCAACCTCACAATTTCAACCTCAGTTATCTCCTTCAATGAATTTTGATTCATTCCCAAAAAGCCCATTTTCACGTTTGACAATGAGTAGTACTTTAGCTAGCCCAATGAAAAAAGCTATTACAAGTATGCAAGGTTATTTAGGAGAAGTTGGGAATTTCACCAAATTTGATCCACAAGAAGCTTGGCTTCCTATTACTGAGTCTAGGAGTGGTAATGCTTATTATGCAGCTTTTCACACTCTTTGTTCAGGAATCGGATTCCAAGCTCTTGTTCTTCTACTTGCTCTTACTGTTCTTGGTTGGTAAGTAAATATAAATTAATTACGTTCAGAAGTGTTTAATTAATGAAACTAATTATTTGAACTTTTAATTTTTTTTATTGTTATTATTATTTTTTATGTTTTGCAGGACATGGGGAATTATAAGTCTTTCAGTTGGTTTTGTGTGGCAGTTTTACACTTTGTGGTCACTGATACAACTTCATGAATCAGATTCTGGGATGCGCTATAGTAGATACCTTCAGCTTTCCATGGCCGCTTTTGGTAATATATCTTTCTTTCTTATTTTTGGTAATAATAATATGTTTGAAGTAAAAATCCGTGCAACTAAATCAAATTTAAATTTAGGATAACCAAACAAAAATATCATTTGATTTATTTCTATGGTTACAAAAATAACATTAAATTATAATTAATACAATAAATATATTTGATTTTTCATCGACTATTAATAAAACAGTGTGATCAAATTAAAAATTAAAATAATAATACATTTGAATGTAATTTAAAATATTTTTTGAAATAATTTAAATTTATTAAAAGAAACACTTTCATGCTCCCAATCCCTCAACGTACCCAACCAGAAGAAGCCAGTGATGAACCAATCCTTCTTCCATAACCAAGACAATCAAAACCTGGCCCAGAAGCCAGTGATGAACCAATCCTTCTTCCATAACCAAGACAATCAAAACCTGGCCCAACTTCCAATTGTAAGTCCCTCCTACATTTAAGAGGAAGAAAACATAAATGTTAGGTGCAATCACAATTGGTAAGTGCAACCACAAATGGTAGGTGCTACCATAAATGGTAGGTGTAACCACAAATAGTAGGTGCAACCACCAATGGTAGGTGCAACCACTAATGGTATAGGTGCAACCACCAAATGGTAGGTGCAACTAATATTGATATGCAATTTTGCCTATAAATAGGCAATGTCTTTGCCTTAGAGATATACCAATACACCAAAACAAGAAGAGAAGCAAAGCAAAGCCAAAGGAACAATTTCCTTTGAAGAAAAATAGTGTTGTGTTTAAGAAAGTGAGAAAGAATATCTTAGAAAAATATTGGGATATTTTTCTAAAAGGGAAGTGACAAAATAGTGAGTTTGGGAAACACTTGTGTGACACTATTTTGGGTTTATCTCAATTTGTTGTATTGCCTCTCACTTTGTATCCATTAATTTATTAGTGGAAGAAATATTTTTTGGACTTTGTCCCGTGGACTTAGCCCAAATTAAAAGGGTGAACCACGTTAAATTTCGGTGTCATTATTCTACTCTGTTGAATTCATTTTTACCCGTTGTGCCCAACAACTGGTATTAGAGCTGGTCTAGTAAAATTCTTAATATGCTCTGTGGTTGCAGCCTAGACTGACCTACCACATCAGAAAATATTTTTATTAGATCTAGGGCGTATTTATTTGCAGAAAAAGAAACACAACGAGAAAAAAAATGTCAAGCCAGAAGGTAGATATTGAGAAATTTAATGGCAATAATAATTTCTCTTTATGGCAAAGGAGGATGAAGGATATTCTCATTCAACAGAAGGTCCATAAGGCGTTGCTAGGGAAAGAAAAGAAGGTAGCAATCGTCATCGAGGAACAATGGGAGGAAATAGATGAGATTGCAGCTAGTACAATCCGTCTAAATCTCTCGGACAGTGTCTTGCAAAATATTGAATCAAAAAATTACAAGACTGCTAAAGAAACATGGGAGACTCTAGAAAATGTATACATGTCAAAGAACCTTGCCAATAAATTTTATTTGTAAAAGGAGCTATATCAGATGAGAAAGGAAGATAATGTGAGCATGATGCAGCATGTTAGCAATTTCAACAGCAAGATTTCTCACTTAGCAAGATTTAATGTGAGTTTTGGCGATGAAGAAAAGCTGTGATGTTGTTGGCATCACTACCCTCATCATATAATCATATCACAACAACTCTGACTTATGCAAAAGACAAGATGGAGTTTGAAGTTGTTGTAGAAGCCTTGTTCTCATATGAGAAACAAAACAAGGAAAGAGATTCAGAAGAACAAGCCCTTATCACAGAGTCTAGAGGAAGGAGACTGTACAAAGAACAAAAACCCAGAAGCAAAAGCAGAGGCAAATCAAATAAATTTGCCAATGTTGAATGCCATCACTACAAGAGGAAGGGTCACATTAAGAAATTTTGCCGAGTGTTCAAGAAAGAACAAGAAACGAACAAAGGTAAAGTAATGAAGAAAGATGACAGCAGTGATGATGAGCAAACAAATACCATAGACGAGTTCAATATCGTTTATGATGAAGATTTTTTCAATCTTGCATCACACGAGACGAGCTGGGTGATTGATAGTGGTGCTATAATTCACGCTACATCGCGTAGAGAATTTTTCTCATCATACACACCTGGAAGTTTTAGTGTTGTTAGAATGGGAAATGAAGGCCTGTCAAAGGTAGTAGGCAGAGGAGACGTTTGCTTGGAAATAGAGAACGGAACCAGACTATTTCTGAAGGATGTCAGGCATATTCCAGATATGCGCCTGAATTTGATCTCTGTGCGCAAGCTTGCAAATGAAGGATATTGCAGCTCCTTCATTTATGACAAATGGAAACTTACAAAAGGCTCCTTAGTAGTGGCTAGAGGTGAGAAGCATACAACTCTGTATATAATGCAAGCGAAGCTCTCCACCGACACAGTAAATGCCATAGAGAAAGACAGTGTAGCTGAGTTATGGCATAAGAGACTCAGTCACATGGGTGAAAAAAGTTTGACAAGTCTAGCTAAAAAGAAGATATTGCCTGGAATGGATGAAGTACATTTGGAGAAATGTGTTCATTGTCTAGCAGGAAAACAAAACAGGGTTGCTGTCAAGAGCTTCCCTCCTTCCAGAATGAATAATATTTTAGATCTGATTCATTCAGATTTGTGTGGACCAATGTCAAAGTCACTTGGTGGTGCTCAATACTTTGTGACTTTTATTGATGATCATTAAAGGAAGACGTGGGTATATCTTCTAAAGATAAAGGATCAAGTGCTAGATGTCTTCAAAGAATTTTATGCCTCAGTTGAGAGACAGACTGGAAAGAAGTTGAAGTGTATCCGGACAGACAATGGTGGAGAATACACAGGACCTTTCCATGCTTATTGCAAAAAGCATGGTATTAGGCATCAGATGACACCTCTAAAGACACCGTAGTTGAATGGCTTAGCTGAGAGGATGAACAGAACTTGGATGGAGAGAGTTAGATGTCTACTCTCACATGCAAAGTTGCCTAAAATTTTTTGGGGTGAAACCATACTCACAATTGCACATGTGTTGAATCTTTCACCCTGTACTCCTCTCAAGATGGATGTTCCAGATAAAGTGTGGTCAGGAAAGGATGTTTCCTATGATCATCTGCGAGTGTTTGGCTATAAAGCATTTGTTCATATCCCTAAGGATGAGAGATCCAAACTTGATGCCAAAACAAGACAGTGTATTTTTATTGGCTATGGTCAAGATCAATTTGGCTATAGATTTTATGATCCGGTTGCAAAGAGACTTGTCAGGAGCCGTGATGTTGTATTTGTTGAAGATGAGACCATTGAAGATATTAACAAAATGAAGAAAGATGTTCCTAATTCCAATGGTGACTCATCAGATTTGGAATTAATTCCTCCAACATCAGTGCCAAGACAAGTTGGAGATGAAGACCAGGTTTATCCACCTGGTGAAGATGATGCCCCCATAGAAGTTGGTTCTGAAGATGAGGGAAATAATGATGTTCATTATCCAGTACCAACACCTGCGGCTTCTCCTGTTCCACTGAGAAGAAGTGATAGAGTGAGATGACCTTCTATCTCATATCCTCCAGATGAGTATGTTACTTTCACTGATGGGGGAGAACCTGAGAGTTATGAAGAGGCCATGGATGACGAATCCAAACAAAAATGGATTGAAGCTATGCAAGATGAGATGAAATCCTTGCATGAGAACAAAACCTTTGAGTTGATGAAACTACCCAAAGGGAAGAAGGCCTTGAAAAATAAATAGGTGTTCAGGGTGAAGTATGAAGCACACAGTTCCAGTCTGCGATACAAAGCCAGACTGGTTGTCAAAGGATTCAGCCAAAGAAAAGGTGTTGACTTTGACAAGATTTTCTCTCCAGTTGTGAAAATGACATCCATTCGTACTGTGCTAGGGTTAGCATCAAGTCTTGACTTGGAAGTTGAGCAAATGGATGTCAAAACTGCCTTCCTACATGGTGACTTGGAAGAAGAGATATACATGGAACAACCAGAGGGTTTTCAGCAAAAGGGAAAAGAAGATTATGTCTGCAAATTGAAGAAAAGTCTCTACGGCTTAAAACAGGCACCAAGACAATGGTACAAGAAGTTTGAGTCTGTTATGGGGGAGCAAGGCTACAAAAAGACTACTTCAGACCATTGTGTTTTTGTGCAGAAATTCTCTGATGATGATTTCATTATTCTTTTGCTTTATGTGGATGATATATTGATTGTTGGCCGAAATATTTCTAGAATCAACAACTTGAAAACGCAGTTGAGTAAGTCTTTTGCCATGAAAGACTTGGGGCAGCAAAGCAGATTCTTGGCATGACTATTATTAGAGACAGAGGCGCCAAGAAATTATGGTTGCCACAGGAGAAGTACATTGAGAAAGTACTTCAAAGATTTCATATGGATAAGGCTAAAGCGATTAGTTGTCCTCTTGCTAATCACTTTAAGCTAAGTTCTAAGCAGAGCCCTTCTACAGATAAAGAGAAGGAAGAGATGGAAGAGGTTCCATATGCTTCAGCAGTTGGAAGTCTAATGTATGCCATGGTTTGTACACGGCCAGATATCACTCATGCAGTTGGAATTGTGAGTAGATTCCTTTCAAATCCTGGAAAGGAACATTGGGCTGCAGTGAAATGGATTTTCAGGTATCTTCGAGGTTCTTCCAAAATATGCCTATGTTTTGGAAATGACAAACCTATGTTAGTTGGATACACAGATGCAGATATGGCTGGTGATGTGGATTACAGAAAATCCACTTCAGGTTACCTGATTACATTTGCAGGGGGAGCTGTGTCATGACAGTCAAAATTACAAAAATGTGTTGCACTGTCCACTACTGAAGCAGAGTTTATAGCAGTAACGGAAGTATGTAAAGAGTTGCTATGGATGAAAAAGTTCTTGAAAGAACTTGGGTTGCAACAAGACAGTTATCAGTTATTTTATGATAGTCAGAGTGCTATCCATCTTGGAAAGAATGCCTCCTTTCATTCAAGATCAAAACATATCGATGTGAGATATCACTGGATTAGGGATGTAATGGAGAAGAAGCTATTACAACTTGAGAAGATCCATACAGAAGAAAATGGATCAGACATGTTGACGAAAATTCTCCCAAGACAAAATTTTGAATACTGTCGTTTAGCTGCTGGATTGGTAGAGCCCTCTATGTAGTTGGGAGGGGGAGATTTGTAAGTCCCTCCTACATTTAAGAGGAAGAAAACACAAATGTTAGGTGCAACCACAATTGGTAAGTGCAACCACAATTGGTAAGTGCAACCACAATTGGTAAGTGCAACCACAAATGGTAGGTGCAACCATAAATGGTAGGGGTAACCACAAATGGTAGGTGCAACCACCAATGGTAGGTGCAACCACCAATGGTATAGGTGCAACCACCAAATGGTAGGTGCAACTAATATTGATATGCAATTTTGCCTATAAATAGGCAATGTCTTTGCTTTAGAGATATACCAACACACCAAAACAAGAAGAGAAGCAAAGCAAAGCCAAATGAACAATTTCCTTTGAAGGAAAATAGTGTTGTGTGTAAGAAAGTGAGAAAGAATATCTTAGAAAAATATTGGGATATTTTTCTAAAAGGAGAGTGACAAAATAGTGAGTTTGAGAAACACTTGTGTGACACTATTTTGAGTTTATCTTAATTTGTTGTATTGCCTCTCACTTTGTATCCATTAATTTATTAGTGGAAGAAATATTTTTCGGAGTTTGTCCCGTGGACTTAGCCCAAATTAAAATGGTGAACCACGTTAAATTTCGGTGTCATTATTCTACTCTGTTGAATTCATTTTTACCCGTTGTGCCCAACACCAACCAATACCAACCAATACCAACCAAGCGACAAGAACACAGGTCCCAGATTGAAGCAAAATGGAGGACCTAGACCCAATTCGTTAACAATCTATTTCCCAATTAAAAATGAAACAAGTTGAAAAGCCCAACAACGTTAGTTTTAAAGCAAAAGATACTAAACAAGTGAATAAGAAGACAGAGAGTATAATAAATTAGTTTGTTGATAAGGAACCGTCACTGAGACTTTCTACATGTATTGTTTTATAGAAGGAATTGTTAAGGTTAAAGAAGCAACGAGCTTCATCTTTATCACCTTCTCCTTTGTCTTCATCAAACGGTTTGTTGATGAGGTTCTATTACCAAGACCTCCTATATCTACTATTTTACAGAAGGAATTGTTCAAATTAAAGAAGCAACGAGCTTCATATTTATCATTGTCTTCTTTATCTTCATCTTTCAAGCTTGATATATAGCAGCAAATGAAGGGATATAAGGATTGGGAAACAATGAGAAAAAAAAAGCATCGAGGCTCAAGTCATTGCCTCTAGTTTCACTCCTTGCATGAACTTATTATTTCCTCTGGTACTTGCTGATTTCAAAAGATCGAAATTTTAGAGAGTACAAAAGTTGCGATTTGATAAGCTCTAATTCTCGATATCTATTTTGACTTTCATTTTTAATGAAAGATTTAAAGATGGTACTTTTGTAATACTAATTATAATTTAAAGTTAGTTTTTTGAGAGGTAAACTTAAATGATATATTTAAAAATTTGTAATATTTCGTGGTATATTCAATAATTTTTCATTAAATTTATACTACAGACTATATATATTTATATTAAATTTGGGAACACAAAAATTTGCAAATGATCATTCTAACTCCTAGCCAATACATATGCATATGCACTTTCTTATATATGGTGCTAGTTGTGAAGTTGGACTCTGTTATTTATATTTATGCTAAAGTTGTTTTAAAATAAAGCGTTTTTAGGAAAAAAACGAAATTAATTTATGCTTCTGTTATGAAATATAAAATAATTTTTTGTTTTTGTGAAATACTTATTTAAAATTTATGTTGGATTTTTAATTAAATTTCTATTGATTTTTTTCTTAATTATTTTATGATAGATTTGGTGTTTAAAATAAATACTATAGTTCCTTTCTATAAAATAAACATTTTTTCCTTTTTCTCTTTCTATATAAGATAATTTTTTTCCTATCACTCTAAGGTTTTGTGGCAAAGATATAACCTATAATCATTAGATTTTCCCTTCCTCATAATTATTAGAACAGCCGACACCCTATTTCTTTAGCTTGGATTAGGGTGGGTGTTATCGTTGTAAAGAGAGAATAATATGAATTCATACATATAAGTTTTATAAGTTATCAAAAAGTGATTGCATAATAATAAATTATTTTTTATTTTTATTTATTTTTTCTTCAAATTTTTAATTGCAAGGCAAAATATTTATATTTAATAAAATTAAGAAAATAAAATAAAAAATTAATTTTGTCTTTGTATTAGCCCTTGTGTCAAAAAAATTATAAAACATAAATTGTGATTTTTTCAACAAATTAAATAGAGGTACAAGCCAAATTTTTCTCAATATAGAGAAATTTTAAATATTCGTTTTGAAATAAGTGATTTATTTTTAGTAGTTGTTAGTTTAGAAAAATAATAATTTTATTTTTATTAGTTGTTAGTTTAGAAAAATAATGGATAGTTATGTTTTTCTAAAACAAATAAAAAAAAATATTGCTAGTAGTTAACTTTTAATTTATTGATATGAAATAAAATAAATTATTTATTGGTTATTTAATACATGTGTTTAAAATTTACAGGTGAAAAGTTGGGGAAAGTACTTGCACTATTCCCAATAATGTATTTATCAGGAGGGACATGTGTAACATTGATTATGATTGGAGGAGGGACGATGAAGATGTTTTTCGAGCTCTTCTGTGAGAATACATGCATTGTGAAGCCATTGACAACAATAGAATGGTACTTGGTTTTGACATGTTCAGCGGTTATTATTGCTCAGCTTCCTAACCTTAATTCCATAGCTGGGGGTCTCTTTAATTGGGTCAATCACTGCCGTAAGTTATTGCACTCTTATTTGGGTGATCTCAATTTGCAAAGGAAGGCCACTTAGTGTATCTTATCATCCAGTTGTGGCAACAAAATCAGACATTGCTAGTGTTTTTGGGATTCTTAATGCCCTTGGAATTGTTGCCTTCGCTTTTAGAGGCCATAATCTTATGCTTGAGATTCAGGTAATTTTTGCTGAAAATTCATCAATAATTGTTCAGTAACAATTCATTACTAGATCACACTTAAGTGCCGGTTTAGATGCACAGTTCAAAAGCGTTTACGTAAACACAAGCATTTTTTATGCTTTTGCAATAAAATAAAAAACACTTTTAATATCTAATGGCATGGACTCACATTTATAACATAGAAGTGCTTTAATTTCTACAAGTAAATATCCCTTACTTCTACAAAATTAAAGACACTTTTTAAAACCATTTGAAAGAACTTAATTTGCATCAAAAACGCAACATGTGTAGCTAATGTGATCTTCATGCAGGGGACGATGCCTTCCAACACTAAGTGCCCATCTCGTTTACCAATGTGGAAAGGGGTGAAGTTTGCATATCTTATTATCTCCGTGTGTTTGTTTCCCCTTACCATTGGTGGCTATTGGGCCTACGGAAATTCTGTAAGAAAACTACCTTTTGACAAAAACAAATTTCTACTAATGTTTCGTACCAATACTCAATTTTGATATTGTATTTGCATATTTATTTTATATTTTTACTTTTCTTCTATTAATAATAATTTAGTAGTACATGAACTTATCTAAAGTTTCTTGTAGGCTGGTGCATGAATGCGTCATTTATTCATGCTTTGTGTTCATGTTGGCATTTTTCAACCTAAATTTACATATTTTAATATTAAAATTTTTGTAACTTTTAATCAATAGATTTATTTATAATAATAATAAAATTATATATATATATATAAGTATAAAAAAGAAATAGTTAATTCTAATTAAAACATAATTTATATAAAGTAAGTTGATTTTCTAGCATTTTATGATGAACAAAGTTCAAAGAATTCTAATTTTCATATATATTTTTTTTCAATATAAGTTGAGATTAGTGTTGAAGCAAATCTCACTACTAGAATTACAAATGCCAAAAACAAGTAACTAGACAAATAAATGAATAGACAAATACATCTAAAATTTTTTAGTTATAGCAGTTATAATAATTTATTATGTTTGTTATTTTTTTAATAGTTTAATTATTTTTTTGAAAAAAATAATAATAAAGAATAAAGAATTCAATTTTAAATTTTTTTTATTAATTTGGTAGTCATTATTGTCTGTTCTTAAAGATAATCTATGAAATTCATATTGTAATAATAGTTTAAAAATATGAGAAAAATAAAAATAAAATAAAAAAATTATTTATTTATCCTTATGCTTTCATTTAATTAAAAACAATGTACTAAAATGCTACCAATAATAAAATAAGAAAAATAAACTAAGGATTAACTTGCTATAAAAATTAATAAAAGACTAGAGCCTTTTTCTTAACATAAATAATGAGCTTGTGTTATCACACACCCATAACTGAATTGCATATTCTTCTTTAAGAATTTAACATTTGACTAGGCTTGTACACTTAAACCTGACTACTTTTGTGATTTGATCTGGTAGATACCTTCAGACGGTGGGATGTTAAATGCTTTATACAAATACCACAGAAAAGACACATCAAAATTGCTTTCAGATATACTAGCATTAAGAGCAAATCATGTCCACGATGGTTACGCATCGGGTTAAGAATTTTCTTTGGATGCCTGACCTTCTTCATTGCAGTTGCATTTCCATTCTTGCCAAGCTTAGCAGGTTTGCTGGGAGGAGTGGCTCTACCTATAACCTTTGCTTATCCATGTTTTATGTGGATAATAATAAAAAAATCAAGTAAATATAATACAACTTGGTGTCTCAATTGGTTGTTAGGAATAATGGGTATAGTCCTTAGCATTTTAGTTATAACTGGGGCGATTTGGAGTCTAGTTACCATTGGAATAAAAGTCCACTTCTTTAAGCCTCAATAGGAAATTGTAGTTGGAAAATCCCCTATCATCGGTGTTAGAGCACTTCTATATATCATAACTATATCGCAATCACAATTTATGTATTAGTTTCTCACCGGATACATTATATGGACTAAATTGTACTTACCAATAATATTGCGCCCATCAGTTGTAATTTATCACAAACTTGTAATAAATATTATTTTCCTTAGTGTTAATATGCATTTAAAAATGTATGATATGGACTTGCATCTAATAAAACTGACCTTTTAAAACTGAAAAAAAAAAAATAAAAAAAGAGAACTTCTATATCCAACTTCATCGTGGACAAACGTTCCTATTCTTAGCTATCCAGCCATCTTGGCTACAATTATTGGACCTATCATCTCCCTATTAACGTTAATAAGAATGGCATAACACAGGATCTGGGTAGTACTTGAATTTTTCAAGAATCAACAATAGTACTTGAATTTTTCAAGAATCAACAATAGATAAGATGTATTGGAATATTACATATTTCTCTAGTAACGAGAGAAACAAAATAACAAACACAGAAGATTGACCTATCTTTTAAGCCCTTCCACCCAATAAAAAAAGAAGACTGACCTATCTTTTGATTCACGGTGAGATGAGCTTCCATGTCATTTTTCTAGGTTTTAGATGGTAAGAAGAGAAACAAACACACAAAATTGACTTATCACTACTACAAAAAGATGTATTTAAGTCGAGATTTAAAGTCGAGTTTTGGTAAAAACCAACTTATAATGAATTTAAAGTCGATTCGCTAAAAAACTGACTTTAAATGAATTAAAAACACATAGACAATAATGTCGGTTGACACGTAGAACCGATGCTACGTTCTACGTGTAGCATCAGTTCTATGTGTCAACCGACGATACACATATGGATATTTCCTTTTCTCTTCTTCCCCAGATAGAAACTATTCTAAGCGCATTTTATCTCTCAAAAACCCAAAACCCCCTCCACTCCTCCTCCATTATTTCTCATTTTTTGGCTACCTACAATCACCAATTCCAACACCGTTTAGTGAGTTTTCTTCCTTTTCAACTTATCTTCTAGATCCCCTATTTTTTGAGCAAAAAACTCAAATTTTTATACCCATTTTCTCATTTACCAAACGCCATTTTTTCTTCATTTCTTTCATTTTGTCACTTCATTTACTCTTATAAGTTTTTCTATTAATTCTACGCACTTATTATTCATATTTATTTATTTATTTTGTATATTATGTGTTATTATTTATATGTATAAATTTTTGTATTATATGTATGTTATTATTTTTATTATGTAGGTTTTGTATAAATTTTCTTAATAAATAAATTTATATATTTATGACTGCGATTTAAGGTTAGTTTTTAGTTTATTTATTTTTGTTCATATGAAATGAAAAAGACATGATTCAATAATATGATTTTCATTAAAAAATTAGGTTTGAGGTAGTGTAGTTATTTAAAAAAAATATTAATCATCACCAAATTGTTATATAATTTTTTTATATATATCTTAAATTTAAAATAAACTCAAATGATGTGGCATATTATTATTAGTAATTACAATCAATCTCATATAATTATATTTGTGTGTATATATTTGTTATGTTTGGTTTTGATGTAATTTATTTTTATATGATGTTTTGATAAATATTCTAATAATTAGGAAATTCATATGTAATATATTTGAAATATTTTGGTTGGATACATATTTAATATGCTTAATTTAATTAATAGAAAATGGACAAATCTTGGATGTCAAAGTGTAGAATTGAGCAGGATTACATTTCTGGAGTTGAAAGTTTCTTGAAATTTGCATGTAGAAATAGTAATAATGAAATTAGTATGATTTGATGCCCATGTGTTAAATGTAAAAATGAGCGATTTCATGTTGTTGATGAGGTTAAGTATCACCTTATCTGTAGTGATATTATTTTGATTTATAAATGTTGGTATTATTATATAGAAAATATCGATAATACTTATAAGGAAGAGATAAATAAGAATATGAGTGAATTATATACATCTTATCATAATGTACAGACAGAAAAATATGTTTCATGGTATTGAAGATGAACTACATGAGAATGATCCTGAAACCTTTAAAAAATTTCTAGAAGATACCCAAAAACCGTTGTATCCAGAATGCAAGAAATATATTAAAATGTCGGGATTGGTTCATTTATACAATGTGAAGGCAAAAAATGGTTTTTCTGACAAGGGATTCACAGAATTACTAAATGTACTAATAGATATGCTTCTTGAGGGTATTGAATTGTCATCTTCAATGTATAAAGTGAATAAATCTTTTAGTCAATTTGACATGGAATATCATAAGATTCATGCTTGTCCAAATAATTGCATTTTTTATAGAAAAGAATATGATACATTAGATGATTGTCTGATATGTAAAGAATCGAGATGAAAGCATGATACAAATGAGACAATACCTAATAAAGGCGTGCCCATAAAGGTTCTTTGGTATTTTCCTCTAATTCCTCGCTTTTAAAGGTTGTTCAAAAGTAATGAGACTTCAAAGATGTTGACTTGGCATTCAAATAATCGATCTGATGATGGGGTGCTATGTCATCCTTTTGATTCTCCAAATTGGAAAGTAGTAGATAATTAATCCGCTCAATTTGCATTTGATCCACACAATCTTCGTCTTGCCATTGCTGCTGATGGAATTAATCCACATAGTTCCATTAGTAGTAGATATAACTATTGGTTAGTAATTATGGTAACATACAACCTTTCTCCCTAGTTATGTATGAAAAGAAAATTCATGATGTTAACATTATTGATCTCAGGACTGAAACAACCCGGTGTTGATGTTGATGTATATTTGCAACTTTTGATAGATGATTTAAACCCGTTGTGGAATGATGGTGTAAATGTTTACAAACACTTTAACTTGAGAGGGGTCCTTTCATGGACAATTAATGACTTCCCTGCCTATAGGAACTTATCAGGACATGTAACTAAAGGTTATATGGGATGCCCTATATGTATTGATGGCACTTCTGCAACTTATCTTGTTCACAGACGAAAGATGTCTTATAGAAGACATAGAATATTTTTACCATCTGGACACAAGTTTAGATACCAAAAGAAACCGTTCAATGGTGAAGAAGATCATGATCCTACACCTCGACCTTTGTGAGGTGTTGAGATATTAAGGCAATTGAATGGTATGACATTTAAATGATATGGAAAGATGAAAAAAATAATACTCACTAATGGAGGGAAACGAAAGAGGTCAACTAATAAAAGGGGTGAAAATGAAAATGTTACTGAATCAGTAGATCATGGTTGTTGGAATAAAAAATCAATATTTTGGGAATTACCTTATTGGAAAGACCTACACATTCATCACATCTTAGATGTCATGCACATTGAGAAAAATGTATGTGAGAGCTTTATTGGTACATTACTTAATATACCTGGAAAAATGAAGGATGGAATTAAAGAAAAACTGGATTTAAAGAAACTAGGCATACGACCTGAATTGGTTCCAAGGATAGAAAATGATAAGAATCGAACATACTTGCCACTAGCATCATATACAATGTCAACAAAAGAGAAGGATATGTTTTGTAAATGTTTGGCAGGTGTGAAAGTTCCTAATGGTTACTCATCTAACTTAATAAATTTTGTGTCTATCACTGATAAGAAACTTTATGAATTGAAATCATATGACTGTCATATCTTAATGCAATAGTTATTACCAGTTGCTATTAGATCCATTCTTCCAAAATATGTTCTATTATCAATAATTCATCTTTGTTCATTCTTAAATACAATATGCAAGAAATCTATATCAATTGGCAAGTTAAACTCTTTATAGAAAGATGTTGTAGAGAATTTGTGTCTAATTGAAAAATATTTTCCTCCATCTTTCTTCGATATAATGATTCACTTGTGTGTTCATTTAGTTCGAGAGGTTCAATTGTGTGGTCCTACTTACTTAAGATGGATGTATCCTTTTGAGAGATACATGCAAGTCCTTAAAGGATATGTAAATAATAGAAATGGACATGAAGGATGCATGGTGGAACGTTACATTGCTGAAAAGGTCATTGAGTTTTGTTCTGAATACTTTAGTGGTTGCACTGAAATTGGGAATCCTACACACAAGTTGTTCTTAGAACATCACATGATCCAAGTAGGTAACCCTGTGCTTGGTGGAACTAATAAATTGTTTATTGATCACATTTGATGGGAAAAAGCACACCGAACCATTTTGGTAAATAATAAGGAGGCACAACCGTACATAGAGTAAGTGATGACATGTTCAACCTTTTCATTTAAAATAAAGTTATTTTCTACTTAACTATTAATGATATATAATTGATATATCTTTAATAACATTACATAATACATATAAACTTACTGAAGCTTGATGCTTGTTATAAAAAAAGGGAGGCAAAAAATGGTTGCATGATGAACATAAGCGAGAGCTTATTAATTGGTTTCACAACCATTTAAGTGTCACATACAATAATTCATTAGTACTTCTATGCAATGTTTTAAAACTTTGTTTTAAACATATTTCATGTTTTTGTATGCATAGATTCGAGTTGACCTCAACAAACCCAATCATAAAAAAACAGAAAGTTTAGAATGGCTTACACATGGTCCAAAATTTGATGTCAAATCATATTCTAGTTTCACAATTAATGGATCGAGGTTTACAACTCAAGCAAGGGACAAAGTCTGAGTAAATCAGAATAGTGGGGTGAAGATGGTTGCGCAAACTATGCAATTTTCCAATTCAAAATATGGTAATCCTGTACTATCTGATAGAACATATTATGGTATAATTCAAGAAATTTGGGAACTCGATTATGAGGACTTCCATGAAAAAGTATTCTTGTGTGATTAGGTCGAAGATGTTATCAATATTGGACATAAAATAGACGATTTTGGATTTACCCTTGTAAATTTATCCAAGATAAGTCACATTTATGATCCTTTCACGTTAGCACTTCATGCAAAACAAGTATTTTACGTGAGTGATCAAATTGACACAAGATGGTCTATTGTGTTATCACCTCCACAAAAAAGAGTTCTACCATTATGATGCTTTAGAAGATGATGACATGCTTGATACATTATCCAATATTACGAATTTCTCAAACAAATTGCCTAATGTATGTGATGATCTAGTTGATGACGACGATTCTTCATCATGGACTCGAAGTGATTGCGAAGGAATATATATATATACAATCAACAACCTAATTAAACATAATGTATGTTCTATATTGTCACTATTAACTCTTGCATGTTTATATGTTTGGAATTAAAATTGTCAATTACTTTTTATTTCATCATTGTTTGCAGATAGTTCATGGATCCTAAGGTACCAGAGATTATAAATCCAAATGATCCATTGAGGCATTTTAAAAGAAAGCATTGGGAAAATATACTTGATACTCCACATAACCCAGATGATGGAGTACCCGTTCTATTTGATCTTATTGTAATCCATTAGGGGAGAATGACCAACAATTGAAATCCTTTATTGGTAAACTAGTGAAGTCAAGTATACCAATCAATATAAATGATTGGAGTAAGGTTGACGAAGTTGAAAAGATGAAAATATGGAAAGCCATTTGTGTAAGTCTCTTTTATTTTATAACTGATTACATATATTATATCTTTTTTGTATTATATCTTATCTTTTGCAGTGTGTTTTAACATAATCGTTATAAAGTCCCTGACACTTGGATGAGTAAGTGTTATAAGATTGCAAATAAGGCATGGAAGGAATACAAAACTTCTAGATTGGTAAGAAATTATGTGTTTCCATATTTGGAACCACTTGATGAAACACAACTATACAAAATCCTTGAAGAACACCACTAGATTACACCTCAAGTTTGGAAAGATTTCATGGATTATAGACGTTCGGATGAATTTCAAATTATTAGGGAAGAACATCATAATATACAAATGCATAATGTTCTTCCTAACCATACTAGGAGGTCTTCAAATCCTAAAGTTAGATATAGAATGATATTATTAATTTGTGTTAATTTATAAATATTTTTGTATTTATTTTCCTTAAATTTAAGTTGATTTTCTCGTTAATAAATTTATTTAATTTATGTAGGAAGCTGAATTAGGTAGATCGGTTACCCGATCTAAATTGTACATAGAAACAAGATCCCCCTTTACGAAGAAGTCAAGACCAATGACTAAGCAAGGAGAAGAACAACTAAATAAGTTGGTTAGTAATTCAACTTGATACAAAGTCCATATGATTTTTGCTAATTGATGTAATAATGTATGATATATTTGTTTGCTTTATTATTTGTAGAGAGCTGTTCAAGAACAAATAGCTAGGGGTGAAATAATTGAACAGCCAGGGAGAGATTCTATATACCATGCATTCGGATGCGAGCATCCTGGTCGTGTTAGGGGAGGAAGCCAATATAATGGTTATATGGAGTATTTTAACATTCCAAAACAAAAGCCTCAGATGGTCAGTAAGGAGAAATACTGTAAAATTGAAGAAGAACTTAGCTCCTTTAAGGCCTCAATGTTAAGTGCGATTTCCACTTTAAAAGAATATCAATCACAACACATGTCAAACATGGCAACATACTACAATTAGGACATGACATATTGGCCAGACATGCAACCATCCATGCCATGCATGCCACCCATGCAATCTCATGACGCCCAACCTATATCCTATATGAGATATAGTCATTCTATTGGTCCTCCTTTTATGCTAGGAATGCAGATGCAATCCAGTAGTGGTTCATTTCTCCAATGAAATCTATGCATTCTTACCATCCATCACATCACGATGAACATTTTGATGAGAATGTACTTCCAATAGCTACCCCACATGGGAGTCCTCCTCTATTTGATGATTCATTTGTGATAAGATTTAAACTTTATGTAGATAGTCTTTTATTTTTTATTTTTTATTATATACTTTATTTATTATTTATAATGCTTAAATGTTTTATAGAATATGAAATGTTTATTGAAAAATCCTTCATCAAAGGACTTTGTTACTATTGGAATGGTACAACAATTAAGCAATAATTGGATGATTCATAATCAATATTTTTCAAATCATTGGCGAATAGTAATTGATCAATCATTGCTCCATGATTGTCCACTACCTGTGCCTTCTGATGCAACCATAGTCCAATAAGCGGTTGGACAATATGTGGCTTGGCCATCGAGTCAAGTTGTGATTAATTTTGACATGGTACTATTTTTTTACTTAAAACAACACTTTTTTACTATTATTATATTATTATTCTTTTATTGTTACCAATATATATAATACTTCTTCTTTAGTCAATTATACCAGAATTACTAAGTACAACACATTTAAGGGATACAAAGTAAGTATCTCGTGGTAAATCTATCTCTAATGGCCAATCATCGCTTACTAAGTCATTCAAGAAGAAGCCATGGAAAAGTATAATTATGATTATGCTATAAATTTCAATAGAAATCTTGGCACTTTGATGACTATTGTTGCAAGGGCATCTAACATAAATGATGGATGGACTGTGCCACTTCCTATAGAAATTTTTGGTGTAGACATTAGAAAAACCTATATATCAATCGAGTGCATATTGCAGCTATTTGAATATTAAATGATTGATTTAAGTATAATTCAAGTGTGGACAAGGTGAGTCCTCAATCGTTAAATAAATTTCATTTATGTAGAACATATATAATTATATTTATATTAGCTAATTATTTATATCTATATTTCTTTTATATAGGGCATGCTATTATCGACTTCAAGCTAATCACTCATCACATTTAGCAATGTTCTATGATTCTTCATTTGTCAATCAATATCAAGAGAAATATGTTAACATCAAAGCTAAACAATTATGTGATAGAGCATTAACACTTAACATAAATCAGAAGTTAATAATCCCTTGGACCTAAGGTTTGAACAAGGCCAAGATCATTGGATGTTGGTAATCTCTGATCTATGACAATCATGTTTGGTACTGTGACTCAACTTCCATAGAATTGAGTAAAGATACAAAAGTAGTTGTTGAAATGTAAGAGTTGTAGCTAGCTATTTTTCTTCTATTGTTCTTTGTAATATTTAATAAAAAACTAACGTTATAAACTTTGATAGGGCCTGGAAGCTGTGGAACAAGAGTATAGGCATTACCCTAAAAAATCTCGTAATCTTATATGGGACAAAGTTATGGTATGTACAAGCAAATATTAATAATTTAATTAATTTTACTATTGAATAATAAAGATGTTCGAATATGTAAAATAATGTACACTTGTATTTTGTAGGTTCCACAACAAAATGATGGAGTCATGTGTGGTTACTATTTCATGAAGTTTATGAGCAAAATTATCTCAAATATCAAAATTCCAATTAAGGATGTGGTAATCTATTTTACCAATATACTTTTTTAACATATATGAGTTATTTTTTGTGAATTCATGAAATTATATTCTTATTTTGAATTTAAATACATGTAGTTCTTTGGTTGGAACAAGTCAGGCTATGACTCGCAAATATTTGATGATTTACGAAAGGAATGGGCAGAACATATGGTTCAAATTATTTCATCACAAGAAGAATCAGGAGAAGATTCTGATGATCTTGAATAGCATATTACATGGTTGGTTGGGCACCAAACAGTTGTTCCAAGTAACAAATTGGAGTTACACTTGACTTTATATTTAGAGCTCATTATAGCATTAAAAATACCAACTTGATTCCAGATAGCTTCATATTTATAGACAAAAGATTAATACAGTGCTAATATGATTTTGAAAGGATAAGATTATAATTATATCACTTTGGTGTCGATATGGTAATATCTTTTACTAATATTTTAACATATATAAGTTATTTTTTGTGAATTCATGATATTACATTCTTATTTTGAATTTAATTACATATAGTTCTTTGGTTAGAACAAGTGGGGTTATGATATGTAAATTTTTAATGATTTATGAGAAGAATGGATAGAACACTTTGGTCAAATTATAACATGAGGAGAAGAATCTGATGATCTTGAATAACATAGGACAACACCACATGGTAATTTTTATAATGCTTTAATTTCTCCATTCTTATGTCTCTAAGTTTGGACTACTTGTTTGATGGATGTTTATGTGCTCATGTATTTAGGGGAATGAATTGTTATATGGACGAGCTATTTTTTTGCTACTAAGCCAATCAAGTTTCCTCTCCTTGAAATAAAGTGGGAATATCACAAAATCCATGACAAAAGAGACGACATCATTATATTTTCAATTTAAGTTAAATATATATGTATTGTATATAAATTATTTTTTGTAATAAATTTAATTCTTAAGTAATTAATTGATTTTTAATTTTTCATAGATTTGTATTATTTAAACAATTTGTTAAATATATTTTGGGTTTTTTATGCTATTATGTAGTGATCGAATATAGGTTTTAATTTGACTATAATAGAAAATGGGTAAATTTTGTAAAAAAAAAATTAAAAATTTAAAGTCGGTTCAATGCATGAACCAACTTTACGTGTAAAGTCAATTCATACGTTGAACCAACTTTACATTTAAAGTCGGCTCAACGTGTGAACCAACTTTACGTGTAAAGTCAGTTCATACATTGAACCAACTTTACGTTTAAAGTCGGTTCAACGTGTGAACCGACTTTACATTTTTAAGTCATCCCTTTTAAAGTCGGTTAATAACCGACTCTAAAAGTCGTTTTTGGCATAGTGTATGTCCTAAGGCACTTTGAGATGAACTTCCATATCACTTCTATGGGTTTTATATGATAACAAGGGGTTTTGGTCAATTAAGTCCCGTAACTTTAAACAATTGATACTTTAGGCCTATAATTATTAGAGTGAATCCATTGTCAAATAATTTTAAGTTTGGGTCATTAAAACAATTTTTGAAAAAATATCATATTTTTTCATTCAATAAACATGTGCATGTCACATTTGTTACTTTTTAGGGGTACCCTTTGATTATTAGTGAGCATAGCACAAGCCCATGTGATGTGCACATGTTCATTTAATGAAAAAAATTGACAATGTTTATAAAATTATCTTTTAATGACCCAAACCTATTATATAGTAACAAGGGGTTTTGATCTAATAAGTCTGTTATTTTAAACAGTTGACACTTTAGTACTATAATTATTAAAATGAATCCATTTAGTCCAATAATTTAAGTTTGAGTCATAGAAGAATAATTTACTAAAAAAAGTAGGATTTTTTCATTAAATAAACATGTGCATATCACATGTGTTATTTTTAAGGATACTTTTTGATTATTAACAAACATAGCACAAGCACATGTGACATGCACAAGTTCATTAATGAAAAAATTTGACAAGTTTTATAAAATTGTCCTTTAGTTACCCAACCTAAAACTACTTGGTTAAATGAATCTACCCTAATAGTTAAACGACTAAATTGTCAACAAAATTATTAAAAGTAAAGGAGTATCTATTCTTTGTTTAAACATATCTATGGTTGAGATCTATATTAGACCAATATGAACATATTTAATTTATGGATATTTTTTTCCATCTTTTTTTGTCAAACAGTTGTATTTTAGTTGTGCCATATTTTGTACATTTTGCATTAGAATTTCAAACAAATTATTCAAAAAATCTTGTTGAGAAAATTTTAAATTTTGATATATTATGTATGTTTTATTTTTGGCCTTTTGTTTGGTTTGTTCTATTTCTTGAACTTGTTTTTAAATATAAGTTAATTCTTCTCCCATCACATCTTTTAATTTTATATTTTGTAATTCTTCAATAGGAGTTTTACTTATTTTTTTTAATAGAATTTGATTGTTCTTGTATCATAAATATCATTTCAGTTTCTTTTTCAAATAATTCTTCACTTTTTACTTTATATATTATTTATTTTGTATCAAAGATTTCTTTTCTATATAAAATTTCTAATTTATTTGTTTTTAAATTTTGATCATTTTCTTTGTACTTTTTCCTTTTTTTAGTTTTTTTTTCAAATAGTTCTTCTTCACATTCTACTTCATATATTATTTCTTTTATATCATAGATTTGTTTCCATATAAAATTTCTACTTTATTTGTTTTTAAAGTTTTGATCATTTTCTTTGTACTTTTTCCTATTTTTATTTTTTTTCATATAATTCTTCTTTATTTTCTGCTTTATATATTATTTTTCATATCAAAGATTTATTTTCCATATAAAATTTATAATTCATTTGTTTCTAAAGTTTTGATCATTTTCTTCGCTCTTTTTTTCCTTTTTAGGACACTCAAGGGTATGATTCACTTATGCTTACAGATATAACATCTATATTTTTTTCTTTGATGTAATTTTTCATTTAGGTTTTTGTTTTCTAATATATTTTTTTCTTTTTGAAAATTTTATTATTTTCTTCCAAGGCGACTCAAAGTTTTCTTATGTGATTTTCTATTTCCTCGCATAAGACTTCTTATTTTCCAATTTTCTTTTAACATTTTATCACAACATTGTTGACCATATTTTAAACTAAAAATTTGGTTTTTAAATATCTTTTTTGCTTTAACTGGTAGGCATTATTCAGTTATTAGTCTGCAGACATAGTTCATCCTAAAACCTTTATTCTCTCATTTATTTAGCTTTTTTTTTAACCATTTTGGATATTCTTGAATAGCTAGTTTATTTGAAGGATTTGTTAATTTATGAAAAAGTTGATCTGACAAGTGTATATCATTGGAAGGTTCCATAAGAAAATAGTATTTTTCTAAATAATTTTACATAATCTTCAAATTGATAGTTATTACATAGTTTTAGTTTTGATAAAGCAAAATTAGGATCTTCTTGAAATGTTGGTTCTCCTACTTCTCCTATCAATCTTTCTTTAATTATTTTAGTAAATTCTCTTAATATATCATATTAAAGAAAATTTCCTAATAGATATAATTTTTGTTCTCCATATTGGGTCTTTTCCTATTGTTTTAACCATTGCAAAGCATCATCTTGTAAGGTTTTTGCAACATATATAATCTAAATTTTTTTCTTTTGTCCAAGTATTTATATAAGTAAGTAGAATAAAGGATGTAGATTGTGCCCATTCCTCTATAGTTTTTTTCTTGATCTTTAAAAGGTACATTAAAAAGGTTTAGATAAGTACCATGTTGAGCTATTAGTTGTTTGCCCAAGTCACCTCTTCTAGTAGAAGAATGAATTCGTTCTTATTTTATTCCACTAGATGAATTTTCATTTGTGTTTGTAAGTCCAGTTGTACTCTGTATCTATGTGTTGACTTTCTATGTACAAAATATAGTGTGTGTTTATTTTTATATAGTGAACAATCTTCTTATGTGTAAGGTTGGTTACTATAGGTCAGTAATGCACACACATACATTATTAGGCACACTTTGCATACAAGCATGTTTACACACACCACATAGGTGATTTTCATAGTATGCATGCTAAATTGAGTGTTGTGATTTTTAACGAATGAGTGTGCATTGGAGGTGACGTTGTCGCTCGTGTTTTTATTTCATTTTAAGTGTGGGTATTTATGAAAATTACTTGATAATTTTTAGAATAAAAAAATGTGATTTTTTTAGATCCTTACCACTACCTTTGGCAGGGTGGTTGGTAAGGTCTATGGTGAGGTGGCCAGTCGAGTTCTATAAATACCCTTTTATCTTATTTTGTTATGCAAAAAATGTAGTAGAGCTTTATCAAATTAGCATCTCATTTTTCTAGTTTTGGATGACTAATACCTCGAGTGTTGTTTGGTATTATTGAGTTTTGATTGTGTGATCAAAATAGTGCTTGTGAATACTTAAGATGGTTTTTGTGAGTGGGTTTTATATTTTGTGTCATGTGTCAGTTGTTAGTTGCCTTCGTGCAATGTTTTCTTATGTGTAGAGCCTATGTGTTTGTGAGCTATGTGTTTGTAGGTGGTTGCCTTTATGCAACATTTTCTTATTCACTTTACACATTAATGGTCTTTAGTTTCTAATGACACCAATTTAGGTGGTGTTGGCTTTGGAGGAGAGCCAGATTTGTGTGCCAAATCAGGTTGTTATAGAGGCTACAAGTGAGGGCAACAATAGGCAATTTGAATAGAGTTTCCAACTAATAAAGGTAATATAGGGTTTTATTTTTGTCAGGATTGTAACTGTTTTATTGTATAATGAATTTGTTTACTGCCAAGTTCTATATGGGTTTACCTTATTATATCCGGTGTTATGCATGCTTGAATATCTGAGTGGTACAATTGAAGTTTAAGTGGTGTATATCTCTACATACTAAAGTTTAAACTCTAATTAGAAAGCTTTTAATATTCATCATCTCCTTTCTGTTTATTAAATTCTAGATCTACTACTTTATTATATTACTTGTTTATGTTTATTTATATTGCAGTTGTGATTATATGTTAGGTGTTTGTATCTTTATTTTTTGCAAGTTTAGGTTAAGTATTTAACGAGTTAGCATCTTATTAACCTAATTGTGTATCAAGTCTTAGACTTCTTCTTTGTACTCATGTAAAATCAGATTGGGTGTTATTATATTCTATCTTTTATCTGCATATAAGTTTGGTGTGAGTCTCTAAGGAATCTGTATCTTCTTACCCTAGAAGTGTACTACGTGTCAGACTCTTTATTATGTTTTACTATATATGTTTGTTTTCATTCTATGAGATTGCAATCATCATTTACCGAATATGTTCCCACATATAAGGTATTGAAGTCATTGGAAATCCTTTTAGCTTTTAGATATGTATGCTTGTATCACATGTTATGTGTTGATTTACATGTATGAATGTTTCTAGTATGAATAGGAGCCTATGAGGCATACTACCACTAGTGCATTTACTACAGGTTGTTGTTTTCATATCTACTAATTATTTTAGTTGTATGTTAAATTAAGCATGTTGTTTTGTACTTTCACTGTGTAATTTACTTAATTCATGTTTGTGAGGCTCGTTTGATTGAATTAATATAAAGCTTGTAAAAAGATTCCATGGGTTGCATCTCCACCCCTTATCTAGATGACGATTATTTATTTGAGTTGAAAGAACAATTGACCTTTGTGTAAGTTCCTACTTATGGGAATCTTCAATTGGTATCAGAACAAGTCACCCTTGTTTAGGCTTAATGTTTGGGTGCTCGATCCCAAAACTTTGTCTACATATGCATACACCTTGTATATTTATACCCTATGTCACCAGTGGTGTGAGCTATTATTATTCTATAAGGATGTTTATCTCCATGAAATTTTATTGTATGTATGTTCCCTGTTTTCTTGTTCATGCATATTTCTTTCTCTCTCTATCCTTTTTTGTCGTACATGGTATGTTAATTGCTTTACTTGTTCCTATGTCTAACTGTTTGATCCTTTACTAGTTTTCTCACTTACTAGTTTCTTGGACATGCTCTTTATATGTGTTTGCCTTACTTAAAACTTGCCTATTCTTCTATGGTTGTTTGCATGAGTATCATGTTACATTTTCTCATCATGTAGTATTAGAGTATTAGGATTTTTCTTTCTACAGTCATCATTCATATGCCATGTCATATAGAATGCATCTAATGTATTCTACTAATTTATTCTTTATTGTACCTACCATATTGAGTTTTGGTTCACTGTTTGTTTCATGTTGATTACTCCTCTTCCTTTTCCATCTCTTCATTTTCTTGTGTTTTAGATGTCCTTTTGGAGAAAACTATGGTGTGTTAATATCTTAAGTACATGAGTTTTCCATATGCATCTGTATGTCATATCAATTATTTATTTGTCTTTAGTACTCTTGACTTACTTGCATTGCTATGACCTGGATTGAATTACATGTCTCTTGCTTTTGTGTTGGAACCTAAGCCTTTCTCACATGCTTAGATGTTTTTGTAGCATCCCTTGCTTCTTCTCTCTATTGGGGGTGTTACCTGTGTTGTTCACTAGTTAATTAGTTTCTTTCCTTCGCTTGACTAGCGATGATGTAAGTATTGCCAATGATATATTTTAAGGTAACTATGTCCATTTTGTTGCCTTTTCTATCTCTAGAGGAAATATTGTATAGTTTATGTTGATGATCTCATATGACATATATTCTTGTCTTTTGGCCTATGATTTCCTTTGAGGCCATCTTTGTCATCTCACTTATTTGTTATTGTGTTACTTGTCTATTTATTTAAACTATGTTTATCTTCCTTTACTGCTTTAAAAAAATAAAAAAAATATTTGTCTTTGGTCGTTTTGCATTCCTCTTTTCTCTTTCTCTTTCTTCCTAGGATAGTTTTTTACATTTTTCTGTTAAGCTAACTTACTATATGTAAAATGAATTTAATGGGGACCATCAAGGTTTTACAGTTGTCATGCATTTAATTTGGATTAAAATGTGGTTGTTTTGATATTTGTATTCCTTGAGCATATGTATGGCTAAATTCTTGGATTTTATCTTAAATGAACTTTTTCTTATACACATGCCATAACTCTGAATTTGTATGGATGTTAATTTTGAGAAGTTTTTGTGGATTTCATGCTTTAATGTTTTGTATATATTTAACAAGCTTTAGAATCCAATTTGGTTTCTCTTGCGGCAAAATACAAGGTGCTACTTAGATAGAGAGAGGATCTAGGCCTTCTTGGGATCATTTGAACCTTTCAAGCCACCAATGATTACTTGTCCTTCTATACCCCTCTTTGAGCCTTTATGTTATTCTTCTTTTCTTTGCATCTACTTATAATTTGAGCCCAAATGATTATCCCACTTACCTTGTATACTCTTTTTTGAATTTGTATGTTATGGGAACATTTGCTTTATCTTCTTAGGTTATAATATAAAAAAAAGGAGATGGAGAAAAGAAAAAGAAAATGAAGTATGGACAAAAAAATTTTAAGAAAAAAAGGGGGAAAGAAAAGAAAAGGAAAATGAAATGATGATAAATATGAAAAAGAAGAGGTGCATAAATTACTAAATTTTATGTACTATTTGATGGGCAAAATTGACATCGTCGATCTTGCCGATACTTTGGTTTTATATTTATAAAACTCTCACAAGTGCACGAATCATTTTGTAGAAAATGATAAGTATACTCCCAAGGTCGATCTAAGAAAGGAATATATGTGGTTTTTAATATATTATTAAAACTTTTAAAAATGAAATTAAATCCTAAACATCCTGTCACGATATTTTAGGGTTTTTGTGTTTCTAATCTAATGACATAAAAATAAATATAGATACAGATTCAATAAATATTTATGCAAATTTTATCTTTTATAATAGTGGAGTATTTATGGATATAATAACTAAGTTAATAATGCTTGCTCATATTATTTAGGTTATTAAAGATATGAATTGATATTTATTGATTATCTTTTTTTTATATGAATACCACCTTTGGTGGGGTTAGATATTCTTTGTTAACTAAACAAATCAATTAACACCTATGGGTGGAGTTAATAACTAATTTGGTTAATTAAATTAATTCATTTTTCTAAGAGATTGAAAATGAACCATTTAAATGACACCTTTGGTGGGGTTAGACAGTTTAAACTTTATTCAAGGTATCCAAATTAAATCTAAGAATTTAGTTATCCGAGTACTAACTTTCAAGTTTTAAAACCACTATTGAAAACATGTTATCAATACATTTTCAGATAATAATTCTTATAAAAATTTTTGAAATAGAGTTTCACTCTAACTACCGGGCGATTGTACCAACAAATAAAAGAACACTACTCTAAATCAGACCGGATAACTAAACCTTAAAATCTAATTTTCAGATTTAAGTTTGTAATGAAAAATAATATATTTCTCTCTCACATTCTTAATATAAAATCTTGAATAAAAATAAAATCAATTCATTTTAGAGATTTTTACCTATTTAATATTTCACAAGCATAACAACGTTATTATTATATCATGTTTACAAACAACCAGTAAAGTTAAATTTAATCACAGACAAATTAAATCTAACATGTAAGAATAAAGCATAAAAAATAACTGTAAAGAAAATAAAATCCTTACAGTACTTTGATGATATTCCTGTTCTTTGGGTCAAGACCGCTTTGTTAGTAGCGCGTCTTGAATGGGTGTCTTTATGACGACTACTCGACACGATTGGTAATTGCGTGCATGATTTTCTCCTTTTTGACATTTTTGACCCATTTTGTCCAATTTTTCCATATTTGTTGACTTTCTCTCATTTATTTTATGAATATATTTGTGATGTATTGCCTCTAGTATTCCTCTTTGAGTCTTTAAGTTACGTTTTTAAGCAAAAATACCTGAAAAGCAATAAAAATACCCATGATTCTGAAAAGATAAATTTATATAAATATATAATAAAATCATATAAATATATATATTTTTAATCAATTAATGTGCATAAAATCATGATAATTTTAGTGTTTTTTGAGCACTCATCACTATTCTCACAACATCACTATTTGTGAATCAATTTTGAGAAGTGAAGAGAAAAGACCTATGTTTATGGGTATATTTTTTTGTGAACCTGGACCTATAGGTTTGTGTTTGGTTTGTCAAATATGTGTTTGAGCCTAAAAATATCATTTCTCTCCTACCCTTACCTAAGCCTATCATTACTAGACAAAATCTCTTATATCTTTACTTTTCATGCTATTAAAATCTAAGTTAATTAAGTTAAGTTAAAATCTAAGTTAATTAAGTTAATACATTAAATTAAGTTAAATCTAAGTTAATTAAATTTTTTAATTAAAATTAAAAGTTAAAATTGAAAATTAATAAAAAATTAAAAAATAAATTAAAACTAAAAAATTTAAAAAAATTTACTAAATAAAATAAATTAAAAATTAAAATAAAATTAAAAATTAAAAGAGAATTAAAAATTAAAAATTAGAAAAAAAGTAAAAAGTAAATTAAAAATTAAAAAAATTAAAAGAAAATAAAATAAAAAATAAAAAATAAATGAAAATTAAAAGTTAAAAGTTAAATGAAAAATTTTCATAATTTTTTTTTATTTTTTTTATTTTTTTAAAAGAAAATAATTAAATAAAATAAAGTTTTAAAAAAATTCTTAATTTTTGTTATTTTTATTTTTAAAATTTTTATTTTATTTTTTATTTATATTTTTAAAAGAAAATAATTAATTAAAATAAATTTTTTTTAATCAAAATAAAAAAATAATTAAAATTATTTACAACACAAAATGTTTTCAAAATTTTGATAAATAATTTAAAAACGTTATTCTTTCTGAGGCAACGACGCCAAAAACTTGATAAAGAAAATTAAAAACACCGACTTGCAAATCATTTTATAGAAAATGATAAGTATGCTTCTAAGGTCGATCTAAGGAAGGAATATATATGATTTTTAATTTATTATTCAAAATATTTAAAATGAAATAAATCATAAATATCCTATCACGATATTTTGGTTTGTGATTTATAAAAGTTGAGTATTTATGGATACAATAATTAAGGTAATTATGCTTGCTCATATTATTTACGTTATTAAAGATATAAATTGATATTTATTGATTTTCTTCTTTTTATATGAATACAACCTTTGATGGGGTCAAATATTCTTTGTTAAATAAATAAATCAATTAACACTTATGGATGAGGTAGATAATTAATTTGGTCAATTAAATTAATTCTTTTTTTTCTAAGAGATTGAAAATGAACAATTTGAATACCACATTTGGTGAGGTTAAACATTTTAAACTTTATTCAAGGTGTCTAAATTAAATCTAAGAATTTAATTATCTCAGTACAATCTTTTAAGTTTTAAAACTATTATTGAAAATATGTTGTCAATACATTTTCGAATAATAGTTCTTATAAAAAAATTTGAAATAGAGTTTTACTCCAACTACTAGGCAATTGTACCAACAAATAAAAGATTACTACTCTAAATCAAACAGGATAATTAAGCCAAAAAAATCTAATTTTCAAATTTAAGTTTGTAATGAAAAATAATATATTTTTCTCTAACATCCTTAATATAAAATCTTGAATAAAAAAATCAATTTATATTTATAGAAATGTTTTACCTATTTAATATTTCGCAAGCATAACAAAGTTATTTTTATATCATGTTTACAAATAGCCAGCCATGTTAAATTTAATCACAGACAAATTAAATATAACATATAAGAAAAAAATATAAAAATAACTATAAAAAATCCATTAAAATTATACCTTAAAATAATCTTTACAATATTTTGATGTTAATTCTGTTGGTGGAAGACTTTCAAACATATTTGTATTTTTGTTTATTGAATCAAAAACTAAAAAATTATAAAAACATACGTAGTTCTTCTCAAAAAGAAAAGAACTTTAAAACTAAAAAGAAAAAAAGAAAACTTTCTAGAGAGAGAAATCTAGAGAGATAAAGAGTTGAGAAAATTGTTTCTTAAGGTATGTTTTTTACAATGGGGGAGAGGGACTTTTTATAATTGAGAAAAAAGCTAAAAAAATAAAAAAATATCTTAAAAAATGATGATATATGCATATTAGATAGGCTAGCATGCGTTTAGCGCGCTAACGTGCACGATTGGGTAGGATTCTCGGCCAAAAATGTGTTGACAGGTGTGAGATTCGCTACGTGATTGGTTGTTAACTCAGGCGTTGATGTGCGTAGAAATTCGGCATGATGCACACGACTACTCGTGAAATTTTGAAGTGAAATGGGCACTACTACGCACGTTCTTCTAGCGTGATGAGTGTAGCTGCACGCGGAGTAGCGGCTTACAGTTGGGTAGTTTTGTCTATTTTTTCATTTTTTCATTTTTTTTACTTTTTTTCATTTTTTTCTCAACATATTTGAGACGTATTACCTCCAGTATTATTCTTTGAGTCTTTAAATTATTTTTGAAGCAAAAATACTTGAAAAATAATAAAATACCCGTGATTTTTAAAAGATAAATTTATATAAAAATATGATAAAATCATATAAAAAATTTAAATATTTTTAATCAATTAAATTACATTGAATTGTGGTAATTTTAGTACCTTTTAAGCACTCATCAGCATTTCCACCCCATATAACTCATTACTTATTTTAGTCAAAAGAGTAATTAACCTTTGTGTAATTTTTCTTATGTATGGGAATCTTAAGTATTCATAAAGTCTTCTTCTTAAATTCTTTTTAAGTATTCTTCGGATTCTTCTTTGTATGAAATTTGTTTAATATACACTACTATAAAATGTACAAATGGCCTCGGTTTTTAACCATGACCGTAGGTCTATGACTACGGTTATAAGAACCGAGGCCTAAGTGAGAAAGACCATAGGGTGTAACTATGGCCTCGGTTTTCTAACAACCGAGGCCATAGGTATCTCTATGGCCTCGATTTTCTAATAATCGAGGACATAGGGTATACATAAATTAAAAAAATATACAATTAATAATAACAATATTAAAAATCAATATGAATTATAATAAATTTATTAAAAATAATATTATATTAAAATTAAAAATATAATTACATTCGAGAGTTTATTATACACTAAAATATAATAAAAATTTACTATTACAAACTGAATTTTTACTACTAATTACAAGCATAAATATGCTACAAAATAATTATAATGATAATTCTTGCTTTTCAGCTGATTGAAAAATCTCTCTCAAGTCTTTCTTGACTCCATCTTTTGCAAATGTATATTCGATTGCATCTTTTGCCAACTGAAATATTTCTCTCCTACATGAATCACCTACAATATTAAGCAAGAATGGTAATCAACTGAATTGTAATTATAGAAACACATTAAACGTCCTCAAACATCCCAGTTTCATACACAGTTTCCATTACAACCTCTGTGGTTTCCCTACGGTCAATGCTCAAAAGAAGTTTAACATATATCTTCTTCCTTCTAGTTCCATTACCTGCATCATTTACAAAAGAATTCGAAAGACCACAAACATCCAAATCATGTGGCATAAAGGTTACCAGCGTAGCTCACCAACACTAGTACCAGTACCAGCGCAGCATAATGTACCAACACCAACACCAAACCAGCACACCAGCACCAGTGCAGCGCACTAGCACTAGCACTAGCACTAGCACCAGCACCAGTGCCAGCGTAGCGCACCAATACCAGCAATAACGCAGCGCACCAACACCAAGTGGCAATTATGTAATTGGATATGCCTACAAATTATGATAGGTTACACCTGAAATTTAGCACAAAAATGATCATAGTTTGTTAATCATAAAATATAATAGATTTGAACCAGAAATGAACTCAATTCCAAACAAGAAAACCATCACAGATTTTAGCCAAAAAATAGCATAGTTTTGAATAGGAAAATATGACATTTGGATTAGAAAATTTTCTCATCTTTAATCCCAAAAAGAATCACTATTTTTAACCAAATTTATCATAGGTTTTTTTAGCATAAACAATTTCAGTTCCAAACCCAAAAAAACCCATCATTTATATCATATTTTTACTCGAAAATCATCATAATATTGGCCAAAATTTTATCCTAGCTTCAACATGAAAATCATAACAGTTTAAGCATGAAAACCATAATAGTTTCAGCAAATAAAGTATCACAGTTTTAGCCAGAAAATGTCACAGTTGGAATAGGAAAATTGTCAAGAAAATTATCACAGTTTGGAAGTAATTTAAAGCTTAACTTCTTACCTTGATAGCCAAATAGAAAGCACTCTTTCTTCGTGTGATGTAGATAAAAAATTCTCCACCAGTTAATACCTATATCAGCATCAATACCAGGCACCAGGCGCTATGGGCAAGCACTAGCGTAGCGCACCAGTACCAACGTAGCGCACCAACACCAAGTAGCAATTAGGTAATTGGATATGCCTGTAAATTATGATAGGTTACGCCTAAAATTTAGCACAAAAATAAGCATAGTTTGTTAATCATAAAAGATAAGAGATTTGAACTAGAAAATGAACTCAATTCCAAACAAGAAAACCATCACAAATTTTAGCCAAAACTGTCAGTCTTTTAGCAAACAATTAGCATAGTTTTGAACAGAAAAATATGACATATTTGGATCAAAAAATTTTCTCATCTTTAATCCCAAAAACAATCACTATTTTTAACCAAATTTATCATAGTTTTTTTATCATAAACAATTTCAGTTCCAAGCAAAAAAAAAAATAGCATTTATATCAAATGTTTACTCGAAAACTGTCACAATTTTGGCCAAAATTTTATTCCAGCTTCAACATGAAAATCATAATAGTTTCAAATGTCACAATTTGGAACAGGAAAATTGTCAAGAAAACTATCATAGTTTGGAAGTAATTTAAAGCTCAACTTCTTACTTGATAGCCAAATAAAAAGCACTTTTTCTTCATGTGATGTAGATAAAAAATTCTCCACCAGCTAATATCTGTATCAACATCAGTACCAGGCACCAGGCACCATGGCAGCGCACCAAAGCACCAGCGCACTAGCACCAACACCAACACCAGCGCACCAGTACCATCACCAGCACCAACGCACTAGCACCAATACCAACACCAGCGTACCAGTACCAGTGCACCAACGACCAACGACCAACGAACCAATGAGCTAGCAACCACCGACCCATCGAATAACGACCAACAAACCATCAAATAGGGACCAGTGAACCAGCGAGCTGGGAAGAGGAAGAAGAGAAGGGACGAGGACGCGAGATCGAGAGGGGAAGATAAATTTCAGATATGAAAATGAATAAAGCAACTGGGAGATAGATAAAAGAAAATAAAGTTGGGAGAAAAAGGAAAAAAAATAAAAAAAGAGGGTGAAGGAAAAAAAGAAAAGAAAAAAGAGAAAAAGAGAAAAAAATGAAAAAAAATTGATATAACTTATGGTTGCGCTTATTGATAAAAATCAAGGCCATAGATATACCCTATAGCCTTAATTTTTATTAGACCATGACCAAAACCCTATGGCCTTGGTTTTAAAAAAAAACCGAGGCCATAGGTTTGACACCATATTTATGTTTTTTAGTAGTGATGGTTCTTCTAGTTTTCTCTTTTTATAGGTGTTTGAATATTTTCAGGTTCAGACTCAATTTCTTGATCACTCACCACATTGGTTATATATTGAGGTGGCGTTTGGTTTGTGAAATGGAATCGGAATTAGAATGGAATGGAATGGAAAGGAAACAATGTTGTTTGGTTTGACCACTAGAATCAAGCTCGGAATCAGGATTACAGTGTTTGGTTTGCCACTGGAATGGAATAAAAAAAACTATAAATGACCTTAATACCCCTACATGTTGTAAAGTTCAAATAATGTCATTTAATTACTATTTTTTTCGTCAAACAAAATACATTATTGAAATCATTATTTTTCTAAATAATTATTACTTAATTAAAAAAAATATATTATTAAAATTATTATTTTTCTAAATAGGGTTTAGGGTTTTGAGGTTTGGGATGTGAGATTTAGGGTTTAGATATTTAGGATTTGGGGTTATATTTGTGGGTTAAGGTTTAGGGTTAAAATTATTATTTTTCTATAAAGGGTTTAGGGTTTTAGAATTTTGGATTTGGGGTTTAGGGTTTTAAGATTTGGAATTTGGGGTTTAGGGTTTAGGGTTTTAGGATTTATGTTTTAGGGTTTTGGGTTTTGGGATTTATGTTTTAAGGTTTAGGGTTTTAGGGTTTAGGGTTTAGGGATTTGGGGTTTAGGATTTTAGGGTTTAAGGTTTAGGGATTTGGGGGTTTAGGGTTTTAGGATTTGGATTTAGGGTTTAGGGTTTTGAAATTTTGAGTTTAGGGTTTAGGGTTTTGGAATTTTGGGTTTGAGAATTTGGGATTTGAGTTTAAGGTTATATTTTAAGTAAGGGTAAAATTGGAAAAAAAAAGTTTAGATGAGAATGGAATTATGTTTACCAAGGGGGGAGAAGGAATTATGATTTCTTCTCTTTTAGTAATCGATTCTATTCCGTCTGCTTATTCCGTCCAACCAAATACACAAAATGGAAGGAATCATTTCTGATTCCTTTCCATTCCCTCCAACCAAACATGGGGTGAGTGTCAGATTCTAACTTAGATTCAGATGTAGATTCATCATTAGAGGAGAATAATTAAGTTTATTTCATAATTAAAATATGATAATAATGATTATTATTCAAGATACATTTATTGCTTTTGTTTTAGTAATCATTTTCTTTCTTCTATTCTTAATATTGAATTTTTATAAAGACGTTTCCAATAATCAAAATTTCAACAATGCTATTATATTATATTTATGAGATTGAAAAGTTTTAATATCTTTAATTTCATAAAATAATCTTGGAGGTGTATTACTTTTAACACTATTCATACCGTGTTGGTATTTGATATTATCATCTATTTTTCTAATAAATATTTGATCTTATGTTTAGTTTATAATAGAGGATCAACATTTTCAATTTTTTTAATATGGGTTAATTGGTTTTCAAAATTTTCCATGTTATATTCTAAAACATCTAGTTTCTTTTCTTGTAAATTTGATTAACTAATTGATATTGTTCAAGTCTTTTTAACTAGCTTCTTAACATATTTATTATAGAATTTATACTTTTACAAACAATGTTGATATTTTTATATGCAATACATGCTTAAATTTAATTTTTTTTTTCAATCCATGATCTAATACATTTTATATTAGATTGTTGTTTGTTTTCCATAATGTTATGATGGTACCTAAGACCTTCTATTACTTATTGGATTGTGCCTAAAACCAAAACCTTTCCTTATAAAAACCTTCTTAAATGATCAAAGTTATAGAAAGGGAAATTAAACAAGAGCAATGATAACATATTTAAGTTCAATTATATTACAACCAATTAATCCTTGGCTCCGGTATCAATACAAGATTTCTTGAGCGGATATTAATTTTAATTTCAAACAAAGGTCAAATTTGATTTTGGTTGTATTAGATACAATATGCTAAATTTTTATTTCTTTAGTTTAAATGTTATAATATATATATATATATATATATATATCTACTTTTTAATTTTTAATAAATATTGTGCATATGTATATATTAATTTGACGTAGTAATAATTTTTTTTTATAGTACGAGGCTCAAGTATGAAAATGATCGTGAGAATGAGGTAATTGAAGAGAAAAGAAGATGATAATATCCCGAATGACGATCCTTGTGATAAAGCTACAATGAAAAACAAGACCCGAAAGACATATCGATCAAGAAGCTGGACCTTATATTATATTGATTTTGATCATTTGGAAAATCCTATAAATGCTGCAAGTCAAGAATGCAAATCAGCTACTAGAAAGTTGGTGAAGACTACCATACCTATCTCATACATGGATTGTAGAAAGGTGCCACCATCAAAAAAGTGTAAACTTTGGAACAATGTTCAAGTAAGTTTCTATTTTCATAATGAATATTATGAACATAGATCTACCTTATATCAATACACAACTATAATATATGGAATTTGCATGGTTTTTTAAAACCCAATCAAAAGTCATCCCAGCATAAAGAAAAACCCACGTAAATTTTGCATGGGTTATTTGTTAGGTCAGAAAAATTTGGGTGCTTTTTTTTAAAACCCATTTAAATTTATAAGTTTAAAAAAAGCATGAGCATGTGGGCATAATAGTATCATATTCATAATCCTTACTATTCACCTGTAAAAAATACATGCAGAATATTTATAGTTTCATATCTTAATATACTATTTAAAGTAATAATGAAATAATTAATTATAACTCTATTTAATTAAAATTAACTTGTGAAATAAGATAAGTAAAACTTAACAAATCTAAGGAGGAAAACAATGTTTTTTTTTGTAATTTCTTCGGTGAATAACATCACATAAACCTACTTATAATTTCATTATCATGTTTTGATATATATTATATATAAATCATGTTAATAATTTAAAATTATAATCTAAATTTATGTAACTAAATATCATATTAAATATCACTGATGGTTGTTTCCAAATTATAGTTGACCATGAAACAATTGCTTTTATGCACTAAATTGACTAGTCCTAAAATTTCATCACAAATAAAAGATAAATAAATTGAATGAATAATTATTAAAGTAAAATTATCATATGAAAAACAAAAATTACTTACATGTTAAATGCCGCCCTCACATCCTAAATAAGTTTTACATTTTTCAATAAATCTAACAATACATAGAGATTCTTACGTAGTTCATAAACAACTAAAACCAATGTGCACTACAATGTAAACAAGACATCATTGTATAGCAATTAAAAATGCAAATTAATAGAGTAGATAAAGAAGTTTAATGTATAAATGCATCATTTATTTACTGTATAAGGTATGGAATAAGGCTCGGTCAAATTGCTCTTTAATTTGAATTGGATTAATCGATGATGGGTACCAAACTTTTACAAAGTTTATTTTTAAAAAATATATTAACCACATATTTTTCGTTATAGATTTAAAACCTAAAATTTGGATTTTAGATACATTAATCTAAAAACTAATTTAAACAAGCTTCAACAGAAGTTTAATTTGTCGGTCCGACCAAAGATTGCAAGTTAAATTTAATTAATAGAGAATAACGGTTTGATCAAAGATATTATTTATATATGTGGATTATAATTGTTGGTTATTTTTGTGGACAAAATATTTACATTTAAACTTATTTTTAAGCTCAATATCAAGTCTATCAAAAAAAGTCGAAGAAACGTTAGAATTTCAGATAGTCATATTTCAGTTATATTTGTTAGAACTATAGCACATGAGATTACAATCATGTATTTAATAACACAAATTCATAAATCTAAAATTATTTTTACTGCTAAAATATAGAATAAGATATATACTAAAATATCAAATAAGATATAGCTTAAATCTTAGCCTAAAAGATCGTAAAATATACTTTAAAAGAACTCTTTTTAAAATAGGAGTCTTCATGATTAATGTGTTTACTTTAAAAGAGCTCTTCTTTAAATAAGAATGTTCTTGATTAGTGGGTATTACTAATTCTATTTGTAATAGAAAATATATTTATCAATTATAGAGGAGTCTTCTTAATTAGTGAGTATTACTAATCCTATTTATAATAGAAAGATATTTATCAATTATATAGAATTAAGGATTTTAATTTTTTCTATAAAGAAAACTCGTTGCTCATTGTTTCAATCAATCATACAAGAACATTATTCTCTTCTTCTTACTTTCTCTCTCTTATTTTGAAAATATAAGATCATAATTCTTTAGGCTTATTTATTTAGTTAATCTATCAAATATTTGTGGTTATGTTTGATTGATTAATAAAAATAATTAGTTTTTGATATTTTGATCATATGTTCATATAACTTCTTTATTTTTGTTCTTGAATTGTTAGATCAAATAATTGTGTTTTTCATATCATAATTATTTGATTCGATTATTAATTTTTAAAGAAGCTATTTTTATTGAACTTGTACTTAATCTTTTTGCTCTAGGATTTTCTAATTGATTTGATTTAAGTGACATATGTTTTGAATCATCAAGTTAGGATTATTCATTATTAAATCCGTTCTAGAATGCACACGAGCACTTGTGTTTTTGAGCTAACCCTTTTGTAGTTGATTCGTGAATGTATCTGATTGGCGAAGAGCTTATTTGAACGTTGGTCTGAAAACCATTCACGCTAATATTGAAAACTGTGAAAACAGAGTAGGAGCCCGTAAGTGAGGTACATTAGTGCCGTATCCTTGAGAAGGTAGCATAAGACTGAGTTTACACTTGAACATTTGTTTTTCATACTGGAAAGTTAGGTGGTCTAGTGGACTGGTGGTTTTCCTCTTAGGTTATGGTTGTGAACTAGGTTGTTTTCACCTAAAAATATCGTGTGTTATTCTTACATGCGATTGCATGCCTCGCCGCTTTGTTTATGTTATTAAATTATAAATTGATAAAAATTAAAAATAACATATTCACCCATTCTAGATTAATTAAGTCTGTAATTTATAAACTTTCAATACATATAAGAAAAAATAAAAAATCTAGATTTACACTTCATAAAATCAATTAATTTTATCAATGATAATCAACTAGCTAAGTGTCCTCTTATTTCTTAATTAATTTATTAAATGCATATCTGCCAACTATTATGTAAACTAATCTATCTTCTATCTTTTATAATTTTTATGTTATTACTTTAAACCATTTTCAAAACAAAACAATCGTGGTAGAGTATTTAGGTTTATTTTTTGTTTTTAAGATTTTTGATAATAAAAATTTAAGAATGTCATTCCTCTCCTACAATAGTGCCAAAAACTTGATGTATAAATTTTGAATATGATAAATAGCTCGCAAATGCACGAATCACTTTGTAAGAAACGATGAGTATACTTTCAAAGTCGACGTAAAGAGGAACTATGTGATTTTTAAATAATTCAACAAAATTCTTGAAAACAAAAAAAATGAAGCTAAATATTTTGTCACAATTGTTTTGGTTTGAAAAGGGTTTAAACTAATAACATAAAATTATAATAAGATAGAAGATAAATTAGTTCACACAAATAACATGGAGATATACATTTAATAAATCAATGGAGAATTAATGGGATATTTAACCAATTGATTATGTTTAGTAAAATTAATTAATTTAAAGAAATATAAATCTAGAGTATTGATTATTTCTTATATGTATAAATAACACATTCGATCGGGCCGCTATTCTTTATTAATTAAATATATATAATTTGGTATCATCGATCGGGTAGACAAATTAATTTTAATTAAATTATGATTGTTTTATAAGAAATTAACAAACCATTTACCAGTCACTTTCGATAGGGCTGATAATTTAAACTTCAATTCAAGCTCGTCTAAATTATTTTTTAGATTAATGTATCTGAAAACCAACTTTCATCTATTAATCTATTTCGAAAAATACCTTGTTAATATATTTTCCAACGATAAATCTTATAAAAACTTTAAAATGGAAATAATTTTAAATTATCTAGATTCATGTTTCTAAAACCCAATTTTTATATTTTAAATCTATTATGAAAAATATATTGTCAATATATTTTTCGATAATAAACTTTGTAAAATTCTTAAATAGAAAATAATCTGTGTTTAACCGTTGTTAAAAATATTCACCTAAATAATTTACACAAGCATATCAACATAACTAAAATCCCATTATCGCATTTAGCTAGACATGCTCAATTTAATAAATGGTAAATATATTAAATATAACATCTAGATCAGTACATAAAATTAAATCTCTAAATAGAATACAATTAAAATTAATACCTCATCTGTATTCTCATAAATAACTTCTACAATGCTCTTGTATCTAGAAAATCTTCTTATTACCACCACTTACTTGTGATAGCTTAATCTAAACTATTTATAAACTATACATAAAATAAAATTATCACGCTTGAAAACTTGAGAGAAACTAAATAAAACTAGAAAATTAAAACAACAAATGAAACAATTGTTGTCGAATGATCTATAGAGAAGGTAATGAGAAAAAAAGAAGAGAAAAGTGGATCATATGGTTAGGCATCATGTAATGCTTTTTTCATCCCTACGGCCTATGACAATTTGGTACACATTTCATTTACAATCCGAAATTCTTTCATTGCAACACATATTAAGCACCATCGTAGCATGCGTTGTTTTGCATGTCTTCAACTTTCTTTTTAAATAAAATAAAATTAAATTTAAATATATAAAATTAAAATTTTCTTTCTCTCTTTTTTGGTTAGTTTTTTTTAATAATAAAAATAACATCATGAATATTTACAATATAAAAACGTTTTAAGATTTTTGATAATAAAAATTTAAAAATGCTATTTCTCTCCATAACATCACCGAAAACTTGATGCAAAAATTTTGTATTTGATAAATAACTCACAAATGCACGAATCACTTTGTAAGAAATAACAAGTATACTTATAAAGTCGATCTAAAGATAAACTAAGTGGTTTTTAAACAATTCAACAAAATTCTTAAAAATGAAAAATAAACCTAACATTCTATCACAAAGTTTTGGTTTTGAAATATCTATGCTAATAACATAAAATAAAAGATAAAAGGTAGACTGTTTTGCAAAACAATTACAGGCAGACATGCAATTCATTAATCACTAGGGAATTAATGAGATATTTAGCTAGTTGATTATGTTTGGTAAATTAATTAGATTAATGAAATATAAACCCATAATTATGAATTTTTTATATGTAAAAATAACATTTTTAATGGGTCATCGTTATTTATTAATTGAATTAAACTTGCTACCTTCGTCGAGCCCAGTTCAATTTTAATTAAATTATGCTTATTTTTAAGAAATTAACAAACCATTTAACTCATCACCTTTGGTCAAGCAAACAATTTAAACTTCAATTCAAACTATCCAAATTAGGTTTTAGATCAATGTATCTAAAATCTAACTTTCATTTTTAAATTTATTATGAAAAATATTTTCTAAACATATTTTCCAATAATAAATCTTATAAAACTTTGAAATAGAATATAATTCTAAATTATATCTAGATTCATGTTTTTAAAACCAAATTTTAATGTTTTAAATCTATGAAAAACATATCATTTATATATTTTTCAATAATAAACTTTGTAAAATACTTGAATAGAAAATAATCTGTGTTTAATAATTGTTAAAAATATTCACATAAATAATTTACACAAGCATATCAACATAATAAAATCCAATATCACAATCAATCAGGCATGCTCAATTTAATAATTGACCAATATGTTAAATATAACATCTAGATCAGTACATAAAATTAAATCTATAAATATAATAATTAAAATCAATACCTCAACTATATTCATATAGATAACTTCGATAGCAATATGTTATCTGAAAAATCCCCTATTACTACCACTTATTAGTGATAATCTAATCTATCATTTATCTTTTATTATTTCATGTTATTAGTTTAAATCCTTTTCAAACCCAAACTTTGTGACAAAATGTTTATATTTATTTTTTATTTTTAGGAATTTTATTGAATTATTTTAAAACCATGAAGATTCATATATCAAGGAACAATTACACGAAGGTCGATTTTTTTCTAGCTCAAATAGGTAATTGAGACATAGATGAGGGGTGAAAATGGCAACCTATGGAATCTTTACAAGAGCTCTATATCAATTTGGTTGAGTAGGCCTCCCAATGTGAGTTAAACAATTAACTCAAAAAGAAGTACAAAACAACATGATCAATTCAATACACAACAAAAACAATTAGCAGACACATAAATAAGAATCTAAAATAAAACACTAGTGATAGTGTACCTCATAGGCTCCTATCCAGACTAGAAACATGCATACATGAAAAATAATTCACAACTTGTGATACAAGCATACAAACTAAAAAGCTAAAAGGATTTCCAATCACTTCAAGATCTCATATGTAGGAACATATTTGGTAAATGATGATTGTACTTTCATAACATGCAATCAACATACATTGAAAACCTTAATAAAGATTCCAACTCCTGGTACACCTCCAGGGTAAAGAGATACAGACTCCTTAAAGACTCATACTAAACTCCAATGTAGAAAAAGGTAGATAATACTAACACATAATCTAATCATGAATAACTACAAAGAAGGAGTCCAAGCTCGATACATAATAAGGTTAAAGGGATACAGATTCCCTAAGGACTCAACACAAATAAGAAAAAATTGAGATAAAATCTTTCTAATAAGAGTATAAGCTTTAGTATGTAGAAATAAACACCATTTAAACTCTGATTGTACTAACCATAAATTAGAGCATGTATAACACTAGATATAATGAGGTAAACCCACATAGAGACTTTATCTATGTGGTAACACCCTTGGGTTGCTTAAAGTAAGCACTAAGCAACAAATAATTAGTATAACAGTTACAACTCTAAAATGAATAAAACCAATATTACCTCTATCAGTTTTGACAACCATCTTAACTATCTATTGCTGCTTTTGTTTGTTGCTTCTAAAAGGACCTAATTTGACTCACGAACTAGGCCCTCCTCCAAAGCTCGCACCTTCAAATGTGGTGTGATCAATTCGACAGAACAATAGACCGAAGTGTAAAAAATCACACTCTTGAGGACCACCCTCGAAATTAAACACCTTATCTTTTATTGCACATAACAAGAGATATAAGAAATCAAAGAATTTAACTTAGCTCACTCTCATAAAGAAGTTCTCACAACATCAATAAAATAATCTAAAGTACTCACAGATATAGAATGTTATTTTATACTAACTAGCAAACACCATCTCCAGTACTCATAAGTCACTTGCATGGTTTTTCTCACACAATCATGAATTAGTAATACCAAAAAACACTTAAGATATTAATGATTCGGAAATAGAAAAATGAAATGTCAACTGGATAGAGCTTTACTACATTTTTTGAGATACTAAATAAGAAGAAATGAGAGGGTATTTATAGAACTCAAAATTTTCACCTTGCTAGCCACTCATCAAGGGTGGTGGCGAAGGTGGTGGCAAGGGTGCTGACGTACTAAACATTCACATTTTTTTCATTTCAAAAATTACCAAGTACTTTTCATAAATACCAACACTTAAAACCAACCAAAAGCATAAGTGATAACATGGGCTCCTTTGCATGCTCACTTGCCAAAAACCAACACTCCCCTTAGACCGTGATGTGTGTAACCATGCTTGCATACAAAGTGTTTCTAACTATATGTGTGTGTGTATTACTAATCTATAATAAGTGACTTTACATAGATGATGACAGAACCTTGAGTGAAATAAAATAGACCATCTTTTATACATGGGAAGCCAACACATATACACAAGAACAATGGGACTTACATTCTCCCCCTTTTTCTTTCTATGTCAAAAAGCTGAATAATTAAATACATAAACTCATCAACCATGAGATGATCATGAAGATTTTTGAAAGATGCTTTTTCCATTGAACAACATAATGACATACACCAAAACACAAAAGACACACCTACTCTAAGTGTATCCATCTTAAGTGCTCCATCCAATTTCATGAATCAACTCATCTAACCTTCTATCATAAGGAACTCAGCACCACTGCACAGAGCACACTTAAAGTACAAAGAATTCATTATACACATATAATTTTCACACATGAAACAAACACATATCAAATGAATGTATTATGTAGAAATAATGTGTAGTCTATCCAAATACTATCGTATTCTCCCTACACAGGTACACACCAATAGTCTGTCCAAATACTACCATGTTACCCTTACCCATGTACACATGATAGGCTAAGCACAATTAACATGTAACACAATCTACATGAAATACAAATATGAAAACTACACAATCTATATGTAACACAAATATGAAAAATCCCACTAAACATATGCAACATTCCCCCTAATTTTATGCATATTGGATAAACATAATGTAGTTTAGACTACACTTTCCATCCCATGCAAAAAATAGCATGTTAACACAATGCACAAGCACACAAGTTGTGCACACTTCTCCATATTTTTTGAAATGGAAAGTCAAAGAAAACACACAAAGGTATGCAACGTACCACACCCCTATATGAAGGAGAAAAGTCAAATAGAAATGCAATAAGCCTAACACTTATGCAAAAGAGAAGAGAACATTAAATCAAACACAAAAAGCACCACATGTAGTCAAGCAAGAAATACAAAGAATAACATTAGACAATAAGCTCACCCTTTAGGTGTCACTTCCAGCGTAGGAGGCCAAGCATTCTACCAGACGTTAGATAAAAGCATGTAATGAACAACAACCTGAATGCATAAACAAGTTAAGAGTAGTGAAGACAAAAAAAACTCCCTAATGCAATACATAGCATAGAGTCCCATATCCATACATGTTGTGGAAGGGCATAAGGGGCTTCACAATGTGCATTTAACACATGGACAGGATGGGCGATCAAACACCAATGACATAAAAATGTGTTAAAAAATATGTATAAAGATGTTAAATAGGAGTCTAACTATCTTCCAAGTTGGCACACTCCTAGTGATCCAACAATCTTCCTCCAAACATCAACACCACTTAAATGTGTCAGTAAATCCCTAAGAAGAAGTTAAATAAGAGACGAACTATCTTCCAAGTTGGCACACTCCTTATGATTCAACTATCTTCCAAAAAAATTAGGTGTATTCAATCTTATAGCCTCACCCCATATTATGCACACATTTATGAAAAGAAATCCCATTCTACCAAAGAAAACATATGTCATGATTTCCAACGAAAAATACTAGGCTATAAAATATAAGTGCTAAACATGAAATAACTCACTACAATATGAATGTAGGTAAACTAATAGGATGACACGTGAAGCAAGAGATTCTAAACAATGCATACAACAAGTCATGCTAACAGTCCTATTTATGCAAGGTTCGTACAAAGTGATATAAAGAAGAAGAGAGCATCACAAGAATACCACAACATAATATAAACTTATAAATAGGACAAACAAAAGGATACCAAAATATAAGACAATTCCTAACACCATGAAAATGACCCATACCTCTCCCCCTAAAAGTATGCACGGGAGGAAATAAACAACTTTTGAACCTCTATCAAAACTCATGCAGCACATATAATAACAAGAAACAAAAAGTTATGCATAAAAACTTCTCGCCTTTTTTAACACAAAATTCAAAGGAACACCTTTATATGAGAAGGATAAGTGTAACAAAAATGAGATGTAAAGGGAGAAGTAGATGGAACAAGTTCAAAGAACAAGAGCGATTTTAGATTAAATAATGTATTTAATGTAAACATTCACAAGGCCATCAATCCATGATGTATCCAAGAAAGAGTATGACTAAAAAATTAATTTCATGCTTACTTTTGTGTTGTGCTAAACATGTCTACTCTATATGTCATCAAGAAATGCTTATGTGAGTCAAGAAAATAGAAATATAGACTCAAATTGAATCAAACTTCATATATAAGTCCACATGTAGCCTCTCTTTTCACTAATGTAAGTGCAAGCTCAAAAGAAATCTATAGGTCTTTCAAAGCTTATAATGATAGGTTGAGGTTTGGATAGAAGATAATAAACATTTAAGAAAAAGCACACCTTTAGATGACCATATGTTTACTTATAGCATAGAGCTCACATCCATATGGGGTAATTATCTAAACTTAGAATCTTTTCCTTTTACTTCTCAATTTTGAAGCACTCACAATTTTACCTAACATGGGACTTTTTTCCTCTTTTTCTAATTTCTTTGTTTCTCCTTTTTATTTTCTTTTTAAACTCTTTCCTTTAAGCTTGAGAGTAATACAAACAATCCCAAAGAAAATAAGTTCAACAATTCAAAGTTGAAACTCAATAAAAGCAATGGTAGGTAAGTGGGATTTATTATTGGAATTGGGCTATTAGGTGCAAAGAAATGAAAGTATAAAATAAAGGCTCAAGAGGGGAAATTGAGGATAAGTAGACAAGGGAGGCAAGAGGGATCAAACAATTAAAACATGGCCTATATGATCTTTCTATCTAAGCATCACCTAGGATTTGGCCTCTAAAGACACTAAACATGAATTCTAAAGCTTGTTAGAGGCATACAAATCATTTAATCAATAAATCCACACAAACTTCTCAATAATCTCTATACAAATTCCCAACATTAAAACATGTGTAAGAAAAATTCATTTTAAATAATATACAAAATTTTTGCCATACATGCATTCAATGAATACACATATCAAGACAACCATATTTAAATTTATGTAAAAATCATGTCAATAATATATCATAAATGGTCCCTCTGAAACTCATTTTACAAGAAAAAGGATAGTAGGAAATAAGAACATGTAGAACTATCCTAGGAAAAAAGAGAAAGAAAGTGTCAAAAAGTCAAATATAATAAATTGTGAGATGATAAGGATGGCCTCAAAGAAGATCATAGGCCAAAATGACAAGGATGTACATCAAAAGAGATTAATAGCACAAATGGCACAGTGTTTCCTTTAGGGAGAGAAAAGGAAACAAATTGCAAATAATTTCCTCAAAAGAGATCATCGACAACACTCATTGATGACTCTATGAAAGTAGAGTCACTAATACACTTTTTTACTTAATATTTACTTATTTTATTCAATAAATAGAATTTTTGAGGCTAAAAATATTAAAATATAATTATTTACTAAAAAGGGGTAAAACTATAATTTCTAAAATTGTTTAGGATTTTTTTGGAATTTTATGGATTTTTTTATGAATTCTTAATGTAGAATCAATGAGAAGCTGCCACATAAGAAGAGAATCTGATTGGAAAAGCAATATGGATGCCATGCAACATGGGACAATGCATTGTAAATCACCGCATGTTCAGTAAATATTTTACAGTTTTTAGAGTACTTCCCGTCATGTATTCATAATAGTTGGCTTTACTTAGTATTTAGATATGTAGTGACTTGGTAAAACATCATAACCAACAGATTTGGACTAGATTAAGCTCATTATAAGGTTTACCTTCTCAATATGATGTTACAAGTTCAATATCATTTTACAAGTTTAGTATAATGGCAAGTTCAGTTAAGTCAGTATGCATATGACTCATGTATCAACAGAGCCAACTAAGTCAGTGTAATGGTTATACCAAGCAAGTTTCCTTCACATATAGTTGAGAGCTAGCACCAATGCTAAAGGTCTCCCCCATGTGCGACCAGATCCCAAAGTGCTCTTAGTAATAAAAAAGTTATATTTCTAATGATTATATATTTTATTAGTATACTTATCATAACAATTATTATATTCTAAAGATCATAGGAAGAGATTTTATCATAACTTCATTTCATTATAAGTTGTGATAATGTCATTTACAACTTTCATAAGTACCAAATTATAGTTATTTTAAGAAACTCACATTATCCATTTATGAGTACATTATTTTATCATACCATATGTATGTTGTTTTTATTAACATATAATTCAAGATAATTCATATGCATTTCATATATAGTAACTTATCCACTCACAGAGATTTCCACCTCAACCTTTATATTTATTTTCCTCCCTAAGTAACAAGTTTTGAGGCCACGTCACACAAGTTTGGAGGCTTAGGATCCACTTTTGTTATGTAGTCTAGGTTTTTTATCTCCTTGTTAAGTTTTATAGTGTATTCTAGCTATTGTGTTTTGAACTCATAACAAATTCTTATGTAGTGTATAGTGTGTATCTTATAAGATGTAGTTATGTATGGCCTTTGGCCACTTTCTAGATGTGTAAAGTTATTTGAAGTTTGTTGCTTTGTGAAAAATTATCTTTTTAGATTTGTTGTTAATTTATCGCATAAAGGATAGTTCAATAAGCTGAAGAGACTCTACCCAAAAGTTTTTAAAATTCTTACATGAAATTTTGTAGTTAAGCTAGAGTCATCTAAGGGTGCTAGTTATTATAATCCTTTAGGCCACATCATATGCTCTAAAGTTCAGCTGGGCAAGTCCTAACAATTTGGTATCAAAGCAAGTTGAGTTTATTATGTTTAGGTAAATACTAAGTTTGAAAGACTCTCTTATTGATGTTTATTTTTCTTTATTTTATAGTTTAAATAGAAGTATGCCTCCACATGACCAAGGTAGTGCATATCTTAAGAGACCTATCCATAATGAACAAGGTGCTATTATGAGTGATGATAGTGATATTAACACACATTTATAATCCATAGCAAAAGCACATGTAATGGAGATTGAGATGCTGACCAAGTTGATGTTTCTAAATATTCTCAAGATCCTTTGCAAGGAATTGGCGGTCCAATGACTAAGGTAAAGGCAAAGAGGATGAAAGAATATTTACAAGGTTTGATCATGGAAATGTTATACAAAAGGTTGTGCTAAAAGAATATATAACTAAATTCAAGGATTCCAAAGTTTCACCAAAGATGGTCTATTATCTTTTTATGCAAGGGATAGATTTGAAAGATCAAGTTGGATGCAAGGATTAATTTAGGAAGCAATTTTTTTTAGTTAATTGTGGGCCTCTTATGTTTTATTTATCAAAAGTATTTTAGTTTTTTAATTTTAAGGATTGATTAGGTCCAATCCATAACAAAATAAGCCCATTTCTTTAGGGTTCTTTTTTAGGGTTTGTTTCTTATAAAAAGCGACATACATGTAATTTTTTGGGGAAACTTTTTGATCATTTATTAAGTTTATTTCAAAAATATTTTTGCTTTACTTTCTTGTGTTCTTGATTGAATGCTTGAATTTTAATTATCAAAGGGAGTGATCAACCTTTGTGGCATCTTCAACATGTTCCTAGCAAATTGATTATTCATATTCCTTTGAGTTCGTGGGTTCTTAGGGTTGTTCACCTATAAGGTCAACATAATTTGGTATCAAAGCTAAGTTGGTTCCTGGAAACAGGTTATCTATCTACATCTATCTTTGTTTGAGTTCTTGATTCCAAAAAAAAAAAATTTGTCCTTCACAGCTCTTTATTTTCTTTCAATTTCGTTTTCATTGTTTTTGTCTTTGGATTTCGTTTCGTAGTTTTCTTTGAATTCTTCCCATATTTTTAATTTTTTTCTTGTGATTTTTTTTGTGTTCAATACAACTTTTTTCTTCAAAGAAAAAAATTAAAAAAAGGAGAAGAGAGATTCATGTTGTTCTTAATTAGTTCTAGGAAAATCGATAAATTGGAGTTACAACTTTAAACAAACATAAATTTTGACTCGGGTAGCGAAACGACTATTATAGCATATCCAATTGAAGAGAATTATAAAACATGCTATCCATGTCTCATTTAAAAAGAAAAAGGAATAATAGTTTGGCCAAGAAAGAGAAGAAAAGAAAGATCATGGAAATATTTCCAACTAGAGATTATTTTTTTCCTATTTTAACTTTCCTAAATTGATTATTTACTTATTTTCTTATTAATATATTATTTCCATTTTCCCTTTACTTTCCTTTCTTATTTCTTTCCTTACATATATTTTTGACCCGTTTCCTACATTTTTGACCAAGGGTTTAAAGTTTGCCGCATCTTTTTTTGCTTTGTTTTTGGTTTTTTTTTCATTCAGTTTGTGAATTTTTTTGTGTGTTTTCTATTAACGGCAGCAGTCAAATATTTGTTTTTTTTAAAAGAGGAGAATAAAGTGGCAGATTGTTCAAGTTTCCTATTCTTGTTGAAGTAAGTTTCCAATTATTGTTTTTTTGCTTGAGTTTCTTATTCTTATTGAAATTAGTTTTCCTTTATTTTGTTCTAGTTTCAGTATAAATCATTATAGATTCCCTTTATTTTTGTTCTCATGATTGTTTCAAGCATAACAAGGTTGTTTGGAGTCTTTTTCCCTCTTCATCAATTAGTTTCAATTATAGTGATTTTCTTTCACATGTCTTTTTCTTCCTTTGATAGTTTTCTTATTTTTCTTTGTTATTTAGAGTCATCTTTACACTACTACAATATTGATATATGGCTTTAGTTTGTAACCATAATAGTAGGTCTACGGCCATAGTTATAAAAATGAAAGCCTAAGTGAGAGAGACCATAGCTTGTTACCTATGGTCTCGGTTTTAAACCAAGGCCATAGACATACCCTATGGCCTCGGTCTTATAAAAAACCGAGGCCATATACATACCTTATAGCCTCAATCTTTAAAAGATTGAGCCCATAGACATACATTTGGCCTTGGTCTTTAAAAGAACAAGGCCATAGACATACCATTTGGTTACTGTCTTTAAAAGACAAAGGCTATAGACATACATTTGGTCTCAGTCTTTTATAAGACCGTGACTAAATAATATGTCTATTATCTCAGCTACACTTAAGCCATGACCATGTACATCTCAATTAATCTCATTTTTAAATATAAATTACAATATTTAAAGTCATATTATATTAAAATTAAGAGTGCAATTAAATTTGAGAGTTTATACACTAAAATATAATAAAAATTTATTAACTAATTCTAATATTTACAATGACTATGAAGATAAGAAATAGAAAACACCAACTAGAAGGAACAAAAGTATAAAGAAGGATCATATGTCCTTCAAAGAAACAACATAATGTAAAAAAGTGAGTCATCTCAAAAAGCTCTTATTTTTTCTTCTCAAGCTACTTACAATTGCATATTAAGGTCTATAGTAGGATCAGTAGGAGTTATCTCAAAAGCTGCCTTTAGACTTTGGTTTTTAAAGTATATGATGAACATGAAATAATATATAAATGAGCATAAACAACATTCATTTTACAATTATCAAAATATAAAAAAAGAGAAAAGAAAAGAAAAGGAAAAAAAAGTGAATACAAATAACCCGACCATGTGTATAAGGCATTTGTCGAGAAAACAACTTGCATGGTTGTAGCCAAGTTGGAGCAGCAAGAAATTAAAAAAATACTTAGAAATGCAATAGTTATACCCAAACAGCCATTTAAAAGTCAAGTCACTTGTTTCCTAGATTAACAAGTCCTGTTTAACCAAGTTTATATATTGGTTCAACTTCCTGCCTACTTTCTTGGATTCGGTTCCAATCAAAATTGATATTTTGGTCGAGCTCTCTTTCAACAATTGTCTTCTCTGTCTATAAGGAAGAGCACAATTCTTGAATATAAGTTCTAGAAAGAAATCAACCTTAGGTATCTATCTGGATACAAATATACATAGATTACTTAAATGCATATTTATAAGGTAACATTATTTGGGAGATTTTTCAACCAAAAATAAATAAATTCTCTCAAGTGAAAATGAAATGTAAAATTTCCAAAAAAACATTAGAAAATGAAAATAGTATAGATAGTTCCTAAGAGGAATAAGAAGAGAGAGAATATAGGGAGAGAGAGAGAGAGAGAGCTGAATTTTGTATAATTATGATATATTTTTTATTGAAATTACTTAGGCTATATGTAGCCTTACACGAACATGAAATACACTAGAATTTAGGCTAACTAACTCTGACTTCTCTAACCAAAATCAGTGATCCCCTGATCATGGGTATAGCCTGCTTACACTACGACTTGTGCCCACGTTCTGCGCCCACGTGCACCACATTTGCTCGATGTTGCTCCCATGAGTAGCTCGACCCCATACTAGTCTCATCATTTCTCCTCCTTTTTGAATCCTTGTCTGTAAGGATGAATTCAGGGTAGGATTTAGAAAAGTGTCATTCATTTTCCCATGTGGCTTCTTATGTTGGGACTCCAATCCATTTGACCAAAATCTCATATTTGGGTCAATATTTGTTTTTCTGAATCACACGGTGATCTAGGATGGTTTCGAGTTGAGGCATAATAGTGGCATGATCAAAGATTGGAGGTAGTTGAACATAGCTTGGTGTAACTGTTCCCACGTGTTTCTTTAACATGCTATTATGAAACACATCATGTATTTGAGAATCAAGTGGAAGAGCCAATCTCTAAGCCACCAAACCAACTCATTCAATGATTCTATAAGGTCTAAAGAAGCATTGGGAAAGCTTCATGGATGATTGAAAGGCTATAGAGGTTTTCTTGTAAGTTATGGAATATATCCCATATGATGGTATCTCGATCATATAGGTATTCATCCAGTGTTTTCATGTTGGAGTTTCCTTGGACATAATCTAATAGATATGGGGGTGGAATGCCATAAACTGCTTCAAATAGAGTTTTTTTTGTGGATAAGTGTGTTGCGATGTTATAGCTAAACTCAGCCCAAGGTATCCACTCAACCCATTTCCTTGGTTTCTCACCAGTAAAGAAATGTAAGTATTGTTCCCAAGTGCGGTTGATCACTTCTATCTGGCCATCAATTTGTGTGAGGTAGCTAGAACTCATGCATAATTGGGTTCCTTGTAACTGGAACAAGGCTTGCCAAAAGGAGCTAATGAAGACCTTATCTTGATCACTCACTATAGAGGTTGGCATGCCATGTAGGCACACCACATTGGCTACAAATTCCTTGGCTATAATCAAGGCAGTAAAAGGGTGCTTCATGGCAATGAAATGGGTATACTTTGTCAACTGATCTATCACTACCATAATCACTGTGTTTCCCTTTGGGTGTGGTAGCCCTTCAATGAAATCCATTATGATTTTAGCCCATATCTTAGACCGTTGGCATACCTCACACATACGCAAGAACTACTTTACATTTTGCTGCATATTGGACCAACAAAAATTATGTTTGATTCAAAAGAGTTTTTTATGGAACCCAAAGTGCCCCCCAATTGGTGATGAATGATAGTTAGCTAAAAATTTTGGAATTAAAGAAGACTGTGAGCTTAGGTAAAAAAAATTTCTTTTTGAACCATACCCTATCAAGTTGGCATAGTTTGAAGACATTCGAAGAGGAAGTCCTGGCTATCGATTTCTCATAAAAAGGGTCTTGCTGGACTTTCTTCTTGAGTGTTTGCCACCAATCTACTTAGGGTTGAGAGATAGATAGGAATTGGAACTCTACCACACGTGATAAGGAGTCTACACCCTGATTCTCATAACTCATTTTGTACTCAATTTCATAGTCATAGCCAAGGAGTTTAGGCAACTAACGTGCCTGTGCTGGTGTTGTTATCCGTTACTCTAGTACATACTTCAGAATTTTTTTATCTATGCGTACTATAAATGGTCTTCCCAATAAGTATGGCCACCATATCTTGATGGCTTTAACAATAACCACTATTTCTTTCTCATAGGTAGACAGTGCTAAGGCTGATCCTTTGAGTGCAACACTGAAATAAGCCACTGGTCTATTTTCTTGGGTGAGGACTACCTCAACCAATGTGACTGGCATCACATTTGATCACAAAATGTTGTGTGAAGTCTGGTAAATTTAGGATCAGAGGGGAGTTAAAGCTTATTTTAGCTATTAGAAGGCCATTGTTGTAGCTTCATTCCATTGGAACCCTTCCTTACTCAATATGCGAGTTAAGGGTGTTGCTATTCCCCCAAAATGACGAATGAATTTTCTAAAATAGCTTGCCAATCCAAGGAACCCTCTGAATCCTTTTCTTATGGTTGGTGTTGGCCATTCAATGACTGCACGAATTTTTACTAGATCAATTGAGACTCCCTGTTCTGAAATAAGGTGGCCCAAGTATTCTACCTATAATACACCAAATTGACACTTAGATTGTTTAGAAAAAAAACTATTAGTCGTTAGTAATTGTAGGAAAGTTTGTAAATGCATGCTATGGTCCTCCCACGAATTGGAGTATACTAGGATATCATCAAAGAAAAAGAAGATGAATTTCCTGAGAAAGGGTCAAAAGATGTCATTGATGAGACTTTGGAAGGTATTTGGGGCTTGGTGAGACCAAATGGAATCACTAGGAACTCATAGTGGCCTTTATGTGTTCTGAATGCTATCTTAAGGGTGTCATCTTCATGAAGTCTTATTTGGTGGTACACTAAATGGAGATCCAGTTTGGAATAAACTTTGGCTCCATCAAGTTCATCCAACAGTCAATCGATGACAGGTATAGAGTACTTGTCTTTGACAGTGATTGCATTGAAAGTTAGATATTCCATACATAATCGCCAAGCTTCATCTGCCTTCTTAACTAACAAAAATGGTGATGAGAAGGGGCTATTACTTGGCCTTATCAATTGGGATTGTAAGTAATTGAAAGATTCAAATACTTGAGGAAATTTTTCCAACAATTTACCTATCTCAAGAGGGTATGTATTGGACTATTCTTTGTGATTATTAATCGGCATTATCTGGAGGAACAACCTAGTGCCTTGTAAGCCATTTCATTCCTTGCTAGTTAGAGCTAATATGTTGGCTCTTCCCAACCCTTGGAATGTATGAGAGGTTCCTTCTATAGTGAAGCTTATGGTGAGTTTCTTGTAATCAATCTAGATGGGCCCAAAGGTTTCAAGCCATTGAACTCCTAAGACCAATTGGAATGCTACCACTAGAAGAAAATAGTAATCATTAGTAACTGGATAGCCTTGAATGGTGAGAGTGAGGTTACAACATTGTCCATCACCTTTTATTTTCTCATGGTTAGCCACCATAACCTCTAGTTTCTTACCCTTGATTATTGGCAATCCAAACTGAGAAGTTAAGGCATGATCAATGAAGTTATATGTACTACCTCCATCTATTAGTACTAATACCTTATTATTTCTTAGTTTTCACATACTGTGTATGATCTGTGGGTGTTCAATTCTTAATATGCCATGGAAGGCAATTTTAGGTATCAATTAGTGATGTTCTTGTTCTGGTAGGATTTCTTCACTGTCATCTGTGTGATTTTGGGTCAAATCTTCCATTATAAATAGCTATGGTCGTGCACAGTAATGGCTAGCAACAAATTTATCATCATAGTAGTAAAACAATCCTTTCTCCCATCGTTCTTGTGCTTATTGATTAATAAGTCGTGGAAAAGCTATATGTTGAGCTGGAATGGAAGACTGTGTAGGTAGTGGTCCTAACACACCAACTGTGGTGTTAGTTGGCTACTTGGGTTGTATTGTAGGGAGTTGATAATGAGGGTTTTGTGTTGATTTCTTCTGTAAGAGATTTCTTTTCTCAATCAGCCTAGCTACGCCAATGGCATCAGCCAATGTTCTAGGCTTCTTGATTTTAACATCAATATGAATATCATATCTTAATCCAACAGTGAAGCAACTAATCAAGAATTCCTCAGGTAGACCATCAACCCAATGAGAAAGTTTTTCGAAGGATTCCTGATATGCTGCGACATTGGTGATGTTCTTATGGCAAGACAATGCCTCTGAAAGGTCCTTGTAGTCAGTGGGTCCAAACCTTAGTTGTGTAGCCTTGGTGAACTCCTACCAAGTGAACGGTCCACCAAATATTTTGAGCCACCGGTGCCATTGCAACACAATTCCTTCAAGATGGAAGGAAGCCAACTACACTTGTTGGTCAGAAGTAGTATTGGTGAATTCAAAGTATTGCTCTGCTTTGTAAATCCAACTGATGGGATCCTTACCAGCACATTTAGGGAGCGATAGTTTTAGGTGGAGGTGAATTCAAAGGGATTGAGATCAGGTAGGTCACGAGCTATATGTAATGCCTACAACTTAATGAGTACATCTTACATTGTGGAACCTACTTGGTCGAAACCCATCTCGTGTCATGCTAGAGCTTTTGTGATATCATTACAAAACTCAACATTAGACTTTCCTCGGGTATCCATAGCTAGAAGCGACTTTGATACCACTAATATAGATAGTTTCTGAGAGGAAGAAGAAGAGAGAGAATATAGGGCAAGAGAGAGCTAAAATTTATATAATTTTCATATATCTTTTATTGAAATTACTCAGGCTATATGTAGCCCTACACGAACATGAAATACATGGTAATTTAGGCTACTTAACTCTGCATCTCTAACCGAAATCAATTGTCCCCTGATCATACGTCTAGCCTGCTTGCACTACGCCTTGCGCCCATATCCTGTGCCCACGTGCACCACATCTGCTCGGTTGTGCACCCACGAGTAGCCTGAGCCCATACTACTCGTATTAGAAACCTTTTTATTTGGAAAACTATTGAGAAACTTTTGAAGTAAAAAAGCAGTGTTCATGTTTATAGCTAATACAAATAAATAAATCCAAACCCATTAAAATTAGTTAAACCTTATTAATAACTTGCATATATCTTGTTCAGATTAGATACAAATACTACAATTGAATTAATAAAATGCAGATCATAATGGCAATTCATAGATACAACAAACCTTCTATAGTGATGAAAAATGAATGCCAAAATATACGAGATATTACGCTAGAAGTGGGTCCAAAAACATTTCATCCTTGGGGTAATAGGAAACATATGACTTGCCATAACATGTCACTCGTCAATACCAATTGATAAAAACAAAGCCTCAAAAAAATATGATTAAAAAACTAGAAGATAACATAAGATTGAATGTGCAAGGAATGTTTGGCCGAGACATGTCAAGCCCCCAAGTTCTTCCCAAGAAAGAAAGAACAATGTCTAAGACATTTTCTATGAAAATGCAATTATAAAATGATTATTGCATATTAACAACTAATGAATATTAAGTTATATAAAAAAAATTATTCATCAAAAATAGAAATACAATAGGAGCAAAAAGTTGAAAACAAAGGAATTTTTATTAACTTTGTCAGAAAAAATCTTTTGGATAGACAAACATGTATAAAATTCTTTTTCTATGTCCACCAGCTTTAGCAAGTTACCAATGATAGTATAAGCAAAATTTTCTCAACTAAAAATTCTTGTGTTCCATTGATACCAATGGTTCATATTTATTCGTAGTACAATTACTATCAATTAAAAGAGCCTCCTAGAATCCTATACTAGTCTCCTTAAAATGTTCAAAAGCATGGTTGTTGCCACCACTTTGATGCGGACCTTCTAGTTGAACAACCCTAGGAAACCATGAACTTAAAGGAATAGAAACGATTGATTTGCTAAGAATGTGTTGAAGATGATTAGATTAGAACCCAATGGAAAAAAACTCCTTAAAACCCCAATCTTGAGATGCCATAAAGGATGATCACTCCCTTTGATAAGTCGAATTCAAGCATTCAATCAAGAACACAAGAAGGTAAAGAAAAAGTTTTATGAAATATACTTTTCAATAATGATATTCGTTTATCTTAATGACAAGGCATAAAAAATCCCACAATTCATTAAAACCAAAATTTCTAAACATAAAAGGCCCATAATTAACTAAAACAAAAAATTACTTCCTAAATTAATCCTTGCTTCTAATTTTATATTCCAAATTTATCACTAGTGTAGGTTCTTGAGAATCTTTAGAATATTTGTAAATATTAACTTGGTTAGCACCTCAATCTCCATTATTCCCCTCCTCTTTTTGTCCTCGAATCTTAGCTTTGTAAGTAGGTCGATTTGAAATTACAAATTCAATTATGAAGTTTATTTGATGCTGCATGTCTCGCAAATGATGTAATCCATGAGGAATCTCTTCAAGAGATAAGTCTTCAAAGTCATGCAATAATGACATAACAACACTAGGCAAAGATAAATTAAGATTGTTAGTAGAAAGATAAACATCCTTGTAGATAAGTACAAGTATTTGATGTTTTGCCATCATTACACTTTTAATCTCATTTTTTTCAACAATTACACTCTCTCTTTTTTCCTCTCTTGTTTGCTCACTTTTCTCTCCTATTTGCTTATTTTTTCCCCTCTTTTGCTTACTTTTTTCTCCTGTTTACTTAATTTATTTCTCTCTTTTGTTCACTTTTCTCTCTCTTTTACATACTATTCTCTCATTTTCGCTCACTTTTCTCTTCCTTTTTCCACTCAACCTCACTTGCTCTCCTTTTATTTTCCTCTTGCTCACACTTCTTTTGCTCTCAATTTGCACTCTCCTACTATCTTGATTTGGTCTTCATGAGTTGGAAAAGGTTTGAAATAGGCTAATACAACTTTTTAGTTGTTCATTTCAAAAGAATAATGATTTATGTAACTACATGTGACACCTTCCTATCAAACTTCCATGGTCAACTGAGCAATATATGAATAGCATACATTGGTGCCACATCACAAATCACCTCACCTTCATATTTTCCAATTAAAAGAAGTTCCCAAACTTGTTTGTTAACCTTTACTTCTCCACAATCATTCAGCCATGGTAGCTTGTACGGTTTTGGATGCTTCTGCCATTTCAAATTTAACTTTATACCAACAAGGTACTAGCAACATTAGTGCAGCTCCCACTATCAATAATTAATGTGCATACCTTATCCTTCCTGTGGCATCTTATGTGGAAAATATGAACATGGTACTTGTCATCTCCTTCGTCCTTAGGCGGTATATTCATGACTCTTCTTGTGACATGTGAATCTCTATGCACATGTTCTTTCACTTCAACATTAGAACTGGGATTTTTTATTTCTCCATTTGTTTGTAGAACCATATCCTTTTTTGTCCTATTTATAACTTGCTATCTCTTCCACATTAGAATCAGTTCCTACTTTGTCTAGCATATGTCTTCTATGTCTTCTTCTATGTAATTTAGAACCAGAAGAGAATTCTAAATCATCCAACCTTGCATTCAGCATCTTATATTGGTCGTTAAAAGTTTTGAAAAGGACTTTTAAGTCCACCTTTTGTGGTTCTCTTCCTTTCTTACTCATGTTTTCAACTTGTAGAATAAAATGAGATAACTCACATACTCGTTCACGTGTTTGCTCACGAATCAGATTGTTATCACTATTTTTTATCACTATTTCGGTGGCCTTCTTTTTATCACTATTTTAGCCTCTCTCTTTCACTATTTCAACTTCTCTTTTTTCACTATTTAGGCCTCTCTCTCTTTTTTTATTACTATTTTGGCCTCTTTTTTTATATCTCTTACCTTTTCCACTTAAAACTCAAGCCAGCCTTTTTCTATGTCCTTAACTCAAGAAATAACCATTTTATTGGTGACAATCTCAAAATTCAGAATTCTAAAAACTTAATGGCAAATGATGATAAAAAGAAAGTCCAAATAGGATTCAAAAGACCCAAAAAGAATCTTTTCAAGATCTTGAAAATCAAAATTTTAAAAAACTTAATTGAAGATAGAAAGAAAGTCTAAAGAGGACTCTAAAGAAAGACTCTTAACCAAAGAGGACTTTAAAGAAAGATGGATAAAGATGGATAAAGATATATAACCTATTTTTAGCAACCAAGGCTTTGATACCAAATGATACGGACCCTCTAGGTGAACAACACTAGGAACCCACAAACTCAAAGGAATAAGAACGATTGATTTGCTAAAAACATATTAAAGATGATCAAATTAGAGCCCTAAGGAAATATAATCCTTAAAACCCCAATCTTGATACGCCACAAAGGATGATCACTGATAGGGGTAGAACCGACATCGCCGATCCTGCCCGTTACTTTGGTTTTATCTATTTATAAAACTCTCGCAAGTGCACGAATCATTTCGTAGAAAATGATTAGTATACTCTCAAGGTCGATCTAAGGAAGGAATGTATGTGGTTTTTAATTTATTATTCAATCTTTTAAAAACGAAATTAAATCCTAAACATCCTGTCACGATATTTTGGGGTTTTGTGTTTTTAATCTAATTACATAAAAATAAACATAGATTCAATAAACATTTATGCAAATTTTATCATTTATAATGGTGGAGTATTTATGGATATAATAATTAAGTTAATTATGCTTGCTCATATTAATTAGGTATTAAAGATATGAATTGATATTTATTGATTCTCTCTTTTTTTATATGAATACCACCTTTGGTGGGGTTAGATATTCTTTGTTAACTAAACAAATCAATTAACACCTATGGGTGGGGTTGATAACTAATTTGGTTAATTAAATTAATTCCTTTTTCTAAGAGATTGAAAATGAACCATTTAAATGCCACCTTTGGTGGGGTTAGACAATTTAAACTTTATTCAAGGAGTCCAAATTAAACCTAAGAATTTAGTTATCCGAGTACTAACTTTCAAGTTTTAAAACCACTACGAAAACATGTTGTCAATACATTTTCAGATAATAATTCTTATAAAAACTTTTGAAATAGAGCTTCACTCTAACTACCCGGCGATTGTACCAACAAATAAAAGAGCACTACTCTAAATTAGACCGGATAACTAAACCTTAAAATCTAATTTTCAGATTTAAGTTTGTAATGAAAAATAATATATTTCTCTCTAACATTCTTAATATAAAATCTTGAATAAAAATAAAATCAATTCATTTTAGAGATTTTTACCTATTTAATATTTCGCAAGCATAACAACGTTATTATTACATCATGTTTATAAACAGCCAGCAGAGTTAAATTTAATCACAGACAAATTAAATATAACATGTAAGAATAAAGCATAAAAAATAACTGTAAAGAAAATAAAATCCTTACAGAACTTCGATGCTATTCCCGTTGCTGGAAAACCTCCAAGCGGAATTTTTACTCCCATTTATTGAATAAAAAAGCTAATAAATTACAAAAACATAACTAGTTCTTCCCAAAAAGGGAAGAACTCTAAAACTAAGAGAAATTAACTAAGAAAAGCTAAAAACTAAGAAAAACTAGAAAAACTAAAAAAACTAAGAAATGAGAGAAAGAAAGAGAGAAGAGAATGTGTTTTGAGGTGTGTTTAGAAGTGAAGAGAAGGGGGGTATTTATAGGTGAAGATGGAGAGAAAAAGTGGGGGAAAAATGTTAAAAAATTATTAAAACGCGGAGTGGTAATGCGACGTCATGCGATGACGTCAGCGATGACACGAGGCGGCCGCGTGTGAAAAATGGGCGAAATGGGCGTCGCGCGCGAGGCGCCGGGCGCGCAGCGCCGATGGCAGCCGCGCGCACGGAAGCAGTGAGATGCGCACGGCGCGCGCCGAACCGGGACTGGGCGCGTAGCGTCGCGGGGCGTAAGCGTCTGGCCGGGCGGCGCGCATGGCTGGCGGCCGGGCCGGCGCGCGCGGTATGGCGGCAGGCGCGGCAGCGCGATTTTCTCCTTTTTGACATTTTTGACCTTTTTGACCCATTTTATCCAACTTTTCCATATTTATTGACCTTTCCCCATTTATTTATTAATATATTTGTGATGTATTGCTTCCAGTATTCCTCTTTGAGTCTTTAAGTTACGTTTTTAAGCCAAAATACCTGAAAAACAATAAAAATACCTGTGATTCCGAAAAAGACAAATATATATAAATATATGATAAAACATATAAATATATATATATATTAATCAATTAATGTGCATAAAATCATGGTTATTTTAGTGCTTTTTGAGCACTCATCAATCACTCCCTTTGATAAGTCGAATTTAAGCATTCAATCAAGAACACAAATAGGTAAAGCAAAAGCATTCTGAAATATACTTTTCATTAATGATATTTTTTCCTCTAAATGATAAGGCTACTGCATTTTTTATACAACCCTTATGAAAGCCACTTCAAACCCTAAAGAAAAACGCTAGACGAAATAGGCTTATTTAGTTGTAGACTGGGCCTAATCCATCCTCAAAAATAAAAAGGCTAAAAAACTTATGATCAATAAGGCATAAAAAAAACCCACAATTAACTAAAACAAAAATTGTTAAATATAAAAGGCCTATAATTAACTAAAACAAAAAAATTACTTCCTAAATTAATCCTTGCATCAAATTTAATACTCCAAATCTATACCTTGTGTAGGATCTTAAGAATATTTATACGATCTTGAGAATCTTTATAATATTTGTAAACATCAACTTAGTTAGCACTTCAATCTCCATTACACTTTCATCCCAATTTTTCCGCCCACAAAGGATAATTCCATTAGTTAGATTTAGCCGAAGATTTTCTATTTTGTCACATTTGGCACATTTCCATCAAGATGGAGGAACAATAACACCACTGTCGATCAGTTGCAAATTCACAGCACAAGTACTAGGTTGCTTTTTATCTACTACCCAAGCCGCAACTAGCTCTTTGATCTCAGCACCCTCAGCCCTTAAAACAGCATCAACTTCCAACCGCATCTATAGTATGACACCAAGTCACCAAGAACACGTTACAATTAGAAAGAAAATAAATTTTTACAATTGGTTTAGAAATATTTCAGATGAGAGGGGAGGGAAGCATGGGAGAAGCACCTTCTCTGGTAATTCCACAGAAGGAAATGGAAGATAACGAAATCAGGTAGTATGACTACACTATGGGTATGTTCGTACTCAGGTTCATTGTTGTCAAATCCACCATCAAAGCTTGGATTAACATCATATTAATTTATAATATAATTATCCATCATATAGAGAAAACAATTAACAAATACAAATTTACAAAACAAACAGAATGATCCATTAAGTAGCAAGAGACATTATATCTTATTGTCCAAACACATATAAGCTTTTGAATTTTGTTTAAAGAAAAAAAAACTTATAAGCAATTCTAGAGTAAATAAACTATCTATATGGCATGGAGGCATAAACAAAAATGATGGATGAAACATCCTCAACACACTAGGGAAGGACATAAGAATCAAGAGAAGAAATCCTTTGAAGATCAAAAGTGTGAAAAGTATAGAGAGATAAGAAAGAATGATTTAATGTTGTATTGGTGTGTTTTATAATGTACATAGAGAACTTTATTTATAGGATTGTAACAAGTGTAGTACAAGTGAAATAGTAAGTGTAGTACAAGTGTAGTACAAGTGAAATAGTGGAAGTATAGTACAAGTGAAATAATGCAAGTGTAGTACAAGTGAAGTATATGTAAATAACAATATCAAATATAACGTAACATCCCCCCTCAAAATCAAGGAGGAAGAGAAACAATCAACTTGAGTTTCGAAACTAATTTTTGAAATCTACCTGGTAGATGAGATTTGGTGAAGATGTTAGCTGTTTGATCTGTTGAGGATATTGATTTGAGACAAATAGTGTCTTAAAGATCATGTTGATGAACAAAATGACAATCAATCTCGATATGTTTTGTTCGTTCATGAAATACGTTATTGTGAGCAATCTGAATAGCACTCTGATTGTCACAATAGAGGATAGTTGTAGTTGATTAGAGAACACCCATATCAGGAAGTAACCAATGGATCCAAAGAAGTTCTTGAGTGGTGTCAGTAAGAGCACGATATTCAGCTTCAATACTGGATCGAGAAGTGAAGGATTGCTTCTGGCTTCGCCAAGATATAAGAGAGTTTCCAAGAAAGAAACAATATCCAGTGGTAGAGCGATGATCAGTTGGGTCACCTGCCCAATCAGCATCAGAGTAGGCAGAAAGAAGAAGATTAGACTTGTTGGAGAAGTGGAGACAGTGAAACATGGTGCCTTTGATTTAGCGGAGAATGCGAAGAACCGCAGTATAATGGGTAGACCGTGGAGCAGACATGAATTGACTAACCAGATGAACAACATATGCAATGTTAGGATGAGTGATTGTGAGATAAACAAGACTGCCTACTAGTTTTCTGTATAATATGGCATATGAGAGAATAGTACCATCTATTGGAGTAAGTTTGACATTGGTTTCTAGAGGTGTTGATGTAGTTTTGCAATCAGTACGACCAGCCCGATTAAGAATATCAGAAGAGTACTTTGCTTGAGATAGATAATATCCTTGAGAATCAGATGAGATTTCTAGGCCCAATAAGTAGTGGAGATGACCAAGGTCTTTCATTTCAAATTGATGGCTCATAAACTGCTTGAGATCAATAATTCCATTAGAGTCATTCCCTATTATGATCATATCATCTACATAAAGGAGTAGAAGTGTTACAACAGCGAAAGTCTTCTGAATAAAGAGACCTGAGTCATAATAACTGGAAGTTAAGCCAAAGTCAGTAAGTGTAGAGCTAAATTTGGCAAACTAGGCCCGAGAAGCTTGTTTGAGGCCATAGAGTGCACGTCGAAGTCTGCATACTTTATGAGGTGAATGAGTGTATCTAGGAGGAGGTTTCATATAAACTTCCTCGGTTATGTCTCTATTGAGAAAAAGCATTTTTGACATCCATTTGAAACATGTTCCAGTTTCGGGCAGCAGCAACAACAATGATACTTCGAACAGAGGTGAGGCGAGCTAAATGTGCAAAAGTTTCTTCATAGTGGATTCCATATTCCTGTGTAAAACCCTTTGCAACTAGACAAGCTTTATATCATTCCATAGACCTATCTAAATGAGTTTTGATTTTGAAAATCCACTTACAACTAATCAGAGATTTATTAGATGGAAGATCAACAAGATCCCATGTATGTGCTTTTGTTAATGCTTGTAATTCATCTGTCATAGCTTGCTGCCAATGAGGGTTAGAACTAGCTTTTCTATAGTTTTGGGGTTTATGATGAGACAAAATAGTAGAGAAACATTAGTAATCATGAAGATGAAAAGGAAGACTACTTACACGAGTAGAACGACGAAGTGATGACTCTGGACAATCAGGTAGTTGGTCTTCAGAAGATGTTGCTATGGTAGGATCAGTAGAAGGAGCAGACACATCAGGAGAAGCTGTAGTAGATGATGGTGAGGGTAATGGAGCAATGTCAGAAGGAAATAAATCAATATTTGGGTCATTAAAAAATGAGAGTGAGGTTGGAGATGAGACATGAAATGAGGAAATAGAGGAAAACATTTTATGTTCCCAAAAGATGACATGACGAGAGATGTACAATCGTTTAGAGATAAGGTCCCAACAATGATAGCCTTTGTGTTCTATTCCATACCTTAAGAAATAACAAAGATGAGTATGAGGTTCCAATTTATTACATTCATGAGGGTGAAGAAGAACAAAATAGGCACAACTAAACACTTTGAGCAGTTCATAAGATGGAGAAGTACTATAGAGATGCTCATAAGGGGATTGATTGTGAATAATAGGCATGGGAATATGATTGATGGTATAAACAGCCATAAGAGCTGCTTCACCCTAAAAGCGTTCAGGACAAGAACTAGAAATGAGGAGAGTGTAAACTGTATTAAGAATATCTCTGTGTTTTCGCTCAGCTCTTCCATTTTGTTGAGATGTGCTAGGACAATAATATTGAGAAAGAGTCACATTTTGTTGAAGAAAATTTAAAAAAAATTGTTTCTTTATATTCCATAGCATCATCAGCTCTAAGTACTTTGATATTTTGAGAAAATTGGGTTTTAACCATTTGGGCAAAATCATAATAAATTTTGGGTAGTTCAGATCTATATTTCATGAGAAAAATTCATGTGAGCCTTGAATAATCATCAATAAAAATGACAAAGTAAACACATCCCCCCATAGTAGGATGTGGGGATGGACCCCAAACATCAGAATGAATTAAGTCAAAAGGGGAGACAGAAGTAGAATCACTTTTATTAAAACATAAAGCAGGTTGTTTCCCAATTGACAAGGTAAACAATTTAGATTATCAGAAATAGAAACATATCCTAAATTACCAGAAGATGTTAAGGGACAAAGATGTCCTATAAACGTATGGCCTAGACGAGCATGCCATAGGTTGATAGGAGTAGTAGAAGCAACAAAAGAAGTATGAGGAGAATTGGGTAGATGAAAGTTGATAAGTTCAAATAATCGTCCAACCTTACGGCCTATCCCAAGGATATGTCTTGTTTGTGGATCCTACACATGACAACCAGAAGAGGAAAAAGTAATAGTAAGACCAAGTTCACATAATTGACCAACAAAGATAAGATTTAGAGTAAGGTTGTTAATATGAAAGTTGTTAGAAAGTGATATAGAAGATGTGTAAACTTTTCCTACAGTATTAACATGCATATGTGAACCATTGGTAGTTTGAATTAAAGGTTTGGAGATGGAAGATTGTATGGGAGAGAAGATGTGAGTATCATGAGTCATATGGTTATAACAAGTAGAATCAAAATATCATAAAGATTTACCTGATGTGAGAGACAAGACAGTAGGAGGAGGATTACTAGATTGTGAGAGAACATGTTTAAAAAGACCTTCAAGTTCTTGAGTGGAGAAGGTAAATTTGTCATAATTATCCTCAGAAACAGCAGCAGTGATAGATGGGTTACTATTTTTACCTAAAGCATGTTGAGAGGGATTCTGTGAGGAATGCTGAGAGGGATTCCGAAAGCAATCTCTGTGAAAGTGTCCTGGACCCTTCTTATGACAATATATACATACCCAAATAGGACATGTAAGAAGCTCATGATTGGGGTTGTGATAGTAGGTGCAACCTTGATGTTTGAAGCCCTCTTTAGAACCTCTTTTAGGGCGATAAGAGGGGGTTACAAGAACAGAATCTGTATGATGAACTTTGAAAACCCCATCCGAGTTTCTTCAGAGCGAAGCTCAGTCACAACAGTATCTAAGGACGGAAAAGGACTCCAATGGAGTAAGGAAGCCCGAACAGGTTCAAATCGATCATGGAGAGCCATGAGAAAAATAACAAGACGTTGGTGATTACGGTAAGTTGCAAAAATCTCAACATCAATCTTGTTCATCCAAGTTGGTTCAGAGAGAGCGAGTTGATCCCAAATAGTGTGCATTTCAGAGAGAAATTGGTTAATGGTTTGATCAGCCCTTTGGCGTTTGGTATGAAGAGTTGTTAGAAGTTGATATTGGTTGGCCAAATCTGTTGTAGTAAAGCGAGCCTCAAGAAATTCCCAAACTTCTTTGGCAGTGTCAAAATGCCCAAATTCACCATGGATGGAGGGTAAGGTGGTGTTACGAAACCAGGTAATAATTTGATGATGTTTACTCTCCCAGTCTTCAAGGCAGTCATCAAATAAGGAGTTGTTTTCAGTGGTTTCTTGGATGGGTATAGAGATATCACCAATTATGAAACGCCATAGCTTGCATCCTTTCAAGAAACTTTTCATTGCTTGTGCCCAGGCTAGATAGTTAGTATTATCAAGGGTGGTGGATATTGGTTTTGGGACATTATTTCGGTCCATTTTAACGAAATAATGAAGGAAATATAAAGCAAATATACACAAATAGTATAAAGGAGATATCCTTAAAAATGAAAAGAGTAGTTGAAAACAAGCCTGGAACCGGGTTGAGGTGAGCCGGGTTGGAGTGAGCCGAGTTGAGGTGAGCCGGGTTAGAGTGAGTTGAGTTGAGGTGAGCCGGGTTGAGGTGAGCAGGGTTGTGGTGAGCCAGATTCGGGTGAACCGAGTTGGGGTGAGCCGGGTTGACTGTGATGAAGAGAGGCAAAATTTTGATAGAAATTCTAGAGGTATATGAGAGGCTCTGATACCATATGAAGAGTATAGAGAGATAAGAAGAAAGAATGATTTAATGTTGTATTGGTGTTTTTTAGAGTGTATATAGAGAACCCTATTTATAGAGTTGTAACAAGTGTAGTACAAGTGAAATAGTAAGTGTAGTACAAGTGAAATAGTGGAAGTATAGTACAAGTGAAATAATACAATTATAGTACAAGTGAAATAATACAAGTGTAGTACAAGTGAAGTATAAGTAAATTATAATATCAAATATAACTTAACAAAAAGATTCTACAGCAATCTCCTAATGAGAATGCAAAAAACACGCTAGTACTTCATTTAGTTGTCACTGATCAACATCAATTTCAACCAAAAATAATTATAATCAATATTTGCTACTTTAATTTACAACTAAAAATGTAATAAGCAAATGCATACTTCCTCGTGTAGTTGTTACAACAATATCATACACATGACGTGACTGGCTACTTAGCCTTGATTAAATATAAGATTAGCTTGTATATATAACTATAAACAAAGCAAGTTTAACTGCATCAAATAAACTCCAAAACAGAAACTTAAATCAAGCATAAGCTCATGAAGAGAATACCTATAGCTAATAGGGCTGTCCAAAAACCAGGCCGGACCAGTTTAAACCGAAAAACCGGTCCAAATCGGACCGAACCGAGCAGTTTTATAAATGAAATGGTCCGGTCCAGTCCGTATTAAATAAAACCGATTTTAAAACGGTCCAGTCCAGTTATAAAATATTATAAACCGGTCGGACCGGACCGAACCAGTTTTATTAAATAAATAATTTTTTTATTTAAAATATTATAAACCGGGGTATATATATATATATATTTTGTTTTCGAGTTAAGGCATTCAGCCATAATTCGTTAACACTTAACCCTAAACCTAGAAATCAAAATCTCATTTCCTTTGTGCTCGCCTTCACCACTTCGCCGTCTACGCTATGCTTTTGCAACTTCTCCATCTACGCTCTGGGTTTGGCCGTCATCGCTTCCACCAGCAACTAGCCACCATTCCTTGTGTTGATTCCACCAGCAGCTAACCACCGTTCCTCGCGTTGCTTCCACCAACAGCTACCCATTGTTCCACGCGTTGCTTCAACCAGAAACTAGCCACCTCTCCTCACGTCACTTCCACCAATAACTAACCACCTCTCCTCACGTCACTTCCACCAACAACTAACCACCTCTCCTCGCGTCGCGTCGTGTCATGACAACAATGGACGAAAATCACGAAATAGGTATGTGGTCTAATACTACTGGAGTACTGGTAGTCTGGTAGTAGTTTTTTCCTAAATAAACTGAATGGTAAGTCTGAAGTCTGAACTATGAAATCTGAATGGTATGTCATTTTTTTGTTAGTCTGAACTTTGAAATCTGAATGGTATGTCGTTTTTTGTTAGTCTAAAATCTGAATGGTATGTCGTTTTTTTGTTAGTCTGAACTCTGAAATCTGAATAATATGTCGTTTTTTTGTTAGTCTGAACTTTGAAATTTGAATGGTATGTCGTTTTTTTGTTAGTCTGAAGACTCTGAACTGTGAACTCTGAAGTTTGAACAAATTTTTCTCACAGAGTTCATTTTTTTAAAATGGTGGAAACTAATTAATACTATTAGAACTTATAACTTCAGTTAAATTGTTCGTACGTTGCCTCTCTTTTAAAGCTTAATTATTTTGATTAAGTTCTCTTTATAGATTAAATATATATAGTTCATTTTATTAATGTTTGATCATTATGAATTTCAAGAGGTACAGGTCTACCCCCGAGAATAAAAAATCTATATCATCAAGAATATGTACATCTACATAACTCATATTTTAGTTTAAGCTAATTATAATCAACAGGATGCATTCCACCTTTCTTATACCCATCATGATCTTCTGTTAGAAGGTAGAGTTATTTTTTTCCTGTTGGATCTGATTCCAATTCCCATCAAATTGTTATCAGTAATTATTTGATCTAGAAAGTTAATTAAACTTGGAGCTGAAATTCATGTACTGGTAGTAGTTTTTTCCTTAGTAAACTGAATGGTAAGTCTGAAGTCTGAACTCTGAAATCTGAATAATATGTCGTTTTATTGTTAGTCTGAAGACTCTGAACTGTGAACTCTGAAGTTTGAACAATTTTTTCTCACAGAGTTCATTTTTTTAAATGGTGGAAACTAATTAATATTGTTAGAACTTATAACTTCAGTTAAATTGTTCGTACGTTGCCCCTCTTTTAAAGCTTAATTATTTTGATTAAGTTCTCTTTATAGATTAAATATATATAGTTCATTTTATTAATGTTTGATCATTATGAATTTCAAGAGGTACAGGTCTACCCCCGAGAATAAAAAATCTATGTCATCAAGAATATGTACATCTACATAACTCATTTTTCAGTTTAAGCTAATTATAATCATCAGGATGCATTCCACCTTTCTTATACCCATCATGATCTTCTGTTAGAAGGTAGAGTTATTTTTTGCCTGTTGGATCTGATTCCAATTCCCATCAAATTGTTATCAGTATTTGTTTGATCTAGAAAGTTAATTAAACTTGGAGCTCAAATTCATGTATGGTAGTAGTTTTTTCCTTAGTAAACTGAATGGTAAGTCTGAAGTCTGAACTCTGAAATCTGAATAATATGTCATTTTTTTGTTAGTCTAAAGACTCTGAACTATGAACTCTGAAGTTTGAACAATTTTTTCTCACAGAGTTCATTTTTTTAAATGGTGGAAACTAATTAATATTGTTAGAACTTATAACTTCAGTTAAATTGTTCGTACGTTGCCCCTCTTTTAAAGCTTAATTATTTTGATTAAGTTCTCTTTATAGATTAAATATATATAATTCATTTTATTAATGTTTGATCATTATGAATTTCAAGAGGTACAGGTCTACCCCCGAGAATAAAAAATCTATGTCATCAAGAATATGTACATCTACATAACTCATTTATCAGCTCAAGCTAATTATAATCATCGGGATGCATTCCACCTTTCTTATACCCATCATGATCTTCATTAGAAGGTAGAGTTATTTTTTGCCTGTTGGATCTGATTCCAATTCCCATCAAATTGTTATCAGTATTTGTTTGATCTAGAAAGTTAATTAAACTTGGAGCTCAAATTCATGTATGGTAGTAGTTTTTTCCTTAGTAAACTGAATGGTAAGTCTGAAGTCTGAACTCTGAAATCTGAATAATATGTCATTTTTTTGTTAGTCTAAAGACTCTGAACTATGAACTCTGAAGTTTGAACAATTTTTTCTCACAGAGTTCATTTTTTTAAATGGTGGAAACTAATTAATATTGTTAGAACTTATAACTTCAGTTAAATTGTTCGTACGTTGCCCCTCTTTTAAAGCTTAATTATTTTGATTAAGTTCTCTTTATAGATTAAATATATATAATTCATTTTATTAATGTTTGATCATTATGAATTTTAAGAGGTACAGGTCTACCCCCGAGAATAAAAAATCTATGTCATCAAGAATATGTACATCTACATAACTCATTTTTCAGTTTAAGCTAATTATAATCATCAGGATGCATTCCACCTTTCTTATACCCATCATGATCTTCTGTTAAAAGGTAGAGTTATTTTTTGCCTTTTGGATCTGATTCCAATTCCCATCAAATTGTTATCAGTATTTGTTTGATCTAGAAAGTTAATTAAACTTGGAGCTCAAATTCATGTACTGGTAGTAGTTTTTTCCTTAGTAAACTGAATGGTAAGTCTGAAGTCTGAACTCTGAAATCTGAATAATATGTCATTTTTTTGTTAGTCTGAAGACTCTGAACTATGAATTCTGAAGTTTGAACAATTTTTTCTCACAGAGTTCATTTTTTTAAATGGTGGAAACTAATTAGTATTGTTAGAACTTATAACTTCAGTTAAATTGTTCGTACGTTGCCCCTCTTTTAAAGCTTAATTATTTTGATTAAGTTCTCTTTATAGATTAAATATATATAGTTCATTTTATTAATGTTTGATCATTATGAATTTCAAAAGGTACAGGTCTACCCCCGAGAATAAAAAATCTATGTCATCAAGAATATGTACATCTACATAACTCATTTTTCAGTTTAAGCTAATTATAATCATCAGGATGCATTCCACCTTTCTTATACCCATCATGATCTTTTGTTAGAAGGTAGAGTTATTTTTTGCTTGTTGGATCTGATTCCAATTCCCATCAAATTGTTATCAGTATTTGTTTGATCTAGAAAGTTAATTAAACTTGGAGCTCAAATTCATGTACTGGTAGTAGTTTTTTCCTGAGTAAACTGAATGGTAAGTCTGAAGTCTGAACTCTGAAATCTGAATGATATGTCATTTTTTTGTTAGTCTGAAGACTCTAAACTATGAACTCTGAATTTTGAACAATTTTTTCTCACAGAGTTCATTTTTTTTAAATGGTGGAAGCTAATTTATATTGTTAGAACTTATAACTTCAGTTAAATTGTTCGTACGTTGCCCCTCTTTTAAAGCTTAATTATTTTGATTAAGTTCTCTTTATAGATTAAATATATATAGTTCATTTTATTAATGTTTGATCATTATGAATTTTAGGAGGTATAGGTCTACCCCCGAGAATAAAAAATATATGTAATCAAGAATATGTACATCTACATAACTCATTTTTCAGTTTAAGCTAATTATAATCATCAGGATGCATTCTACCTTTCTTATACCCATCATGATCTTCTGTTAGAAGGTAGAGTTATTTTTTGCCTGTTGGATCTGATTCCAATTCCCATCAAATTGTTATCAGTATTTGTTTGATCTAGAAAGTTAATTAAACTTGGAGCTCCAATTCATGTACTGGTAGTCTGGTAGTAGTTTTTTCCTGAATAAACTGAATGGTAAGTCTTAAGTCTGAACTTTGAAATCTGAATGATATGTTGTTTTTTTGTTAGTCTGAAGACTGAAATCTGAATAGTTTGTCATTTTTTTGTTAGTCTGAAATCTGATCTTTACAAATTGCCTTAGTAAAATCACAGTTAACAGAATACATTGATCGTTACAATTAAATGTTTTTTTATTAACATGATTTGTTAATATAAGTTTTTATATATGATTTATATAGAATTTGTATTTTTGTCATAAAATGTACATAAATTGTGATGTTTTTTGTTTTATAGGTTCGTATTAAATCATATTAGTTCTTAATTTTTAAAATGTACATAAACAATGTTTAAATTAATATTGTTATAGATTGCATAAATTTTCTGAATACCAAACTATATTATTAATTCATTAACGCCTGATATCATATATGCAGGTAATGCAACTATAAACTAAATATTTATGTAGATAGTTATATTTTAAATGTAACTAATCCACAAAGTTAATAAATAATAAAAAACAGTTTTTATTAGCATTCAATTGTACAAAATTACCATCTTTGTAATGTAGTGGCACTAAACATTTTGTGAAGTCCTCAAATTCAAGGTAATGTCCTGGATTGTTGTTAAGTGAGACTGTGAGAATGTGAGACTGTGAGTCGTGTAAATGATATTTAAAAAAAATTCACAAAATGTCCTTCACTCTAGGTTTATTTTATAATTAAGCTTAGTTGAAAATAAAAATAAATTCTTTAAACTTTCTATAATCTATTAATTATGTAAACTTCAAATGTTTTCGCATATATGTGAAATATCAGTCTTAAAATATTATTTGTTACACTTTGGTGACTGATATTATGTTAGTTTTGAAATGATTTTTGATTAAGTACAAAAGTAATATTTTAATATATTAAAAATATGTACTAATCTATATTCTATATATAGGTGATGATGTACATGAGTTTATTGGACCAAGTTAATTTATAGACTTTACTATATCTATGATTGAAGACATTGAACCTGAAATTCATCCGAATGAAATGGAAAATCCACCATAGAATTTAAATGACTCATCTTCAAAAAGGGGAATAGAAGTAAGTAATGTTCACCCCGATAACGAATCTGATATGAAGAAACCAAAAAATTTTAGGTCAAAAATATGGAATCATTTTTCATATATTTTACCCTATGATGTGGAAAATCCTAGAGCTATATGTCATTATTGTAAAAAACGTTATGCTGCTCATCCCACAAGGAATGGAACTACTTCAATGATACATCACTTCAAAAATTTATGTAAGAAGTTTCCTAAAGAAGTAGATAAAGGACAAAAGATGTTAAGTTTTCAAACACAAAAAGGAGAGGATGATAGGACAACTCATAAATTAGTTGCTGTATCATTTGATGCAAAACGTGCTAGAGTTGCTTTGGCAAAAATGATTATTATTGATGAATTGTATTTTAGGTTTGTTGAGGGTGAGGAATTTAAAGATTTTATATCTAAAATTTGTCCTAAGTTTCATGTGCCATCTCGGCAAACAATTTCTAGAGATGTGTTTCAACTTTATTTAGATGAGAAAAAAAGTTTGAAGAACTTTTTCATAAGTGAAAAATAAAGAGTTTGTCTTACTAGTGATTTTTAGACTTCAATTCAAAATATTAATTATATTTGTCTAACCACTCATTATATTGACAAAGATTGGAAATTACAAAAGAGAATTATAAAATTTTGTCAAGTTGAGAATCATAAAGGTGATACAATTGGGAGAGTGATAGAACAAAGTTTGCTTGATTGGGGTATATGTAAGATATTCACCATAACACTTGATAATGCTTCCTCAAATGATAATGCTGTGTCATACTTGAAAAGGAAGCTAAAACATTGGAATGATGGACTTGTTATGAGTGGATAGTTCTTTCAGGTGCGATGTTGTGCTCACATTTTGAATTTGATTATAAGAGAAGGACTTAAAGATCTTCATAGTACTATTATGAGTATTCGTTGTGCTGTGAGATATGTTAGATCCTCTCCTTTGAGATTACAAAAGTTTAAAATGTGTTCTATTAAAGAAAATATTGAGTACAAAGGAAGTGTCGTGCTAGACGTGCCTACAAGATGGAACTCCACATATATAATGTTAAAATCTTCTTTAGATTTTCAAAAAGCATTTGATCGTCTTGAAGAAGAGGAAGGAACAAACTTTATTTCTTATTTTCATGAGGAGCGATTGAATGTTGGGCCGCCAACATTAGATGATTGGAAGAATGCTGGTGTTTTTGTCAAGTTTTTGAAGACTTTTTATGACTCTACTTTAGTATTCAGTGCATCTTTATGTACCACTTCAAATTTATATTTTATAGAACTACATAACATTCAATCTCAAATACTTACATGGTATGGTTCTGATGACTTGTTGTTGAAAAATATGGCTATTAGCATGAAAACAAAATTTGAGAAGTATTGGGGAAATGTAGACAAGACTAATAAGATGTTGTATGTTGCATTTGTACTTGATCCAAGGTACAAATTAGAGTATTTGGAATTCTTATTTGAAGAGATTTATGATTTAGAAATTGTTCAAAAATTGAGAGATAATGTCAAAAATACTTTTATGGATCTGTTCAAAGCTTATTATATGTTAGTGCATGTAAAATATCTTCAATCTAATGTGACTCAATCACAAGATGTAATAGGAAGGATTCCTTCATCTGAGGAAGCAAGAAAGTTGAAATTTCTTAAACACTTAGAGGAGAACAATAGTTTGGAGTTGAAAACCAAGGTTGAGAAATATTTGAACACCCCATGTGAAAATGTCATGTTAGATAAGTTTGATATATTAAAATGGTGGAGGGCAAATTCTTTTAGGTTTCCTATCATCTCTCTCATTGCACGTGATGTGTTAGCAATTCAAGTTTTAACTGTTACATCAGAATCATCTTGTAGCACAGGAGGGCGCATTCTTGATCCATTTAGGAGTTCTTTGAATCCTAAAATGGTAGAGATATTAGTATGTAGTCAAAATTGGTTTCGTTCTTCCATTAAAAATGACAATGTCCTCTTACCAGAATACAATGATGACCTAGAGATTTATGAAGATGTTGATTTTGTTTGATTGTAAAGTTCATTAAAGACACTACAATGATCGTTGATGATTAATAATGGGTAAGTTTTAAATATTATTATCTAATGATGTATTGTTGTTGATTGTGAGTTTTGATGTTTGTATATATTTAAGAATTCTTTGTAAATGAGATATTTGGAATTCATTTCTTCATGTCTAATCTTTTTTTATTTCAGATTTTGATAACATCTTATTTATGTATTTATGTATTTAACAATAATATCTATCTATGTATGATTATAAATGAGCATTATATTTGATTGCATCCTATTAAATTATATCATATTAAACTGAATCATATTTATTTATTATTAATTGTTAAAAACCGTTCAAAATCGTTAACCAAACCGGACCAAACCGTTCGGTTATAACATTTTAGATAGCCGAATGGTCCGGTCCGGTCCGGTTTCAACTATATGAACGGTCCGGTTTGGTTAAATTTGTTTTAGGCAAAACCGGACCGGGCTGGACCATGGACACCCCTAATATCTAATAGAGTTGGTTTTTTTGAACACCCTGCTTAATATGCAAATAAACTGGATTTCTGGTCTTTTCATAGTTCCAACCAACGCAATCCTTTCCAAAAGCAAGAAAGATAGTCATATCGATGAACAAGCCACCCTCTGATCTCTGTAATTCATCATTACTCTATTAGAGCACACAACTTACGATAATTCAAAGCTTCATAATACAAATAATATAATATATTATGTTACTACTGATAATGTTCAGAAACACAATAGAGAAAAACATAGTAAAGTCTCAAAACATTTCCAAATAGATCGAAAATAAATCTTTATCAGTCATCACTATTCACAATTAAATACGAATTTAGGAAGGAAAAAATGAAAAATTAAGAAATGAAGCAGCGCAAGAACCGCAAAACTCACAGAAAACATAATACAACTAGCTCAATTAAACACAAAAAGTGTACAATCATTATATTAATTCATTATAATGTGAGTTAAAAAAAGTTTTCCAACGGACCACAACAGAGAAGGATCTACCTACGCAGCATAATGCACCAATTATCACAAGCCATCTTATTATACTTACAAATCACATCAACATGCCCATTTATTTCAACCACTTTTAGTTAGAAATGCTTTAAAGAGTCACTAGTAGTGAAAACTCAAAGGTAGAAGTGAACGACAACTAACCTTGTTAACTCAGCCACGACTTTTAACATGAATTGAAAACTCAAAGGTAGTAGTGAACGAGAACTAACCAAGTAAAGCAGAAAGAAGTAGTGGATGACGAAACGCAGAGACAAGGACAACAACACATGTAGAGCAATAGAGAGGGTGAATTTTAAATGCAATATATTTATATATCCTACCGAAAAACCCTAAAAAAATATCCATAGAACGCACAAGGGGGAGAGAAGAAAAAGAGAGAGAGTGAGGGAAAAAGAAAAAAAGAGAAAGAAAAAAGAAAAAAAGGGAAAAAGAAACAAATTGAGAGAAATTTGATGTGTGATGTAAAAGAGAGAAAATATATGAAATTAAATTAATAGATAAATGAAAAAATTGTAAACTAATTTTTTTATTTTTTAAATGAATAATACGTAAAATATATTATTTGATTTCAATTTTAAAAAAACATGCAACTCTATTATTTTAATTAGATCACATTCATTTAGTAATCGTGACTATATAAGTTTGTTTATATTTAAGTAATTTTTGTAGTTTAACTTATGGTCATAGTTATTGATAAAAACTGAGGCTATATGTATACACTATAACCTCGGTTTTTATTAGACCGTGACCAAAACCCTATAGTCTCAGTTTTTAAAAAGGTCGAGTGTAAATTTCTGAGACCAAATATCACTATTTTAGTAATGTTGGACTTTCTTTCTGTCACCATTTGCCTCAATTAAGTTTTTAAAATTCTGATTTTTGAGATTGTTACCAACAAATCGGTTGCTTCTTGAGATTAGTTGAATTCTTTGATTGTTAAGAACACAAAATGGGCTTGCTAGGGCTTTGAGTGGTAAAAGGCAAGAGAAATCACCATCGAGAAAAAACCAAAATAATGTGAAACATGAGTGATAACAATCTGATTTGAGAGAAAACATGTGAAGGAGTGTGTGTGGAGAGCAACACCTTTTATTTCATTTTAATTTAAATGTTGAAAACATGAGTTAGAAAGGAGAAGAAATATAAGAGGTTGACATGAAATTCTTCGTCAAGGCTGTTAATGACCAATTTAAGTTTCTAAATGCGAGGTTGAGTGAATTAGAATCCTCTTTTGATTATGAATCATATAGAGGACATGAATTTTACGAAGAAGAAGAAGATGATTCCAAAGTGAAGGAGAGAACACATTATAAATGGACAAGAAGGTTCACTTCAAAATAGATAGCAATATAGGCAATATAAAGATGAAAATTCTAACTTTTCAAGGAAAGAGTGATCCTGAGCTATACTTGGAGTGGGAAAGAAAGGTTGAGCATGTATTTGATTATCATAATTACACCAAGGAGAAGAAAGTAAAGCTAGCAGCCATGGATTTACAAATTATATAGGTATATGGTAGGATCAATTGGCGGTCAATAGGTGAAGGAATGGTGAAATGCCTATTCAGTCATAGGAAGAGATGAAGTTGGTGATGCGTAAGAGATTTATACCTAGCCATTACTATAGGAATTTATACAGAAAGTTGCAAGGGCTGGTTCAAGGTTTCATGAGTGTAGAAGATTATTATAAGGAGATGGAAATCGCCATGATTAGAGAAAACATAGAGGAAGATAGAGAAGCAACAATGGCTAAATTCCTTTCAAGATTGAATAGGGAGATTGTTGACGTGGTTCAGTTTCAACATTACATAGAAATGGAGGAACTACTACACAAGGCCATTAAAGTGGAGAACTGATCGGGGCAGAACCGACATCGCCGATCCTGCCCGTTACTTTGGTTTTATCTATTTATAAAACTCTCGCAAGTGCACGAATCATTTCGTAGAAAATGATAAGTATACTCCCAAGGTCGATCTAAGGAAGGAATGCATGTGGTTTTTAATTTATTATTCAAACTTTTAAAAACGAAATTAAATCCTAAACATTCTGTCACGATATTTTGGGGTTTTGTGTTTTTAATCTACTTACATAAAAATAAACATAGATTCAATAAACATTTATGCAAATTTTATCATTTATAATGGTGGAGTATTTATGGATATAATAATTAAGTTAATTATGCTTGCTCATATTAATTAGGTTATTAAAGATATGAATTGATATTTATTGATTCTCTCTTTTTTATATGAATACCACCTTTGGTGGGGTTAGATATTCTTTGTTAACTAAACAAATCAATTAACACCTATGGGTGGGGTTGATAACTAATTTGGTTAATTAAATTAATTCCTTTTTCTAAGAGATTGAAAATGAACCATTTAAATGCCACCTTTGGTGGGGTTAGACAGTTTAAACTTTATTCAAGGTGTCCAAATTAAATCTAAGAATTTAGTTATCCGAGTACTAACTTTCAAGTTTTAAAACCACTACTGAAAACATGTTGTCAATACATTTTCAGATAATAATTCTTATAAAAACTTTTGAAATAGAGCTTCACTCTAACTACCGGGCGATTGTACCAACAAATAAAAGAGCGCTACTCTAAATTAGACCGGATAACTAAACCTTAAAATCTAATTTTCAGATTTAAGTTTGTAATGAAAAATAATATATTTCTCTCTAACATTCTTAATATAAAATCTTGAATAAAAATAAAATCAATTCATTTTAGAGATTTTTACCTATTTAATATTTCGCAAGCATAACAACGATATTATTATATCATGTTTACAAATAGCCAACACAGTTAAATTTAATCACAGACAAATTAAATATAACATGTAAGAATAAAGCATAAAAAATAAGTCTAAAGAAAATAAAATCCTTACAGAACTTCGATGCTATTCCCGTTGCTGGAAAACCTCCAAGCGGAATTTGCACTCCCATTTATTGAATCGAAAAGCTAATAAATTACAAAAACATAACTAGTTCTTCCCAAAAAGGGAAGAACTCTAAAACTAAGAGAAATTAACTAAGAACAACTAAAAACTAAGAAAGAAACTAAGAAAAGCTTAAAAACTAAGAAATGAGAGAAAGAAAGAGAAGAGAAGAATGATTTTGAGGTGTGTTTGAAGTGAAGAGAAGGGGTGTATTTATAGGTGAGGATGGAGAGAAAAAATGAGTGAAAAAATGTTAAAAAAATGTGAAAACGCGTAGTGCAAATGCTGAGGTCATTGATGACGTCAGCATGACATCATGGGGCGGCTGCACGTGAAAAATGGGGCGAAATGGGCGTCGGCGCGCGCGGAGGGCAGCTGGGCGCGCAGGGGTGCACGCGTGAGGCAGGAGTGGCGCGCAGAGGCGCGCGCGAAGAGTAGCGCGCGCGGGCAAGCGCCTTGCGCGGTCTGGGCGTCTTGCGCGCGCGATGCGCGTGCTGCGCGGTTGAAGGCCTTGTATGAGGCGCGCCGGTAGGCCTGAGGCGGTCTGTGTGATGATTTTCTCCTTTTTGACATTTTTGACCCATTTTGTCAAATTTTTCCATATTTGTTGACCTTTCCGCATTTATTTATTAATATATTTGTGATGTATTGCTTCCAGTATTCCTCTTTGTGTCTTTAAGTTGCGTTTTTAAGCGAAAAATACCTGAAAAACAATAAAAATACCCGTGATTCCGAAAAAGACAAATTTATATAAATATATGATAAAATCATATAAATATATATATTTTTAATCAATTAATGTGCATAAAATCATGGTAATTTTAGTGCTTTTTGAGCACTCATCAAGAACCTAATCAAGTCCATTCAAATATGGTTCATCCTCTAACTCTCCATGGAGATCAGATTGGAAGGACAACAAAGCTGTTTGTAGAACAAAAGTTGAAAAAAAGTTAAAGAATTCAGTTGTTGTTCCTAAAGGAAAACCCAAAACTAAAACTCTTACTAAGTGATGTGATATTAAGTGTTTTAGGTGCCAAAGATTCAGACATATTTCTTCTGAATTCCTAAACAAAAAGGTTATGGTTGTACGGGTAAATGGAGAATTCAAAAGTGCTAGTTCAAGTGACAATGAAATGCCATCATTGGAGGATTGTTTTGTTGTTGAAGTAGAAGAACTTGTGCATGGAGATTTACTTGTCACAAGGAATGCCCTGAGTATATAGCCGAAGGATGAAGGAGAGGAAGAGCAACGTGAGAATATTTTTCACACAAGATGCCACTTGAAGAATAAGGTATGTACATTGATTATTGATAATGGGAGCTACAATAATGTTGCTTGTACTTTTTTTATAGAAAAGTTGAATTTAAAGTGACAGAACATACAAACTACAATGGTTGAATGATTGTGGATAAGTGAAGGTCAAAAAATAAGTTTGGGTTCCTTTTTCAATTGGAAAGTATGAGGATGAGGTTCTTTGTGATGTGGCATCGATGTATGATGGTCATCTATTGCTTGGCCAACCATGGTAGTTTGATAGGAGGGTGTTACATGATGGATATAAAAATAGTTATTATATTCTAATGAATAACCAAAAATTTGTATTATCCCCTCTTAAACCTTTGAAAGCTTATAAGAACTAGATTAGGATAGAAAGAGAGTATAAGATGAGGGAGAAACAAAAGTTTGAGCAAGAGAAAAATAAAAAGAGAGCAAGTGAGATCGAGAGGAAAAATGGAGAGAAAAGAGAGCAAATATGAGAGGAAAATAAAAAACATGAGTGTAATTGATGAAAAACATAAGATTAAGAGTGTAATGATGGAAAGGCAACAATTACTTGTACTTATGTATAAGGATGTTTATCTTTCTACTACTAATGATCTTAACTCATCTCTAACTAGTGTTGTTATGTCCTCGTTGTAGGACTTTGAGGACCTATTTCCTCAAGAGATTCCCCATGGATTACCTTTTTGAGAGGAATTGAGCATCAAATAGGCTTCACATCCGGATCCACAATACCAAATTGACCTACTTATAGAGCTAATCCCAAGGAAACAAAGGTAATACAAAGGCATGTGAATGAGTTGCTAAAAATGGGATTTGTAAAGGAGAGTCTCAACCTATGTTTGGTTCTTATCCTCTTAGTCCCAAAGAAGGATGGAACATGACGCATGTGAATGGATTACCAAGCTATTAAAAAGATAAAGGTAAAGTATAGACATCATATCCCCAGATTAAATGATATATATGCTTGATGAATTGCATGGTTCTCATTTGTTTTCTAAAATTAATTGAAGGAATGACTATTACCAAATTCAAATGAAAAAGGGAGTGGAATGGAAAACTGCATTTAAGACTAAATGTGGATTGTATAAGTGGTTAGTAATACCTTTCGGTTTAACTAATGCACCTAGTAAATTCATGAGGTTAATGAACCATGTCTTGTTTGCTTTCATGGGAAAATTTGTGGTAGCTTACTCTGATAATATTTTAGCTTATAGAAAAAATTTGGATGAACATGTGTGACACTTTCATGCCATTTTTAGTGTGTTGAGAGAGAACAAATTGTATGCTAATCTTAAGAAGTGCACATTTTGCATGAAATCTATCGTGTTTCTTGGATTTTTTGTTAGTTCACAAGGTATTAATATTGATGAAGAAAAGTAAAGATAATAAGGGATTTTCCTACACCTAAGAATGTGAATGAGGTAAGAATTTTTCATGGTTTAGTGAGTTTTTATCGAAAGTTTGTTAAAGGTTTTAGTTCAACCATTGAATGAACTTATTAAAAAGAATGTTGCTTTTAAGTGGGATGATGTGTATGATCAAGCTTTAAAAAATTTAAAATATAAGCTAACTAATGCACCTTTGTTGTGTTTTCCTAACTTTGATAAAACTTTTGAGATAGAATGTGATGCATATGGGACTGGCACATGGGCTGTTTTTATGTAAGATTCCAAACTAATTGCTTATTTTAGCAAAAGTTTATGTGGGGCAGTGTTGAATTATCATACTTATGACAATGAGCTTTATGTATTATTGAGAATTCTTCAAACATGGCAGTATTACTTGAGGCTGAGGGAATTCATCATTTATTTTGATTATAAGAGTTTGAAGTTCTTGTAGACCCAAGGTAAGCTTAATAAAAGACATGCTAAGTGGTTGGAGTTCATAAAAATATTTCCTTATGTAATCAAATACAAGCATAGGAAGGAAAACATTGTGGCTGATGCATTGTCTAGGAGGTATGTATTACATACTTCAATGCAAACTAAATTACTTGGTTTAGAATTTCTTAAGTATTTGTATGCCAATTATTCTGATTTTAGCCAAGTATAGAATGCATGTGATAATTGTGCATTTGGTGATTTTTATAGGCATGAAATATTTCTATTTAAGAAAGATAAATTATATGTCCCTATTTGTTCTGTTCGTGAGTTTCTTGTCAGGGAAAGTCATGAAGGAGGTTTGATGGGTCACTTTGGTGTTCTAAAGACATTAGATATTTTATATGAGTATTTTTATTGGACTAATATAAAGCATGATGTGCAATCTGTTTGTGATAAGTGCATTACATGCCAGTAAGAAAAATCTTAAGTTAAATTGCATGGCTTGTTTACCCTTTTACCTGTGCCTAATCAACCTTGATTTGATATATCTATGGATTTTTTTACCAAAGACTAAAGTGGTAAGGATATCATTTTTTTTTGTTGATAGGTTTAGTAAAATGGCTTATATTATTGCATGTTCTAAAACCAATGATGTAACACATATTGCTAATTTGTTCTTTAAAGAAGTGGTCTGTTTGCATGGGTTTCCTAAGACAATTGTTAGTGATAGAGATGTTAAGTTCTTATGTCATTTTTTTCCTACTTTATGGAATAAATTAGGAACTAAACCATTATTTTCTACTGTTACACATCTTCAAATATATGGTCAAACTGAAGTAGTTAATAAGACCCTCACTACTTTGTTGCGTGCTATCGTTCAAAAGAATTTAAGGTAGTGGGAGAAGTTTTCCACATATTGAGTTTGCATATAATAAGAGTGTTCATTCTACTTCTTCATTTTCTCCTTTAGAAATTGTTTATGGCTTTAATCCTTTAACAACTGTGGATATTTTACCATTGCCTACTAATGAACATGCTAATCTTAATGGTAAGAAAAAGGCAGATTTTGTGAAGGATTTACATGCCATAGTTTGAGCCAACATTGAAAGAAAGAATGAGCAATATGCTAAATAGCCAATAAAGGGCGTTTGAAGGTGGTTTTACCACCTAGAGATTGTGTTTGGGTGCACATGCGTAACGAGAGGTTCCCACACAACAAAAATCAAAATTGTAGCCTCAAGGTATGGACCTTATCAAGTCTTGGAATGGATCAATGATAATGCCTACAAGTTAGATTTTCTAAGTGACTACAGTAATGTTCATGTAACTTTTAATGTTGCTAATTTATCTTTTTTTGATGTATATGTTTCGAGGATGAATCTTTTCGAAGAGGAGGGAAATAATAGAGATCAAGGTGATGAGAAAGTTGATGTTCCCAAATATTCTCAAGATCCTTTGCAAGGAATTGGTTGTCCAATGACCGGGGAAAAGACAAAGAGAATGAAAGAAGCTTTTCAAGGCTTGATCATGGAAGTGCAATACAAAGAGGCTATGCTAGAAGAATCTAAAACTAAATTTGATGATTCCAAAGCTTCACTAAGGATGTTCTATTATCTTTTTATACAAGGGATAGATTTGGAATATCAAGTTGGATGTAAGGATTAAATTAGGAAGCAATTTTCATTTTAGTTAATTATAGGCCTTTTATGTTTTATTTATCATAATTCTTTTAGCCTTTTATTTTGAAGGATTGATGAGGCCTAATCCAAAACTAAATAGGCCCATTTTGTTTAGGGTTTGTTGCTTATAAAAAGCAGTAGCCATGTAATTTTTGGGAGAAACTTTTTGATCATTTATCAAGATTTTTTCAAAAAACGTTTTGCTTTGCCATCTTATGTTCTTGATTGAATTCTTGAATTCAACTTATCAAAAGGAGTGATCAACCTTCATGGCGTCTCAAGGTTAGGGTTTGAAGGACTTTCTTTCCTTAGGGTTCTAATTCAATCATCTTTAACACGTCCTTAGAAAATTAATTGTTCATATTCCTTTGAGTTCGTGGGTTCCTACAGTTGTTCGCCTAGTGTGTCTCCATGAACATATTAATGCACCACCAATGAATGTTGACCTACTTAGGGTGCCACAACACCCAAATATTTGAGCAAATTTACCCTATGTAGAAAACATTAGTCCTCATCTGATATGGAATACCCTATTCTAGAGTTAACTCATGTTCTTATAACTCTATTAGTGAATAGAAACCAGAATCCTATTGGCATCATAATTTATATCATTGAGCATGCTATCAAGCTTAGTGCTACCAGAATTTGTGGTACCTTAGTTGATGAAGTTGTAGATGATTGGATTACCAAGATTGAATGGGTGTTTAGGGTTATTATTTGTCTAGCAGATCGAAAAGTTTTATTGGCATCATACTTGTTAGAAGGTACTGATTACCATCGGTGGGCTTCCTTTCAAAGGAGCCATGATAATCCTACAACCATTACTTGAGATAATTTTCAATGAGTTTATGATGATTTGTATTTTTCAAGTGTTTACCGAGTCATAAAACAAGTTGAATTTCAAAGACTTGTTTAGGAACCAATGGGTATTGCTGAATTTGAGCAAAGATTTATTGAGTTTTCTCATTATGCTCCTCGATTTATGGAAATTGAATCAAATAAATGTTACCAATTTTTACAAGCCCTTTAGAAAGTAATTATAACCCCACTCTCCTCATTTGAGCACACTCAATATGAGGCATTGATTCAAGCTGCATTACTAGTAGAGCATAGTATTTGTGAAGGATAATGTTATAGGGATATACAAAGACAAATAAATATATGTAAGAGTTGGTCAATAGGTGCCTTATATAATAAACCATCAAAGAAACAAGCTATAGGTCAAGAAAGGATATGAGGTAGCAAAAGTAATTTCAAACCCTAGGATGTACTAATCAAGGCACCAGTTTCAACCAAGCTATAATGCAATCTAAAGCTAGCAATCAAAGTTAGGAATCAAAGCCTTTTTATAGACAATGATATCAAAGTGAACAACAAAGAATTTTTACTTTTCCTCAAGGCACCTATAGAATGAGTAGGGTTGAATGCTATCATTGTCATTAGTTTGGACACACAAAGAAAAACTATCTATCTCTTAGTCAGTCCAACAATCAGGTACAAGGGATAGTGTCTTCTCATTGAAAAAGTATACCTGCTATCAATCAAGGTGTATAACAAAGTGGGTTAGATGCATCCACTAGTTAAGCTTAACCTAGCAACACCAATGCAAGTCAATAGCAAGGCCAGTTTGGTCGCTCTAAGATATGTGGAAGAGTGTTTTCATTAACACAATAAGAGGCACAAACATCACCTGATGATGTAATTGCTACATTATCTATTTTTAATCATGATGTTCATGCTTTGATTGATCTAGGTTCCACACACTCTTTTAATGTTAGAGCCATTAGAAAGCCCATGAAGATAGCCATTCTAGTTGGTGATTCATTACTAGCAAGAAATGTCTTTAGAGGTAGTGTGTAAAGGTTGGTGACCATGACTTGAAGACTAGCTTAATTCCTCTAGATATTCATAATTTTGATGCCATATTAACGATGGATTAGTTAGCTACATATCATGCTTCTATTGATTGTTTTAGAAAAGAAGCATCATTTAGAAGTCCTAATCAACCAGAAATAATCTTTGTTGGAGAATACCAATTTCTCCCAAATTGCTTTGTATCTTCTACTACTGCTAAAAGAATGCTTAGAAATAGTTGCCCAGCTTATTTAGCTCATATTATTAATACTTAAGTAAGTGAAATGAAGTTGGAGGATATTCCTATAGTTCAAGAATTTCCATATGTCTTTCAAGAAGATCTTTTGGGATTACCACCTAATCATGAAATGGAGCTTTCCATTAACATGCTATCATGCACAACCCCAATATCGCAAGCATTATACAAGATTTAGTGGATAAATGCTTCATTAGAGCCAGTGTATCACTTTAGGGTGCTCCCATTCTTATTATAAAGAAAAATGATGGCACAATAAGAATGTTATTGATTTTAGGGAACTTAATAAGGTCACTATACATAACAAGTACCCCTTACTCTGTATCAATGATTTTTTTGATCAATTGAATAGTGAAAAGGTATTTTTTAAAATTGATCTAAGGTTAAGATATCACCAACTCTGCATCAAGGATTATGATGTACCAAAGGAAACATTTAGAACTCATTATGGGCATTATGAGTTTCTTGCCAAGCCATTTGGACTTACCAACACTCCAGTAGCATACATGGATTTAATGGATCAAGTATTTCAACCTTTCTTGGATAAATTTTTTATAGTTTTTATTGATGACATTTTTGGTTTACTCTTGTGATGAGAAGGCACATGAAGAACACCTCCAAACTATCTTATAAATTTTAAGACAAAAGTAGTTATATGCAAAATTTAGTAAATGACAATTTTGGCTTGATAGTGTGATTTTTCTAGGTTAAATGACATGTTAAATGAATTTCATTGTTCGTGCATATTTATTAAAATTGATCTGAAAAATGGATACCATCAAATTAGGATGAAAAGGGATGATGAATGAAGAATTGCATTTAAGACTAAACATGGTTTATATGAATGATTAGTCATGCCATTTGGATTAACCAAAACACCTAGTAATTTTATGAGACTTATGAATCATGTCTTACATGCATTAATTGGAAAATATATGGTTATTTATTTTGATGATATTCTTATTCATAGTAAAAAATTTGTAGAATATGTTTCACATTTGCGTTTTGTGCTTGAGATATTAAGAAAGGAAAAGTTGTATATTAACCTAAAGAAGTGTTGTTTTTGTATGGAAAAATTATTTTTTCTTTTTTTTGTTGTTGTTAGCCTTAAATGTCAGATGTGGATGAAGAAAATGTGAAGGCTATTAAGGAATGGCCCACACCTAAGTCTATTATTGAGGTAAGAAGTTTTCATGGTTTGGCTACTTTTTATCGTAGGTTTGTCAAGGATTTTAGTACAGTAGTTGCACCATTAACTGAAGTTATTAAAAATACTATTGGGTTTAAGTTGGGGTGAGGATCAGAAACAAACCTTTAACCTGATAAAAGATAGACTATGTTTTGCACCTATTTTGGCTTTACCTGATTTTACTAAAATATTTGAGATTGAGTGCGATGTTTCAAGTATATATACACAATGGAGAGGCCCTTAACTACCTAAGATATGACATAGAGCTCTATGCCTTAGTAAGGACACTTAAGCCATGGCAACACTACCTTTGGACAAAAGAATTCATCATTCACATGAACCATGAGTCCTTAAAACATTTGAGAAGCCAAGATATGTTGGATAGAAAACATGCTAGATGGATGGAGTGCATTGATATGTCCCCTTATATTATTTAATATAAGAGAGATAAGAAAATTATCATAAATGATGCTTTATCTACGTGGTATGCTTTACTCTCCACATTAAATGCTAGATTTCTAGGATTTAAATATATTAAGGAAACGTATGCCAATGATGATGATTCCTTTCCTATTTACAATGCATATGATAAAACTGCATTTGGAAAGTTTTACAAGTTAGATGGGTACTTATTTAAAGAAAATAATTGTGTATACCCAACTATTCCATGTGTGAACTTTTAGTTAAGGAGGTCCAAAAAGGAGGTATAATGGGACATATTGGTGTTAAGAAGACTTTGGAGACTCTACATGAACATTTTTATTGGCAAAAATGAAGTGGGTGTAAAAAGATTATGATCTAGATGTATTACTTATAAGCAAGCCATGTCCAAGTCCAACATCCTACCCTGAGAAATATATACATACTTATCCGTACCTAGTGAACCTTAGGTAGATATTTCTATGGATTTCATTTTAGGTCTTCCTAAGTCATAAAAGGACCATTTTTTGGTTGTAGATAGGTTTTCTGGCACATTCATAGCATGTCACAAAACTGATAATGCAACTAATATAGTAGAGTTTTTCTTCAAGGAAAGTTTTAGGCTTCATGGTGTTCTCAAGAGTATTGTGTTTGGTTAGGATGTTAAATTCCTTTATTATTTTTGGAAGACTTTGTGGGCTAAATTAGGAACTAAATTTATATGTTCTACTATGTGTCACCCCCAAACTGATGGTTAAAGGATGGAGAAGAGTCATTTTTGAACATGGTGGTTAAGTTTGGGTACATATAAGAAAAGATCAGTTCCCTAAAAACAAAGATCCCAAGTTGCAACCTGGAAGGGATGGACCATTCCAAGTGCATGAATGGATTAATGACAATGCCAACAAACTAGATCTTCCAGAAGAGTATAATGTCAGCACTTCTTTTAATATTTCTAATCTTTCTCCTTGTGATGTAGGTGATGATTTGAGGTCGAATCCTTTTGAAGAGAAGGGAAATGATGAGAATAACAGACCTTTACGAATCTTGAGTAGACCAATCACAAGATCAAAGATAAAGTAACTCAAGGAAATCTTAAATTGGCTTATTCAAGAGTTGAATCATGATCAAGGAGTGGCATAAATGGAGCATAAGGCATGAAGGGTGCCAATCAAAGAGATAAAATAAAATCTAACATTTCAGGTAGAATATAAGCAGGAGCACAAGCATAGTAGCACATATTTCTTGCCATCACAACATGGTTTCTTTGGCTAAGTTTTAACTTTTGGGTAGTGGCTCCGACGTCATGCATGGATTTGTTGCCACTATGGCCTATGTATTTATTATGTATTTTCCTGATCATTCATTACAATCCAATGGTAGAGATTTCTTTTCTTTTAAGGTTTTATTTGTATCCTATAAATACATTTGTAGTACTAGCTATCTCTTTTTAGTTCATCCTTAATACATTTTTATTTCAAATCAAATTCAAGAGCTTGAATGCTCCATGTTCCTCTCCAAACCAACTTATCAGGGGATTTACAAACCTTGAGTCATTTTCTTCATCTTGAATCATTAGAAAGTAATATCCATTGATTTAAGGTAAGTGCTATAAATTTGAATATTAATTTCTAGGAATTGATTTCAACTTTTTTGTCAGATCTTAGGCCACGTCTCTTATGGTTCTCAAATTGTATTACCTTTGTGACGTACCAGGTCTGTGTACTCAGGTTTGCATCATGTAGGCATCAAAGGTGAGTAAGACCTATATACTAGGGACTAGTAGACAACAACCTCTATATGCACTTGTTAGTGAGAACTACACCTGTTAGAAAGGTTAAGTTTAGGTGAGCAACAATGGCGTTGCTAGAGGATCATGTATAAGTGTTTGGGAAAGGTTTTAGGAATGGTTCTTAACCATCCTAAATAGGCTTGAAAAAATTATGTGTTTTACACGTGGGATTTAGTAACCTTTTTAGGTACTCGTACAAAAAATAACCTTTCTAGGATGATTAATGATCATTCCTAAAAATGTTTTGTAAATCACAACAAATAACCATCCCAAAAGTACCCATTTAAAGGAAATTTAGTGGTTTTTAATATTTTAAAACCTCCCAAAATTCATTTATTATTGTAATTAATCCCATCCAACGAAGCTACTTGAAAGTGAAGATGTTGAGTTTTGTGATGGTTAAGATTATGTCTTTTCAAGAATGTTTATACTAAGCTACCAAAGTGAACTATTGCAAAGTTGATTGATTGTGTAAGCATCGGTGTGCTCTTGATGCTAAGTTGTATTGCACGTTCGAAAGGATAAAGCTCATCAAGATTGTACAAATTTATATCACATGTGAATAAATAGCTTAGTGAGGGGATAAGTTTTATAAAATAACATAATTTTCATGTAAACTACGTATGAAATGCTTATGAATTATCTTGAAATACATGCTGATAAAAATAACTTGCATGTAGCCTTCATGATAAAATAATATACTCATAAATACATAATCTAACTTTCATAAAATAACTATAATTTGGCATTTGCGAAAACTATAAAAGACATGCTCATGACTTAAAAAGAAATGACATTATAATAAAAATTATCTATCCATGATCAGTATACTAGTAAAATTTATGACAATGAGAAATGTCTTTTTTATTGCCAAGAGAACTTAAGGATCTGGTCACACGGAGGAGACATTTAGCACTAGTGTTAGCTCTCAACTACACATATGGGCAACTTTCTTGCTATAGCCATTACAATGGATCAAGTTGCTCTACTAATATATGAGTCATGTGCATACTAACTTAACTAAACTTGTTATCATATTGAACTTGTAATATCATAATGAGTTGAATCTGGACCAAATATATTGTTCATGATGTTTTACTAAGTCATTGCATATCTCAATGCCAGGTAGAGCATACTATCATGAAAACATGAGGGGAAGTAATCTAACAACTATAAAATATTTATTGAACTTGCAAGTTTGTATAAAAACTTGCATACATAATAAAATTTATTTAATCTTAATTTTCTTGTAAATTATCTTACATGTACCAAACTGATTTTAATAATTAAAATAAAATATATTCTCATGGTGTATATGTTTTGAAGTGCATTGAAATTGATATGTAAATGTTTGTTTCAATACTAGTGAAAATGAATGCACTTTTCATAAACATGGAACTTGTAAAGATTTGATTTACTTGAACATGAATGTGCTTTAAAACAATGCTATCAATGCTTTATAAAAGATATTAGATATCCAATCACAATCCTAAATCATCACTAGTTCTCTACGTGCACTGTTTTGTATGCTTGCTCAACTCTTCCTAAATAATCATACTTGTGTTAGAACATGAATAATTCCAAAGCTTGCTTATTTAATTCAAATCAAAAGGCACTTGAACATTTCCAAAATAGGGTTGCTAATAGTTGATTGTTGCATTTTAAATAGTTTTAAGGTATTCCTGAACCTATCCTTGTAATTTCAATTATAAGTTTTGGTAGAAATGTCTAAATTTGTTTCTAAAAAACATACAAAACTAGAAATTTCAATCTTTAAAATACAATATCACGCACTCAAATATCATAAGGAAAAACCTTTCAATATATGGAATAGCAATTACTTTGAAAGCATACTTTTTAGCATAATTTCAACAGAACAACCTTTAGTTAAGTTGCTATAAATTTGTCTAGTAAACTCAAAATAACAAGCCATAAAATCCATATTAAACTAGACATCTTATCATTTTAAAGAGATATAAATCATCCAATTTCAATCATTGAAACTATTTCAAATAAAAAAAATCCAATTGGGTGCCAAGTAATTTTCCAACACTAATATTACTTGACATATCCTAGGTTAACTAGCATAACTTCGTAAAAATTCAAAAATACAAACCAAAAAATTTCTATAAAACTAGACATGTAAAGCTTTAAAAAGAGATATAATTTAATCAATTCAAAACTGTATAACCATTTCAAATAGCAAAAATACTAAAGGTTCTTTCAACTTGACTTTCATTAAATTATCTTTCGTTAAGCATGTATAATTTTACATAGAAAACTCAAAATGTAAAATTATAAAATTTATCATATAATAGACATTTATACTTTCTAAGGATATATGAAACAAAATCTAATTATTCCTAAAGTTTTCTCAATTTCCATTTGATGTTGATGTAAAAACAATGACCTAGCTATGATTTATCTTAAAATTTTTATCTTTTTCACTTTTTATTTCTTCCCATTTTCGCCTACTTTTTCTATTTTTTCTTATTTATTTTTAGCTAACTTCATATCAAGCTTCTTAGAAAAGCTTGCACAAACAAGATAAGTAAGAGATGGTGAGTAAGACATGTGGGCACCAATTAACTTGTCATTTTATTTTGAATAGTCAAAATGATATGTGCCCTCTTAAAAATAAGAGTGTAAGACCTCATGCTAAAAAAACTAATTAAGTAAAAGTTTAAAATACCCTTATTCTATAACTTGAATTTTTTAAAGAATTTGGGGCATTTTGATAACTTTGTTCAAGAATTAAAGAAATTAATTTAACCCTTTTCAGTTTATTATAATACATATACATCATAAAATTAAACTCATAAATATAATCTTCTACACATTGAGGGTAAATTCGTAAAAATTCTAGATTTATAATTGATCACCACAAAAATTGTGTGCAAGGAATATGTAAGTATATGTATTGCAACAAGTAATATAATGATAAGAAAAGATAGTTTCCATGGAGATTATTTTATTAGAAACTAATTTTTAAAACTAAAAAAAATAAAAATAATTTTTTTATGTGTTTTTATATTTTAAGAAAGCAAAATTAAAATAACTAAAAGTAAATAGTAACAATTAATTAAATCAGATTTGGTAACTAAAAAGATATATGAGAAAATATCTAGGAATACTTAATCCTCCAATTTTCTAAATATACAAATCGCTAAAATCCCTCTAATATAATTATCAATTAATTACATGATCAATTGAATCTAACCTAGTATGCATTCCTCTCTCAACCTCTCTCAAGTAACTATACATCGTAAAGTAATTAATTTAATCACACTTTCATGCCAATTAAATTGAATACTACTCATTAAGTTCATCAATTATGGATCACATACGTAAGAATTATACATCTCTACCTAGAAACTATTCATATTATTTAATCAAGACAAATAATGAAATAATTCTCTCAAATCTATTTAATTATCTCTATAGATAAATTGTTGGCCCAACAATTAATAACATAAAAATCATATTAAGTAATATAATTAAATTATAATTATAATTGGGGTAAAATATTAGATCATCAAATGGTAAAAAATAGGTTCATAAGATCCCTAGATTAATAAATTAACTACATATAATTGTGTTCATAAAGCTCAAAATTTTCATAAAGAAAGACATAAAAATTTCTAAAGAAAAGAGTAGAAGAATAAATACAATCAATATCTTGAATTGTAGTGTTAATTTTCCTTTGAATCTCCACCAAAATATTGTCCTCTTTTGAAATTTTTTGTATTTTTTTTCTCTCTTTTTAGCTCCAAATTGATCAAAACTATGCTAATGATGGCCCCTTAGGGTTTATTGGGTGATTAGGGACTTAAATGTATCTCAAATGTGATATGGACCATCAAATTAGCTTTATATCAAGGGCTGAGATCAAAACAAGCAAAATTGACAAGTCCAACCAATCACAGCGCGACACATGGCATAAGTTATTCACTAAGAATATCAGAGCGCAATGTGTGGTAGGGGAGACCGGTTAGAGTCAACACTCATTAAGTCAGCACCACGGGAACTACGTGATTCTCGATAATGACTAGCATGGCACACAGGTGGAACATGGGGTGCAATCGTATGGCAACACATGGCAGTGCGAGTTGACCAATCTTAGAGCTTAGATTGAACGTCGTGTTGACACGTGACACATGCTTCGTCCTCCTCACATGTGGTGTAACGGGATTCATTGTCTTTACTTTGAATGGCATCCATATGGCTTACCCAATCAGCTTCTTTGCTTGCATGATAGGCCATGTGGTAGCTCCTGACTGGTCAAACATTAAAAATTCATTAAAAAATCCATAAAATTTCAGATAAATCCCAAAAAATTCAAAAAATTATATTTTCATCCTTTTTCACTAAAAAGTTTATATTTTAATATATTTGACCCCAAAATACTATTTATTGAATAAAAAAGAGTAAATATTAAGTAAAAAGTATGCTAATAACTCTACTTTCATAGAGTCATCACACCCCAAACTTAACTCTATGCTTGTCCTCAAGTAAAGCCAAGTATAACTAAATAAAATAACATGGGTAGTATATTCATAAATATACTTCTATTAGTATATGCATATTTCAAGAAAATTATCCCTCTCAAAAGTTGTACAATCCTACAATAAAAAGGTTCACATATTCATCAATCAACGTTCCATCAATACAAGGATATGCAAGGTTTTTGAAAAATTGATTAGTGTGTGTATGCTGCATATGATATCATCTAATACACTCATAAAATCAACCTATATGAGTATGCTAATCAATTCAATCTTAGAACAATTCTCATAAGTTTATTTTTCACGTACCTCTCTACTAATATAAATATACACTTAGCTCAAGATCAATAAGGACTTTACATGATTGTAATGTAAGGTTTAGGTGAGGGTTCGATAAATGAAGACATTTAATCTCTTTCCACACCTTAGCTTTCTTTTTGTTCATCATACATTTTTAACTGCAATTGAGTTTTAACTTGATATTTCAATGCACTCTCTTTTGTCATTCTTTTCATATTATTTTATTCCACATCTCTTTTCTCTTTTTTTTTTAAATTCAGAAAAACTTATTTTCAATTCTATTTTCTCTTTCTTTAAAGGGATAATTGTGTTGTGATTTTTGCTTCTTCTTTTTCTTTTCTTTTATAGGGTGCATTACATTTGACCTTACGTTATAGCATAACACATGATTGCATTTTTTTTCTTTTCATACAAGCTAAAGCTGTAATGGTGAAGATAATACTTATTAGTTAGGCATTAAATGTGGCTTTAAGATATGAAAGATTCTTTGTTAAGCTCAAATGGGCATCTAAAGATATTAACAATGGTTAGCTTGAAAGGCTCAAATGATCCAAATAAGACCTAAATCATTTATCTTGCTAAATACTATTTAGGATTTCGCCTCAAAGGATGATCAACTAGATTCTAAAACCTGGTAGATCTCATTAACTCACATAACTCATTACAAATTTTCTCTCAATAAGAACATCAAAACCAATCATGAACATGTGCATAAGAATTTTGAATCAATCCAATCAAAACTAGCAAGAATATCACATGATTAATGTGAATATCTTAACAAATATGTTGCATTCCTTATCCTAGTCATGACAATCAATTTTACCATTGAGTTCATATGTTTCATATCAAGCATACATGCATTTAATCTCCATATACTTATCAATTTCTACCCAAATCATGATTAAAAACATCCTAAGAACTAAAAAAATTCCCTAAAAACTTAAAATGAATTCTAAATACTAATGTATAGAATGAAGTTCCCTCCCTCAAACTTAAATTACATATTGTCTCCAATGTGTACATATAAATATGAAAAGGTAAAAGAAAAGAAAACTCCCTTAATCATGGCACACCATATCTATTGTTGAAATGCTCATTCTTGTTGTGCCATTGCTATCCACATTTATTCACCTACAAAACAAAAACAATGAAAATATAAGTAAAATAATGTTGGTTGCCTCCCAATTAGTGTCACGTTTAACGTCCTTGACTAGACGGTTATATCAAGTCTTAAGGCATATCCTTTTATATCCATTTACTTTTGAGTTTGCCTGTAAACAATTTGATTCTTGATTTGTTCAATAATACTTTATGTTTTGGTTCACAAACACGGTGCTCAATTCTCTTCTCATGCCATATTTTTATTTTATTTTTTAACTTTTTGCCATTCTTATACTCCACCGTAACTCATTCAATTTATGTATTGCCAGCTTCTTTTTCACCTCTCTATTGGACTTTTTCACTTTCATACTTGATTGGGGATGGAAAGGTAAAAGTGTGAGGTCTAAACTAGTTGGCCATTCAATTGATGGTTTGAACTTAGATCCTATCTCAAACTTATTCATAATTGCCTTTGATACACACGTGAGAGGCACGTCCTACAAAAAGTTCACATAGTCCACAATATCAACCTTCGATTCAACACTTTCAAAGTTAAAATAGGTTGAGTTTTTTTTTGGTGAGTTTTTTTTTTGGTGAGTTTATGTCTTTGTTCGTAGCATCATGTCTAATAGTCTTAATTATGGGTGACTCAACATATTTTTTTAAGTTTTCCCCATGTTCAGTAACATTTATCCTTAAGCACTCATTAGCACTATTAATGTTAGGGGGTTCAGATTCTTTAAAAACTTTAAACATTATTTTTTTCATCTTGTACTCTCATTTTAAGTTTACTTTTTTATACATCAATGAGTGTCCTTCTAGTTGCTATGAATGAATGACTAAGTATGATAGCAATGCCACAGTCTTCACCAATGGAATGATTTTGTTCCGCAACACTTGTTGTCTACGATCAAGTATTTTCACTGGTTTTTCTTCATAGGTCAAATTTTATTTTACTTGCATTGGTTAGGGTTCAATCATCATAAATCCTAGGGAGTTTAGTTACTAAAGCTTAAAAATATGCCATAGGGCCAATTTTCTCTATAATCTCATTAGGACCAATGTAATGAGGGCTTAGCTTTCCATGTCTCCCAAATGGAACTACACCCTTTCATGGTGATAACTTTAAGAATACTTGATCTCTAACTTTATATTCACATTCCTTAATACTATCATCTATATAGATCTTTTGTCGATCTTTTTTTATCTTCAATTTTACTTTGACTATGTGAATTTTATCAATGATCATTTGTAGATACTTTGGGCGTAAAATCCTTCTTTCCATCCCATAATAAATGTGTTCTATGTTTCCTACCATATAATGCTTGATATGGAGCCATCTCAATGCTTGAATAGTAACTATTGTTGTAGGAAAACTCCATTAATGGTAAGTGATCATCCCAATTACCCTTAAATTGTAAAAAACAAGCCAACAATATTTGTTCAAGGTTTAAATTGTTCGTTCCTATGGCTCATCAGTTTGAGGATGAAAGGAATACAAAAGCATAACTTTTTTCCCATATCATTTTACAATTTAGATCACAATTGAGAAGTAAATCTTGCATTCCCATCGAAAACAATCGATACTGGAGCTCCATGTAATCTCATAATTTTCTCCACATAAAGTTTGGCAAGTTTAACCAATGGAAATGTTTGTTTAACAGGGAAAAAGTGTTTATATTTAGTTAAATGATCCCATATCCCATCATGGCCATGTTGGTTATGAGGAAGACTCTACAGAAAATACAATGCTATGTGTTTCTATTTCCATTCGGAAATAGGAAGTGGCTAAAGAGGTCCAATTGGTTTCTGGTGCCCAAATTTGATTTGGTGGAAAATTAAATACCTTATTACAAACTTTGCAATTTCTCATTTCATTCCATGCCACCAATAATGTTCCTTTAGAGTGTGATATATCTAACTACTACCTAGATGCATAGCATAAGTATAACTATGTGCTTCATCTAATATCTCATTTTTAAGACTTTCATCATTTGGTACACAAAACATATTATTGAAAGTCATAGTTCCATCATCTCGATTTGAAAAATTAGTTTAGTGTCCACTTTCTATTTCACACCTCGATTTCATCTAAAAGGAGTCTTGTGGTTGAGCTTCATAAATTCTATCAATCAAACAGGTCTCACTCTAAAGCTTACAAGTAGAATTCCTGAATGATTTATTGATAGGTCCACATTCAATTTTCTTAACTCTACAAGTAGTGAATGATAGACTGGTTGTAGATTTGTTAATGAGCTTGTTGATTTCCTACTAAGAGAATCTACTACAACATTCACCTTTCATAGGCAATAGTCAATAACACAATCATAGTCTTTGATTAATTTCAACCATCTTCTTTGTCTCATATTAAGCTCCTTTTGAGTTAATAAGTACTTTAAACTCTTGTGGTCTCTGAATATTTGATATTTTTCACCATATATATAATGCTTCCATATTTTTAAGACATAAATCAATACTACTAATTTGAAATCATGGGTTGGATAATTCAATTCATGTTTCTTGAGTTTCCTAGAAGCATAAGTAATTACTTTACCATCTTGCATTGATACACAACCTAAACCTTGATGAGAAGCATTATTGTATACCACAAATCCTCAACCATTGGAAGTAAGTGTAAGCATAGGTGTAGAAGCCAACCATCTCTTATGATCTTGGAAGCTTTCCTCGTATTCACTTGACGAATAAAATTGGCATTTTTCCTTTAAAGATTGGTCAAAGGTAAAGCAAATTTAGAAAAATCTATAACAAAATGAAAATAGTATCTAGCTAACCCAAGCAAACTCTGTATTTCTATTACATTTTTAGGTCTTTCCCAATTTATCATTGCATTAACTTTTTGTAGACCAACATATATGCCTTCACTCAAAATAACATGTCCAATAAAGACCACATAATCAAGCCAAAATTACGACTTACTAAATTTTGCATATAATAGCTTTTGTCTTAAAATTTCTAAGAAAGTTCCAAAGTTTTCTTCATTTTCCATCGCATTAACAGAGTACACCAAAATTTCATAAATAAAAACTATAACAAATTTATCCAAGAAAGGTTGGAACACACGATTCATTAAATCCAAGAATGTTAATGGAGCATTGGTAAGTCCAAATAGCATGACAAGAAACCCAAAATGCTCATATCGAGTTCTAAATCTAGCCTTTGGCCCATTAAAATCCTTGATGCATAATTGGTCATATCCTAGCTTTAGATCAATTTTAGAAAATAATTTTACACCTATAATTGATCAAAAAAATCATTGATACTAGGTAAATGATACTTGTTATGTACAATCACCTTGTTAAGTTGTCTAAAATCAATACACAATCTCATGGTGCCTAATAAGTGTTTAAAAAGAACTTAAATAACTATGATTTAATATATTTTAATTAATTAAATAGATTTATATTTGTATGATTATATCATATTTTTATATAAATTTATCTTTTCACAATCATGGGTATGTTTATTATTTTTCTGTTATTTTTGTTCAAAAATAATTTAAAAATTAGAAGAAAAATACTAGAGGTAATACATCATAAATATGTTGAGAAAATGAGAAAAATTCAAAAAAATGGAAAAATTGAACGAAATGGGTTCAAATGGTCAAAAAGGTCAAAAGTGCCCCAATCCACAGAGCCCATCCCACATGTAGTCATGCGCACGTCCAGTATATCCCACGTGTGCTATGGTGAGTCTCACACATGCTATCACTCATCTTGTAGTAGATCTTGCCCATCCGAGCTTAGCTGCGTGCGCCAGCGTCCCCACACGCGTGTCAGCCTACCCAAACGTGTCCAAGACCATTTTCAAGATATTGTTTTCACCTTTTTAGCCTTTTCCTCACGTATAAAACAACCCTCTCCCTCATTGTAAAAATAATCTCCTTAGGATCCCTCAAAATCCCTCTATCTCTATCTTTCTCTCTATAGAAAGTTTTCTTAATTGTTTTTAGTTTTAAAGTTCTTCTCTTTATGAGAAGAACTAGTTATGCTTTTTTAAATATCTAGTTTTTTATTCAATATATGAAAATACAAATTCATTTGAAGGTTTTATAGAAACGAAATTAGCATAAAAGTTCTATAAGGACTCTTTTGAGGTATAATTTTAAAATAAATTCTTTACATTTATTTTTATGTTTTATTCCTATATGTTATATTTAATTTATCTTTGAATAAATTTAACATGGATGAATTTTTGTAAATATGATATAATATAAACGTTGTGATGCTTGAGAAATATTAAAAAGGTAAAACATTTTCATAAAATAAATTGATCTTGTTTTTACTTAAGATTTTATATTAACAAAGTTAGAGAAAAATATATTATTTTTCATTACAAACTTAAATTTGAAAATTAGATTTTAGGATTTAATTATCCAATCTAATTTAAAGAAGTGTCATTTTATTTGTTGGTACAATTGCCCGGTAGTTAGGGTGAAGCTCTATTTCAAATTTTTTTGTAAGAACTATTATTCAAAAATATATTAACAACATATTTTCATTGATGATTTTAGAACTTAAAAGTTAGTACTCGGATAATTAAATTCTTAGATTTAATTTGGACACCTTGAATAAAGTTTAAAATGTTTAACTCCACCAAAGGTGACATTTAAATGGTTCATTTTTAATCTCTTAGAAAAAAAGAATTAATTTAATTATCTACCCCACCCGTAGGGGTTAATTGATTTTTTTAATTAACAAATAATATATAACTCCACCAAAGGTGATATTTATATAAAAAATAGATAATCAATAAATATTAATTTATATCTTAATTAACCTAAACAATATGAGCAAGTATAATTAACTTAATTAGTATATATATAAATACTCCATTGTTATTAATGATAAAAAAAAATTCATAATTGTTTATTGAATCCATATCTATGTTTATTTATTAGATTAGGAAACACAAAGAAAATCAAAATATCATAACCGGATGTTTAGGATTTAATTCTGTTTTTAAAACTTTGAATAATAAATCAAAAATCACATATATTCCTTCCTTAGATTGATCTTGGTAGTATACTTGTCACTTTCTATAAAATGATTTGTGCACTTGCGAGAGTTTTATAAATATAAAACCAAAGTATTTGCAAAACCGTTATTGCTAACCCGATGTCGATTTTGTTCATCAATGACATTTTTTTCTTAACAATGAGAAATGGAACACCCTAAGGTGATATATTAGACCTAATGATATCTTTATCCACCGACTCTTGTAATTGAGTTTTCAACTCTTTTAACTCTTTCCGGGCTATACTATATGGAACTTGAGATAGTGGGGTCTTTCCTAGAATTTGGTCGATGGTGAACTCACCCTAATGATCAAATGGTAACCATAAAATATCCTCTAGAAAGACATGGAAATTCAAGAACAAATATAATATCTTCGAACTTCATTTCACATACTCAAGTATTAATGACATAGGCTAAATAAGTTGTGCAACTCTTTCTAAGCACTCGGTTAATAGTAATTGCAAATACTAAGTAATTTCGAAGAATTTGATATTTTCCAAGAAAGGTTATTTCTTTCTTTCTTTTCTCTAAAAGGGTGGTGAGAACATGAGCTAATTCTAGAATAAGGTCTACTATCTCTAGTACATTATTTGAACAAAAGTAAAATCTTCTACATGGGTAAATCTCATACAACATTTTGGATGTTGTGGCATCCTAAGTGGGTTATCATGCATTATTGGTGCATGTACATTTGCTTCTACTACTAACTCCATATGAGTGTCTATGTCAATGTCATCTCGCTCGATAACAATTAGTTTATGTAGCGGACCTTCTAGGCAAATAACCTTGCGAACCCACAAACTCAAGGGAATAGGAATGAATGATTTGCTAAGAACGTGTCGAAGATTATTAGATTAAAATCCTAAGGAAACTAAGTCCTTAAAACCCCAATCTTGAGATGCCACAAAGGATGATCACCCCCTTTGATAATTTAAATTCATGCATTCAATTAATAACAATAGAAGGCAAAGTAAAAGCTTTCTGAAATATACAATTCATTAATGATATTCGTTGTTGTAAATGACAAGGCTGCTACCTTCTTTTATACAAACCTTATGAAAAATTCCACTTCAAACCCTAAAGAAAAAACCCTAGACAAAATGGGTCAAATGGGACAATTTAGTTGTGGATTGGGCCTAATCCATCCTAAAAAATAAAAGACTAAAAAGACTTATGATAAATAAAACATAAAAATCTTACAATTAACAAAAACAAAACTATAATAAATAATGCTCCCTAAATTAATCCTTGCACCCCACTTGATCTTCCAAATCTATCCGTAATCATTGGACCACCAATTTCTTGCAAAGGATCTTGAGAATATTTGGAAACATCAATTTGATTAGCACTTAGGAACATAAACTTAATTAGTACCATAATCTCCATTATTCCCCTCCTCTTTAAAAAGATTCATCCTCGAATCTTAACTTTATAAGCAGGTCGATTTGGTATTATGGATTCAGGTATAAAGTTTATTTAATGTTGTATGCCTCGTAAAGGATGTAATCCATGGGGAATGTCTTCAAGATATAGGTCCTTAAAGTCCTGCAATAAAGACACAATAGCATCAGCCAAAGATAAATTAAGACTGTTAGTAGAAAGATAAACATCCTTGTATTTATGTACAAGTACTTGTTGTCTTGCCATCCTTGCACTCTTAATCACTTGTTTTTTAACAAATGCACTCATTATTTTATTTTTCTCTCCTTGGTGCTCACTTTCTTCACCTTTTCTCACTTTTCCCTCCATTATGCTCACTTTTCTTTCCATTTTTCTTACTTTCATCTACATTTTTGCTCTCTACCTTGCTTACTCTTTTTTTATTTTCCTCTTGCTCACACTTTTGTTTTCCCCACATCTTGCACTTTTCTGCTATCCTAATTTGGTCTTCATAAGTTTGTAAAGGTTTGCCATTAAGTTTTTAGAATTCTAAATTTTGAGATTATCACCAATAAAATGCTTACTTCTTGAGATTAGTTGGATTCTTTGATTTTGTTAGGAACACAAAGGAGGTTGGCATGAGCTTTAAGTGGTAAGAGAGAGAGAAAGAGAGAGAAAAATAATGTTAAAAAAAGGAGAGTAATAACAATCTTATTTGAAAGCAAACACATGAAGGAGTGTTAAAAAAAGAGATAGTGTGAAAATAGTGTTAAAAAAAGAAAGGAGAGTAATAATAATCTTATCTCATAGAAAACACGTGAGGGAGTGCGTAGGTTATCTCATTTTATTTTATAGGTTGACAACATGAGTAAGGTAGGAGGAGAACCACAAGAGGTTGACTTGAAATTCTTCATCAAATTTGTTCATGACCAATTTAAGAGAATGAATGTAAGGTTGGATGATTTAGAATCCTCTTTCGATGCTCAATCACATAGAAGAACACATAGAAGACATGAATTTGAGGAAGAAGAAGCTGATTCCAATGTGGAAGAGAGAACCAGTTATAAATGGGACAATAAGACTAACTATAAAGAAGATAGCAATATAGGCAGTATAAAGATGAAAATTTCACTCTTTCAAGGAAAGAATGATTCTGAGTTATACTTGGAGTGGGAAAGAAAGGTTGAGTATATGATTGATTGTCATAATTACTCTGAGGAGAAGAGATTAAAGCTAGCAACCATAGAATTTACAAATTATGCCGGTATATGGTGGGATCAATTGGTGGTCAATAGGCAAAGAAATGGTGATAGACCTATTTGGTGATGGGAAGAGATGAAATTGGTGATGCGTAAGAGGTTCATACCTGGCCATTACTATAGGGATCTATATAGAAAGTTGTAAGGGTTGGTCCAAGGTTCAATGAGTGTAGAAGATTATTATAAGGAGATGGAGGTCGCCATGATTAGAGCAAACATAAAGGAAGATAGAGAAGCCACAATGGCTAGATTCATTACCAAGTTAAATAGGGAAATTGTTGATGTGGTTAAATTGCAACATTACATAGAGATTGAAGAACTACTACACAAAGTCATTAAAGTGGAGAAGCAAATCAAGTCCAAAAGGTTCAGATCTAGTTCGTCCTTTATTTCTCCATGGAAATCAACCAAGAAGGACAACAAAGCTGCCTTTAGGTGATATTAAGTGTTTTAGGTGCCAAGGACTCAAACATATTGCATTTGATTTCCCAAATAAAAGAGTTATTGTTGTATGGGCAGATGGAGAAATCAAAAGTGCTAGTTCAAGTGATGATGAAATGCCACCATTGGAGGATTGTTCTAATGTAGAATTAGAAGAACCCGTGCATGGGGAACTACTCGTCACAAGGAGAGCCCTGAGTATACAACCTAAGAATAAAGGAGATCAGGAGCAACGTGAGCCTATTTTTCACACAAGATTCCATGTGAAGGATAAGGTATGCACGGTTATTATTGATAGTGGGAACATCATTAATGTTGCTAGTATTTTGTTAGTAGAAAAGTTGAATTTGAAGTAGAAAAAGCATCCCAAACCGTACAAGCAACAATAGATGAATGATTGTGGAGAAGTTAATGTCAACAAACAAGTGTGGGTTCCTTTTTCAATTGACAAGTATGAGGATGAGGTTCTTTGTGATATGGCACCAATGTATGCTGCTCATATTTTTCTTGAACGACCATGGCAGTTTGATAAGAGAGTTATGCATGATGGGTATAAAAATCGGTACTCTTTTGAAATGAACAACCAAAAATTCGTATTAGCTGCTCTCAAACTTTTGCAAGCTTCTAAGGACCAGATTATGATAGTAACAGATTGCAAGTTGAGAGAAAAACAAAAGTGTTAGTAAGAGGAAAATCAAAAAGGAAAGAAAAGTGAGCACAAAAGAGAGAAAAGCGAGCAAAAAGGAGAGAAAAATAAAAGAATTAGTCCATTTGTTAAAAAACAAGAGATTAAGAGTGCAATGATAGCAAGGCAACAAGTACTTGTACTTATGTATAAGGATGTTTATCTTTCTATTAACAATCTTAACTCATCTTTTCCTAGTGTCGTTGTATCTTTATTGCAGGACTTTGAGGATCAACTTTCTAAAGAAATTCCCTGTGGATTACCTCCTTAGAGAGAAATTGAGTACCAAATAGACTTCACACATGGATTCGTTGTACCAAATCGACCTGCTTATAGATCTAAGATTTGAGGATGAATCTTTTCGAAGAGGAAAGGAATAATAGAGTTCGAGGTGCTAATCAAGTTAATGTTCCTAAGTGCTGGTCAAGTTGATGTTTCTAAGTATTCACAAGCTCTTTTGCAAGGAATTGGCGGTCCAATAACTAGGGATATATTTGGAAGATCAAGGTGGGTGCAAGGGTTATTTTAAGAAGTAATTTTTGTTTTAATTAATTGTGGGCTTTTTATGTTTAGCAATTTTTATTTTAGTGAATTGTGAGATTTTTATTTTAAGTCTTTTAGTCTTTTATTTTTCAAGGTTGGATTAGGTCCAATCCATAACTAAATAGGCCCCTTTCATCTAGGTTTTTTTCTTTTAGGGTTTCTTGCTATAGAAGAATAGTTATATAATTTGGAGGTAAGAACGAATATCATTAATGAAAAGTATATTTCATAAAGCTTTTGCTTTGCCTTCTTATGTTCTTGATTGAATGCTTGAATTTGACTTATCAAAGGGAGTGATCATCCTTTATGGCGTCTCAAGGTTTGGGTTTTAAGGACTGTGTTTCCTTAGGATTCTAATCTAATTATCTTCAATATGTTCTTAGGAAATCAATCGTTTCTATTCCTTTGAATTCGGGGGTTCCTAGGTTGTTTGCATAAATGTTCCGCATCAAGAATTTATTTTAAAACTAAGAAATGTTTTTCAACTTTGGCGTGTAGAATAAAATTATGGAGATTTATATAGGTTTAGAAAATGCTGCAGAAGAGAGAAAAATTTGGATTATATGGTCGGGCACTACGACATGCATTCATTTTGCAATGTGCCATATGTTGATTTATACACGTTTAAATCATGATCTTATTGTCCCGTGTCATGACACACATTAACCTTCATTGTCGCCCGCATTGTTCTGAGCTTTTAGAACCTATTTTGTATTTCACCTATTACATTTTTGTTGGAACATATATAAGGCTATATATTATTCTTTAAGTATTTATCAGTTGAATAATTTTGAAACCAGAAATACCTAAAAAACAAAACATACTTGTGATTCTAAAATGAGACTTTCTAAAATAATAATAAAAGTATCCAAATTTAAATCTATTTTGACACTAAAGTTATTATAATTCATGTTATTTTTAGTACCTTTCTAGCACTCATCACAATCCCCAACCAGCTTCTTACTAGTCTCTAGCATGGAAAGCGAAAAACTAAAAAAAAATTAAATAAATTAAACTATCCTAAATCATTTTCATATATTGATATGATTGCATTTATCATATACACCAAGCTTTTAAACCCCTTGGTTTCCCTAGTGGATGAGTTTAAGTCTCATGAGGGCTTTCAGTAATGATATCCATAAACATGAAACCAAATGCAAATTTTAACAAAAAATAACAAAAATAAAAAAAATAACAAATAAAAAACAAATAGTAAAAAATTTAAATCCAAAACTTCTCATGCTTTAATATCTTTTAATTTCACAATTAAAATCCAAAGCACAAGTTAAAATAATATCCAAAACTTCATAGTTTATTGTAAAAATTAGTTGAAAATCATAATTTATAGTCCACATAAAAAATAAATCAATATTAATTTTCCCAATTTTAGTGTTTGGAATCCAAATTCGCTTCAAATCTAAACCTCATAAGTCATACTCTTAATATTATTTTGATCATATCGGCTCAAGTACTCAATCAAAGTTATATGAAAATAGAGTTTATGTAAAGAAATCAACTAGTAGGTTCGCATATGAATTAAGAAGAAAAAGCTCAAAGTAGTTCGTAATATTGAATCTTATAAAAGGAATCAAATAATTTGATTTATAAAGAAATGACAAACTATTTTCATGAGTTGATTAAAATTATCAAATAAAAATATCAAATATATTCCTATAAAGATGAAGAAAATGCAATGACTTCAAAGAAAATTATTTCCTATCTTTCTTTTATAATAGTCATTTCTCACAACTTTAAAATTTTTTAATTAATAGTATTAATGACAAAATATTTTCATGAATCGATTAAAATTATCAAATAAAAATATCAAGTATATTCCTTTAAAGATGAAGAAAATGCAATGACTTCAAAGGAAATTATTTCATATCTTTCTTTTATAATAGTCATTTATCACAACTTTAGAATTTTTTAGGTAATAGTTTTAGTTTATACTATTGATTTTCCTCCAATCTTAACCTAGAATCGACATTGTCATCAATTTAACATATGTAAATTAAAGATAAAGAATAAAGAAGAGAAAGTTACCCATTTATTATATGTGATCAAGTATTTATGTGGAAAGTCAGGTGCATCCATCATCTCGATATTTTCATGACATTAATAGAACGCAATGTACTTCTCACACATCTCAACAAACAATTATACTTTTAATAATTCTACATAACATGGTTCACATAAATAGAAAATAAAATAATTATAATAACACAAATAAAAATTAAAAAATAAATAAAATTAAAGTAAATAAAAATTAGAGCTGAAAAAAAGATTGGAGCTCAATTCTTCATGTCATCCTATGTATTTTCAAACCAAATAGTATTTTGGGTTAGAGAAAATTGGGTTTAAGGAGAAAGAAAAAAAATTGTATAAGTTTGATATGAAACGCCAACTTTGAGGTTTTTAGTTTAAAAATTCATTATAACAAAAATAGAATTCAACGTATTTAAACAAGGATCCATGTACATATATGCTTTCATTCAACCTAATTGTATTACAAGGGCTATATGCGGTGACGAGCAAAAAAATACCATACTATAACTTAGAATTATTTTTCATTAAATAAAAATATACTAAAAAATAGATAATAAAAACAAATAAAAGTAAAAGTAAGAGAAAAAAAATTAAAAAATATATAAATTAAAAAATAAAATAAATAAAATGAAATAAGTAAAATATAGATAAAATAAATAAAATATTTATGATAAAAATAATTTATGACACAATAATAACAGTTATTACACAATAACTAAATAATATAATTTATTATATAATAATAAAGTTAAATAAATAATTAAAACAACTTAAAATAAAATAATAAAATAATTAAGTTAGTATAATAATACTAAATAAAATATTGTTAACAAAAAGAATTAGAAAAATAAAATGAAATAAAAAAAATTGCATTATTAGTAAATAAGTAAAAAATAAAGTTAAAATAAAAATTAAATATAGTACACAAAAATGTTAAAAAATTAAGTTAATTAATAACTAAAATAAAATAAACAAAACTAATTTTTTTATTTATTTATTTTTTTCTAAAGATCTTTAAGTTTTATTTAAAATAAATTTTAAATTTATAATTTTTATTAAATTTAAAAAAAAATAATTTCAATTTTTTTTTTTATCTCTTATTATTTTTTTAACATTAATGTAAAATATCTAAAATCAATTAATAACTTAAATATTTTCAAATTTTTATTTTCAAATTTTTTTAAATCTCATTAATATTTTGACTCTTTTTTTAGATTTTTTTAAAAGACAACTATTAAATGAGACATTAATATTTTTGCTTTTCAATTTTTCAAATCTCATTAATGCTTTGAATCTTTATTTAGATTTTTTTAAAATCAATTAATAAATGAGATATCAATTTTTAGACATTTTGAAAATAATATTTTTGATGATAAAAACAAATCATTAATACTTATAACAAAAAACTTTCAAAGATTTTTGATAATAAAAATTTAAAAATACTATTCATCCATGATAATGGTGCCAAAAACTTGATAATGCAAAGTAATAGAGTTTTAAATGCTAATATCATCCCCAGTAATGGTATCAGAAACTTGTTGCACAAAAACTTTAATAGAGATTGAGATGTTAACCAAGTTAATGTTTACAAATATTCTAAAGATTCTCAAGATCATACAAATATTCTAAAGATTCTCAAGATCATACAAATATTCTCAAGATCATACAAATATTCTCAAGATCCTTCACAAGGGATGGATTTGAAATATTAAACTAGATGCAAAGGTTACTTTAGGAAGAATTTTTGTTTAATTAATTGTGGGCCTTTTATGTTTAACAATTTTTATTTTAGTCAATCGTGTGCTTCTTATTTTAAGTCTTTTAATCTTTTATTTTTAAGGTGATATTAGGCCCAATAAATAACTAAATAAGCTCATTAGGTCTATTTCATCGAGGGTTTTTTCTTTTAGGGTTTCTTGCTTATAGAGAAGAAGAGCTATGCAATTTGTAGGCAAGAACGAATATCATTAATGAAAAGAAAATTTTAGAAAGCTTCTTGCTTTACCTTCTTGTGTTCTTGATTGAATACTTGAATTTGACTTATCAAAGGGAGTGATCATCTTTTGTGGCATCTCAAGGTTTGAGTTTGAAGGACTTTGTTTCCTTGGGGTTCTAATTTAATCATCTTTAACACGTTCTTAGCAAATCAATCATTTCTATTCCTTTGAGTTCGTGAGTTCCTAGGTTGTTCACCTAAAGGGTTCGCATCAAACTTGGTACACAAATTTTGTATATTTTTAAATAGCTTGTAAATGTACGAATCACTTTATAAAAAGCAACAAGTATACTTCCAAAGTTGGCCTAAAAATAAATTACGTGGTTTTTTAAGAATTTTGTTAAATTATTTAAAAATCATGTAATTCTTATTTACACCAACACTAGAAGTATAGATGTCACTTTTTACAAAGTGATTCATGCACTTGCTAGCTATTTTAAAATATACAAAATTTAAGTTTTGTGTATCAAGTTTGTATCCAACTTTTGACACCTTAAATGAAAGTCTAAAATGTTCTCCAACTTAAGCAGTGGATTAGATGGTTTTCTATTTCTTTATATATAAATTATAATTTAATATTAATCAATTGGTAGGTCATGCCTAATGATATTAATTGGTTTTTATTAATAAAGAATTTGGGCTCGTCTAAGGACATTTTCATACAAAAAATAAAAAATCAATAATATCAATTTATATATTTAATAATTTAATTAATATTAAGAAAGTATGATTAACTTACTAATATATACATAAATTCTCCATCAAATGCAAAATATTATTTGGGTGATGTTTGTCGAATCTATCATTAAATTTATGTTATTAGTTTAGATATTTTCAAACCAAAACTTTATGATAGAATATTTAGGTTTTTTTTTTAAGAATTTTTTGAATTATTTAAAAAAAATCACGTAATTCATCTTTAGACTGTTCTTGGAAGTAAAATTGTTTCTTTTTATAAAGTGATTTGTGCACTTGCAAGCTATTTAAAAATATACAAATTTATGTATCAAATTTTTGTGCATCAGTATACTATGTGAGCCACTTTTTAACCAGAGTGCAACAAAGGTACCCACTTATAGATAAAGTGGAATTCAACATAAGGATGGCCTTCATAAATCTACGACATTGCTTCAGAGCGGATAAGATAGTGGTCCTGACATCTCACCCTTTGAAGAATATTCTAGCCTGAACAATCAAGTCACCTATCTCAAATAGCCATTGAGTTGAGTGAATTTGAAATACAGTACAAGCCATAATTAGTCATCAAAAGACAAGCTTTGGCTAAGTTCATTTCCATTAAGGACAAAGAATGAGCTCATAATTGAACTAAGTGGTGCACCTAATGAAGTAGTATAAATGAGAGCACCTATCCCATATTTGTGGACAATATATGTGGATAGGGCTTGTAATTCAAAAGATTCGGGGGAAAGGATAGCTATATTAATTCTGATAAGAGGATTGATAGAAAAATATATCCAAATTTCTTTTCAAACCACTAATAATGTAGCCAAATATGAGGTGCTTTTATTGGCACTTCATTAGTTGTGCTCATTGGAAGTAAAGAAAGTATTTGGACACAACGGTTCACACAACAATGCCTTTGAAGCTAGGGTGGAAAGAATGAGATAAGAAATTTTTTGGAAAATTCAAGACAACATGGAAAGACCCTTATATGATTTGAAATATCACACTTAAGGGGCCTCACAAGATAGAAAATGATGGAAAGCAAGAAGACTAGCGTTGGAATAGAAAACAACTGAAATTTTTTATTTGGAAAATACTTGGAAGAAACACCCAAAAAAGAAAAAGAATATCAACCTTTGAAAAATTTGAGATCAGATAAGTACCCCAGGCAGGAAACACACATATTGATTCACTTACTAGTCTAACAGTAGTAGCAAGCATAAAAATAAAGAGGGTAATTCTCATATCATGCTTACCAAGTCCTAGCATCCTCCTTGACCTTATAACTTCTGCTCCCCCCAACCTTACAAGCGTCACAACCACTTCTTCATGGATGATGATGAGTGCTTAAAAAATACTAAAATGATCATAATTTAATGTATTTTAATTAATTAAATAAATTTATATTTATATGATTTGATCATATTTTTATATAAATTCTCTTTTTGGAATCACTAGTATTTTAATTGTTTTTCAGGTATTTTATTTCAAAAATAATTCAAAGACTCGAATAAAAATATTGAAGGCAATACATCACAAATATGTTGAGAAAAAAATAAGGAAAAGTCAAAAAATGGAAAAATCAGACAAAATGGGTCAAAAATGACAAAATTGCCCAATCGCACGCATGTCTAGTCTACCCGTCGCACCAAGCCACGCGCATCTGCCAAGTCCTACGCATACTTGCGCGTACCAATGGTCCCACATGTGTGTCAACCTATCCAAAACACGTCCTTTTTTAGCTTTTTCTACACCTATAAAAGGACTCTCTCCCCCATTGTAAAAATCATCCTAAAAATCACACATTTTTCTCGTTCTCTATATATAGCTTTCTTAGTTTCTTTAGTTTTAAAGTTTTTTTTAGAAGAGCTAGTTATTATGCTTATGTAAATCTCTTGTTTTAGGTTCAATAAACAAAAATGCAAATCTGTTTTGAGGTTTTCTAGGAACAGAGCTATCATCAAAGTTTTGTAAGGATTATTTTGAGGTATAATTTTAAAATAAATTCTTTATAGTTATTTTTATGTTTTATTCTTATATGTTATATTTAATTTGTCAATGATTAAATTTAATAATAACATAATTGACTATTTGTAAATATGATATAATAATAACATTTTTATGCTTGCGATATATTAAATAGGTAAAACATTTCTATAAAATAAATTAATTTTTTTTATTCAATATTTTATATTAAGGATGTTAGAGAGAAATTTATTATTTTTTATTACAAACTTAAATCTAAAAATTAGATTTTAAGGTTTAATTATCCTGTCTATTTGATTTCCACACAAATTATGTGTGTAATGAATACGCTAGTATACGTATCACAACAAGTAATATAATGATAACAAAATATCATTCCCATGGAGATTATTTTATTATAAACTAATTTTTAAAACTAAAAAAATAAAATAATTTTTTTATGTTTTCATATTTTAAGGAAGCAAAATTAAAATAACTAAAAGTAAATAACAATAATTGATTAAATTAGATTTGGTAATTAAGAAGATATGTGAGAAAATATCTAGGAATACTTAATCTCCCAATTTTTTAAACATATGAATAACTAAAATCACATCAATATAATTATCAATTAATTACACGATCAATTGAATATAACTTAACATGTATTCCTCTCTCAAGTAAAGTACACATCATATAGTAATTAATTTAATCACACTCTCATGCCAATTAAATTGCATACTACTCATTTAGATCATCAATTACGGATCACATACATAAGAATCATACATCGCTGCCTAGAAACTATGCATGTTATTTAATCAAGACAAATAATTAAATAATTCTCTCAAATCTACTTAATTGCCTCTATAGATAAATTGTTGGCCAAACAATTAATAGTATAGAAATTAGATTAAATAATATAATTAAATTATAATTAGGGTAAAATATTAGATCATCACATTGTGAAAATTGAGTTCATAAGATCCCTAGATTAATAAATTAACTAGACATAATTTTGTTTGTAAAACTCATATTTTTCATAAAGCAAGACATAAAAATTAATAAAGAAAAGAGTAGAAGAAGAAATAAAATCAATCTCTTGAATTGTAGAACTAATTTTCTCTTGAATCGCCACCAAAATTATATCTTCTTTTGAATTTTTTTTACTTTTCTCTCTTTTTAACTCCAAAAACTTATCAAAATTATGCTAATGGTGGCTCATTATAGAGTGATTATGGGCTTTAATATAGCTTAGATGCATTATGGACCATCAAATCAACTTCAGATCAATGGTTGAGATCAAAACAAGAAAAATTAACAATTCTAGCTATTCACAGCGTGATATGTGGCACACAGAATTCACTGCTCGAATTAAAACATGACCGTGGTAAAGGAGACCAATCAGAGTTAACACATTCTAAGTTAGTGCCATGTAGTGCAATATGATTTATGAATGCAGATGGCATGGCACGCTGGTGGATCGTTGGGAGCAATCACGTGACAACATGTGTTAGTGTTGTTTGATCAAGCTCTAAACTCGGATTGAATGATGAGCTGACACGTGTCATGCGTTGCTTCGCTCTCACACATGGTGATTTACCATTTTTTGTCCCTACTTACGTGGTGTCTATGTGGCTTGCCCAGTCAGCTCCTCTAGTTACGTGGTAGGCCACGTGGTAGCTTTTGATTGGTCCTGCATTAAAAATTCATAAAAAATTCTAAAAATTATATTTTCACCCCTCTTCACTAAAAACATTATATGTTAATATTTTTATCCCCAAAAATACTATTTATTAAATAAAATAAGTAAATATTAAGTAAAAAAGTATACTAATTACTCTACTTTCATGTAGTCATCACACCTCCCAACTTAATTCTTTGCTTGTCCTCAAGTAAAGCCAAGTATAACAAAATAAAATAACATAGGTAGTATATTCATAAAATATAAATATATATATATATATTAATACATGCATATGTAGAAAAACTATCCCTCTAAAAAGTCGTGCAATCCTATGACAAGGAGGTTCACATATTCATCAATCAACGTTTTATCAATACAAGATTACGCAAGGTTTTTGAAAAATTGATTCGTGTGTAGGTGTTGTACATGATATCATCCAATGCACTCATGAAATCAACCTATACGAGTATGTTAATCAATTCAATCTTAGAACAAGTCTCATAAGTCTATTTTTCACATCCTAATCTACTAATAAAAATATGCACTTACCTAAAGATCAATAAAGACTTTACATGGTTGTAATGTAAGCCTTAGGTGGGGGTCGATAAATGAAGACATTTAGGCTCTTTCTACACCTTAGCTTTCTTTTTTTTATTCATCATGCACTTTTTAACTACAATTGAGTTTTTACTTGATATTTCTTGTTATTCTTTTCATATTATTTTCTACATTTTTTTCTTTGTTTGTAACTTCACAGCACCCCTAAACTTATTTTCAATTATATTTTCTTTTTCTTTAGAGAGATGATTGTGTTGTGAGTTTTTCTTCTTTCTTTTCTCTTTTTTTATAGGGTGCATTACATTTCACCTTACCCTATAACATAACACATGATTGTATTTTTTTTTATTTTGTACAAGTTAGAGGTGCAACAATAAAGATAATACTTATTGGTTAGGCATGAAATATGGCTTAAAGATAGGAAAGGTTCTTTGTTTGGTTCAAATGGATGACTGTGAATATTAACAAGAGTTAGCTTGAAAGGCTCAATCGATCCAAATAAGCCCTAAAACATTTCTCTTGCTAAATACTATTCATAATTTTTCCCTAAGGGATGATTAAATAGATTCTAAAACCTAGTAGATATCATCAACTCGCATAACTCACTACAAACGTTTTCTCAATAGCACACCAAAATCAATCATAAATATATGCATAAAAATCTAAATCAATCCAATCAAAACTAGCAAGCATATCACATTCTTTATCCTAGTCATGACAACCAATTTTTATCATTGAGTTCATGTGTTTCATATCAAGCATGCATGCATTTAGTTTCTATATATTTGTTAATTTCTACCCAAATCATGATTAAAAACATCCTAAGTATTAAAACAAATCCCTAAAAATTTAAAATGCATAGTAAATACTAATGTAGAGAATGAAGTTCCTTCCCTCAAACTTAAATTATAGATTGTCTCCAATGTGCACATATAAATATGAAAAGGTAAAAGAAAACAAAACTCGCTTAATCATGGCACACCACATCTGTCGCTGAATTACTCATTCTTATTGTGTCATTGCTTTCCACATTTATTCACCTACAAAATAAAAACAATGAAAATATAAGTATAATAAAGTTGGGTTGTCTCCCAACTAGCATCAAATTTAACGTCCTTGATTAGACGGTCATATTAAGTCTTATGGAAAATCCCTTTATGTCCATTTACTTTTGAGTTTGCCTAGAAACAATTTGAGTCTTGATTTATTCAATAATACTTTATGTTCTAGTTTGCAAACACGGTGCTCAATTCTCTTTTCTTGCCATATTTTTGTTTTATTTTTGAACTTTTTGGTATTCTTATAAGCATTCCACCGTAATTCATCCAATTTATGTATTTTCAACATCTTTTTCCCCTCTTTATTGGACTCTTTCACTTTCATACTTGATTAGGGATGGGAGAGTAAAATTATGGAGTCTAGACTTGGTGACCCTTCAATTGATGGTTTAAGCTTAGATCCTATCTAAAAAATTTCCATAATCGTCTTTAATACACACATGAGAAGCACGTCCTCCAAAAAGTTCACATAGTCCATAATATCAACTTTTGATTTCATACTTTCAAAGTTAAAATAGGTTGAGTTGTTTTCTTATGAGTTTATGTCCTTGTTCATAGCATCATGTGTAACAATCTTAAGTGTGGGCGACTCAATAGATTATTTTTAAGTTGTCCCCATAATCAATAACATTTATCCTTAAGCATTTATTATCATTATCAATATGAGGGGGTTCATATTATTTAAAAACATTAAACATTACTTGTTCTTTTCTGCACTCTCATTGTAAGTTTACCTTTTTGTACATAAATAAGTGCTATTTTCTAGTTTCTTAGAATGGACGACCAAGTATGATAGGAATGTCACAGTCCTTCTCCATGTCTAGCATAATGAAGTCTGCCGGAAGGATAAATTTGTATACCTTTACTAACATATCTTCTACCACACCCCGAGGTCTTTTAATTGACCTATCTTCCATTTAAATTGTAACTGAAGTGTGTTTAGATTTACCAACCCCTAATCTTTGGAAGACTTATAATGGCATGAGGTTAATACTAGAACCCAAATCACATAGTGCCTTACTAAAACGGATATGACCAATAGTGTAAAGGATGTCAAAACTACCTGGATCTTTCAATTTTTGTGGTAGTTTTCTATCAAGGATGACACTACAACCTTCAGTCAAGGTTATTGTTTCATAATCTCCAAGCCTTCTTTTCTTTGATAGTACATCCTTCATGAATTTGGCATAAGACGACATTTGTTTAAGTGCCTCTACAAATGGTATGTTTATGTGTAGCTTCTTGAAGACATCAAGAAATTTTGAAAACTATGTATCTAACTTTTTCTTTTACAGTCTTGAGGGAAAGGAATAATGGGTTTGTAAACATTTTTTTTTCTTTGGGTGAATTATTTCTTTTACAATGCTCTATATATCCACTAGTTTCTCCTCATCCTTGTTAATTTTCTATTTCTCCTTATCCTTTTTTGTCTTATGTTCATGTTCTAAACTTTTACCACTCCTCAAGGCTATGGCATTGCACTGGTCCTTACCGTATCTTCGTGGGTTTACAATTATGTCACTTGGAAGATTATCTTGAGGCCTTGACTTATAGCCTAAGCAAGTTGTCCCATTTGGTTCTCCAAATTTTGAATTAAAGCCTTTTGACTTGACACTTTTGCACTAAATGATTGGATGAAGTCTTCCATCATCCTCACTAAGGCATTTGTATTGTCCTCAGTAAGTGGCTTCTTCTCTTGGGCTTATAATTGATGTGGTCATTGAAAACTAGGTGGTGGAAATGATTGACGATTGAATTGATTACCACCTTGACTGTTGTTATTCCAAGAGAAATTTGGATGTTGTCTCCATTATAGGTTATATGAGTTTGAGTATGGATTATTGTTTGATTCACATTACCCATATAGCATATAGTTTCAGGATTATTTGGAAAATTATCAAACAAATTATCTCCTCCATAAAACATATATGACACTCTTGAATCTTGGACTTGGTTTATACTTGTTAGCGAGTTTTGAGCCTTCAAAAGATTAACCAAAGATGACACTTGAGCTGTAAATGCTGTGATATCATTTACCTCATGCATTTCAACTACTCTTCTTGTGGCTATCATTCTGTCCATTGGCCATTGATAATTATTGCTAGCCATTTTCTCAAGTAAATCATATGCTTGATTGTAAGATTTGGCTATCAAAGCTCTATTAGAAGATGCATCAACAATGGTTCTTGTTTGAGCATTAAGACCATTGTAAAAAGTTTCCATTTGAATCCGAGAAAAAATACCATGATAAGGACACTTCCTTAGCAATTCCTTAAATCAAGCTTGAGCACGGGCTCGTAAAGAGTAAGGATCTAAGCCTAAATGCCTCCTCGGTCACACCACTAAACTTAAATGAATCTACAACATCAATAAACAATCTGGGATAAAGATGAGGATCCTCTGTTGGTAATCCGCTGAATTGTCCAACTGTTTGTAGCATTTGAAACATCACTAGCTTTAACTCAAACTGATTAACTTGAATGTTTAGCCTTATAATACTTGGATTTAGCCCTTCCAACACAGGTATTGCATATTCATTCATAACTCTATCTCTATCAACACATGTCCAGCCTACCCGCGAGGCCAAGTCGTTTGTATTAGCCGAGTCCCACATGCATGTCATGCCGAGATTCATGTCCCTATTTGTGTGCATCTATCGAGTCCCGCGCACACTAGCTCCAATCCCACAATAAATTTCACCCATTCATGAATGCCAGAGCTCCCACATGCATGCCAACCTATCCAAACGCATCCAAAACCACTTTTTTATCCTTTTTCTCACCTGTAAAAGGACCATCTCCCCCATTGTAAAAAGTATCCCAAAAATCATACATTTTTCTTTCTTTCCCTATAAAGCTTTCTTAGTTTTTTTAGTTTATTTAATTTTAAAGTTCTTTTCTTTTTGAGAAAAACTAGTTATTATGTTTTTGTAAATCTCTAGTTTTTGATTCAATAAATGGAAATGTAAATTCGTTTGGAGGTTTTCCAAAAATAGAACTAGCATCAAAGTTCTCGAAGGATGCTTTTGAGGTATAATTTTAAAATGAATTCTTTACATTTATTTTTATGTCTTATTCTTATATATTATATTTAATTTGTGAGTGATTAAATTTAATATGGATGACTATTTGTATATATGATATAATAATAACGTTGTTATGCTTGCGAAATACTAAATAAAACATTTCTATATAATAAATTATTTTTATTTTTATTCAAGATTTTATATTAAGGATGTTAAAGAGAAATCTATATTATTTTTCATTACAAACTTAAATATGAAAATTAAATTTTAAGGTTTAATTATCAGGTCTGATTTAGAGTAGTGTTATTTTATTTGTTGGTATAATCACTCGGTAGTTAGAGTAAAGCTCTATTTCAAAAGTTTTTATAATAACTATTATTCGAAAATGTATTTACAACATATTTTCAGTAATGGTTTTAAAACTTAAAGGTTAGTACTCGGATAATTAAATTCTTAGGTCCAATTTGGATGTCTTGAATAAAGTTTAAAATGTTTAACCCCACCAAAGGTGGCATTTAAATGGTTCGTTTTCAATCCCTTATAAAAAAGAAATTAGTTTAATTAATCAAATTAATTATCGACCCCACACATAGGTGTTAATTGATTTGTTTAATTAACAAATAATTTATAACCTCACCAAAGTTGGTATTTATATATAAAAAGAGAGAATCAATAAATAATATATATTTTTAATAACCTAAATAATATGAACAAACATAATTAACTTAATTATTATATTCATAAATACTCTACTATTATGAATGATAAAAAATTGCATAATTTTTTATTGAATCCATTTATGTTTTTTTATGTATTAGATTAGGAAACACAAAAAAATGAAAATATTGTGACAAGATATTTAGGATTTAATTTCATTTTTAAGAGTTTGAATAATAAATTAAAAATCACATATATTTCTTCCTTAGATCGACCTTGGGAGTATACTTGTCATTTTCTATAAAATGATTCATGCACTTGCAAGAATTTTACAAATCTAAAACCAAAGTATATGCAAAATTGGCATTGTTAACCTGATGTCGATTTTGTTCATCAAGTTTTTGGCGTTGTTGCGAGGAAAGAAATAGTATTTTTAAATTGTTTATCAAAATTTTAAAAACTTTCTATGTTGTAAATAATTGTGATTTTTTTATTTAGTTAAAAAAATTATATAATTATTTTATTTTCTAAAAAAATAAAAATAAAAATAAAAACTTTTAACTTTTAATTTTTAATGGTCCCCTCCCCTACTAGGGATGCAGGTATAAGAGGTATATGGTCCATCCTAAGAAAGGATCTTGAGTTTACAAATGTAAAACTCTTCTTTGGGTCAAAAAGGATAAGTAAAGAATTTACTTTCTGACTTATTCTTATCACTTGTCTTGCAAGCAAAATAACCCATGGTATGGAAGAAAAGGCCAAATGGTCCCCACAACCAGGGATGTGAGTATAAGAGGCATATGACCCATCCTAAGTAAGAGTCTTGAGTTTATAAGTGTAAAACTTATCTTAAAAATAAACCAGGTTTGATAACCCCAAGTATGGAGGGGAAGACCAAATGGTCCTATTCACTTGGGATACATGTACAAGAGGCATATGTCTCATCCTATATAAGAGTCTTAAGTTCCTAAATGTGAACTTCCTCTTAAAACTAAAAAAAGGGCAATGACCCCAAGTGTGGAGGAGGAGGCTAAATGGTCCCCCCACTTGGAATGTAGGTATAAGTGGCATGTGGCCTATCCTAAATAAGCATCTCAATTTCACAATGGCATACTTTGAAAATAAATCCAAAATATATATATATAAACAAGAAAAGTTTCATTTTATTAAGTGATTACAAAGATACATCAATTAATGCTCCTTTCTCATGGAAACACTCAAAGACTTTTGCATCATGAAATAGCTCTTTTTCCAGTGGTCAAGCTCTTAGCATAACAATAGTTATTCCTCACTCACCTTACCAAGTTTACGTCTCAAGGTGCCCACTTCTTGGCACATCTCATCTCGTTCAACAATGAAGCTTTGATTCTCATGAAGAATTGCGATGCACCCTTCGTTAATGAGACGAACTTCACTCTGAAGAATTTGGAGCTCTTAAATGCCTCTTTATATATGGTATATTTAACTTTGATGTCTTTCTTGACACTGCAACCTACCTTGTATAATTGTCTTGCAGATCTCTCAAAGTCATGCATAATAGACATTGCTTGTAGAAGAAAAAATTAATAAACAAAGTATCCATAAAAAGAGAAAAGACTTGTGATAAATAATTACTTCAAGCAAACGATGCTCAATCATATGCCAAATTGAACCTTCGTGTTTCTTTAAATGAGAGAAGGCTTCTCAATCTTTAGAGTGTCAAAGTGAGGATACAAGTCATCTTGAGCCACTTTATTACCAAAAATACCATTCTCAAAAAGTAAAGGAAGGTTCTTATCATGACATAGCACATAAGGTACCTCACTCTCATACGTAGGAGCTATTAAGGCTTTACATGTGCATCGTTTGGATTTTTTTGGAATAGCCCGAGGTGTGCTTTCACTGGGTAATCTTATAACACCAGGTCCTTGATGAGCAAAAACTGACATCGTCGATCCTACCAATACTTTGGTTTTATATTTATAAAACTCTCGCAAGTGCACGAATAATTTCATAGAAAATGATAAGTATACTCCCAAGGTCGATCTAAGGAATAAATATATGTGGTTTTTAATTTATTATTCAAACTTTTAAAAACGAAATTAAATCCTAAACATCCTGTCACGATATTTGGGTTTTTGTGTTTCTAATCTAAGAACATAAAAATAAACATAGATACAGATTCAATAAACATTTATGCAAATTTTATCATTTATAATAGTAGAGTATTTATAGATATAATAACTAAGTTAATTATGCTTGCTCATATTATTTAGGTTATTAAAGATATTTATTGATTCTCTCTTTTTTATATGAATACGACCTTTGGTGGGATTAGATATTCTTTAATTACTAAACAAATCAATTAATACCTATGAGTGAGGTTGATAACTAATTTGGTTAATTAAATTAATTCTTTGTTTAAGAGATTGAAAATGAACCATTTAAATGCCACCTTTGGTGGGGTTAGACAGTTTAAACTTTATTCAAGATATCCAAATTAAACCTAAGAATTTAATTATTCGAGTACTAATTTTTAAGTTTTAAAACTACTACTCAAAACATGTTGTCAATACATTTTCAGATACTAATTCTTATAAAAACTTTTGAAATAGAGCTTCGCTCTAACTACCGGGCGATTGTACCAACAAATAAAAGAGCACTACTCTAAATTAGACCGGATAACTAAACCTTAAAATCTAATTTTCAGATTTAAGTTTGTAATGAAAAATAATATATTTCTCTCTAACATTCTTAATATAAAACCTTGAATAAAAACAAAATCAATTCATTTTAGAGATTTTTACCTATTTAATATTTTGCAAGCATAATAACGTTATTATTATATCATGTTTACAAACAACCAACACAGTTAAATTTAATCACAAACAAATTAAATATAACATTTAAGAATAAAGCATAAAAAATAACTGCAAAGAAAATAAAATCCTTACAGAACTTTGATGTTATTCCTATTGTTGGAAAACCTCCTAACGAAATTTGTATTTCTATTTATTAGATAAAAAAGCAAATAAATTACAAAAACATAATTAGTTCTTCTCAAAAAGAGAAGAACTCTAAAACAAAGAAAAGCTAAAAATTAAGAAAAGGAGAGAAAGAAAGAGAAGAGAAGATGTGTTTTGAGGTGTTTTTAAGTGTTGTTTGTTATGAATAGAATAAGGGTATTTATAGGTGAGGAAAGGAAGAAAAATTGGGTGAAAAAATGATTAAAATTGGAAGAAACGCGAAGTAGTGAATGATGACATCATTACTGACGTCATGATGGCGTGGGGGCGGCGATGCGGGCGGATTGGGGCAGATGGATGCAGCTGCACGCGCAGACTGGGCGCAGATGGACACAGCGGCACGTGTGGACTGGGCGTAGATGGACGCAGGCGCGCGTTGGCTAGCGCTGTTGGGCGGTTGCGTGCATAATTTCTGCCTTTTTGACATTTTTGACTCATTTTGTCCAATTTTTTCATGTTTGTTGACCTTTCCTCATTTAATTTATGAATATATTTGCGATGTATTGTCTCCGGTATTTTTCTTTGAGTCTTTAAGTTACTTTTTGTAAGCAAAAATACTTGAAAAATAATAAAAATACCCGTGATTTTGATAAGACACATTTATATAAATATATGATAAAATCATATAAATATATATATTTTTAATTAATTAACGTGTATAAAATCATAGTATTTTTTGAGCACTCATCAGTCCTATTCTGTCTTGAATAGGAGAAAGTGTTACCTTATGATCATGTTGAGTAGGGTGCTCTATATTACCTCTCACAAAATAAAGACCCATCTTACTAAGTAGAGGACTAACTATAATAGATATCACATCTTGTTTGGAATCAACCTTATTTCCATTAGTGGTTTGTATCCCACCCCATGTATAGGAGTATGAGTCACTATATTCAAACATAGGCTCACGTGGTTCCATGTTTCTCGTGTCCATAAGAAAGTTATTCACAAGGTCATTAACATTGATATTTGTGAATTCCATAGTAATGAGATGCTTGGACTAAATTTCTCAAACATGATTGAAATTACTAAGAAAAGGGTTGAAAAACTAGAAATTACATTGTTAAAAATTGGTTTCAACATTTAGTCTATATGTTATAAGCTCAGGGTCAATCCCAAAAATGTTCTCTAATTTACAAGCAAAGACATCTAAATTCCTTTGAAGGAAATCAATAAGGGCCTCTTTGCCCCCACTATCCAAGCTCAAATTTATCTTAAGGGACCAACTTTCTCCATCATTGAATTTGACCAGCTCTACCTCATCAGCGTTGATCGTTCCAACAAGCAGTATCTCCAATTTGCCTCAACAATGTTTAGTAGTTATTAATTTCTCTTTCAAGTCGACCTGCTTTATACATTATAACATCTATGTGCCTTCTCTTGGTCACCTCTAATTTCTATAACTCCATCCTCGGTAGGTTACTTTATTACCTGATGATAAGTAGATGGAACAATACTATTTTGTGTATCCATAGTCTTTCTAGTATCAAGTTGTAATGTGTCGGTGCATCGACTACCATAAAGTTTACCATCACAATAATTCACTTTGACATTATGGGCAACTTTATTGTCCCAAGGTGTATGTGGTACCACTATTGAACCTTACATGAAGGGTGGTTAAGAATAACAGATCAATCAAACTTCCTGTGTCAATCAATTTACGACAATATTCACATGGATTAACTCTCAACGTTATGACCATAGGGTCTTCAAGGGGAAAATTACTTCATCTTTCTCATTAAATTTATCGGTGTAATATAGTGCTTTCTTTATAGGCTATACACTCTGACACGCATTTCACTTTACGCTTCCCTAGTATATATGTTCCGAGAATTACTTGATTCATTATTCAAACAAGGTTCTCCATAGATAGAGTGTATTATGTAGACATTTTCATCTATTTGGGAAACTTTCCTACCATCTGAAATGGCATCTATTCTGGGTATGTTTCTGTTCGGCTTGACCTCATTTATTTGATTACCACCACCTATTAGATCACCAAGATATCCTTTCAATAACAGCTCTTTGATTTCCTTTTTTAAATATGGAAGGTCTCTAGTGTCGTATATGATGTCTTTGTGGAATGTACACCATTTTAATAGTGTCTCTATTTGGCACCCTCATTCAAAAAGGCCATTTGTTCTTCCTCTATTATTAAAATCGCCTCAATAAGACTGACTCTGAATAAAGGTCCCTTGAAGGGTGAGAGTGATCTCCCTGACGGTCCCAAATTCATATTCCAAGAGTTTCCACATCTAGAGCTTAGCTTTGTAAATCTTTTATTGTTTTGGTATTCCAATCGTATAGGCCTTTCTAGACTCGATTTCCATAGGTGTGGTCAAGCAATATTTTTTGATAGGCTTCAACCCATTTTCTAGGTTAACAAAGACCTGATTAACCTAGAGGGGGTGAATAGGTTATTCTTAATTTTGTTTTATTAATTTATAACTTAATAACCTAAACAAAGCGGCCAGACATGAAATCGCGTGTAAGAATAAAGTGCGGAAATAAAATAATAACACGCGATATTTTTAAGTGGAAACAACCTAGGCCACAACAATGACTTAAGAGGAAAACCACCGGACCACCGGATCACCTAACTTTCCACTATGAAAATCAAATGTTCAAGTACAAACTTGGTCTTATACTACCCTCCCTAGGATACTACCCCAATGTACTTTACTTACGAGCCCCTGCTCTATTTTCACAGTTTCCAATATTAGCGTGAGCAGTTTCCAGACCAACGTTCCAATAAGCTCCTCGCCAATCAGATCGTTCACAAATGAACTGCAAAAAGGTAGCACAAAAAGAAACACAAGTGTCCGTGTCTATTCTAGAACGGATTTAACAATGAATAATCCTAACTAGATGATTTAAAACATATATCACTTAAATCAAATCAACTAGAATATTCTAGAGCAAAAAGATTAAGCAAAAATCAATAAAAGATAGCTTCTTTGAAATTTAATAATTAAATCAAATAATCATGATGGTTCATAAAATTATTTAATCTAAATAATCAAATAATAAAGAGAAAACTATATAAATATAAAATTACCAAATAAATATATTTAATATATAATCTTATAAATCAATATTTATATTAATTACCTTTGTCGCCTAAATATGTAATAACTGATGTTGATGAAAGTGAACTGCAACTCTACCTTTTCATTCACAACATATCTATATTAATTCCTATATTACCTTAAGTGAAGCTCTTTGAATGTTAGCCTTTTCTTTTTCTTTTTCTTTCGGCAGTGAACGGCTAGCATATATATATAACAATTTGCAGCAACTTCTTTTTTCTTTCTATTCGGCCACACCTTATTCACTTTCTATTTTTTTCCCTCTACCAGTCTAACCCTAATGTATCTATATATAGAGATAGTAATAATACTTAATGATATTAGGGTTAGGGTTAAATTGTTTTAGTCTTAACTTTTCAAACCCCATTAAAAACAAAAAATTAATATTATCTTAAGATATATTATAAAAATATTTAATTAATAATTTCATAAATTAATTAAAGTTTGAATAAATATTTTAATATAATTTCAGATTTATGAAAATGTGTTATTAAATGCATGAATGCAATCCTATGTGTCGTAGTTATAAAAAAACATATCTCAAGTACGAATATCTGGAACTTGAACATTTGTTCGGTTTTTCTTGATAAACTTGATAACAGGCCTAAAAACAAATTTACAAATAAATATTTTATCTACGAAAATAACAAACACTCATAATCCTTACAATAAATACCTTGACAAATTCATCTGCATTTTGAACTATGGAGAATAGACGGTGAGACTTCTTCTTTAAAGGCTTGTTGCTAGCATAATAAGTTATGAAGAGCCTGACCAGTTCAACAAAAGAAGTGATGCTGCCGGGCTTTAGATCACTGAACAATTTATTGGTTAAATCGTGTAGATTAGCTAAATAGGATTCACATGTTTAGTGGAGATATGATCATTTTGAAAAGGAGTACGTGGGAAACTAAGTCCTTCGTACCTTTGTAGTCCAAACATTTAGGAGCAAACTTCTTGAAGGGTTCACTCAATTCGATTGCTTCCAAGAAGGGGGAACTGACGAATTGTTTACACACTCTATCAAGATCAGTTTGAGCATTCTCCATATTCTGTTTCCTTAGTTGCTCCTCCAAGACCAACACTTTATTCTACCATAACAACGTTTCTTCAAGCGCCACATCGAGCTACCTTAAGGGACGTGCGCCTTCAATTTGGGCCACCTGGGCAACAAGTGGTCTTTAATTTGGTCAATTACGAGCCCTATTTGCTCGATCATTCAACTACATGTTCCTTTCATGTTTGACCAATATTCTATTGATGCTAGGCTCAAGCTCAGATAGCACAGGATATTCCTAACTCATTACTGGACCTCTATTTCGGGTATTTTATTCTTAATTTTCCCATTAAGTTAATGTGCCGGGCTAGGTTGCGCTGGACTGTGTTAGGCTTGGTCCGTCCAGCCCATCCACCACCTCTACTTGATGCATAGCATTGATCACATATTTGAGCTCCCGTGCCTTAACACCCCCCCAAATTCCACCAGTTTTAGTTCCTCAGTCCCATCCCTTTACCGCTTTCATTTGCATGCCTACCCCACCTGGTCGTAATGATCCTTGCCGTTCATCACTCCAATCAACTACCCAACTCGACGACAAATTTCACCATAGGGCCCACAATGATCGCTATAAACTCTCATGTCGACGACAAATTTCACCATGGGGCCCAAAGTGATCGCTAGAAACTCCTTGTCTAGTCCAAAACGCTTCCTATATATTTAGCGCTGTGAAGTATAGACTCTATGCTGAACGTGTGTGCTGAAGTTTGGACTCGTGACATTTTCGTTTTCGGTGTTTCTTCCAAGCTCGATATTGGAAAGGTTAAATTCGTGAATATGATTTGTTTTTTTAAATATATTTTCATTGTGATTGTCTTATTGTAGAGTTCGTGGATATGTTTGGTTTACGAGAAAGTGTCAGAAATTAAGTAGAAGTTATAGGGCGAGTAAAGGATAATTCAGTTGGAACTAGCTACATGCATCATAATAGTTACAAATCTTTTCAATTCAAATTTTTTCTTCATCTTTCATGCTGTTTAGTAATTGATTAGATACTATGATCAAATCTGTAGTTTATTCACTTTTTAGGGAGAGGGGTTAAAAATACCTTTCTCCATTTTTTTTATTTGTAACTTTGTTTCTTTTTCAGTTAGCAATCTGATCATCGGCAATTTGGCTAAATTTCGTTTGATTGTTTAAAAAGATCATAAGCAAATGGGGAAGTCGTATCCAACTGTGAGCGAGGAATACAAGAAAGCCGTAGAGAAATGCAAGAGGAAGCTTAGAGGAATCATCTCTGAGAAGCACTGTGCTCCTATAATTCTCCGATTGGCGTAGGAACTTTCTCTTCGCTCTAATTATGTGTTTAAGTTGTTGATCTTCATGTATTGAGAATCAGAGATGTGAGGACTTGGTTGAATTAATCGATAATGCAGATGGCACTCGGCTGGAACCTTCGACGTGAATACGAAAACTGGAGGGCCTTTTGGGACCATAAGACACCCTGATGAGCTTAAGCATGAGGCTAACAATGGTCTTGACATCGCCGTCAGGCTCTTGGAGCCGATCAAAGAGCAGTTTCCGATATTGTCCTATGCCGACTTCTATCAGGTTTTCTTAATTTTTCAATAAATCATATCATCAAAGCTCAATTGGTAATTTTTTTAATTAAATTTATTGATTGTTGATGGTCATGAGTTTGATATGTCTTAATACTCTGAAGTTGGCTGGGGTTGTTGCTGTTGAAGTTACAGGAGGACCTGATATACCTTTCCACCCAGGAAGAGAGGTTAGCCTTAGTAATTTTCTGTTATTATTGTGCCTTTGGTAATAAATCATAATATAATATAATTAATTTAGATATAATTAAACACTCAGTTATTTGTTGAGTTATGTTGTAATGCTAAGAATATATATATTTACAGGGATTGATACCTTTAAATTACATATGTTTTATGTCGAAGCCCAAATTTATGGAATTGTTTATCTTGTAATAATTGAGTAAAAAATAACAAAAAAAAATAAGAACTTCACGTAAATCTATGATTTTCTATTTTATCTTCTTAACGAATTTATTTAATATTCTATTAATTAATCTATTAATATAGAAATGCTAGCTCGCTTCTCGAGATACTTGATTGGAATAGAGGAAGAAGGCTCTAATTAAACGGAAGAACGATTTGATATAGTCGCCAGAATTTCAATCAAGATGAAATCGCTTAGCATGTTTCATTAAAAGTTTTACAAATTGATCATGTTTTATCAAAAGTTTTACAAATTAACTATCTTTTAAAAGGGTTCCCTTTTAATACCCATGATATGAAAAATATTTCTATTTAATACTCATATTTTTCAAAAAGTTTAAGTTTAATCTTTTTTAACAGTAACGGATAATAAACCCTCATTTTTAACTATTTGGGCAAGGGCAAAATGAGAATTTCAAAATTTATCAAGCTACCTTCTTAGGGTTGACAATTCATGCAAGTTAGGCCAGTTTGAGCTAGCTTGAGCTAATCTAGTTCAAATCGGTTTAACTCTATCTCAATTCAAATTTAATTTGAGCCAACAAAGGTGGATCTGAATACAAACCAAACACAAACGAGTTAGTCCAAATTGCTATAAATTAGCTCGAATTGTTAATTGCATGTTTTTTTAGTTTTGAACTCTTTTTATAAATCAAAAAATATGTTTAATGATTAAAGCTCATTAGTTCAAACAACATTATATAAAACACCAAAAATGAAGAAAATAATATTACAACAATTAGTCTTTTGAACAAATGATAAATTAATATTGAATGAACAAATCACGTGTATAATAAAATTCATAGAGATTATATTACTCCTCACACACACCTGTTATGTTACAATAACTAGTTAATAGGAATCTAGCCTACATCGCATGTGTCACTTATAACACACTTACTATAATGACGTGTGAAAGTACTTGTTTCATTTTTAGATCTATTTTGATAGATTTGACCATATTACTTACACATCTCTCGTGGAATATTATGAGAAGTCAAAGGGAGAGCCTCAAAGTGTGTCCATATCCATGATCCTTTTGACATTGTCTTTTGCTTTTTTGAATTTGGAAGAACGTCAATGGTTATTTCATCTCCTTTTACTGTGTTTTTCATTACATTAGTTATGTCATCTCTATCTAACTCCATGTTGCTTCTTTGACTGAAATTGAACAATATTTGCAAGTTAATAACCAAAAGATAAAACAATAAACAAATGAATTAACCAAAAGTTAGAACTCATAATATAGATTTAGCATATATAATAAAACATTTTTGTTTTAGTTGTACAAAAGTTAGTTATCTCTTGACGAATGCAGATTTACCTATACCGGATCACAAGTTGTGAATATATTATATTAATTACTAATATATATCCTTTAAGACCATAATTTGTTTGTTATTTTTACATTATTTCTTTCATTTTTGAAATTTTATATGTGATTGAGTTTGCTAATACGAATATGATAAAATGAATAAGTTATGACTTATTCAAAACCCGTATGAATTTTGAGATAATAATTTCTTGTTTTATTTTGAAAAAAAATATGTTTTTTATAAGAATTGCAACATGTTGTGAGAAGAAATTATCCAATTTCAAGTTTTTAACCTAAGGTGTAAGTCGTAACATGTTATGGTTTTTTTCTTTTAATTCAGGCTACCAAGTTGGCTCGAACCCAACTCGAACCTAGTTCGATTTTTTTTTGTTATTTGAGCTGGTCTGAATTTGACCTAAATTTAATTCGATTCTTGTTCGATTTGGGTTCTATGATTCTTGTTCGATTTGGATTCTACGATTCTTGATCGATTTGGGCTCTACAATTTGAGTTCAATTTGGGTTCTACGATTTGAGTTCAATTTGTAAATTGAGGTATGACACAAATTGATATTCCTACTTTTTATAACTCTAAATGTGTGAAGATCAAAACAATAGTCATTTATCCAACAATTCCTTCCAGTTCAGCTCATCTTCTTACTAATCATTGAGTATTCTTGTTGGCATTCTCAACAACTTCATCAACAACAACTCCCGAAGTTTTAGAAGGAGGTGGTTCAGAACATGCCCCCAAAATAGCCTCATTCTATGATACACTAAAGAGGTGCTTCTTAGCATTGGCTTTACGGGTGGGAATGAGTTTAATTCTCTTCCAAAGCATACCTCTAGAGTTATACTTCTTTACTATCTCCATCACTCTTGTTCCTTGAAACACATTTGTCATCTCCCTAAATTAGAATTCCCATTTTACCCCGTCCAAATGGTTGAAAATGGGTGTTTATTGTCTATTATTGTTAAAAAGAACTAAACCGAATTTAAAAAAAATATGACTACTAAATATGAGCTTTTTCATATCATGAGTATTAAAAAAAAAATTTAAAGCATAATCAATTTATAGAACTTTTGATAAAATATGGGAATTAACAAAGTAACAAACCTTATATTTGCACTCACTACAAGTGTGAATCATTGTGCCTTTGGTCATGAGTTCTATATCATTGTGCCTTTGGCCATGAGTTATATATCATCGTGTCTTTGGTCATGAGTTTTATTGTGTTGTATACGAAGAAATTCAATTTAAAATATTACAATTAAATCATAATACATATAATTAATTTAAATCACATATAAAAGTTTAATTTAAAAATATATTAAGTTTAATAAAAAATATTATATTGAATAAGATTAATAATGATAAAAGTACTTAATTGTTTTCAATTTTGGTATATTTATGTGCAATGATTTATATTATGATATATATTTTAATGTTTTTGTTATAATATTAAAAAGATAAAATCATTTGTTTTTTTCCTCCTTAAATACGTGGGATTTTATTTCTCATTTGTGATATTATCAACTCAAAAATGTCAAAAATACATAAAATTAAAAAAACAAAAATCAAAATGAAAGTAGTGAAGTTGAAAATAAAGTATAACAAAAATATGTATTATTATTATTATTATTATTATTATTATTATTATTATTATTATCATACTAAGACATGTAGATCCACCAATAATAACAATAACTTTTACAACTTTTAAATTTCTTATTAAATAAAGTTTATTCTTGCTCAAAATACTTAAATTTCATATTTATCAAAATAACATATATTTGGATTCATGTCTACACAAGACAAAATATGTACACAAGACTTATCTTTTGTGACATTCAATTGAAAAGGTTTTGATAAAAAAACTCAAAAAGATCAAAAGTATGTAAATAAAAAATTCAAAATCAAAATTAAAGTAGTGAAGATGAAAATAAGATAAAACAAAAATATGTACAATCATTAATCTCATACTAAGACATATAAAACCACCGATAATAAAAATGACATTAATAATTTTGGCAACTTCAAAATATATCATCTAATTAAATGAAGTTTCATTTATCCTTAAAAACACTTAAATTTCACATTTATCAAAATGACTATATAGTCACAAAAGACATGTTATAATTGTTTTATTTTCTCAATTCTTCAATCCCCTACTAATTTCCCTTTATTTTTATTTTTTGAACTCTTATATTTTTCGATTTACGTCATAATGCTACTGCTTTAAGTTAGTATATATGTAGCAAAATGCTTAGGCATTGGTTAGTACTAGTAATTGACGAGATCCTTTCAATCTGAATTTAAAATGTTTGCCATTAAGTTGGTGTAATTGTTATCTTGTTGGTGTAATTATTATCTTGTTTCCTCATTTCTTCCTAAGCAAAGCTGTGATTAGAACTCTATCCATTAATTACTTGATATATATATATATATATATATATATATATATATATATATATATATATATATATATATTGCTTGCTTCTACCGATGTAAATGTAAGGCATGTAAATATGAGGTCAAGAGTTCGATCTCAAATATACGAGTTGTGTAATGTTATTTAAAAAAGAGAAAAAATGAAAGATTTTGCTCATTATGGTACCAACCGATGTCATATGGTACAATATTGCAATAATGATATTTATGTAAGCAAATATGATACGAGCATCCTGAGTAACATCTGTGCAATGTTAAACTGAGAGGGCTGAGCAGGCGATGCATGCAACATGAGAGACCACTAGACGGTTAGGAATGTAAGAGTTACTTAGCCAATTTCCTTGTTATTTCTCTATTTGTGTAAGGCTATGCAAGCCTCTATGAATTCAATAAAGGGATATCAGAATTTACACAAATCAGCTCCTCTTGCTTCTCTGTTCTTCTTCCTCTTTCCTCCTGAAATTACCCCTAACAATGGTATGAGAGCCAATTCTAGCCATGGACAACCACAACAAATCCGACGCCGAGTTCCTCAATGAGGTATCTGACACCTTAGCACGACATGAGTCTATATTCGAGCAAGTGGACGTTGCCTTACAAGCGATGCTGATCGAGCTGCGAGCTCTTTGCGCCTCCCACAGCTCACCTAAACTCGTGCACTTAATTAGAGAAGCCCTAGTGCCGTTAACATCAACATGGGTTACTACTGCACCATTTATCGTTACTATTTAGTCTCTCGAAGGTGACATGGTTACCGACAACGCCTAAACCATTGCTTTGCCTCATGTCTTGAAGCCGTCAATTCGATCTGACATGGTTAACTTCGTTCACTCCAAGAACAAATGGCAACCATACGTTGTCAACAAGAAAGTCGGTCACCAAACCTCCGTTGAATCATGGGGTACCTAACGCATTGTTTCTCATAACCCTCGTGTTCCTGGTGGTGGTACTCCTAGGATTGGTCAAGGTGCTTTTGAAAGCATATGTCGTGGTGGTCGCATGTTCGCTCCAATTAAGATTTGGCATTGGTGGCATCATAAGACTAATGTTAACCAGAAGCGATACGCCTGTGTATCAGCTATAGTTCCACAATTGTTCTTCTTTGCTTCTTTCACATTACGAAAGCTAAGTTCAAAGGGGTTTCTTTGTGCTCATAAATGAATGACTGATAAACATCATCAACCAACTATTGTTCAAAAGTTTGCTGGGCAGCGCCACCTAACTTTTGACATTTCACCTGTTCAAAACCGCTATGGGGGTTTTAGGGGACCTACTATGCAGTAGAGGCAGGATGCTTACGGAAAATACTCAAATGTTGCATTATGGAATCAATCTTTCCCAACATACAGAGCTTCCATTGACCCATGTAGGGTTCAATTAGCATCATCCCTTATTTTTGTTCATGTGCCTGTAGAAAAAGGATACTTTATTGTTGATTTCCTTATGGGTTGAGTTTTTGCTGCTATGCCAAGACAACTGCTGCCCCAATTGAACGTGCTAAATTTTTGATTCAAAATCAAGATGAGATGATAAAATATAGTAGGCTTTTTGAACCTTACAAAGACATCGGTGATTGCTTCAAGAGAACAATCAAGGATCACTGCAAGAGGTTAGTTAATTTTAAGAAAGACAAGGATGGTTACTGGAAATGGGTTATTGGAATCTTGGGTTCTGGTGGTGCTGCTAGTGCTTCTTCTATTTTCTTTATCTATTCCTTGGACTATGCTAGAACCCGCTTGGCTAATGATTCAAAGGTTTCAAGGAAAAGGGGAGAAATACAATTTAATGGTTTAGTTGATGTCTACAAAAAGACTCTAAAAACTGATGGTATTGTTGGCCTTTACCGTGGATTCAACAATTCTTATGTTGGAATCATTGTGTACCATGGGTTCTACTTTGGAATATATGATTCTCTTAAGCCTATACTTCTTACCAAAAAGGGGCTTGGTGCTGATATTGCAAAGAACCTAATTCTTGTTGGCTTTAAATCTGTGATGCTGCATGATAAGGGCCAAGTGGAGCTCTGGGAATTGTCAAGTAACTTTGTTTTTACTAAAAATGATGTTGGTAAGAACAGATCTCTTACTTCTGTTCAAAAGATGCAAGAACTTAACAATGTTATTGTGGTACAAGCCATGACGACAAAATTGACAAAGGAACAACTTTCCGATTTCAAGGTTGTTGTATTCACTCACATCATTTTTGAAAAAGCCATTGAATACAATGAATATTGTGACAACCATCAACCTCTTATTGCCTTCATTAAAACTGAAGTTAGAGGCCTTTTTGGATCTGTGTTTTGTGATTTTGGACCCTGGTTCATAGTTGTTGATGTTGAGAAAAATGACGCTCAGAAGCTTATATCTATTGACCCACTTGAAAAACAAGCACTTATGTGCACTATGCATTCCTTTCCACACAATATTGACCATTGTTTGACATGGGCTTGTGTTGTCTCTTTTAGAGAACATAAAACGTGCAAGCATACACAGTCATAAGTAATAAGATTTGTAAGTAAAGTATCGTTCTCACGGAGATTTGTCACTATAGTTTGTTGAGTACTAAAATTATTTCGCTCTGATTTTATCCAAAACGATCGTTGATTTGGAAAAAGTGTAAGAAAAGAGTTTAACAACAAAATAAAAGAAATCTAGATTGCAGTTTTTCACCAAATTAATCCACTCTTATCATATTATTTTCTCTTGATTTATATTTTTTTAGTACATTTAATTTGTCAACCGAAAACTTCTAATTTTATCCATACATCTCTTCCGAGCTCCGTATAGACACATCTCATTAAATTAAATCACTATATTCTTATGAGAATTAAATTCACCAAGATTCATTACGTTCTAAGTTCTCAAATGGCCACACATACAATTAGGGTATATTCCTATCTTTCATCATACATGTCATTCTATCCATGAGCAATATACACAAAAATGTCTCTTCTAAGTTTATTTAAGTGCCACAGATCATTTGATAAAATTCGTAAATAATCAAAAGCATTAAGCACAGATAGAATAAACAAATCGAACGTCTTATAAATCTTTCAAAAATAATTAAAATCAAAGCTTCATAAATTTAGATAAAATGCAACCCTAGAAAAATTAAATTACTTCATAAATTAAAAATTAAAATTGCAACAGTTAAGGAATATCAGTTACAGAACACTAAGAAAATTAAAACTTCATCTTCTCTAAAATATTTGGCACACGCAGAACACGTGTCAGATTCTAATTCGTTACAAGGAATGGTGGGACACGTGGCAGCATCTCATTGGGTACCAAAACGGGCACACGTGGAATTGTCGCACGGGATAAGCGGCGCCGAGAAAGTGGGGGACAGCTGTTGGAACGTGTGCATGATTCTGCGCTTTTGCGTTCACCGAAATGGGCCACATGTCATCGTCTAATTAGTTGCAAAGATTGGTGGGATACGTGGCAGACTATAAATGGTTGGAGGAAGAGATTACACGTGGTTGCGCCGCACGAGATCAACGCCCACGACACATAGGTCCCACCCTACACGACGGCCTGCACGGCAGGTGGGCCCCACTGAGCGCGCCTAGCCGCGTGACTCCAGGAATAACGGGTCCCCTCGCTTTTGTCGGGATTGCAACACACGCGTGCATCCTTACCGTTTCTTGTGTGATCCGACGGCTCACGTTTCGCGCGTGGATTTCTTCTCTCCTACACAGAAAAATAAATTTTCTTAATTGCATTTTAAACTTTCATTAATTACAATAAAGCCCTTTTCTAATTTAAATTAAATTTTAAACTTTTAATAATTAAAATTATACCCGATTTTAATTTTAATTATATTTTGGACTTTTATAAATTACAATTAAGCACTCTTTTATTTGAAATTATATTTTTGGACATAAAATTGCAATTAAGTAAGTTTTCAATTCAAATTATTTAATTTTCTTAAAAATATATTCCTTAACAAATAAACAATAAATACTAATTAATTTAACTAAAATTAACTAAAAATGTCAAGAACATAACAATTATAATTAATAAAAGAGATGAAAATAACTATATAAAATACAGTTATCAGCTTGGTCAAAGTTTGAAGGTTTCCTTGAAAGGACTCCTGTTGAAGTGAAGGCATACCCTTCTAATCCAGCTAAAAACGCCAGTGGAATGAGAAATGCTGGTGATGCACAAGTATGAGATAATTTGGAGCGTGTGCCCAAATGCCTTGACAAAGAAAAATGTGGAACATTTTAAGATTACATTACTTGGGCTCGCCTAAGGTTTGAAGATTATTTTACTAACCATGTGAAGCAATTGTTGTATACTCATCCTAAATATGTTGTAACTAGTACAAGGGCACCATTCTGTTTTGCTCATAAACGATTCCCCCAACCTCTATTGTTCTTAGTTATTGACCCCGATCATCTCCACTTTGTAATGGCTACATCAATACTTCGAGCAAAGACATTTGGGATTCTAATTCTTGATTGGGTTATAAACCCAAAGAAATTAGCTGAAGTTGTGGACAAAGTGATGATCCCAGAATTCCAACCCAAGAAAGATGTCAAAATTAGGACAGATGAAAAGGCTACTAATCTAACGACTACATCTGTTGATGATGCAAAGATAATTGTGGAGCTGATCATAAAGTTAGAGCTTTGTCGGCAAAAGTGTCCACCTGGTTTCAAGATGAAACCAATCCAGTTTGAAAAGGATGATGATACCAACTACCATCTGGATATGTTGGTTTTGCCAACATGAGGGCTAGGAATTATAGCATACTTGAGGTTAACAAACCTATGATTGTAGTTAACTACAAGAGTGTAGAGAATCAATTTGATGAGGAAGAGATTTCTTCCATGGTTTTCATTAAGATACGTGAGATTGCAGACCATCAAGGATATTGGTGCAATTACTGGTCTTAACGTCATACGTATCATTAATGAGGCAGTAGAAAGCTACCCGTGTTGGAGAAAAGAATGTTTTGAATTTTGATCTTGAAGGTGAAGATTTTGACAACAGAATGGTGAACCACTTTGCTCTGGAGTGCAAGAGGAAGCCATACGGGAAAATGAATGGTATTTTACTCGATCCTACCCTGAGTTCATCCTTGTAGGCGATGCGCACGACGTCTGGAACCACTAGATGGTTAGGAGTGTCAGAGTTAGTTAGCCAATTTCCTTGCTATTTTTCTGTTTGTGTAAGGCTATATAAAGCCTCTATGAATTAGATAAAGGGATATCAGAATTTACACAAATCAACTCCTCTTACTTCTCTGATCTTCTTCTTCCTCTTTCCTTCTAAAATTACCCCTTACAAAATAATAGTGAATTATCAAATCAAGGCGACTGTACTTGTCCTACACTGACTTGGAAAATAGTATTTAGATCGTATATTTATTTTTAGTAATATTTTAGTCATATTGTTTGAAAAAGTAGATATACAAAAATAAAATAATATTTATGGGCCATTCAAGGTCACATGACATGCAAGAGACTATTTTATCTACCTCTTTGGATGGAAAAAAAGAGAGTGAGGTTGTTAAAAGCTTCACACGCATTAGCTTTTATTCTTTTTTTTATTTTTCTTTATTTATTATATTTTTGTTTTGATTTTTCTTATGTTATTTAGTTTCTATAATTGTTCTTGTAGTATAAAAATATGAACAAACTAAATATCTTCCATCAAAGAAAAATCAGAAGAAAAATAGAATATATACATGGAAAAATTGAAGAAAAATGAATAAAAACTAATAGAGATTGAAGTTTTTAATACTTAAAAATTGCGATGATAATTTTTTTTTTCAAGAAAAGAGTGGGTAAAATGACATTATATATCCCTTAATAATAGTCATATGTATGACTTGTGACTTTAAATGGTCCATAAATATAATATTTTTTCTTCTAAAGTCACTTTTTTTTTTAAAAAAAGAAAGATTAAAATGTTATAAAAAATAAATATAAGATTTAAGTGTATTTTTTGCAATATTTATAAAATTCCCTGGTATATTTAGTCATTGTCAAATTGCATCGGTTATGGATAGCGGAGCATTGGTATTACATTGGCTACTTGGCTTGAATGTTCTGTGAGGAGGGGCAAAAGTTCATTAAACATTGACCATAATACTAATTCTTACCATTTAATATGTGATTATTTGAAACCTCTTCCCTGATCCAAATAGAACAAAGTATGTTAACCACTGTTTAATGTTATAAATTGTCAGAGCGGACATTGTGAGAGACATTTTAATCTTTTCTCGTGCTTTACTCTTGCTAATTTCTTGTTTTCATTTCAGAACACTGATCTAAATCACAATTCTTCTATTATAAGTTAGCAACTAACACTTAGTAACTCAGATTTTTCTTCCTCAAATAATGATTTTTGTGGTAACCATAATTTATGAAATCCTTATTTTTACCAGGACAAAAATGAACCACCACCTGAAGGTCGTTTGCCTGATGGAACCAAAGGTTTGTTTTCTGGCTCAAATAAATCCATGTCAGTATCATGACTACAAGTCTGCAATATGATTACCGAACACTTGATGTTTCTGCTTAAATTGTTGATAATATAGGTGTGGATCATTTGAGAGATGTATTTGGCCACATGGGTCTAAGTGACACAGATATTGTTGCTTTATCTGGTGGCCACACCTTGGTCAGTTTACATGAGAACTTATCAGCTTTGCCCACTACTATTTTGTAATGTTTTGTCATCTTGCTGTGTTAATAATACGTATTTTTTAAAAAAATAATTCAGGGTAGATGTCACAAGGAACGTTCTGGATTTGAGGGACCCTGGACAAACAATCCTCTCATTTTTGATAATTCCTATTTCAAGTGAGATATATTGATGGTTAATCATTACCTTTAGTACCTAAAATTTGCATATTCGTTAGATTTACTAGATCTTTTTTATTTAATTTAATACTTAAATTATGTTATTTGATTCAATGAGGTAAAATTAGTAACTTCTATTAAATTCAATTGGGTAATGGAGCTGATTAAAAACTGTCACTTAACTTACTGTCAGACAAACTGAAAGTTTCAAATGTCAAAAACAAACTTGAATTTTCACAGGTACAACTAACATGGTGATTTTTGACTGACTTTGCTATAGAACCTTGTTTGGACAAGTATTATTGGAGCCCATGGGTCAACCTGATCTTGTGATCAACGACCCCGTGAGGCAACCCGTTACCAGATCCAGTGAACCCGTGACCTATGATCATGTGAGGCAGCCGAATATTAGAACCAATGAGCCCGTTGAGCAGACAGAACAACAGATCAATGTGGGATCCTATACCAGCCCGCATACCAGACCGTATATAGGACCCATGATCCCATAGCTCATCGAAAAAACTAGACCAGTGCGAGACAGCATCCCAACCTGTGAATGAGGCCGGTGATCCCTAGTGATAGTTCGAAGAACAGACCGGTGAGCTAATCTCTGATTTATACCTCATCCAAATCGGTGAGCTAATCTCCGGTTTATACATCATCCAGTCCGTGTGATCAAATCTGTGTTAATGCTCCTTCCTTAGGGGCTAGCCTAATAACTGTACCTGTGGTTCACTATGCACCCTAGACTAGGGTAGATGTATTTGGCTATGTAGACATGGCTTGTAGTATAAATAGGTAGGGGTTCAAACCATTTGTGAATTTTTGAACCCTTATATATAGCAACCCTCTTAGGATTTACTCAAATATTTTGGTGCTTACCGTGGGGCCCGAAGCTTTTTTGGTCGAAAAACATTGAGACCTCTTAGCTTTTATAAAATCGAGAGAGAGTTCAAAATAGGAGAATTTCATTCCGTTTAACATCTTCTCACTCAGTTTACAAAGAATTCTAGCTTGTTTAACATATTCTCACCCAATTTATAAAGATTTCTAGCTCGTTTAACATATTATCACCCAAATTTCTAGGAATTTAAGCTCGAAAAATAGAATGGCACCACTTCCACCTAATAGTTGGCAGTTAAGAACCACTCGGACAACCAAAACCCTGGGTTAGGACACCCTAACCTAGAGAATAACTTAGAACTAAACGAGGAACACTTAAAACATTGGGCTACATCAAGCAACCATTTTAACAGAGAACCCTCTCCTTCCCAGCGACCCCTCATGGCCCAACCATACCAATGGTCGTTCAATTACAAATGTAATTCCTACAGAGGCCATGCTTCAAATCCAATAAGATAACCAAAATCTGAGGCAACTTTTGGCACACCAAATACTTTTAAGGAAAGTCAAGAACCCTGGACAAGAGTCGTAGGATCAAATAATGGTCCAAATAGTGAAAGGTAGCAGTTCAAAAAGAGGTAATCCCTTTAGCCAAGAACAATGTACCAAAATTCGTACCAACCCAGAATGTTATTAACCCATAGGTTCTAGGGATAAAGCCCATTGAGGCCATGCCTAAGTAGGAAACCTAGATGAAGCAAGTAGAATATGAGATCAAAGAGCATAAGGTAGGGAATGCCCAATACGACATTGAAGAAATGTGTAGCCAACTTATCACATCACATTTTAGTGATAAGATTGAAATGACAATACCATCCAAGAAATTTTTCATTCCTCGTTGCACATCATATCATGGAACAAAAGACCCAATGACCCACACTCTATCCTTTTAAGCGCTCAATGGCTCCAATATGGCTAAATACTTATGTGAAGGGTGCAATTTTGTGTAAAACGTTTGTTTCAACATTGTAAGACAACGCAAAAAAGTTGTTCAATGACCTACCCCTCCAAGAATTTAAAACTTTGGAGAATTGGTAAAAGCCTTTATTACTCATTATGCGAGTAATAAACCCATTAGGAAAGAGGATAATCACTTATTTTCCATCATTCAGAGCCCCAAGGAAAACTGTAAAGAGTTACATAAAGAGATTCAAGGCAGAAAAGTTCAAAATTTCAGGGTGTTCTAGCTCCATTGCCATAAAAGCATTTTAAAAAAGGGTAATTAAAGATTTTGAACTATTTGTGAAGTTGACTAAAATGACACCTTCATCTTTAGAGGCCATGTATACGAAAGCTCAAAAATTTGTAAATTTGGAGAGGGAGTTGGTAGAAAAACCTTATGTTTAATATAACTTAGAAGAGAAGAAAGATGTAAAGGAGATGAAGCCAATAGTCTGTAATTGGGGAAAACCCATTCAACCTCCATTCACTTATAGAAGGCTAGAGGATAGGCGTATGGGTTCGCGGGGGAGATCCTTATCACCATATTGAGGAACTCCATTCCGTGTGTCTTTAGCTAAGGAAATCAGAAGCATGGAAGGGAATGACCAGGTCAAATAGCCGAAACGGAGACCACACAAGATACTTCTCATTTCACAAAAACACAGGACACTGGACGAGTAATTGTCGACATCTCAAATGTGAGATATAGTTACTACTATATAGAAGTCACTTAAGGGAACTCATAAATTAAGACCTCATCATAGAAAGAAGAAGCCCACTGCGTGATAGAGGTGATCACACTAGACTTCTTGTGCTAGGGCATAGCCCAGAGTTGCTCTCAGGAATGTGAAAATTGTACATACCATTCACGGAGGACCTAACATGTTTAGCCTATTGGGAAATTCACAAAAGGGACATTCTAATTAAGGCCTAGGTATTCCACACTATGTGTATAGTTTCAAGCCAGGACCTAACCTTCTCATCATCTTTGATAGAGGTGAGATATTACCATTATATGATGACCATTTGATCATTAAAATTCAAGTAGTAGGCTATGAAATAAAGAGGGTCTTAGTTGACAATGGGCTCTTTTGACTTGATGTATCTTACTACTCTACAAGAATTAGATGTCTAACCAATAAAAATTGTAAGAAAAGAGCTACCGTTAGTAGCATTTAATGTGAGTATGACAATGTCAATAGGTACTATAAGGCTCATAGTATCATTACCAAGAGCGCAATTGTCCTAACCAATTTCGTGGTGTTGGATATTCCATCTCTTTACAACATTATCTTAGGAAGACCTTGGTTACACAAATTGCAAGCTGCACCCTTTACCTAACACTAAGCAATTAGTACCTTAGGAATAGAAACTATGAAAGAGGATTAGGAAAAAGCTTGTAGTTGTAATGTCTCAGCTTTTAAAAGGCTCAAAAGGCTATAAGAAAAATAGCAATCAAAGATTAGGCAACATACAATGATAAGCAGTTTGGACCTGAGCAAGATCGTGGACTTAGAGATTGAAATGGTGCATGTAGGAGAGCAAGAAACACAATTGTTCAAGATAAGTGCCAAACTGGAAGGAGAATTAGAGACAAACTTGGTCGCCTATTTAAGGGCAAACAATGATGCGTTTTCCTGGAGTCTTGCAAAAGTGATGGGGGTGGACTTGAAAGTCATTGCACACAAAATTAATGTCAATTCGCAAGCAAGATTTATAAAACAAAGAAAACGAAAATTCACAAGGGAGAAGAATATCTTGATTAAAAAACAGTTTGGTTTGTTAAAAGAAGTCGGATGGGTTAGGGAAGTTGATTACCCTATTTGGCTATCTAATGTTGTTTTGGCCCCAAAAGTAGTAGGAGACCCAAGAATGTGTGTAGACTTCACAGATGTAAACAAAGCCACTTTGGAAGATTGTTTCCTCCTACCAAGCATCGACCAATTGGTTGATGCCGTTGTTGGTTTGAGCCTCATAAGTTTCATGGATGCCTACTCAAGATACCACCAAATCATGATGCATGAGAAGGTTGAAAAAAATTCCTTTATTATAGAAGATGGCACATTTTGCTATATCAGGATGCCATTTGGATTGAAGAATGTGGAAGTAACATACCAACACCTAGTAAACAGAATGTTCAAAAGACAATTGGGCAGAAACATGGAGTTATATATGGATGACATGATGAAAAAATTTAGAAAAAGTGAGGAGACAGAGGCAATCTAGAAGAGATCTTTGGAATACTAAGACTGTGTAACATGAAACTCAACCCTAAGAAGTGTGTTTTTAGGGTCATATTATGGAATTTTTCGGGATACATGGTGTCAATCAAAGGGATAGAGGCGAATCCAGAAAAAATAAAAGCCTTATTAGACATGAGATCTCTAAGAAGCTTGAAGGTGGTACCATAGCTAAATGGACGTATAGCAATGTTAGGAAGGTTTATAACAAAATGCATAGACAAATGCTTGCCATTTTTTCAATTATTTAAGAAAAACAAGGAGTATGAAGGGAATGAAGAGTGTGAGGCTGCTTTCCAATCCATTAACGACTACTTAGGATGAGCTCCAATATTGGTAAGTCCTACGCCGGGTGAAGTTTTTTATCTCTACCTATCTGCCATCGAAAGGTAGTTAGCATCGTATTGGTAATAGAAAGAAAGAATGGGCAACAACCAATTTCCTACATCAATCAAGCTTTGATGGAGTCCCAACAAAAGTATTCAGTCTTGGACAAACATGCATTTTCCCTAAGGATGGCAACAAGTAAGTTAAGACATTACTTTGGAAGATAGTCTATCATAGTCCTTACGTCACATTCACTCAAGAATGTCTTACAAAATCTGGACGTGTCAGGAAGATTGGACTATATTGCAACTGAGCTCAGCGAGTTTGACATACATTTTAAATCACGATTGGCTATCAAAGGGTAGGTGGTAGCCAATTTTATAGTATATTGGATAGAAGGGACAATACAAGTGGCAGAAACTCGAGAAGCACCAATAGAGGAAAAATGTAGGAAGTTTATGTGGACGAAGCCAGTAACGCTAAAGACGTGGGCGAAGGGATTGTGATTTTTAACACTAAAGGAGGAATGATAGAACAGAGTGAAAATAACTTTCCCAGTGACCAATAATGTGGCTGAGCATGAGGTAGTCTTAGTGGATTTAAGAGAATTGAATGAATTAGGGGCTAAACATGTCAACTACACTACAACTCAAGGTTGATTGTTAATCAGGTCATGGCAACATTTGAAGCTAAAGAAGAAAAATTGAAGAGATTCTTGACCAAAATCAAAGAATGGGCAGGAAAGCTTAAAATATTCAAAAAAACATAAATACCATGCACTAACAATGCCCACTAAACCTAGTATTAGAGTCGAGGAGCTAGAAAGACAAATCAACATTACCCAAATAAGGGAAGAGTCATGGGTGCATCCTTATATGAACTTCTTGGAAAATGGAGTACTACCAATAAATAAAAAAGAAGTGCATAGTTTTGAAATTAAGTCAAAAAACTACGCCATCTTACAAGATCAATTGTATAGAAAAAATGCGAGTGGCTTATGGTTAAAATGCTTAACCGAAGAAGGGGAGGTTGTAGTCAACCAAATCCATGGGGGAGAATATGGAGCTCAGTATGGAGGCAAGTGCTTAAGTCTGAATATAATTAGACAAGGTTACTATTGGCCAATGCTATTGAACAACTGTATTATGCACGCCAAAAAATGTGATAAATGCCAAAGACATATGGAAGTCACTCATCTCCCTGCCATTGAAATGAAGGGTATCGTGGCTTCTTAGCCATTTAGGTGGCAGATTGACATCGTAGGGCCCTTCTCACTCGCAACAGTCCAAAGAAAATTCTTGATAGTCACTACAAATTACTTTTCTAAGTGGGTGGAATCAGAACCATTGGCAAGAATACAAGAAAGGGATGTAAAAAGACTTGTATGGAAGAACATTATTTGCCAATTTGGACTTCAAAAATACTAGTAATTGATAATGGCAGACAATTTATGGGGCAATTGTTCGTGAAATTTTGTGAGGAGTTAAAAATCAAGTTATGTCGTTCTACTCTCTATAGACCTCAAGCGAATGGCCAAGCCAAATCATCAAATAAGATCTTGATAAGTATCCTAAAGAAACACTTGGAAGAAGCTAAAGGGAAATGGATTGAAGAAATTATAGGGGTGCTATGGGTGATGCGAACTACAATAAGTCTACCACTGGTGAAACCTTCTTCTCACTTGTGCATGGGTTTGAAGTAGTAATATATGACAAAGTGTTACTACCAACCCTTAAAAGTGGAACCAGCCACGAGAATAACAAAGAATATAGTGTCGTGGACCTAACATTACTAGAAGAAAAGAGAGAGAAGGCTATGATAAAAATGAAAGCTCAAGAAAGGAGCATTCAGAACACATTCAACAAGGTTGTCAAACAAAGGAACTTCAATGTAGGAAATTTGGTGCTAAGAAATACCTTAATAAGATAGATCGTAGAACAGGAAACTTGGCACCCACATATGGAGGATCGTTCATGATAATAGGATTAACCTATGGAAGAGCGTATAATTTGGAAGATTTGTAAGGAAAGAAGAAATGTCTAAGCTGGAATGCAGACTACTTCAGGAGATATTATATATAATTAATTTCTTTTAATGTAATATTGATTTTCAGAATGTACTCATATGCTTGAATGAAAAAGCTGAGACTTTTGGATTAAATTATGACGTCTTCTGCTTCGTGTAAAAAAGACACACTTACTTATAAGTAAGGTTCTCTAACCCCTACCCATTTGCTTCATGTAAGAAATACACCATCACTTATGAGTAAGGTGCTCTAACCCTACCCATTTGAGATGCAGACATAAGAAGCACAAAAGGATGCCCAATATAAGAAAGGAATAAGGGACCCAAATTATGGGAACCTCCTTTTAGGAAACTTGTTCTGGTGACAGATTTAAAACAACCTTGACACAATCTCGTTCGCGAACAAACTAATGCGACACCTTCAAGTGTAAGGTGGTCTAACCCCTACTCATTTGAGATGCATGCATAAGAGGCACAAAAGGATACCTAACCTAAGAAAGGGATAAAGGGACCCAAATTATGGGAACTTCCTTTAGGGAAACATGTCCTAGCGACAATTTTAAAACAATCTTGACACCATCTCGTTTGCGAATAAACTAATGTGTCACCCTTATTTAGGAATAAGGTGGTCTTCCTTACCCGTTTGAGATGTAGGCATACAAGGTACAAAAGAATGCCCAACTTAAGATTATGAATGCCCTGTTGGTGCTGGAAAGACTGTTCCCTACGCCCAGCAAAAAGCATTAATGAAGTGCAACCCTAACACGCCCATGTATGGAAGCCCAATTGAGACGAGAAGCCCGTAACACGAGGTATGCATGGCCAATTACAAAAACTTTTCTACAAGTCTAAGACTTAAGATCATGAATACCCCGATGTAAGGCCATTTTCCAACAATCAAACGGGTAGAAAAAGCACCAATGAAGTGTAGCCCTAGCACACCCCACCCTGTATTTAGAAACCTAATTGAGACGGGAAGCCTTAATGCGAGGCTAGCAAGGTCGATTAAAAAAAAATTCTACAAGAATTAAGACTGTGAATACCCCAATGGAAATACCATTTTCTAGGGAACACACGGCGAGAAAAAACACTAATAAAGTGCAACCCTAACACATCTCGTGTATGGCTACCCGATTGAGACGGGAAGCCCATAACACAAGGCAAGTGGGGCCAGTTACACAAATTTTTCTACAAGTCCAAGAGTTAAGATCGTGAATACCCAGATAGAAAAACCATTTTCCAAGGAAGACACGCCCAGGAAAGGAACCAATGAAGTACAGCCCTAATGCATCCCTTGTATAGCAACCCGATTGAGATGGGAAAACTAGAACACGAGGTAGGTAAGGTCAGTTACAAAAAATTTATACAAGTCTAAGATTTAAGATCGTGAATGTCCTGAAGGAAGACCATTTTCTAGGGAACACACGGCTAGGAAAGGCACCAATGAAGTGTAGCCTTAACGCATCCTGTGTATTGCAGTCCGATTGAGATGGGAAGCCCGTAGCATGAGACAGGCAGAGCCAGTTACAAAAAACATTCTACAAGTATAAGAGTTAAGACTGTGAATACCCCGATGGAAAGACCATTTTTCAGGGAACACACGGCCAAGAAAGGCACCAATGAAATGCAACCTTGATGCATCCTGTGTATAATATCCCGATAGCCCAATTGAGATTGGAATCCCGTAACAAGAGGCATGTAGGACCAGTTTACAAAAAACCTTACAAGTCTAAAAGTTAAGAACGTGAATACCTCGTTGGAAAGACCCTTTTCCATAATGTATACGACCCAAGAAAAAAAAGCATTAATAAGGTGCAACCCTAATACACACCATGTATGGTAGCCTGATTTAAACGGGGAAATTGTAACACATAAGTTGGGATCATATTTTAAGAATTCTCCGAGTTTCAAAATCAATACTGTGAGTACCTTTTTATAGGCCAGACTGCTTTCCAGGGTGCACATAGCCATAGAAAGAAAAAGTAATAGGTAAGTACAATCCTAATAACATTGTGTATTATAGCCCTGTATAGAAGATCAATGCACGAGACGACCTATAGGGCCAGATTACCAAAGTTCTCTAAGGCTATAGTTCCCTGCTTTGGACCAGATCGCCTCCCAAGGGACAAGCGACCTCAAGGTGTTATGATAGAAGCATGCACACGTTGTATTTAAGGTCGATATAAAATTTAATAGCATGTAAGAATATCAGAAATAAAGAAGTTTTAGCCCAATAAAACAGGAAAATTATTCTTAAATTACAATACCAAAAGGGGGAGGCATACCTCCCCACATAAATAAAACAAAAAATTCTTAGGCCTCCTTGGTGGCTACATCAGCATTAACTATGCTCGTAGAATCATCAATCATTGGTACTAACTCATCACTAATTTGACCACCTAAATATTCTTCTCCAACTCGAATCCTGGTGTTTGCGGTTTCATAAGTAGATTGAGTTGGATTGCTATCCCCACACCTTATGAGCTCAGTATGTAGTACGTTCATTAAAAAGGGTCTCTTGGTCCAATTCTTTGGTGGCCTCTCTCAGATTATTTATACCCAATTAAATCCTTCAAAGAAAACCCGAATGCCATCCTCAACGAGCTACTGGTTCATTTTCTCCAGGTTGGCTATCTTCTCCATTGACTCATCAGCCTGCTTCTTTTGGGCCTGGAACCCCTTCTAGTAACGATTCTTCTTGCGGTGCACATAATCAAGTTTAATGGACTAAGATTGAACTTTTCCCATTAAGCCCTCCAATCTTTCTTGTAGCTTTTTGTTTTTGGCCTTAAGTTCATAGTTCTCTTTAGCGAGCTAGTAAGACTATTCTTTATGAGATTGGTTTCATAAGTTCTCGTAGCTTCTTGCGATGCACACTGAAAAGGAAGGAAAAGAGTTGGCATAAAAAATGAGAACTTTGCAAAGGCATAAGGAACGGGATAAATACTTCCATCCATGGTCCATTGAAAAGCCATTAAGAGCACAGAACCAGGCTCATCAAAGTGAGCCTTATTAATGTCATCACGACCATTGAAGTAGTGATACAACTCATCAAAGAAGGTGACTTTAACCCTATGAGGCATCCCCTTATTATCAATGACTTTAACAATCTCAAAGAGTATGGCCTAATTGAGAAAGGAATATAACCTTGCTGGTGGGCCTCAAGCCCAACGACCTTGTTATATAGATCATTGATGTTGAAAGAGGAAAAGTTCACGCTTGAAACAAAATACGAGGTTAGAAAGAAACCAAAAATAAAATAATAAACAACCTAAATAAGATCGAGCCAAAACCTATTTAGGATTGTACGATCTGGTTTTAATATGAGATAACATGATTGATTATGGGCATTATATTCATGAATTAGGCCCACTCAATATTTGTGTGATGTGGTCAATACATTGGTATTGAAGTTAGCTCGCAAGTCAATGGTGTCCAACTTCCAATGAATGGGCAGAGTGCCCAAACCTTTACCATAACACAAGTCTCCCATACAAGGAAAAATACATCTTTCCAACCTAAAATAGGCTTTGGGATCTTGAGTACCAAGCCGTAACCTGAATGGGTTGACACATAAACCCTACACTTGTCCACTCTATTTTTCTTTATAATATACTTGTTCTTTAACTCGGGCATTTTTAGTTCAATACCTAACTCAACACTTGCCATGAACAGACTTAACAAAATCCACTAAGAGTTAAGAGTTTTGTTAGTTAGGGGCAAGCCAATAGATTCAAGAAACATTATGATCAAACGGAGTAAGGGTAACCTAAACCCAACTTTGAATGACTTATCGTGGAAAGTTATATACCCATAGGAGGGTTGGGATGGTTAAGTTTCGTTGGAAAAGTTGGGATGATGGCAACATTTTGAGGAAAAAAGTATTTAGCTTGAGTTTTCTCAACATCCTCATATGTTAGGAGACTCGAGATGTGTGCACATTAAAAGTTAGCATCTTTTGTTCGACCTGTGGGTGGTTGTGGATTTTTCGGAGTCTTTAGCCTCTTTTTTCTTTGAATAACAAGCACATTGAGCAATTTAATAATATTATGGCGAGAGGATGTGACACTTTGAATAACAGGCACATTGAGCAGTTTAATAATGTTATGGCGAGAGGTTATGGCGAGAGGATGTGGCAGGAAGAGCCAAAGTGGTCTCACAAACACCAATTGGGGCAAGAGTCTGTGAAATAACTTGCTCTTCTCCACAGTCACTATACCTACGGTCAGAGCTACCTATAACGGGGCTACAAGAGCTCTCCGTTGAAGTAGACACATCGTTGGATGATGTACGCCATAGTTAAAATTAAGAGGCTGAATGAAAGAGAAAACATACTTATCGATAAAAATAAGATTTTAGGCTGATATTTGGTGTTAAAACTCAATTCTGACCTCTAATTTCCCTTAATTTGCCTACAAATGAGAGCTTAAATATTAGGGGATCCGAGGCCAAAATATGCACACCCTGCCCGGATAAAGGAATAAGATAATTACTTGCATAAATCGGGTTGAAATTCTCTGATCGGACTAAAATTTCTACTGATTGGATAATGGAACGGGCTGAAATCCTATGGTATGGTTTGATTTTATTGTCACGGGCTGGTTTTCTCTGAAGAAGGAATTTGCTAGAAACAAGAATAACTCTAAAATGGACCTTCTGCTTATATATTTATGTATATGAAAACACACAAAATGAGAAAATTTATTACAGGGGACAAATTTGATGGGACATGATAGAGGCTGAGAAGAAACAAATAAATGACTTGCTGAAGAGTCAAAACATGGGAAACCTAACCTATATATGAACCAAAATAAATCCAGCAATTATAATTATTACTCCTACACACATTATTGAAGCCAGTGGGTCAACCTGAACTCATCACCAACAACCCCGTGGGGCAACCTATTACTAGAACCAGTGAGCCCATGACCTATGACCCCTTGAGGCAGCCCAACATCAGAACCAATGAGCTTGCTGAGCAGCCCGATCAACGGACCAGTATGGGATCCCATACCAGCCTGTATACAGAACCCATGATCCCATAGCTCAGCTAGAATAGTACGAGACAGCATCCCAGTCCGTGAATGAGGCTGGTGATCACGGCTGACAGCTCGAAGAACTGATTGATGAGCTAATCTCTGGTTTATACATCATCTAGCTTAGTGATCAAACCTATGTAAATACTCCTAGCCTTAGAGGCTACATTAGCCTAATAACTGTACCTATGGCTCACTACTACGCACCCTAGATTCTACACCTAGGGTAGACATATTTAACCACGTAGACATGGCTTTGTAATATAAATTGATGGGGTTCAAGTCATTTGGGGATTTTTGTACCCTCTTATATTGCAACCCCTTTTAAGATTTATTCTCAAATATGCCTAATTAAATCATCTTAATAAATAGTTTTACAATTGAAAGACAATTTTTTAAGAAGATATGTGACTGCTTTTAATTTGTTTAAAAATTTGGCAATGATTTTGAAGAACCTATAAATCTTTCCTCTAAGAAGAAATGTAAACTGAAGAACAGAGAAAATGAAAGATTCTTGAAGGAGGAAGAAATGTAGATTTTGTTTGTATACGATTCTCCATTTAAACAATGCAAATGGCTCAATGAATGAATACAACAGAGTTTTGTGCTTTATATATGCAGAGCTAAACGTGCTTAGTCCGTTACTAGTGACGCCACATCATTCATTCACCTTCTAGATAAGCAATTGCATTATTGACAATAACGTGCATTCTATCAATTTAACAGTGGCAGCAGGTTAACACAGAAGCCTAGTTTAACCTCGATCAATTACACTTTTAAGAATCCACTACTGACTGCAAAGCAATATGCTATCAAACAGGGAACTTCTTAGTGGAGAGAGAGAAGGTTTGATACAGCTACCATCTGACAAGGCTCTACTAGAGGATCCGGTCTTTCATCCTCTTGTTGAGAAATATGCAGCGGTTAGTATCTAGTATACTTGATGGATTTTTTTATGGTTTGATAATCTTGTTACTTTACTTTCATAGACATATTATTCGCATTGTTTTAAACTATTATACTTTAATTATATTATTGTTGTATTGTTACACTTAATTTTTTTTTTTCTTTTTTTTTCCTTATTGGTTTTTTGGGTTCCTTGTTTGGAGAAGTCATTGTTTGGAGGGAAAAACTTAGGTAGAATTAATTTGAACCTTACTAAAATGGATCATGGAGTTGTTGGATGTTTTGACAAAGGTAGTGACCCAAAAAGTAAGGAAAATGGATCATGTAGTGACTAAAATGATCAAAAATTACTAAAACTTAGTAGCACAACTAAAGAAAACTATTTAAAATATGACTAATGTATTAACTTTGTAAAAATAAAACAATCGAGGTATACCTTTACCTTATATTATTGAAAATTCACGTCTAAATATTGGTGATTTTTGTTTAGGATGAGGATGCCTTCTTTGCTGATTATGCAGAATCGCATCTTAAGCTGTCGGAACTTGGGTGAGTTAGATATAGTCTCATCAGTTTCATTTTTTTGTTATTCCATTGTTTTTAATTTTTTTTTAACTGCTTGCTCCATTGTTCACAATAAATCATCTGTCTTAAAATTGCTTTCTTCACTATTTTTTAGGTTTGCGGACACTGAATAAGGATTGGAATGATGGACATACCTATAGGTGCCTGATGTGGTGCTGACGTGATATGCACAACTCGTGGCTGGTCCATATATATAATTTGTTTGTTCATATTTTCTTATATTTGGGTAACTTGTATCATTGTATGCATGCTTGTTGCTTGTTAAGGATACACATTTACATCCGCACCTCTTTTGTTATGTCATATGGTCAATAATATCTAAAAATAAATAAATAAATTTTTTAATTTTTAAAATAATTCTGACACATGATATAATATATGAGTTATGATTCAAAAAATAAATACAAATGCAAGTAATATTGGCTTTTCTGAAAAAACCTATCAAGTATTGTAATGCATTTAGTTCAACTTTTTGAGTTTTGTTGTTATATGCTTTTTACGTGAAAACCTTCTTTTAGTTATTAATGTTACGTGATATTTTTTAATTTATCACTTTCAATATTTTTTTATTTGAATTTACTAATTTTATTTTTGAAATTTCTTCAGATAAATTAAAAAATTAACTAATTAAAATTTAAATATTTAAATTATCTTTGCATGTGAAACGAAGTTATTTGGGAATATAAGAATGAATTTATGGTGTTGTATGTAATTTAAATTTTTCTATTAAATTTATCAATTTTTAGTTTAAATATTTTTTTTAAAAATATTTTAATGATATAAGTAATCAATTGAGATAAAAAAATATAAAAATAATAAATAATTTTTTTTACATAATATTAATAGTTAAATGATATCTACTTTCTAATTTTTAATATCCAATTGTGCAATTTTATAATTGCACGTTTGGGTTATGTTTGCTATATATGGACAAAAAGTAAGCATATAAGAGAAATTCCTTAAGTAGCTTACAAGTGTCCAAATTTTGCTAGAAATTACATATAGATTTTTGGATATTTTTTTCTACGTAAGTACTCAAGAGTTTTATCACATTTATACGTAAATTAATTTTTTTATTAAGTTATACTACATCAATTAATAAGTATTAATTAATTAATTAAGATAGTATAACTTAATGATAAAAAGAGAAAAAAATCGTAAAATGGATTAAAGTTAAAATACTTTGAAATAATTTATATTTATATAAATAATAGTTTTTTCTTAAGTTATATACATCAGTAATACATCAATTAATAAATTTTAATTAATGTGACAAATCTTAATTAGTATTAATTAATTAAAATAGTATAACTTAATCATAAAAAAATGAATTTATGTATAAATGAGATAAAAGTTGGGTATAATTATCTTGAGATAAAAGTTGGGTATAATTATCTTGAATCAAAGTTAAGATACTTTAAAATAATATTTATTTACATAAAAATAGTAGTTTTTCAATAATCAATATTGTCACTTCTAAGTAATATCTATTTAAAATTTTGTTTAAAATGGAGAAAATTTGAATACTTCAAAATAATATATATTTACATAAATAGTAGTTATTTTCTTTTCTTTTCTTTTTTAAAAGCATTGTGGCTTTTAACCTTCTCCACAATATCTGATTGTTAGGTTAGATGGCTTGTATTTGGAATTAAGCTGTTGTAGTTGATTTGACGATCAATTCAAAAAATGTGTGGAACTCAATCCATCTGTTTTTAGATGTTAAAGAACATAAGAAAATTACCCACAAAAAAATAAAAGAAAAGAAGAGTCAACTAAATCACTTAAGAATATCATTCTACACATAATTATCTAGTGACAATATTGAAAAACTATTATTTATGTAAATACATATTACATAGTATTTTAATATTTCTTGTTAAACTTTATATAATTAATTATTATACAACACTTTCAATTAAATGTCTCTAGGTAAACAATCCTAAATAGGTTTATTGTATTACAAATAGGCGTTGATTGTATTATTGTATTAGTGACTTGATAAAGTAAAGATCTTTAACTTTAATTATTTATTACATATTATTTTGATACACTTCAAACTTAATCATCCCATATAAATTATTATATACTAAATTTAAGTTGATTTAAGGATTTTAATATTTTTTATTTAAATAATTAAAATGACACATATGCAATCATATTAAATATATATATATATAATGTGCATTTACATTAAGAGCTTTAATCCTAAGAGAAATTTAGACTAATTTTACCACCCATGGTTTGGTACTTCAATAATATTTTTATTTATGATTACTTCCACTTTATTATACTCAGGTGGCGTTTGGTTCGTAGAATGGAATCAGAATCGGAATCAGAATCGGAATCGGAATCGGAATGGAATGGAATGGAAAGGAAACAATTTTGTTTGGTTTGACCACTGGAATCAAGCTCAGAATCAGGATTATAGTGTTTGGTTTGCCACTGGAATAGAATGAAAAAAACTGTAAATGACTTTAATACCCCTACATGCTGTAAAGTACAAATAATGTCATTTAATTACTATTTTTTCGTCACACAAAATACATTATTGAAATCATTATTTTTTTAAATAAGTATTACTTAATTAAAAAGAAATATATTATTAAAATTATTATTTTTCTAAATAGGGTTTAGGGTTTTGAGGTTTGGGATGTGTGATTTAGGGTTTAAGGATTTAGGATTTGGGGTTATATTTGTAGGTTAAGGTTTAGGGTTAAAATTATTATTTTTCTAAAAATGGTTTAAGGTTTTAGAAATTTGGATTTGGGGTTTAGGGTTTTAGGGTTTTAAGGTTTACGGTTTATGGTTTTAGGATTTGGAATTTGGGGTTTAGGGTTTTGGGATTTATGTTTTAGGGTTTTGGGTTTTGGGATTTATGTTTTAAGGTTTAGGGTTTAGAGATTTGGGGATTTAGGGTTTAAGGTTTAGGGTTTAGGGTTTTAGGATTTGGAATTTGGGGTTTAGGGTTTAGGGTTTTGGGATTTATGTTTTAGGGTTTTGGGTTTTGGGATTTATGTTTTAAGGTTTAGGGTTTTAGGGTTTAGGGTTTAGGGATTTGGGATTTGGGGTTTATGGTTTAGGGATTTGGGGTTTAGGATTTAGGGTTTTAGGATTTGGAATTTGTGATTTAGGGTTTAGGGTTTAGGGATTTGGGATTTATGTTTTAGGGTTTTGGGATTTATGTTTTAAGGTTTAGGGTTTTGAAATTTTGGGTTTAGGGTTTAGGGTTTTGAAATTTTGGGTTTGAGAATTTGATATTTGAATTTAAGGTTATATTTTAAGTGAGGGTAAAATTGGAAAAAAAAAGTTTAGATGGGAATGGAATAATGATTACCAAAGTTGGGAGAAGGAATTGTGATTCCTTCTCTTTTAGTAATCGGATTCCATTCCGCCTTCCATTCCGTCCAACCAAACACACAAAATGGAAGGAATCAATTCTGATTCCATTCCATTCCCTCCAACCAAACGTGGGGTCATAGTTTTAAATTGGACACACTAATGGTACATCCATATAATAATTAGTACCAATTAGTCCAATTTTATGTTTTAATTGGAATTTGACACCGTATGAGCTGCACGAGAAGGACAATGAATGTCATTGTTGGAATTTAACTTAAAACTTTAAATTATTTTGGAAGAAAACACAAGCCTGATAACTGCTTGAAGAAGGAAGTCGATAAAACATCGTTTCTGAGAGAAAGGGGAATTGAAGAACAATGAAAAGTGGACAGGATTTTCTATCAAATCGTGGATCGAAATTGAAGAAGAATATTACAAAGGGAATATATTCTTTTGCTATTTTGGGAAAAATGGGAAACATTGATGGAGACTTTGAGTTTGTTCTGTGAGTCAGTGGTCCACACCCTAGGCACTGTACAGTGATTTATTCATCTCAATGACGATTTTTTATCTTTTTAATGTTATATATGCATAAAAGATTAGAATATTGGAGTTTTGTTTGCAAGTGGTCAGCTTGTACCACGAATATGAAACCTTCAATGCCTTTTTTCAATAATGGTAGGTTTCCGCATACGCAATTTGGAACATTTGTCTCTACTATTTCTCTCATGAAATCAAAGCAGCAACATGGTTAAAAATAAAGGTAAGGAGTGACTAGGGAATAACTGATGATGTAGAAGGTAGGGAGTAGGTGAGAGAATGGATGATATTTAAATGTGTTTTCTTGCTATGTTTTTTAGCCATTTAAGTTGTTGTGTAAGAATTAGATTTATTGATGATGAATAAACGAATGTTTACAACTTATTTATACAAAAGAAAAGCAAAATTGTAATAATTAAAAATAAACACAATTATGGAGATGCATGTTCTTGGACAGCCTATCCTTCCCCACCAAGTTGTTAGTGGCTGCTTCCAGCTGGTGTGTTGGTTCACCAGCTGGATATCATGTTCTTTGACATTCCTCCTCAAGTTAGAATATATGTTAATTATTCCTAACTTGTTAAGTAAGCTTGAGAACTGTGGAAAACTCAGAGATTTGGTAAATATATCTGCTGGTTACTCTAATGTAGAGATATGATAAGTTTTGATCATTCCAGCTTGAATCTTTTCTCTTACTAGATGGCAATCGATCTCTATGTGTTTGGTTCGCTCATGAAACACTGGATTTGATGCAATGTGAAGAGCTGCTTGATTGTCACAGTATAACTTGGTTGGTTGGGAGTGTTTGATACCCAAATCATCCAAAATATATCGTAACCAGGTTACTTCGCAACATCTTTGCCGCCATGTAGCGGTGATTCTCGCTTCTGCACTTGATCGTGAGACTGTATTTTGTTTCTTAGTCTTCCAATAAATTAGCGAGTTTCCAAGAAACATACAATATCCTGTGGTTGATCGTTGTGTATCTGTGCATTTTGCCCAATCTGCATCACAAAAAGCATTTAGTTGTAATGAACTAGTTGCTGAGAAAAAGAGACCTTGCCCTGGTGTCTTCTTGACATATCTTAGCACTCGTTGAGCTGCTTCCAAATGTGGTTGTCGTGGTTATCCATATATTGACTGAGAATGTGCACGGCATACACTATGTCGGGCCTTGTGATGGTCAAGTATATTAATCTCCCAACAAGTCTTCGATAGGATGTGGGATTACTGATGAATTCCCCTTCAACCTTGTTGAGGGATAAATTTTGTTCCATAGGTGAGTTGGCAGATTTGGCACCAAGATAACCCATGTCCTCCAATATTTCAAGTGCGTACTTGCGTTGTGACAAAACAATTCCCTTCCTGGAACGTGAAACTTCTATGCCCAAAAAATACTTTAATTCACCGAGATCTTTAAGCTTGAATTGTCTCATGAGATGATTCTTAGTTTCTTCAATGTCTTGTATATTGTTTCCTGTTATGATTATATCATCTACATAGACAAGAAGAGCAGAGAAGGAATTACCACGGGTTCGGACGAACAGTGAGTGATCATACTTGGATTGGTTAAAACCAGCTAGCTTAAGTGTTGTTGATAGCTTGATGAACCACTGTCGTGAGGCTTGTTTGAGTCCATACAAGGATTTATGTAGCTTACATACTCGTGTTTCCCCCTTTCGTCCGAATCCAGGTGGAAGGGACATGTAGACATCTTCATGAAGATCACCATAGAGAAAAGCATTGTTGACATCGAGTTGTCGAAGATGCCAATTTTGAATAGCAGCAACAGCAAGAAGAAGCCAAACAGTGACAAGTTTGGCTACTGGTGCAAAAGTTTCTTGGTAGTCAAAACCTTCAATCTGACTGTATCCTTTGGCCACTAACCGTGCTTTATATCGTTCCACAGAGCCATCAGGATTATACTTGATTTTGTAGACCCATTTACAACCAACTGGTTTCTTGTGTGGAGGAAGCTGTTGAAGCGTCCAAGTGCCATTAGTTTCAAGAGCATCCAGTTCATGTTTCATGGCAAGCCGCCATTTTGGATCATTGAAAGCTTCAGCAAAGGTGGTTGGTTCCCTGAGAATGGAAATAGAAGTAGCAAAAGCACGATGTGCAGGTGATAATTGGTCATAGGTAAGTACATGAGATAAAGAATGAGAAGTACCTTTGTCTTTGGACGATGCTGAGTGAGACGAAGGGAAGGATCGAGAAGGCAAGGAAGCTTCTACATGATATTTTTGAAGGTAGCTCAGAACATTGGTGGATCGATGAAGCCTATGTGTGACTGGTGTTGGAGGAGTTATGTGTGGTGGAGAAGTTGATGATGATATTTCTGGAGATGAATTTTGAAGATGAAGAGTGTCTGAGTTGATTGTTGGAAGGAGAGATGGTGTATGATCAAGTGATATATTTGGATTGGTTGATTGACGAATGTTGGGTATGTCATCATAAATAGTATCATCTGATGGAGGAAATAGAGTTGGAGTGTTGACAGCGGAAGTGAAATAAGGAAATACATGTTCATGAAAGATAACATCACGAGACACTAAAGTCTTGCTTGTTTCCAGATTGTAGACACGATAACCTTTGATCCCATATGGATACCCAATGAATATGCATTTATGTGACCTAGCATCAAACTTGGTGAGTCGATCATGATGTGTAGACACAAAACAAAGGGAACCAAAAACACGAAGATGTTCATACCTAAGAGTTTTGTGAAAAAGGACTTCAAATGGTGTTTTACCCTTGAGAACAGGTGTTGGAGTACGATTTATGAGGTATGTGGCTGTAAGAATGGCATCTCCCCAGAATTGTTTAGGAAGATTGGCTTGGAAGAGCAATGAACGAGCGACATTGAGAAGATGACGGTGTTTGCATTCAACAACACCATTTTGTTGAGGGGTAGAGACACAACTAGTTTGATGAAGGATTCCCTTGGTAGAAAACAACTGGGTCATAGAGAATTCTGGTCCATTGTCACTACGAATGATTTTAACTCTAGATGAAAATTGCATTTCAACAAGATTGATGAAGGTGGTAAGAAATGTGCGTGTATCAGATTTAGTATGTAAGAGATAGACCCATGTGCATCTTGAGTAATCATCAACAATAGTGAGAAAATAACGTGCTCCATTAAGTGCTGGAATGTGATAACCACCCCAAATATCGACATGAATCATTTCAAAAGGTGCTTTTGTATTGATGGAACTTAAAGGAAATGGATTACGTGTTTGCTTAGCTAATGGACAAATAGAACAATCACTAATGGAACAAAAAGGTGTGTTGATGGAAAGAGAAATTACACGCAAACTGTTATTAGATAAATGACCAAGTCGTTGATGCCATAGATGAGAGTTGGTGGAAGCAGTGTTTGAAACAGAGAAACATCCAGCCTCTTCAGAAATAGTCGTAGTAGAGTCCTCGCTTTCTCAGTTCCCATCCCAATCGTCTTCCCTGAGCATTTGTCCTGAACAAAGCACATACTATTAGTGAAGGTGACATGGAAAAATGAGGTTTGAGTTAGTTTGGCTACTGAAACTAAGTTTAATTTGAAGGAGGGAATACACAAGACATTATGGAGTATGAAATTATTTGAGAAATGTACAGTGCCAATATGTGTGACACGGGCAAGAGAATGATCAGGTAAATGCACATGTCGATTAGTGATCGAATCTTTGGAGCTCATAAGGTTTTGGGAACGGACCACGTGATCGGTTGCTCCTGTATCAAAAATCCAACGAGTTTCTGAATGGAAAACAGTTGCACATAATGTGTTACCTGAAGAAGTAGTCACTTGACTTGCCATGCTACCTGATTTGGATTGATTGAGAAGTGTAAGGAGCTCTTGATATTGGGCAGATGTAAGGTTGTGGGATGGTGTCTTTGTGTCGGAGCAGCTTTCCTGAAAGTCAGTATGATGAGCTTTGGAAGGGAAGCCATAACTTGTGTTTATTTTATCTTGAATTGCTCCTTTCTTCCGACACATATTGATGTCATGTCCATTCAAACCACAGAAATTACATTTGAGACGCTTTCGGCAGTTTTCAAAATTGTGTCCATTGAGAATACAAAAATCACATTTGAGGTGACTTCGAAAATTCTCAGAATTATGGCCTATATTGTTGCATCTATTGCACTTGAGATGTGGGTTCCTTGGTGGGTAATTTCTGTGAGGATATTGTGGACGACTATCTCTAGCAACAAGTACGGCAGCTTCTGGCATCCTTCCTATGCTTTGAGTGGAGACAGCTCTTTGCTTTTCATCTTGAACAATAAGTGAATATACCTTATTTACTGTAGGTAATGGTTCCATGAGCAAGATTTGTCCACGTGCTGATGTGTAAACCGTGTTAAGGCCCATGAGAAACTTTATGGTTCGCTGCTTTTGTTGATATTCTTGTAATTCTCTTCCGACATTTCCTCCACAATGTGGAAGAGGACATAGTGCATCGCGACTATCCCATAAACTTTTCAATTTGGTATAGTATTCTCCAATGCTTACACCTTCTTGCATGCAATCATGGATCTCTTGCTTAATGTGGAATAGGTGCACGCTATTGGTGTGTGAAAAACGTTCCTTTAATTCTTCCCATAGCTCATATGCAGTATCACTATACATGACACTTTCTGCAATTTTGGGTGATATGGTGTTGAGGATCCATCCTTTGACAAGAATGTTGCAGCGAGTCCATTGTTTGATCTCTGCTTCAAGGTTTGTTGATGGCCTTTTGATTGTGCCATCAATGAATCCTTCTTTGGTTTTGGTTATTAGAGCCATGAGCATTGCATGACTCCAAATGTGATAGTTTTCTTGGTTTAAGGATTGAGCTATGAGAACCATGCCTGGTTGGTCTGAGTGGTGTAGATATAATGAATGGCTAGGGTCATCATACCATTTTGGTAAAGTAGGATTGGTATTGGTAGTTATAGACATTTTTTTGTTGAATAAATTCTAAAGAACGGGATAGGTTTAAGTGTATTTTAGACAATAATGACTATTTATGAAATAAATAATGTACTGAAATATGCTTAATCTTATAGAAAATGAGTCAAGGATTACAGAACCGGAAATTTTAGCCACAAAACCGGTCGGAAAGTGGGTGAACTAGCGTCTGGAGTGGCTGAAACGGCAGCTGCAACGGTGAAGGGCTGAACCGGATGAAGACCGAACCGGACCGGACCGGATGGAAGACCGAACCAAGTGAACGACGTGTCGTTTGCTTCAGCGGCGTGCGAACGACGTGTCGTTGGAGTCGTCTTCTTCAGCAGCTGGCGCGTGTTGGCGCGTGTGTCTCCAGCGAGGCGCGTGGAACGCCGGTGAGTTTAAACAAGGCGCGTGTGAGCGCATGGAGAGGTATTTTGGCTTGATTTTAATTGCAGATTGCTCGGATTCTTCTGAATAATATGATGGGATGAAATTGGAATTATTTTGTGAATCGAAATTGGTTTTGAAAAAAAAAACAGATTGAGGAAAAATGGAAAAAAAATTTCTATGAGCTGAATTTTCTGGGAATTGTTTCTTAAGCTCTGATACCATGTTAAATTTAGGCCTAACTCCATCTCAAAACCCAGGTTGTGAGATGAAGGATTGCCCTTGTTTATATGCGCAGCGTGGGCGCGATCCCTAGTCGATGTGGGACTTTAACATGTTGATTAGGCAAGAGAGAAGAAGTTGGATAATTTGTTTGGCAGTACGTGGTGAAGAACAGTTAAAAAGACAATATTTTCCCCCATGCTCATCTCAAATGGTGTCAAATTCCCAATTAAAACACTAAATTGTACAATTTCTTAAACGGAGGTGCAAGAAGATACCAATTTTTGAAATGGGATATCATTAGTGTCCGAATTTGAGTATAAAAGTAAAAAGTGCCATGCCATAAAATTTGTGTAAATTGATTTAAAAATAAATTAAATATCACAAAATTATTAAAAAAAACAGGTATTATGAAAAGATCCAAACTTTGAAAATAAAACATAAATTCTTAAATATATTACAAAGAAAGTATTATTTTAAAAAATCAAATATTACATCAAATTATAATATTCTCAACTTGACAACATAATATCCAAAATAGCATTAAAAGTAAGGTTTCAAGTAAACCTAAAAATTCTTCCCACAATTATACTAACCGTGAAAACTTAAGTTCCCCTATTTCAACCTTGGAGCACTAAAATGTTAATTAAAGAATGAGCTACAACTAGCTAGGTGGGAAATTTTTTATTTGTAATCATTGTGTAGGAAAAGGTCATATGATCATAATACCCCATTACATGAAGAGCTAAGAACTTGCTATGATGGTAAGGTTTTCAACTGATTGGTGGATAATTGGTGAAAACTTTGGCATTATTGGTAGCGATAATTGGTGAAAACTTTGGTATTGTTGGTAGCTTCTTGCATATGCTTTAGCTTTCTAGTGTAGTTTTGGCCAATAGTATCCTGAGAATATAACCTTTTGAGCTAGCGATCTATCCCCATAGTGATACCATACAATCCTTTATGTATCTTGACTAGGATCATTACGACTTCTTTGGGTGTTAGAACCACACAATCCTTTATGTATCTTGACTAGGATCATAACAACTTCTTTGGGTGTAAGGCACTTAAGGAGAGCTCCTATGGAGAATCTTCTATATAAATTACCTATAACCATTGTGTAAGAAGCTAATTTTTACCTTAGCTTTTGAGCTTTGTTTTTGTTTTTTGGGAGGATCACTTTTAGGGTATAATTCTTGATAGTGTTTATCCATGAACCTTTTTCAATTATACTAAGAGCTTCCTTGGGAGGCTCTTTCTTGATGAGGCTTGATTGATGGAGATACTCAATTAGTATGATTATCTTGTAATTAGTGTTGACTATAGAAGCTAGATTGGCTAGGACATGTGTGTTTTCTTCCCTGGGAAATTGTCTTTAGCATTGTAGATGCCTTTTATCTAGATGCCTACTAGTCGAGAGTTGTTTTCATAGCTATTTTGGTGGATCCTAGGCTTTTGGCTAGCTTAAGACATAAGAGCTTCATACTCACCTTTGTTGTTTGTTGCATGGAATTCAAACCTCAAAGACTGCTCTAAGAAGCTATTGTTTGGAAATTGTAGCAAAATTCCAACTCCACTTCCTATATTTCACACAAATAGTCGTCTATTGAAAGGGTCCAAAGTTTAGTATGTTTCCCCCAATTTTAGACATTATTGATGCTTAGGTAGGAGCTATCGAGACTATCATCTTTGTAAGAAGTATGCTAGGACTTGAGCTTTGATTGTTGTTAGAGGCTGGTATTTAATGTCATAGTTGATCAATTTTAATGCATACTTTATCATCCTTCCAAAAGCATCTGGTTTGTGGAGTAATGCTTTTATAGGATAGGTAGGAGGTAAACATTATTATGTTATAAGTTTCGAAGTAAGGATGAAGCCTCTCTGGTGCTATTATTAGTGCTAAGGCCAATTTTTCCAATATGGAATACTGAGTTTCAACATCTAGGAGGAACTTGCTTATGTAATAGATAGACTTATGAGCTCTTTTGTTGTTTTTGGCGAGTAATATACATATTGTAGATTATGATACTGCTAAGTACAAGAAGAAATCCTCTACTTGATCTGGCTAGACCAGAATTGGAAGAGATGCAATGTAAGCTTTTAACTTCTAGAAGTCTTGCTTGCAAGATTCATCTCATTCAATTTTTTTAACTCTTCTTAATGTTTTGAAGAAGGATTGGCATTTATCTAAGCATCTAAATATGAACCTGTAGAGAGCTGCTACTCTTCCTATGAGTCTTCGATCTTTGTCTTTGTTTTTAGAGATAGAATTTCAATTAATACCTAATGCGGACCCTCTAGGTGAACAATCCTAGGAACCCACAAACTCAAAGAAATATGAACGATTGATTTGTTAAAAATGTGTTGAAAATGATCAGATTAGAACCATAAGGAAACAAAGTCCTTAAAACCCCAATCTTGAGACGCCACAAATGATGATCACTCCCTTTGATAAGTCGATTCAAGCATTCAATCAAGAACATAAGAGGGCAAAGCAAAATTTTTCTAAAATATACTTTTTATTAATGATATTCGTTGTTGCTTTCAAATTACATAGTTTCTCTTTTTTATAAGCAAGAAAATCTAATAGAAAACCCTAGATGAAATGGGCCTAATGGTCCTATATAGTTATGGATTGGGCTTAATCCATCCTTAAAAAAATAAAAGACTAAAAAGATTTATGATAAATAAAACATAAAAAGCCCAAAATTCACTAAAACAAAAATTACTAAACATAAAAGGCTCACAATTAATTGAAACAAAAATTGCTTCCTAAAGTAACCCTTGCACCTAATCTTCTAAATCTATCTCTAGTCATTGGACCGCCAATTCCTTGCAAAAGATCTTGAGCATATTTGGAAACATCAACTTGATTGACACTTGAGAACATCAACTTGATCAACACCTTGATCTCCATTAATACCTTAATTTGATATGGGTTAGCTTCAATATCTCTTTGAGTTGACTAGGTAGCCTAAGAACCTACCTATTTTGACTCTAAAAGTACACTTATTGGAATTAAGCTTCATTCGATATTGTCTCAGGATGTTGAAATAGCTTCCCAAATCACTGACATATATATCTGCCTTTTTTGATTTAACAAGCATGTTTTTTATGTATACTTCCATGGTCATTCCAAGGAGCTCTTTAAACATTTTGTTCACCAATCTATAATAAGTGGCACCTGCATTGTTTAGCCCAAAAGGAATTACATTATAGTAGTAAGTACCCCTTTATGTGATATAGATTTTGTCTTTGTTGTCAAGGTGCATTTGAATCTGATTTTTTTCTGAGAATGCATCCATAAAGCTTAGAAGCTCATGTCCAGCTGTTGCATCCACTAATTGGTCTATTTAAGGCAATCAAAAGCTATCATTAGGGGTTGCTTTATTCAAGTATGTGAAGTCAACACACATTCTGTGACCACCTCCTTTCTTTGGAACCACTACTTTTTGGCTAGACAGTTTGAAAATTAAACTTCATCAATGAAGCTAACCTTATGAAGTATGTCTACTTTATTGATTATCATATTGCATTATAGAGAAAATTTTATTCTTTTATGTTTGGCTGGAGTGTAAACTGGGTCCAAATACAGCTTATCACAAGCCACATTAGGATATATCCCTTGCATTTCCTTGTAGGACAAGGAAAAACAATCTCAATGTTCCTTACTGTAGCTAATCAAATCCTTATATATTTTTGGGTTTGAGTTTAGTTCCCATCTTAACCGTTTTGGTGACATCAAGAGAATCTATGGAGATTTTTTTGAGCTTCTCCTCCTCTAGTTGCATCCTTTAGGTTCTATTTTATCTAGGATTTGGGATGAGAAGAGCTTCTAATTTCCTTCTTTTTCACTTTTGGGAGCTCTAACAGCTCCTCATCGCTAGGAAGAACCTCCTCCTTATGCTGTAATTGCTATGGAAGATAGGAAAGCATACACTTTAAAGAAACTGCGTAACATTCTCTTGCTATAGCTTGTTTGCACAAAGCTCTTCGATTCCAGTTTATACTAGATACCTCAAAAGCTGGTGGAATGTTAAGGATACTACCTTTAGATTGCAAATCCATGGGCACCCTAATATCACATTTATGATAATTGATGGCCTTGTTTAGTGGTAAAGCCACTTACTTGGTTTAATGTTATATTTTGCTAATGGATAAAGTAGAAAACATGGAATACATTTAATTAAGGATGCTATTGGAGCACTAATTTCTTATGCATTCAATGTGGAGCACTAATTTCTTGTTCAATCAATGTGGAGCACTAATTTCTTGTTCATTCAATGTGGAGCACTAATTTCTTGTTCATTCAATGTCGAGCACTAATTTCTTGTCCATTCAAAGTGGAGATGAACATGGAGTCTTTGCTACCACAAGTTCTTCAAAGATGTTGACTATAAATTTATTGTTTCATTTGTGCAAAATATAAGAGCAAATGAATTAGAGAGCATCCATAAGAAATATAGTAAAACTCTTTGTGAGAGTTATCTTGTGAGTTACTACTTAGAAAGGAAAATTTGTTCCTTCTTTGTAAGTAATATTTTTCCTATTTTGTGAGAGAGTTATTTCTCCTATTACAATAGAGATTAGAATTGTTATCTCATTGTAACTAGAAAGAAGGTGTTGTAATCCCTATCTTACAATAGTGAAATCCTTCTACACTTGCCCGTGGTTTTTTATCCCAATTTGTTCGGGGGTTTTTCCACGTAAAATATTTGTGTCCATTTTATTTTCATTATTCTTAATTTCATTTTATTTGTGTGTTAGCTTTGACCTGATAATTTTTTCCTAATAGTGGTATCAGAGTAATTGGTTGAGGGGTGTGAAGCAGATCATTGTGAATGAGATGTCGACTATGACAAAGTTCAATGTTGAGAAGTTCAACGGGAGTAATTTCTCGTTGTTGAAAATGAAAATTAATGCAATTTTAAGAAAAGACAATTGTTTGGCAGCAATTGGAGAAAAGCCCGCAGAGTTCACTGATGACAGGAAGTGGAACGAGATGGATAGTAATGCAATTGCCGAGCTGCACTTAGCACTAGCCAATGAAGTGTTATCTAGTGTGGCAGAAAAGAAGACTGCAAAGGAGATTTGGGATACTCTAACAAGACTGTACGAGGCCAAGTCACTACACAATAAGATCTTCTTAAAGAGGAGATTGTAAACTCTTTGAATGACGGAATCCACATCGGTGACCGACCACATCAACATTTTGAATACTCTATTTTTGAAACTTACATCAATTGGTTACACAATAGAGACGTCTGAATGTGCGGAGCTTCTATTACAAAGTCTACCTGACTCGTATGATTAACTCATCATCAACCTGATGAACAACATCCTTACGAACTATCTAGTCTTCGACGAAATTACTACTGTTGTTTTGGAAGAAGAAACCAGGCGTAAAAACAAGGAGGGCAGACAGGCATGTTCACAGTAAGTGGAAGCTTTGGCGACGATGAGAGGAAGATCAACGGAACGTGGCCCCAATGGGAGTCAAAATCATAATAGATCAAAATCAAGAAATAAGAAGAATTTCAAGTGCTACAACTGTGGTAAGAAAAGGGCATGTCAAGAAGGATTGTTGCTTCAAAAACAAGAATGGAGTCCCTGAGTTATCAAATGCTCAAGGGAATGTGGCAAATGCCTCAGATGATGGTGAAGTTCTATACAGCGAGGCAACCGTGATAGTTGGAGGCAGAAAGTAGTTCGTTGATATCTAGTTATTAGACTCAGTAGCAACATGGTATATGACATCTCGGAGAGAATGGTTTCACAAATATGAACCAATATTAGGAGGTTCTATACACATGGGTGATGATCATGCTTTGGAGATCATTGGTATTGGTACTATCAAGATAAAGATGTTTGATGGTACAATTTGCACTACTCAGGAGGTACGACACGTGAAATGCCTGAGGAAGAATCTATTATCTTTGAGTCAAATGGATAGTCTTGGATGCAAGACTCATATTGAAAATGGGCTCATGAAAATTGTCAAAGGTGCACTTGTGGTTATGAAGGTAGAAAAGATCGAGACGAATCTATTCATATTAAAAGGAGAAACACTGGAGGAAGTTGATGTGTGTGTTGCATCAATCAACAAGGGAGAAGAGTTGACTAAGATGTGGCAACTCAAACTAGGTCACATGTTAGAACGAGTTTTAAAGATTCTCTTCGACAAAAAGCTACTTCTAGGGCTCAAAACGGTAAATCTACCTTTTTGTGAGCATTGTGTTACAAGTAAGCAACATAGAGTCTTTGCTACCACAAGTTCTTCAAGGATGTTGCCTATAAATAGCTTGTTTCATTTGTACAAATATATAAGAGCAAATAAATTAGAGAGCATCCATAAGAAAGATAGTAAAAGTCTTTGTGAGAGTTATCTTGTGAGTTACTACTTAGAAAGAAAAATTTGTTCCTTTTTTGTAAGTAATATTTTCCCTATTTTGTGAGAGAGTTATTTCTCCTATTACAATAGAGATTAAAATTGTTATCTCATTATAACTAGAGAGAAGGTGTTGTAATCCCTATCTTACAATAGTAAAATCCCTATCTTGGGTTTTTCCACGTAAATTATTTGTGTCCATTTTATTTTCATTATTCTCAATTTCACTTTAGTTGTGTGTTAGCTTCGACTCGATAATTTTTTCCTAACAACATTGTATGGAGAGTTGTTGTGAAGGATCTGAACTTGTTCGTCAGTGTCTTTCCCTTGACACTGATAAGGAGCTCGATGTTTCCGTAAGTGATAATTAATTAACCCATTAAAGCCAATCAGGGAGCATTTGTCTTTCACAATTTCCTTTTCCTCAAGGCCCATCTTTTTTAGGGAACTGAGAAACATGGTATCAGAGGCACTTCTATTGTTGATTAATACTCGCTTTACCATATGGCTAGAAATCATGATGGGGACGATTAGGGGTTCCCCATGTGGTGTTATGACCACTGCCAAACAAACTTGTTTGAAATTGATTGGAGCTCCTTGTTTAGATGTAGACTCAACTTAAAGTCTCTGGATAGTGGAAACTCTTGCTTGTCTACATAAGCTCTCCTTATTGACTTGAGCTTCTTAAGAGGATATACCCTGTGTATAACTTTAATGATTGAAGTGGGCTTTGTAATAATCTAGATATTTTTTATTTTTGATTTTCAAAAAACTTTTAAAGTTTTTTTTAAAATAAAAATAAATCACAAAAAAATTTAAAACACTATTTCTCTTTGATGACGACACAAAAAAATTAATAACACTAAACTATTAAGTTTTTAATACTAAAAAAGTTCTTGATAACAGTGCCAAAAATTTGATGTATAATTTTGTATGTTTATAATAGCGTGCAAGTGCACGAATCACTTATAGTAAGGGAGAAATATACTTTTAATGTTTGTTTAAAGAGGAACTATGTGCTTTTAAATAATTCAACAAAACCTTTAAAAATGAAAAAAAAAATTAAACCTAAAAATTTCGTCATGATTATATGTGTTTGAAAAGTCTAAACTAATAACATAAAATAATAAAAAGATTAAAGATAGATTAGTTTACACAAATTACAGGCATATATGCAATCAATAAATTAATAGAGAATTAATGAGATATTTAGCTAGTTGATTATATTTGATGAATTAATTAGGTTAGCAAAATATAAATCCAAATTATTAATTATTTTTTATATGTATAAATAGTACCTTCAATCATATCACTATTTATTATTAATTAAATCATTTAACGCCTTCGTTCAGATCGGTAGTTAATTTAATTAAATTATGTTTATTTTTTTAAAAAAATAACAAATCATTTAACTTCCACCTTTGGTTGAGCCAATAATTTAAACTCTTATTCAAACTATCTAAATTAGATTTTAAATTCATATATCATAAATCTAACTTTCATATTTTAAATCTATTACAAAATATATGTCATTATACTTTTCAATAATAAATCTTGTAAAAAAATTTGAAATAGAATATAATTTTAAATTAGATCTAGATTTATGTTTCTAAAACCTTATTTTCATATTTTAAATCTATTACGAAAAATATGTCATTGATATATTTTTTGATAATAAATTTTATAAAAATCTTGAAATAGAAAATAATATGTATTTAATTATTATTAAAAATATTTACCTAAATAATACATATAACCATATCAACATAACTAAAATCGTATTATCATAATCAACGAGACATGTTAAAAATAATAAATAATTAGTAAACTATTGATAACAAATTCAAGAAATACAATATTGTTTATTGAAAATAAATAAGAATACTAATTAGTTTTATACCCAAAAGATAGATGGGCGGAACTGTCTTGCTCCAGAGAAGAAGATAAAATTTAATTGGTCTATAAACTAAACATAAAAATAAATTTTTTCAGTTCTCAAACCTGAGAGAAGAACTTAAAATAAAACTACTACTAAACAAATATTTATGCTAAAGAATTCTATTCAGTTGGTATATAGGGTTATAAGAGGAGGAGGGTGTTTATATAGGTGAGGAAAAGAAGAGAAAATGGGAGAAAAATGGGGATCATAAGGGGATTATACACCGCAACACAAATTTTCCATTGTTGTGGTTGGCGTCTATTTTGTATGCATTAAATCACAAACCGAGAAGGTCACACCATGGCACACTTCTATCCATACAATCGTTCACGTTAATATACATTTCTCCAATTTCTTTATTATTTCATCCCATACAAACTTGGTTGGTACACATGTAAGGCTTACATATGTTATTCTTTTATTTTTTTAGGTTGTAATTTGAGTGCTTTCAGGTATATTTCTTCAATATTTTTTCATTTGAATCATTTTAAAGTTAAAAAAGACCAAAAAACCAACAAAGCATACCATTGATTTTGAAAATATAGATTTTCTAGAATAATGATAAAATTATGCAAATTCAAATCTATTTTTGATATTAAATTACAAATAAATAGCATAATATTTAGTACTTTTCCAAGACTCATCAGTACAATCCCATATAGAGTGTTTGCCTTTTATAATTAAGTACTATCTTTGTAACTAATAAGGGGTTATACATCTTGTTGTACTTTGTTTCAATGTGTTGGCTTCCCTTGTGCAAAAAAATGGTGTTAGTTTTTACTCAGTGTTTTGTCTTACTATGTGTAAGGTTATTTATTGTGGATCAGTAATACACACACACACACTTAATTGGGGACATAATTTTTAAATGCATGTTTTTCACATACCATGAGGTTAGTTGTTTAGTATGCATGCTAGGCCATGTGTGGCACTTTTTGGTACATCATAAGTGTCGGTATTTATGAAAATTACTCTACAATTATTGGAACAAAAAAGTATTTCTTTTGGCACATCGATAAGGTAGCTCACCAAGGGCCTTGCCACACCCCTAACATAGTTGTAGCGAGGTGGTTAGTGAGGACATGGCAAGGTTGGCTGGTTGGTTGGTAATGTGCTATAGATACCCCTATTAATGATGTCAATTAATTCAAAAAACCTACCAAAATTTCTATAGTTTTGAATTCCATTTTCATTAATTACCTTGAAAGTGTTTTAGTAATTATGATACGTTTATGTGAGTTTAGAATAGTGCGAATAAATATTTTTGCAAAATATGCGAGTATATGTGTATGTGTTAGTGGTAATCAAGGGTTGTGGTATAATACTCTACACATCATTGGTGTACAATATTTGATTACATTACATTGGGTGGGGTTGGCTTTGGAGGAGAGCGGGGTTTGTAAGTCAAACCAGGTTATTATGAAGGCAACAAGCGAGGACAGTAATAGAAAATTAAAATAGAGATCTCAGTTGATAAAGGTATTTGTGGTTTTATTTTTGTTGGAGCTGTAATTATTTTATTGCTTAGTAAATTATTTACAGTTGAGTGCCATAAGAAAACCTAGCATGTTACCACATAGATAAGAGTTGTATACCAAATTTCTAACTTTTTCAATTGGTATCAAATCAAGTACACCCTGTTTGGGCTTAACCACTCCAACATTGATCCTTTTCTCTTTCTGTGTGAGCTTAATTCTATTAAAACTATTATAATGGATGATATAGGAAGTTTGGTCGATGGACCACTTCAATTCAATGGATTCTATTATTTTTACTGGAGATCTTAGATATGTTCCTACTTGAGATCTACAAATAATGATGTTTGGTTCTTAATAGTGGATGATGTTTATTTCTTAATTGATGATGGTTAGACATTCATTATGCATGTATCTAAAACTAGTGTTGTTAAATCTAAACCAGACAATGTATGGAACAAAAAGGAGCTTCGTCTCAATATTTTAAATTATTAAGTGTTACACCTTCTCATCAGCATAGTTACCATAGAGGATTCTACTCTAATTACTAAGTTTACGATGCCAAGATATCGTGGTACTTCCTAAAAAGAAATATGACGGATGTACTATTCATACAAGTGTTTTATCTTCAGAAAAGACAGTACCATGCCTAAATACTCGGCTCTTATGGCCTCCCACTTAGAGACTACCCTTTCTAGTTCCTCTTGCTAGACTGGTGCTAGTGATAAAGATATGTTTTCCCTTCAAAAATTCAATGACTAGCTTGTGTATGATAACCTCAAGTTGAAGAAAGTTATGTCCTAGATCCACAGCAATATTGCAGAAAAAGATACGGAGCATTTGGATATCTCTGTTCAACTGCTCAATCTCACATTGGATGTTGAAAAATATGTGAACAACTTGGAGTTAAATTTGGTTAGACACATTATGTCTCTTTAGATTCTCCTCTAAGATGATGAGAAGTGTCTTACTAGTATAAGGGAACTTGAAAAGTTAATTCCAGAGAAAGAATTCGATGCTTTCAAAGATCAACGTACTTTAAAGACACCTTCATGTGATTCGTATGTCATTTGCAAACTTAAGAAAGACATTTTCATCTTGGAAGATGAAAAGGATATTCTTGGATCTTTTTTGGATGATTATGTTATTGAACTCACTAAACTTCATGCTTGAGTTGAAGGAGATACAGCAAAAGTAATACTTCTCGAATCCAACCTTCTAGAAAAACATGACATGGTTTAGACTCTCCACCTTTTGTAGTATAATTTCAAGAGAAAAATTAAAGAATCTCATGAAGTTGGTAATATATAGTCCTTTGGAGACACTTGTTTTGACAATTTATTAAAGTTCAAAGATATTCAATGCTTCCTCCTCCATTACTGCTATTGTTCAAAAATCTTTTTTTCTTGTTAATATTTTTGACACATCCATCATTGATGCATTGAGTGTACAAAGCTTGTCTCTTTCTCCTATCTCTTACAAATCTAATTACTTACCACCTATAATCTTTTAAAGATTCTCCTAGTTATGAGAGGGATATGTTGAGCCATGTGGAAGAATTACTGAATCTTTCTGTCTCTTTGACCAGTGAGGCCATAACCTTATAGAATGTGATGTGATCATTTTAAAGGAGTTTAAATCTTATCTTGGTGTTACTATTAATGATTAGAATCTTAATTGTAATATGGTTCACACTACCTTGAAGGCTCAACCATCCAGTTTTTGGTACTTTGATAGTGGAAGCTCCCGGCACATGATTGACGATACGTCCTTCTTTACCAAGTGACTTTCACTAATGATGGATCTGTTATGTTTGGTGATGGAAATAAGGCATTGATATGTGGTTGAGGATCTATCAGTGCTCCTAGTATTCCTGAGCTTAAAGATGTTCTGTATGTGGAAGGTCTCAAGGCTAATCTTATTAGTGTTAGCCAAATATGTGATAATAAGTACAATGTCAAGTTTACTCAAAAGGATTACATTGTGTATGGTGATTATGGCAATACTTTGGTCAGAGCCATCAGATCTCTAAGGACAACTATTATTGTGTGAGAACTACTTCAAAAGTGGTGTGTAATAGGTTGAGTCTAAGTACTAAAGAGTTATGGCATCAATGATTGGGTCATCTCAATACAAAATGTTGAAGAAAATTTCAAACCTTAAAGTCATATGGGGTCTTCCATCTATCTCCTCCATTCTTGAGAACGTGTATGGTCATTGTCAATTGGGAAAGCAAAGGAAAAGCTAGCATAAAAAGAATAAATACTTGTCTACAATAAGAGTACTTCAACTTCTTCATACAGATCTAATAGTTCCTATTCAAACTACAAGTGTTGGAGGAAGAAAGTATATTCTAGTTATTGTTGATGATATCTTTGTATATACCTGGGTTTTATTTCTAAGAGAAAAATATAAAGTGTTTGATAAGTTCATATCCTTGTGTATCAAGCTACAAAATGAGAAATTTGAATCCATTGCTACAATCATCAAAATCATAAGTGACCATGGAATAGAATTTGAGAATTCTAAATTCAGTGCCTTTCATTACAAAATGGGAATTTAGCATGAGGTTTTTTCTCCTAAGACCCCTTAACAAAATGGCATAGTTGAAAGAAAAATTTGAGTTATTCAAGATATGGTAAAAGTCATATTGACCAGTAAAAACTTAGCAAAACGTTTTTGGGCTAAAGTTATTAACACTACTTGCTATATGTTGAATCATTGCTTTTAAGACTTGATACTTGTCAATCATCTTATGAGCTTATGCATGAAAAGAAACCAAATGTTAAGCATCTTCGTGTATTTGGTTATACTTGCTATATTATCAAAGATAAGGACAATCTATATAAGTTTGAGTTCAAGAGTGATCTTGGTATTTTTCTGGGATACTGTAGTAACAATTATGCTTACTGTGTGTACAACCTAAGAACTTTTATGTAAATCCATCAATGTTGTGGTAAACGACTCTAGAATGACCAAACTTGTTGAATCTAATGATAATGAGATATTTGTAGTTTAGGATCCTGATGACTTTATGAAAATAGAGTCATTAGTTCACTTTTTCACTTAATATTTACTTGTTTTATTTAATAAATAGTATTTTGTGGCTAAAAAAATAAAACATAAACTTTTTAGTGAAAAGCGGTGAAAATATAATTTTTGGAATTTTTTGGGATTTTTTTGGAATTTTTATGGATTTTTTATGAATTTTTAAAGCAGGGCCAATCAGAAGCTACCACTTGGCATGCCATGCAAGCATAGGAGCTGACTGAGCAAGCCACATGGACGCCACGCAAGCACGGAGAGCGAATCACGTTGAGTCGCATGTAAGGAGGAGAAACACGCACCACGTGTCACCACGGTGTTCAATCAGAGTTCGGAAATAAGTCAACGCATTATGACACGTGTCACCATGCTATTGCTCGAAGTGTTCCACCCGTGCGCCATGCCATCCGTTCTTGCGAATCACGTCGCGCCACGTGGTGATGACTCGGCGAAGGTTGAATCTGACAGGTCTCCCTTGCCACGCGTCTCTCTCTGATTCGCCCAATAAACTTCTGATGCCACGTGTCATGATGTGATTGGCAGAAACTGTCAGTTTTGCTTGTTTTGATCGTAGCCCTTGATTTGAAGCTGATCGGACGGTCCAAATCGCACCTGAGCTTTATTTAAGCCTCAATCACTCCATAAACCCTAATTTGCCTCCATTAGCATAATTTTGATCAGTTTTTAGAGCTAAAAAGAGATAAAAATTCAAGAAACGACACAATTTTGGTGGAGATTCAAGAGGAATTTAATTATACAATTCAAGAGATTGATTGTATTTCTTTTTCTACTCTTTTCTTTATTAATTTTATGTCTTCTTTTATGAAAAATATGAGCTTTATAAACACAATTATGTGTAATTAATTTATTAATCTAGGGATCTTATGAACCCAATTTTCACCATGTGATGATTTAATATTTTTTCTCAATTATAATATTAAGTTAATTATGTTATTTAATCTGAATTTTATGTTATTAATTGTTTGGCTAACAATTTATCTATAGAGGCAATTAAATAGATTTAAGAAAATTATTTAATTATTTGTCTTGATTAAATAACATGCAAAGTTTCTAGACAGAGATGTATGATTCTTATGTATGTGATCCATAATTGATGAACTTAATGAGTAGTATGCAATTTAATTGGCATGAGAGTGTGATTAAATTAATTACTATATGGTGTGTAGTTTACTTGAGAGAGGAATACATGCTAGGTTAGATTCAATTGATCATGTAATTAATTGATATTATATTGGGGGCATTTGAGTGATTTACATGTTTAAAAAATTGGGGGATTAAGTATTCCTAGATATTTTCTCATATATATTTTTAGTCACAAAATCTGATTTAATTAATTATTGCTATTTAATTTTAATTATTTTAATTTTGCTTTCTTAAGATATAAAAACACCAAAAAAATTGATTTTTATTATTTTTAGTTTTAAAAATTAGTTTCCTAAAAATATAATCTCCATGGGAATGATCTTTATTTATCATTATATTACTTGTTACGATACGTATACTTGCGTATTTATTGCACACACAATTTGTGTGGCAATCAAGTTTTTGGCGCCGTTGCTGGGGATTATTAATTTTAGAAATTAATATTTTTTTAATTATTAATTTTCTTTTTCTTTTAAAAAAAAATTCTTAATTTATTTTTCTTTACTTTAATTTTAATCTAAATTTATTTATAATTTTTTAGGGACTTATTTTTTTATTTATTTAGTTGTTAATTTTTTTGAGTTTTTATTTAGACATTTCATTTAGTATTGTAGAAACATAGTTGAGTCTATTGTATGAGTAGAGTTCGTGAGGGAAAAATCTTACCTTTAGATCTTGAAATTGAGCGTACTTTCAGATCAATTAGAAAACAACAAGTAACCCTAGAGGAAGAAATGGCTAATCCATTAGAAATAAACAATAATGAGCTAAACTTGAATAATCAAATGTTTTTGATAGATGATAGAGATAGAGCTATGAATGAATATGCAATACCTACGTTGGAAGGGCTGAATCCAAGTATTACAAGGCCAAACATCCAAGCTAATCAGTTTGAATTAAAGCCAGTGATGTTTCAAATGCTAAAAAAAGTTGGAAAATTCAGTGGATTACCGACAGAGGATCCTCATCTTCATCTCAGATTGTTTATTGAAGTTATAGATTCATTTAAGTTCAATGGTGTGACAGAAGAGGCATTTAGGCTTAAATTATTCCCTTACTCTTTGCGAGACCGTGCTCGAGCTTGGCTAAACTCTTTGCCATCTAATTCCATTACAACTTGGAATGGTTTGGCAGAGACATTCTTGATGAAATACTTCCCACCAACAAAGAATACCAAGCTTAGGAACGACATCACTTCCTACCAACAACACGAAGGAGAATCTCTATATGAAGCATGGGAAAGATTCAAGGAATTGCTAAGGAAGTGCCCTTATCATGGTATTCCTTCTTGGATTCAAATGGAAACTTTTTACAATGGTCTCAATGCTCAAACAAGGACTATCTCCAAATCTTACAATCAAGCTTATGATTTATGATAAGAGTCAAATTATTGCATTTTGTTATGATTTAAATGTTGATATTTGTGTGAAAATTGCGTTTATTTGATTATTTAATCCACAAATGTCATTTCATGGGTATTTCGTGTTTAAAGTGCAATTTCAGGTAAAATCATAATTTTGGAGAAGTTTGGGACAAATTTCAATGAACCGGATTGAGTGCAAATAAAAAGAAAACAAAATTTCAAAATTTGGAATTTCGCCACTGGCGAGAATATTCTCGCCGCCGGCTAAAACCTTACGGAGAATACGTTGAAAATCATGCAGGGAGCACGGATTTTAGCAAAGCAATCTCGCCGTCGGCCAAAGAAATCTCGCCGCTGGCCAAATGCATCTAGCCGCCGGCCACATTATTTTGGCCGCTGGTCAAAATCGAAAACCCAAAAAAATTTATTTTCCAAAAATCTCACCGCGACGAGAATAATGTCGCCGCCTGCGAGTTTCGTCCGAAAATAGATTTTTTTGGTTGTTTTGTTCCAAAATTGCCCCCCAAACCCTAGATCTATATATACAATATGATGGAGAAAGAGGGGGATGGCAGAGAGAACAAATCTGAGTCATTTTTGGAGGAGGAAATGCAATTTTGGAGAGAAAGTTTGGAGAAGCTTGAAGAATCATCACCATTGTTGCTACCAAGTCTTCATCTTCAAGAGTTTTTCATCTCTTCTCCTTAGCCTTCATATTCTGCATTTTATTCAGATTTGTTATTCATGAATTCAATTGAAATAATGGTTGTTCTTATTTCCGTTATGAACTAATTCGTTTTTGCTAAGGCTATGATGTAGTTAGATCAAGGAAATCTGATTTCTTTTGTTATTGTTATATGAATTCATTGTTTTCAAGTTGAGTATTTATTTCCATGCTTAATGCTTTTAAATTTCTGATCAAGATTTAGATGATTTGTTGCATTATATTGAGACCGAGAGGAGATGTGTAATGAATGCTTCTTGTGATAAATACCTTATGTTGAATGCGAGTTTGACACCTAATGCATGATGTATGTGGTTATTCTAGAAATTCCATAAATCGTAATGTGCTTATTTGTGATTAAATCTTCATAGAAATATAGTTGGTTTTCATAGATAAGTAATTCTAATATAACTTGAGAGAGAGTATTAGATAAGTTTGGGTTTTTCAACCATCACTTTTAGCTTTGATTCTCATATAACATGACTTGAAATCGGATTGAATTGATTTAGCGAAATCAAATGCCTTAGCGTTTTTAATCATTTGTGAACAACATTAAATTTTGTTATTTGCGTTTAGTTTTATGTTAATTTGCTTTTAAAACAATTTCAACAATTCGGTTTTCAAATAAAATTAGGGTTAGTCAATTTCGGTACGTAGTAACGCCATTCCTTGTGGGTTCGATATCCGTACTTTTGTACACTTTATTACTTGAACGATTCGTACACTTACGAAAATAAGCATCAATTTACTTGAGAAAATGGCTAGCAATAATTATCAATGGCCAATGGACAGAATGACAGCCACAAGAAAAGTAGCCGGAATGCATGAGGTAAATCATATCACAGCACTTACAACTCAAGTGTCATCTTTGGTTAATCTTTTGAAGGTACAAAACTCTCCAGTGAGTATAAACCAAGTCCAAAATTCAAGAGTGTCATGTGTGTTTTGTGGAGGAGCTCATTTGTTTGATAATTGTCTAAATAATCCTGAATCCATTTGCTATGTGGGTAATGTGAATCAAAACAATAATCCATACTCAAACACATATAACCCAGGATGGAGACAACATCCAAATTTTTCTTGGAGCAATAACAACAATCAAGGTGGTAGTCAATTCAACCATCAATCATTTCCACCACCTGGTTTTCAACAACCACAACAATCACAAGCTCAAGAGAAGAAGCCATCTACTGAAGACAATACAAGCGCTTTAATGGGGATGATGAAAGAATTCATTCAATCAATGAATACAAAAGTGTCAACTCAAGAGGCTTCAATTCGAAATTTGGAGAACCAAATGGGGCAATTTTCTGAGGCTATAAGTCAAAGGCCTCAAAGGAACCTTCCAAGTGATACAATTGTAAACCCAAGAAGAGAAGGTAAGGACCAATGCAATGCCATAGCCTTGAAGAGTGGTAAAACTTTAGAACAAGAACATAAGACAGAAAAGGATGAGGAGAAACAGGAAATTAAAAAGGATAAAGGGGACTATCAAGCTAAAAAGGATAAGGAGGAACCAGAAACTAAAAAGGAGGAGGAATTAGTGGATAAAGAGAGTAATGAAAATGAAATAATTCAGCCAAAAAAGAGCAGCCTTTACAAGCCCACTATTCCTTTCCCTCAAAGACTACAAAAACAAAAGTCAGATACGCAATTTTCAAAATTTCTAGAAGTCTTCAAGAAGCTACACATAAACATACCATTTGTAGAGGCACTTGAACAAATGCCATCTTATGCCAAATTCATGAAGGATATACTATCAAAGAAAAGAAGGCTTGAAGATCATGAAACAATAACCTTGACTGAAGGTTGTAATGTCATCCTTAATAGAAAACTACCACAAAAACTAAAAGATCCAGGTAGTTTTGACATCCCTTGCACTATTGGGAACATCTGTTTTGGCAAGGCACTATGCGACTTGGGTTCTAGTATTAACCTTATGCCATTATCAGTCTTCAAGAGATTGGGGATTGGTAAAGCAAAACCTACTTCGGTAACATTACAAATGGCAGATAGATCGATTAAGAGACCTCAAGGTGTGGTAGAAGATTTGTTAGTAAAAGTAGACAAATTCATCTTTCCAGCGGACTTCATTGTGCTAGACATGGAAGAGGACCGTGACATTCCTATCATACTTGGTCGTCTATTCTTAGCAATCGGAAGGGCACTCATTGATGTACAAAAAGGTGAACTTACAATGAGAGTGCAAGATGAACAAGTAATATTTAAAGTTTTTAAAGAATCTGAACCCCCTGATATTGATAATGCTAATGAATGATTAAGGATAAATGTTACTGATTGTGGGAATGGCTTAAAAGAATCTACGGAGTCACCTAAACTTAAGACTTTAACACATGCTGTAGTAACCAAGGATATAAACTCACCAGAAAATAACTCAACCTATTATAACTTTGAAAGTATGGCATCAAAGGTTGATATTGTAGACTGTGTGAAATTTTTGGAGGACGCATCTCTCATGTATGTATCAAAGGCGATAATGAAAATTTTTGAGATAGGATCTAAACTCAAACCATCAATTGAAGAGCCACCAAGTTTAGACCCCGCACTTCTACCCTCCTATCCTCAATCAAGTATGAAAGTGAAAGAGTCCAATGGAGATGTGAAAAATCTATTAGAAATACATAAATTGGATGAGTTACGGTGGAGTGCTTATAAGAATGCCAAGAAGTTCAAAAGGAAAACAAAAATATGGCATGAGAAGAGAATTGAGTACCGTGTTTGCGAGCCAAAACATAAAATATTATTGAACAAATCAAGACTCAAGTTGTTTCCAGGCAAACTCAAAAGTAAATGGATACAAAGGGATGTGCCTTAGGACTTAATAGGACAGTCTAGTCAAGGACGTTAAACGTGACGCTGGTTGGGAGGCAACCCAATGCTATTTTACTTATATTTTCATTATTTTTGTTTTGTAGGTGAATAAATATGGAGAGCAATGACACAACAAGAATGAGCATTTTAGTGACAAATGTGGTGTGCCATAACTAAGGGAGTTTTCTTTTCTTTGACCTTTTCATATTTATATGTGCACATTGGGGACAATGTGTAATTTAAGTTTGGGGGAGGGAACTTCATTCTCTACATTAGTATTTAGTATGCATTTAAAATTTTTAGGGATGGTTGTTTTTTAATTTTTAGGCTATTTTTAATCATGATTTGGGTAGAAATTGATAAATATATGGAAACTAAATGCATGCATGCTTGATATGAAACATATGAACTCCATGATAAAAATTGGTTGTCATGACTAGGATAAGGAATGTAACATATTTGTTAAGATATTTACAGTAATCATGTGATATGCTTGTTAGTTTTGATTGAATTGATTCAACTTTTATGCACATGTTCATGATTGAATTTTGGTGTGCTTATTGAGAGAAAATTTGTAGTGAGTTATGTGAGTTAATTAGATCTACCAAGTTTTAGAATCTATTTGATCATCTCTTGAGGCGAAATCCTAAATAGTATTCAGCAAGAGAAATGATTTAGGCCTTATTTGGATCGATTGAGCCTTTCAAGCTAACCATTGTTAATACCTTTAGTCACCCATTTGAGCCTAACAAAGAACCTTTCATAACTGTAAGCCACATTTAATGCCTAACTAATAAGTATTACCTATACCCTTGCACCTTTAGCTTGTATGAAAAGAAAAAAAAAAGATGTAATCATGTGTATGCTTTAAAGTAAGGTGAAATGTAATGCACCCCGTAAAAAAAAAAGCAAAACTCACAACACAAGTATCCCTCTAAAGAAAAAGAAAATAGAATTGAAAATAAGTTTGGGGGTGTTGTGAAATAACAAAAAAAAAAGAGAAAAAAAAGAAGAGAAAAGCGATGTGGAATAAAAAATATATGAAAAGAATGTGAAAAGGGGGTGCACTAAAATATCAAGTAAAAGTTCAATTGCAGTTAAAAAGTACATGATGAAAAAAAGCTAAGGTGTTGAAAGACCCTAAAATGTCTGCATCTATCGACCCCCCACCTAAGCCTTACATTGCAACCATGTAAATTCCTTATTGATCTTGAGCTAAGTGCATATTTATATTAGTGGAGAGGGATGTGAAAAATTGACTTATGAGACTTGTTCTAAGATTTAATTGATTATCATGCTCATATAAGTTGATTTCATGAGTGCATTGGACGATATCATGTGCAACACACACACACGAATTAATTTTTCAAAAACCTTGGATATCCTTGTATTGATGGAACATTGATTGATGAATATGAGAACCTCTTTATCATAGTCTTGTATGACTTTTGAAAGGGAAAGTTTTTGTGAAATATGCATGTACTAATAGAAATATATTTATGAATATACTACCAAAGTTATTTTATTTAGTTATACTTAGCTTTACTTGAGGACAAACAAAGATTTAAGTTTGGGGGTGTGATGACTCTATGAAAATAGAGTCATTAATGCACTTTTTCAATTAATATTTACTTTTTTTATTGAATAAATAGTTATTTTGTGGCTAAAAAATTAAAATATAAACTTTTTAGTGAAAAGGGGTGAAAACATAATTTTTGGAATTTTTTAGGATTTTTCTGGAATTTTATGAATTTATAACGCAGGGCCAATCAGAAGCTGCCACTTGGCATGCCACACAAGCATAGGAGCTGATTGAGCATGCCACATGGATGCCACGCAAGCACGGAGAGAAAATCACGTTGCGCCGTGTGTGAGGAGGAGAAACACGTGCCACATGTTAGCACGACGTTCAATCCGATTTCGGAAATCAGTCAACGCGATATGACACGTGTCACCACGCTATTGCTCAAAGCGTTCCACCCGTGCGCCATGCCATCTGTTCCCGTGAATCACGTCACGCCACGTGGTGCTGACTCGGCGAAGGTTGACTCTGACCGGTCTCCCTTGCCACACGTCTCTCTCTAATTCACCCAATAAACTTCGGATGCCACGTGTCACGCTGTGATTGGCTAAAATTGTCAATTTTGCTTGTTTTGATCGTAGCCCTTGATTTGAAGCTGATTAGATGGTCCAAATCGCACCTGAGCTTTATTTAAGCCCCTAATCACTCCATATACCCTAATTTGCCTCCATTAGCATAATTTTGGTCAGTTTTTAGAGCTAAAAAGAGATAAAAATATAGAAAAATTCAAGAAACGACACAATTTTGGTGGAGATTCAAGAGGAAATTAATTATACAATTCAAGAGATTGATTGTATTTATACTCTTTTCTTTATTAATTTTATGTCTTTTTTTATGAAAAATATGAGCTTTATGAACACAATTATGTGTAATTAATTTATTAATCTAGGGATCTTATGAACCCAATTTTCACCATGTGATGATCTAATATTTTTTCTCAATTATAATATTAATTTAATTATATTATTTAATATGACTTTTATGCTATTAATTGTTTGGCTAACAATTTATCTATAGAGGCAATTAAATAGATTTGAGAAAATTATTTAATTGTTTGTCTTGATTAAATAACATGCATAGTTTCTAGGCAGAGATGTATGATTCTTATGTATGTGATTCATAATTGATGAACTTAATGAGTAGTATGCAATTTAATTGGCATGAGAGTATGATATGGTGTGTAGTTTACTTGAGAGAGAAATACATGCTAGGTTAGATTCAATTGATCATGTAATTAATTGATATTATATTGGGGGCATTTTAGTGATTTGCATGTTTAGAAAATTGGGGGATTAAGTATTCCTAGATATATCTTTTTAGTCACAAAATCTGATTTAATTAATTATTTCTATTTACTTTTAATTATTTTAATTTTTCTTTCTTAAGATATAAAAACACCAAAAAAATTGATTTTTATTATTTTTAGTTTTAAAAATTAGTTTCTAAAAAAAATAATCTCCAAAATTTGAACTCTTTTCTCAATGGTATGAGATTGAACTCTGGATTTGAGATAGAGAATGTCCCTTTTCTCTATGTTAAATAAGAATGAAAATTTCCTTTTGATGGATGGAATTGGCTTTAATAAGGTTGAGATTCTTGGTTTTTGGCTCTTCGATGAAGGGGAAACTGAAGGTCTTCTCTTCAATTTTGAAAGAAATCTTATTATTTTTGACAAGATATGGAGTAATGATATTCTTGAAAGGTGTACCTAATATGACTGGATAGCCTATATCAGATACAATCACGAATGGAGTTTTGAAAATAAATGATTTTTTATGGATTGCAACTTTTGTATTACCTCTGCTATTAAATCCCAAGATCCTTGGTGCACTTATGGTATCAAAGCAAAGGTGGTGTTCTAAGTTGTTTAAATACATGTTTTAGTTAGGATTATTTAAGTATTTTTCTAACCTTGGATAATAATATATATGAATTTAAGATTTGCTTATAGTATAATATGTAAGGTTGTGACAAAAATGCATGGATCTGGATGAAGGGGTGTAAGTCTTGTTAAGCCGATGGATAGAAATTATGGCAGTAAGACCTTATAAGTGCCGGTGGTAGTAATGGATAACATAGTATCATATAAGTTGAAGAAATTCATAAATATTATATGAAGAGATAGAACAAGAAATAGAATGTTAATTCTTTCATGTATGATAACTTAGCATATTTCCATGACTTAATCCCATGTTTGTAATACATGTATCTTCATAGTTAGTATGAGACAGTAATTTTAAAGATGAAGATTCTTATTTACCATTTAAAGATATTATATTGATGATTAGTTTTTCCATATTTTACAGACGTTTTATTTATATTTTTAATTATGTCTAATTTTGATTTTCCTGCATTATCAAAATCTTCACCTTCTTCTTCATCGAAGAGCAAAGATATTATCAATAGTGATGAACTTACTATTAAAAAATTTTCAAAAACAATTGATCATTGGAAGATCCCAAAGATCAACAGAGATCAAATTTACAAAACAAAGATGATGATTTTTTTCAAAACTGATTACATCATTAAAACATAGGAGAGAAATATCCACCTCTCTTTGCCTTTTGAAACTATTTAATTATTTCCAAAAGAATCATTAAAAATTTTTTTTGAAATAATTTTAAATATGTTCATATAGGGTTCATTACAAAGTTATGATGTATGCTTGGGATACCAGACACATCCAACAATCAAAAAAGGGGAAACAATTTTCCTACAAACAGTTCTTCTAGGTATAACAAAACAATTCCCAAACCTATTACTTGGAGCCAAGCTGTATTTCTAGATAAGTGGTTTCTCGAAGGTGTGACTTAGCTAGAGTCTAAACCTTAGCAAACTCAAGAGCCTATCCAAAATACAGAACTTAGGGAAGTTATATCATATAAGGATGGTAGTGTCAAACTTAGTTTTGATAGGTCTACTAGTTGGAAATACTCTTCTGTTTCTACAACAAGTATCTTTGACTTCTCATCTATGGATTTACCACTCAAAACCAAACCTAGGTCTTCTACCTTAGATATCCCTAGGGAAAAACTCAAAGTGGTAGACGTTAGTACACCAGTACCCAAACTAGTCTACATTGTTGACAAAACTTCTGAGATGAGCGATTCACCTCAATTATCTTTTATCCTTCCCTTTTCACCAACTTTGTCCCAAGCCCTAACCATACAAGCTAGGACTAACGAGTTGAACATATTAACCTTGGAACATCAAGTATTAGACATAAAAAGCCCATGTCTAGATATAGATCTTCCTTACAACAAACATATCAAAAAATGGTTTGTTAAAACATATTCAGAAAGTGCTAGGGCTAGCAGCTTTAGAAAACATGCTAGGTATGTCCAAGAATACTAGCAAAACATATTATTTTTTGAATGGTTAGAAATATATTGGGAAACCAAAGGACAACCTTTCCCTTTCAAAATTAGCTCAAAACATAGAAATATTACCACTATAGTTAACCCTAAAAAGGTTAGCGTACGTTTGATAAATTTCAAAAAATGGAGCAACATGCTTAAACTCCAATTAGAAGACCAAGCCTTAAACAAAAAACTAGGACCGATTATACCTGAGTCTCTACCAACTTCAAAACCAAACAATAAACAAAACCAGAGTCTTAGTGTTCTTAGCAATCAGGAACCTATTACTTCAGATGAGGATTCTATTCAGTAATTACTTCCTAAACCAACTTCCCAACTCCAAAAACTAGCTTGGCAAGAACCTAGTCCAGTTAGGTACCCTCACACCATAGGTACCCAACCTAAGTATAACGCGTCTTATATCTATGTTTGGAATATAGATGGAATGACCGAACAAGAAATATTAAATGTCTTATAGCAGATGACAATGGCGTCAAATTCTTATAAGACAAAAATTGGCACAACTAATAAAACAATTGTTGAATTATTAATAGTTGGCTTCTCAGGCCAACTAAAAGGATGCTGAGATAATCATCTTGCAAAACAACAATAGTCAGATATCTAAAATGCAATACTAACTGGAGAGTATGGTGAACCCATACTTGATCAACATAGAGCTCTTATTTAGGATGCACTCTCCATATTACTCTTTACAATATCACACCATTTTATGGGAGATTCATCTCATTTAAAAGATAATAACATTGATCTTCTTTCAAATATAAGATGTAAGAAGATGAGTGATTTTCAAAATTATTAATTTTGAGCAGAGTTATGCCAAGAGATGACTCTACATAACCATTATGGAAGGAGAAATTCCTAGTAGGACTTCCTCCCATTTTAGTTGAGAAAACCATAAACAAAATCTGTGAGACATATGGGAATCATATAATTCCTTATGAACAATTAACCTATGTTGAATTGATTAGTTTTTCTCAAAAACATGGACTTCAAATCTATCAAGATTTGAAAATCCAAAAACAAATTAAACAAGAGCTTAAAATCTCCACAAGAGAAACTGGATCATTTTGCAAATAGTTTGATAGCACTTTCTCTATTAACAAAACTTGTGAGAGAAATTGCAGTAAAATTATTACCAAACCTTATAAGAAATCTCATAAAACTTATAAGAAATTTTTGAAACCAAGAAAACCATTCTTTGAAAAAACAATAAATTTTTATAAAAAAAACCTTATAAAAGAAATTTTAATAAGGATTCAAAATATCATGATAAATCCTCTAAAATTCATAAAGGATTTACATGTTATAAATGTGGCAAACCAAGCCATACATTTCGGTTCTGCAAAATGATTAAAAAACTTCACAAATTAAACCTAGACATTACTAACAAACTCTCTACCTTAATGGTAGATGAATCATCATTATCCAAGTCTAAACCTTGGATAAACGACTCTAAAAAACAAAATCCTCAAATAGATGAGTTAGCATCCACTGACTCTGACACTTCAAAACATATTAATATATTAACTAAGGAAGAAGATGGAAAACTTCAAGATAAAATCCTTAAGTTAGATGACACTCAAATTTCAAAATTATATATGGACCACTTGGTTAATTCCTTAGCCAAAGCCCAACCATTACCAAAACCTTTTAAACTTTCAAGTACCAACATAGGCTATTATAATCTTACTGCTGTTTTGGAACGTAAGAACAAAACATTAAAGCCAAAAAGTCAAATTCAAGACTTAAAAGCTGAAATTAAAACCATTGAGCTAGAAATCCACTAGCTTAAGGAAAAACATAAAGAATATGACCTCAAGTTTATATTACTTGATAAAATTGGAGTCAAAACCTCAATAGGTATGGGTAAGTCAAATGATGAACTTGAATCAAATACCAAGAACATAAGAACATGGAAAGAGTTCTTGAAAACGTTCTTCAAATTCTTAGGCAAATCACAACCAGGAAATACAAGATATCTATTACCTTGGTATTCCCTAATCAATTAAAACTTGAGACAATATCCTTATTTTATATAGGTGCTAATCTCAATTGTATGAAACCATTAATCATTCCTAGATGATTTTATCAATCAATGGACGAAAAACTCACCTCAGCCAATAAATCAAAAATGAATATCATTAGTAAAACAGAAGTTGCAATCCTCAACAAATCATTTCTTATCAAAACTTCATTTGTGATTGTATTTAATATAGGCTATCTAGTCATATTAGGTACACCTTTCATGAATATCATAACTCCATATCTTGTCAAAAATGATAAAATTTCTTTCAAAATCGAAGAGAAGACCTTCAGTTTACCCTTCATCGAAGAGCCCAAAACCAGGAATCTCAACCTTATTAAATCCAACTCCATCCATCAAAATGAGATTTCTGTTCTTATTAAACATAGAAAAAAGGACCTTCTTTATTTCAAATCTAGAGTTCAATCTCATACCATTGAGAAAGAACTTCAAATTTTGGAGATTTAAGATAAAATTTCCAAACTCCAAAACTCTTTCAAAAAAGAGGTTTGTTTTGACTTACCCAGTGCTTTTTGGGAAAGGAAAGAACACATGGTAGATTTACCATACAAACCAACCTTTCATGAGAAAGACATTCCTACAAAAGCAAGGCCTATTCAAATGAGTAGTGACCTTGAATAATTTTGCAGAAAGAAGATCAATGATCTCTTAACTAAAAATTTAATATCAAAATCCAAATCTTTGTGGAGGTGTGCATCTTTCTTTATCAACAAACCAACTGAGATTGAGAGAGGAACCCCTCGACTAGTTATCAATTATAAACCTTTAAACCAAGCCCTAAAATAGATTAGGTACCCTATTCCTAACAAAAAATATTTGCTTCAAAAACTATATTCATCACCATCTTCTATAAGTTTGATATGAAGTCAGGATTCTGGTAAATTCAAATCGAACCTAGACATAGGTATAAAATGGAATTCATAGTCCCATTCGGACAATATGAATGGAATGTCATGCCCTTTGGGCTAAAAAATGCACCTTCCAAATTTCAAAGGATTGTGAATGATATATTCAATCCTTATTCAGAATTATGTATTATGTACATCGATGATGTACTTATCTTTTCTAAAGATGTCAGACAATACATTAGGCACCTAAAAATCTTCTTCTATATTATCAAGAATAGCAGTCTCGCTTTATCAGCCAAGAAAATGAATCTCTTCAAAACTAATATAAGGTTTCTTAGACATAATGTGTCTAATGGAACTATTATTCCAATTGAAAGATCTCTTCAGTTTACTACAAAGTTTCTTGATAAGATCATCGACAAAACACAGCTACAAAGATTTCTTGGAGCTTGAATTATTTTCTAAGTTTCTACACTAATATTAATAGGCTAGCACAACAATTACATAACAGGCTCAAGAAAACTCCTGAGCCATGGATAGAAAAAAAAGCACAATAATTGTGCAACTAATAAAAGCACAAGTCCAAAACATTCCTTGTTTATATCTTGTAGATCCAACACTTCCCAAGACTGTAGAAACCGATGCTAGTGAACTTGGCTATGGTGAGATATTAAAACAAGTCCATAATGATGAAGAAATTATTGTTCAATTTGTCTCTGGACATTGGAATGATTATCAAAATAATTATTCCACTGTCAAAAAAGAAGCATTAGCAATAGTACTTTGTATTTCAAAGTTTCAATAATATTTATTAAATCAAAGATTTTTACTAAGAATTGATTGTAAGTTTGCAAAAGAAATTTTATTAAAAGATGTTAAAAATATTGCATCAAAACAAATGTTTTCCAGATGGCAAGCATTATTAAGTGTTTTTGATTTTGATATAGAATTTATCAAAGGAGAGAACAATTCATTACCACACTTTCTAACCAAAGAGTTTCTCCAAAAAAATGTTCCAAGATGAGTAAGAAAAAGAAAGAAAATGAGAAGAAGGAACCTTCTCCAAATCCTTCCATCAAAACTGTTTCCTCATTAAAAATAATTATTACATGGTCCTAAGCGACCCAATCCCAACCTGCAGAAGCAGCATCACCTTCCCGGAAAATTGCAGAAGAATTATCATCACTAGAATTGTCTCTTGTAGACGAAGTTCTTTATCAAAAAGTCCAAGACTGGATACTCAACGTCAAAGATCCAGAAGTCTTAAGGGCTACCTATGATAGCATTCCAAGCTTAGATGCTTTATCAACATCCGAGATAGAGGCCCCAACCTCCAAAGGTAAAACTAAGGTATTAAAGGAAGAATCATCTTTCAACCGAAAACCATCAACTCGAACAATTTCTATTCCATCATATGAGTATTTTCCAAAAACACAAACTGAGATAGTTACAATTATTGAACACGGGTTTTATGATAAAAATCCTTATTTAACAATCCAAAAATTATTTGGTAAGGGTTTCTTTTATAGGCCTTTTGCCCATTGAAAAACTTCACAATACTATCAGAGTATTCTGGAAATAACGGGTAGTGTAGAATTCAAATACTTCCTTTACCCAAAATATTCAAATGTATAGTTTTTGACTACTAAACTTCATAAATCATATCTCTAACAGACTAGGGAAATGATCTTTCAAAATCACTAACCTTTCTAGTCAACATTACTTCTTCCCTAGGACATTGTCCAACATACAATTATAAGAATTATTACCAAGCATGGTTTAACGCATTCCTTATTCAGAACAAAGATAACCAACATTCTTGGTTATTTTTCTTTGTAAAAAAATATATCAATCCATCGAAATTTCCATCTTGGTTTTCTAACTAGTGGAAACTATTTGGAAACATTCCCTTTATTATCATTCCTCCCATAAAAGAGAGTTATGAATCATTTTCAAAACACTACAAACCTACATCAGAGGAAGTTAGATTCCCTCCTCTATGTATCTTTTGTTCAAAATTATATCTCTCTTGGGTTTGTCAATGAGTCTTAACACCTGTTACATTTAAGGTTATAACCATTACTCGCTCATTTCAGGTAAAATGGTGGTCATCATTTACCATCCTAAAAACCCTATTACAACCAGCCGTTGAGCAATGGCTCATCAAAAAAGGTCACAAAGAACCCCAAGTGAAGGAACTCCAAGCATATTCACTTCTCTTGGCATAAAAGGCACATACCAATGCCTTAATATCTCAAGCAAAAACCCAGGAGGAACTCTTGGAAATTATCAACTAATTATCACAAGGATCTTCTGACCAAACCTCTGGTGTCAAGAAAGAAGAAGAAGATTCAGACAAGACACAATCACCGGATGAAATAGTCTCTTCATCATCCAAAGCTTCATCAACCGATCTAATTAACTTAGAAATCGCTAGTGAATATATGTTATTCTGGACTGATAAAACCTGTCCATAAATTATATTAAGGTTATATGAACCCAATAGTATTAATGGGTTTGGGTGTCCATTTATCTCTTTTGACATGCACGTCCATTTACTTATTATTATTTTGGGCCTACGAGTTCTTTCCTATATTAAGGGTTAGAAGTCCAATCTATGTAAAAGGCCTAAACAACGGCCCATTAAAAACCTATACAATGGCTTATCACAAGGCCCATTCAACGGCCTATTAGATTCTTCAGCTCATATAAAGTTACTATTATTTTGGTAGAAGAAGACAAAACAACAAACAATGCTAACAATGCACTGTTTATTTTACCAAATAGTGTCGATAAAGCACTATTCATCAAATATTATTAGCATGTCTGGAATGTCGCAACAACTAATGTTCACAGCATAGAAGGAATCTCCAACAGTACCTGGTAGCAAACAAACTACTATTTACAACACAGTAGTCAACTAGCAACAATATCAAATGGTAGATAAAGAACTATTCTTTGAATAGTAACCGCATCTTGCCATAGTACATAACTTAGTTATAAAAGAGAATCTCATTTTTGTTCAGAGGGATCGCTTCCACACTTCATAGTCGCTTCCATTCCCCAATCGCTCATACTATCATCCTCTCTGATAATTGTTTTGATTTTGTAACCTTGTTTATGACTGCAAGCTGCTTGAACATCTCATTCAGTGTAAAAGTTTATGCTAGATACCAAGCTAGCCCTAAAGAATCACATGCAATCAAATGAATCATTAAATATATCAAGGGAACCTTAGAATTTGGTATATGGTATCCTCGGGATACTACTATAGAGTTGGTTGGGTATTCTTATGTCAATTGAACTAGGTGTAATGATGATAGTAAAATTAAGTTTAGGATTTGTTTCTATTTAGGTAATTCCTTGATTTCTTAGCATAGTAAGAAGCACAGTTTAGTATTTCTCTCCACTAGTGAGGTTGACTATATTCTTGTTGGGTCATGTTATTCACAATTAATTTGGATGAAGAAAATGTTATTAGACTATGGTATCATGGTTAAAAACCTTCTTTCACTCTGTGACAACACCAGTGTTATCTGCATTTCTAAAAGTCTAGTCCAACATTCAAGGACCAAACACATTGATATATGACATAATTTTATAAGAGATCTTGTAGAATTGAACACCTTATCCTTGTAGCATATCAACATAAACAATCAGTTTTTTCATATTTTTACTAAATCTCTAAACTTTCAAAGGTGTGTATACTTAAGAAAGGCTATTGATATGTGTATCTCTCTCTAAGAGACTGCTTTTTGAGTTATTCAGATTTGTATAAGCTTAAAAAACTTTGTGTTTTGTTATTTTTCTTTTTGTTTCTTGTTCTTTACATGAATGATAGGATTATAGCATTTTTATATGCCTTATCTCCCTCATATATGGGTGTTTCTTTGACTTTTTTGTCCAAAAATGGAGAGAAATTTGTGTGCACAACTTTGTGTTTGTTCTCATGCTATGTATTATATGGGTGGTGAATGTTGGATTGCAATGCATCTTTTTGCCTCACTTGCATACACTTAGGGGGACTTTACAAGAAGTTAGGGAGAGTTGTGTACATTGCATGTGTTTTTGCCCATTGTTATGCACCTCTATAGGGGTAACATGATAGTATATGAATAGATACACACTGTTTCTAAATGATATGTTTTATATGGTATGTTTTTGTTTTGTTTTTGTGGATTATAAGTGTTTATCGAAGTCTTCAAGCTTCAGTTGTGCTATGCTATTGAGACCCTCATGTTTTAAAGTGACAGAGTATATGAGTTGATCCAAGAAGATGTATGGAGTGTACAAGATATATGCACTTGGTTTAGGTGTATTTTTAGGTTTTAGGTGTGTGTCGATGTTTTATTCATAGGAACAAAAATATTTATGTTATCTTCATGATCATCTCATAATATGCATGTCTGTACTTAGCTCTGAAATGTTTTGACACGGAAAGAAAAATGGCAAGATTCTAAGTCTTATTGTATTTTGTGTATGTGTTGTTGATTTCCATGTGCAAAACACAAAGTATGCTTATTTTACTCAATGTTTAATCTTCATGTATATGAAGTTGGTTACTACGGATCAGTAATGTACAAAAGTACTTAATTAGGGATACTGTGTTTAAATGCATGGTTTTTACACACTACAGGGTTTGGTGTTTAATATGTATGTTAGGATATGTTTTGGTTTTTTATGGGTGCAATATTTATGGAAATTACTCAAAAGAATTTGAACAAAAAAAATCTTATTTTTAGCACCTCGATATAGTAGCTCATTAAAGACCTTTCCATACTCCTCAGCATCGTTGTGGCAAGGTTGGAAGGCTGACTGGTAATGTGCTATAAATATGCCCTATTAATTGCCTCAATTAATTTGAAAAACATACCAAAACTCCCAAAATTTCTTTAGTTTTGAATTTCATGTTCAATAATTATATTTGAAAGTGTTTAAGTATTTGTGATATGTTTGTGTGAGTGTAAAATAGTGTGAGCAACTATTTTTACATAATATTTGAGTACATCTCTATATGCGTGGTAATCAAGGGTCGTGGTACAATACTGATCACATTACATTATGGTGTTGACTTTAAAGAAGAGCCGAGTTTGTGAGTCAAACTAGGCTGTTACCATGGTAGCAATTCAGGGTAGCAATAAACAGTTCGAATAGAGGTCCCAACTGATAAAGGTATTTGTGGTTTTATTTCTATCAAAGTTGTAATTGTTTTATTTCCTAATTATTTTTTTACTATCAAGTGGTTGTCATAAGCAACTTAAGGATGTTACCATATAGATAAGAGTTCTATGTGTGTTTACCTTATTACTTGATTGTCTTTGTATGATCTGTTATATTATGAGTACAATCTGAGTCTTAATATTGTATGTTAACACATATAAGATTGAGTCTCAAATTTGAAAAATAGTTTATTATTGTTTTACATGCTTCGCTTACTTCTACTCTGGATGTGATTATGCCTTCTGTTTGAAAATATTTTTACCTCAACTTGTTTAATATGCTTTAATAATTATTTCTCCGCTGCTTGAGAGGACAAGTCCTTTAGAAGTCTATATCTCCTTACCTAGTTGTATATTGGGTTGTGGAATTTTTCAAGGGAAATTATCTAAACTATAAATTAAACCTAAAATTGATCTAAAGCAACAAATAATAATTAAGTAAAAAATGTTTGAGGACTTGGGATCTATTCATACATATCAAATATCAATGAATGACTTCTTTACCTAATTGATTGGCAACATGGTCTTACAAACCTATGAATCTTTGTCAAGAATTATTTGAGTTATGTGCAAAAAATCACATTGTCATGCTATTTTATTCACATATAAATAATGATCACAAGTAATTCATCAATGATACTGTCAACACCATCCGAGCTTACACTTCCGCTCGAAGAGAGATACATTTGAGACCCCCTCAAGTTATGTAATTCAAAGGAGGTTTTGAGAATGAAAAACTCCAAAATAACTTTCTTTGTCCCTATGAATCAAAGTTCCAAAAGAAGACAAAAGAACTATGGAATCAGACCTCCTCATTGGTGCTCAATTAATTACTAGAAAAAGGGAAATTTTCTTGTTTAGTAAGGGTGGGTTTAAAAAGTGAAGAAGGAATCCAAACAAATGTAACTACCCATTTTTTAGAAATCCCCTCATCACCTACTAGTGAGTCAGAAAGCTTAGGTACACCTCCAGTTCCTCTTCCCCCATTTGACAACGGTATCTCAAAAGGTTTGAATGATTCTCTAGAACTAATATATGCTCAAATACTAAATACTAGGGATATCTCGTTGGGAAAATGCAAAAGAAAAGGATTTCATAAGAAGTTCCTATTAAGACCTCAGCACTTTCCTTACCCTCTAATGAAAAAATTACCCTTGTTTTGAAGAGAAAAGCTCCCCAGGTATCGTATCATAAAAAAACTGTATGACTAGATTGGAAGTACTAACGTTAATTTGCAATGGGCCAACTCACTCAACCATGATGTGAATGACAGTAGAGAGTAAGCACAAAATGGACTTTCCTTCTTGGATGAGGCGTACATCTGGAAAAAATCTTTTTCAAGGCTTTATCTCCTATGTTAAACTTTCTCTATATTACCATATTTTGGAATGCATGGGAAATTTTTGGTAGATCTAGACATGTTCCATGGTGCGAAGTATCTTCTCATCTAATAGCTCTATTGTGGAGATATCTAATAAATATGCTCTCTCTCTCATCCACATCAAAATCTTTGTCAAGCTAGACCCTAATATGGGATGGTAATGGTAGAATCCGTCTACTCTTTTCTTTGTAAGCAAGTAAGCAACTGGCCTTTGATTGTATTATTTCAATTCATGTGATAATAATTCCATGATTAATTCAAAAACCTAATTTGTCAAGATAGGGCATGAGTCTAATTAAGGTTGATGTGTAAAAATTAGCTCCATTTGATTGGCAAAGACCTTACTCAATTGATGTAACTATCATCATTAAACCTGAGAAAACTTGATCAAAACTCGATTGAAGGTTTCCAGATCTACTTATGTTATAATGATCAATATCCTTTTAGATTTACCTAACTCTCATTTGTTGTTCATAGGCATGATGCCTTGATTCCTTGATCAATCCCCGATCGATCTAGTCTTGTCTCGATTGATCGACAGGAGGCTCAATCTATCGATCCTTATTGATCCTAAATTGTTTTGATTTACCTATTTTTGCTCTATTTGATATCTTTTCACCTAAGTTAACATAATTAAACATAATGGAGATCTTTTTAAAAATATTCATCTCAAAACAAGACAAATAGTTAGCTTGAAGTGGCCAAATGGTTGGGTATTCTATCATTGGGTTCATATATTTTGTATGAAGCATATTTCTATCAATTTCTACCCATATCTTAAATAAAATATAGGAAAATAATAACTTAAGAGAGATAAAACAAACTAATATCCTAAAGTAGATAACGGAGTTTCCTCCTCCACACTTAAATTGTATGTTTTCCCTAATATGCAATATTGTAAAGATAACTAAAAGATATATGAGGAGAAAACTCCCTTGACATTGACATGTTGGTCTTCATGACCATATGTATCCATGTATTTCCACCTAACAAGCATCCCATTTGAGGTCCCTGACTAGAACTTCCTAAGCTCTTCAACTTTGATGTAACATATGCTAGTCTAGGTACCATTTTCTCTTCTTAACCACTTCAAAATTTTATTAGCTCTATTGCTACTTCCTAGATCATATTCACTATTTATATGATTCTCCATCACATGTGGCTTTGGTTACTCCGTATATTCTTTTATCTCTATTATCAATATAGTATTCTTGCATGATCCATACTTCTTTCATCTCTTTCCCTTTTTAAAGTTCATCTTTCTTATTCTTTTCACTTTCTTCTCTTTTCTTTATTATGTCATTCCTTATCTCTTCTTTATTCTTTTCCAAGTGCATTGCTCTCACTTCTTCTTGCCTCTTAAATTTATTGTATGTCTTTTCCTTGAATTTTACTTCGTTCTTATGAATTATCATAATAAACCCTGCACACTCTATACCAATTAAGGTCCTTCTTATAGCTAAGAAAGGGAAACCTAAATAATGGAGATGTTCTTGTCTTCTTCCATGTCTAAAATAAAAAATAATCAATAGAGAATATGAACTTATCTACATTCACTAGCACATCCTCAATTACTTCTCTTGGTTTATTCAAAGGTCGATTGGCCATTTGTAGTGTCACTATGGTTAATTGTTTTTCCCCTAAGTCCTAACTTTTCTGAACATTGACAAAGGCATTAAGTTGATAATACTAACTCCCAAATCACCAAGTACTTTCCTAAAGTAACAATCACCTATTGTGCATGGAATGTGAAATCTACCAGAGTCTGTCAATGATAACTGTATTTTATACAGTTATTTGCATCTATTTTATTAATTATAATTGCTAGTTTTTTACATTTTTAGTTAATTTTTAATTAATTAAATTAATATTTAGTATTAGTTTTTAATAAATATATTTTCAAGAAAATTAATGAATTTTAATAAAAAAGGACTTAATTGCAATTATAAAAAGCTTAAAATTTAATTTGTATTAAAAGTGGGTGAAATTGCAAATATTAAAAGATTAGAAGTTAATTTGAATTAAATTTGTGGGTCAAAATGCAATTAATGAAAGTTGAATTTTCTGCGCAGGAGAAGGAGCCACTCACGCCATTCACAACGCCCAACACCCACTGTTCGATCGTCCAATCAATTGTCAAGATCTGGCACGTGTAATCCAGAAGTGACAAAAAGAGAGTGGACCCGGTATTCTTGAAGAATGTGGCTCGGCGCCGGTTGGGACCCACGTGTCGGCTGCGCAGAAGTTTCTCCCGAGGCGTATCGCTCACTGTTGGATCAGTTGAACGGTCCAGATTTAAGCGCATGGAATCAAGCTGTCGTGCATCGAGCAGCTCGCCTACACTCCCGTGCGACGTGATTCAGCGCATCAGAGTGCGCCATCGCGTTCCACCGAATAAGAAGCAGCCACACATTTCCTCAATCTTCCAACCAATCATATGACGACACATGTCATGTATTTAAAGAAACAAAATCAGAAAAGCGTAGAACGGTCTTCACGCGTGTTATTTCTTTTAATTCTTCCCATGAATTTTTGTCCCCCAATACATATATTTTGATAAAAAAAATATTAATTGTAGAGGGAGATATATTTGGACGCGAGAAAAAAAGGGGGGTTGGAGTTTTCAGTTTGTCATTTTTCCATTTTCACTTCAAGCTTTAGTTCTCTGCGTGTTTTCTACAACACGTAGAAACTTTTATTTAACAGTACTCTTATGTTGTATTTTCTTAGGAAATAGGGAGAAAGAAGACACAAAGAAAGAAAGAAAGGGAAGAAATTAATTTTTCATTGAGGAATCGTGAAAGAGTTTCTCCTAATCTTTTTTCTTTTAAATTTTATTTCTCTGAAATGTTTAATTGTTGTTGTGTTGTAATTTTAATTTCTGCTATGAACTAATTTATTTGTTCCAGGGTTGCAGTGTAGCTTAAATTATGAAACTTGAATTAATTATTTTTGAATGATTAATGGAACGGTTTTAAGTTGTTTATTTTAACTGTGCTTAATGCTTTTAATTATCGGAAGATTAATTAATTGATCTGTGACACTTAAATAAACTTGGAAAATGCACTTTTGTGTGTTGCTCGTGATAAAATAACGTAAATATAAGGGATAGGAATATACTTTTATTGTATGTGTAACTATTTGAGAACTTAGAACTTAATAAATCTGGTTGAATTTAATTCTTATAGGAATATAGTGAATTATTTTAACGAGATGTGTCTGTATGGAACTCAGAAGAGATATATGGATAAATTAGGAGTTCTTGGTTAACAACTTAAAATACGAGAACATAAATCAAGAGAAAATATAATGATTCTAAGTTGATTAATTTGGTGAAACTACAATCCTAGAATTTTCTTGCAGATTGTTATAAAAATTAGTTAGTCAAACTACATCAAATTATCGAGTGTTTGGATAAAATTAGGTTGAAATAATTTTAGTAATTAACGAACACTAGTAACAAATCTCCATGGGAACGATATTTTACTTATCATATTATTACTTGTGACAGTGTATACTTGCACGATTTTATGTTCTCCAAAAGAGAAAACAAGTTTTTGGCATCGTTGCCGGGGATTTGTTTTACTATTTTTTATTGATATTAATACCCATTAATCTAATTTTAGTTAAAAAAAATTTATTGCTTATTGTTATTTGCTTAGATTTGTGTGTTTATTTATGTGTTTATTTTCATTTTTACTTTATTAGATTTAAATTTCAGATTTTTGGATAAAGTGGGACTTTGTATGCGACGCATAAGAAATCTAGACATAGTTTCGTTAGATCTTGAAATTGAGAGAACTATTTTAAAAAAAATTAAACAAGAAACCTCAAAACATCTAATTATGGATGAGGAAATTCCTGAAATGGAAGATCCAAGATCTTTAAGAGATTATGCAGTGCCTATGGTTGGTGGCATTCATTCAAGCATTAGAAGACCATCAATTCAAGCCAATAATTTTGAAATTAAGCCTGCAATCATTCATATGATTCAAACATCAGTTCAGTTTGGTGGTTTACCCCACGATGATCCAAACTCCCATATAGCAAATTTTTTAGAGATTTGTGACATCTTTAGGCATAATGGAGTCACTGATGATGCTATTCGGTTGAGACTTTTTCCTTTTTCACTTAGGGATAAGGCAAAGAGTTGGTTGAATTCATTTCCATGTGGTTCTATCACTACTTGGGAGGATTTGGCTCAAAAAACTTTAGCCAAATATTTTCCACCGGCAAAGACTGCAAGGATGAGGAATGAAATCACCACTTTTATGCAGTTGAACTCAGAATCATTATATGAAGCTTGGGGGAGGTACAAGGAGCTACTTCTAAGATGTCCTCACCACGGTTTACCGAAGTGGCTTCAAGTTCAAACATTTTATAATAGTTTGATGGGTCAAACTAGAAACATGATTGATGCTGCAGTAGGTGGTGCTCTAATGGGAAAATCAATTGATGAAGCCTACAACTTATTAGAGGAAATGGCTTCCAATAGCTACGAGTGGTCATCAGAGAGGATGATGCCTAAGAGAGCTGTTGGAATACACGAGATTGATGCTATGACCGCTTTAACTGCACAAGTATCCGCTTTGGTGAAGAAGATGGATACTTTGGGTGTCCATTCTATTCAGAGTCTTTTTGTTGCATGTGAAATTTGCAATGGAAATCATGCTAGTGAGAGATGTCCTCACAACTCTGAATCTATCAATTTTGTTTCCAACTATAATAGGAATCAAAACAATCCTTATGCTAACACTTACAATTCAGGGTGGAAGAATCATCCTAATTTATCCTGGAGTAACAATGAGGGACCATCATCTTCTATAAAGCCCACATATCCTCAGGCCTTTCATAACCAAGCTCCACCACAAAAAAACCATCATTGGAAGATATGTTTGTGTTGTCTCTTTTAGAGAACATAAAAACGTGCAAGTATACACGGTCACAAGTAATAAGATTTGTAAGTAAAGATCGTTCCCACGGAGATTTGTTACTATAGTTTGTTGAGTACTAAAATTATTTCTTTCTGATTTTATTCAAAACAATCGTTGATTAAGAAAAAAGTAAAATAAGAAAATAAAAGAAATCTAGGATTGCAATTTTTCACCAAATTAATCCACTCAAATCATGTTATTTTCTTTTGATTTATATTTTTTAGTACATTTAATTTGTCAACCGAAAACTTCTTTTTTTATTCATACATCTCTTCCGAGCTCCGTATAAACACCCCTCGTTAAATTAATTCACTATATCTCTATGAGAATTAAATTTAATAAGATTCATTAAGTTCTAAGTTTTCAAATGGCCACACATACAATTAGGGTATATTCCTATCCTTCATCATACATGTCATTCTATCTACGAGTAATATACACACAAATGCCTCTTCCAAGTTTATTTATGTGCCACAGATCGTTTTGATAAGATTCGTAAATAATCAAAAAGCATTAAGCACAAAATAGAACGAACAAATCGAACGTCTTATAAATCTATCAAAAATAATTAAAATCAAAGCTTCATAAATTTAGATCAAATGCAACCCTAGAAAAAATAAATTACTTCATAAATTAAAAATAAAAATTACAACATATAGAGAAAAACAAGATGAAGAAGAAATAAAATTAAAACATCTCAATACGAAAATATTTGGCACACGCAGAACACAACAAAAGCCAAAAATGGCTTCTGCGTGTTTCGCAACCAACACACAAATAACACAAAAATTACAAACTCCAAAAAAAACTTCTCTAAAAACTTTCGAAAACTAAAACAAAAACTTTAACTAAAAAAAACTCTTTTTACTCTATCATCTTATCACTTATTTATAGCTAAAAAATACATCAAAAAAAATATTAAAATTTAATGCACGCGTAAAATATTTGTATCGAAAATAAAAATTAAAACGCGTGGGAGACAAGCCGTTACAACAAAAATACTATTTCAAAGTGAGTGCGAGACAACGCTGCGCACTTCATTTTCTTTTCAATAAACTCTGCCATGTGTCGCGATATGATTCGCTGAAACAAATAGTGGGACACGTGGTAGCACCTCATTTGTTACACGGGATTGGGGCGCGCGAAAAAGTGCGGCAAGGGCTGGAACGCGGGCTTGATCTTGCGCTTAAGTGCTCATTGTAACATGCCACATGTCGGAACATGATTTGCTAAAATATTAAGTGGGACACGTGGCAGATTATGGTTCGTGGAATAACCGGGCGCACGTGGATCGGTCGCACGGGAAAAGGGGCGCGCGAAGGTGGGGGACAACGGTCTGCACGGCATCAGACGGGTGGGTCCCACGCTGCACGCCGGCCTGCGCGGCAGGTGGGTCCCACTCGGGCACTGAGCCACGTGATAGAGAATTCCCTGCATCCATTCGCTTTGGTCGGTTGTGATCAACACGCGCCAATCCTAACCGTTTATGCTTTGATCGGACGGACCACGTTGTACGCGTGGATTCTTCTCTCCTGCACGAATATTAAACTTTATTTAATTGTATTTTGACCCACAAATTTAATTCAAATTACAATTTAAACTTTCTTTAATTATAGTTAAGCCCTTTGCTAATATTAAATTAAATTTTCCAACTTTTAATAATTACAATTAAGCCCAAATTTAATTTAAATTATATTTTCAACTTTTATAAATTGTAATTAAGAACTCTTTTATTTGAAATTATATTTGTGGACTTAAATTTGGCATTAAGAACCTTTTCGATACAATTTATTTAATTTTCTTAAAATATATAAAAAACAGTAAATACTAATTTATTAAACTAAAATTAACTAAAAATAGAGAGAACGTAGCAATTATAATTAATAAAATAGGTGAAAATAACTATATAAAATACAGTTATCAGTTTGCTCGATACATGGCCAATAATGAGACTATTCTTCAGAATCAAGCAACTTCCATCAGAAATCTTGAAGTTCAATTGGGGCAACTTGCTACTGCTGTCAAAAATCGCCCTCAGAGAGCTTTGTCGAGTGATAGTGAAACTAATCCTAATAGGGGAGGAAAAGAGCATTGTAAGGCAATTACACTCAGAAGTGGAAACGAGTTAAAAGAAATACCTAAGCCCATTTCTTTGCCAACCCCTAATGTTGAAGCTATTGGCCCAGAAAAACAAAATTGTGGAGAATAAAGAGCTAAAGAAAATGAAGCATCAACAAAACCCATGATGAAACCAATTTTAGAAAGTCTCAAGCCTTACACTCCACCAATTCCGTTTCCTCAACGCTTCCATAAGCAAAAGCTTGATAAGCAATTCTCCAAATTTCTTAAAGTTTTTAAAAAGCTTCATATTAACATTCCTTTTGCTGATGCCTTGGAGCAAATGCCTAGCTATGTGAAATTTATGAAGGACATCTTGTCTAAAAAGAGAAGGTTAGGTGATTTTGAGACTGTTACTCTCACAGAGGAGTGTAGCACCATCCTTCAGAAGAAGCTACCACCTAAGATTAAAGATCTAGGAAGTTTCACCATTCCTTCTACTATTGGTGAGAAATTCTTTGGTAGAGCTCTGTGCGATCTGGGTGCAAGCATTAATTTGATGCCATTTTCCATCTATTAGAGTCTTGGATTAGGAGAAGCACAACCAACCACTGTAACTCTTCAACTTGTAGATAGGTCTTTGAAACACCCAAGAGGCATTATAGAGAATGTGCTTGTCAACGTAGACAAGTTTATCTTTCCTGCAGATTTCATAATTCTTGACATGGAGGAAGATAAAGAGATCCCTATTATTCTGGGGAGACCATTTTTAGCAACTGGTAGGACTTTGATTGATGTTCAAAAAGGGGAACTCACTGTGAGAGTTCAAGACCAAGAGGTAACTTTCAAAGTGTTTAAAGCTATGAAATTTCTAAGTGATTCTGATGCTTGTTATAGAGTAAATGAGTTAGTTGATAACAGGTCTACAAAAAACGCTACTACTGATTCTTCTACAACTTCTCCTGTGAATCTGAATAATGACTTAAGAGCCACTTGTGAAAAGCGTTGTCTGCCAATCAATGAGATGGACCAGTTCCATCTACAAGCATATAAAAATGTTAAGCTCTATAAAGAGAAGACAAAGAGATGGCATGACAATAAGCTCTTACATCAACATTCTGAACAAGGACAAAAAGTTTTGCTCTTCAAGTCTCGGTTGAAATTCTTCCTAGGGAAACTAAAATCAAGGTGGTCAGGTCCTTTCACTATTTCCAAAATGCATCCATACGGTACTGTTAAGATTAAAGATGAAAAATCACATAGGAATCTCCAAGTGAATGGGTAAAAACTCAAACCTTGTTGGGGAGGTGACTTTGATCATCAAAAGCCAACCATTTTGTTATATGACCCAACTTGAAGCAAAGAAAAAGGAAGTCAAGCTGATGACTCTAAATCAAGCGCTTCTTGGGAGGCAATCCATGTGTTTTAGTTTTTGTTTATTTATTTATTTTGTTTTAGAACATGTATTAGTTGCATATTTCTTCATTTTGTTATTTTGTTTTGATAGGTGCAAATCGGAGGAGGTAAAACGATTTTTGGATTTCAATCTCACAAGCCAACTCACCATTCAAGGAAGTTTCTTTTAACACATCTCCTTTGTTCTTTAATTTTCACACATTTGGGACAATATGCATATTAAGTTTGGGGGTGTAGAGATTAAACTTATTTGAAATATTGCTTGATATTGTTGCTTGTGTAGCTTTGTGAATTTTGGTTGATCAAAACATTGGAAGATATTTTGCGTTTAATGGTGATTTATTTTTATTTCTTCGATTTAAATAATGCATAACTCCTTGAAAAATTTGAATATTGTCTAAGCTATGAATAATTTTTACATATGTTTCATTTTTACAAGAATAAATATTTATGAGCACTAGTCTTGATTTTTGAGTTGCTATGGTAATTTAGGGAAGGTTTATGTGAGTATGCAATTCTATTGATATTTGCGGTGTCACAGTTCTTAGAATTTGTTTTGATTTTCTCTCGAGGCAAAATTTTAGATAACATTTAACTAAGAAAATGATTTAGGCCATCTTTGGACCGTTTGAGCCTTTCTATCTACCTTCACATGCTTTATCCGTAGTATACCCCTTTTGAGCTTCAAACTTTATATATATATATATATATTTTTATCTCATTTCAAAAGCCTACCAAATATATATATATATATATATCTGTGTGTGTGTAGATATATCTATTTTTCTTATCTCACTAACATGTGACGATTGTTAGTAAATATTTTAAGATATATCGTAAAAAAAAGAGGATACTAAAAAAAAAAAAAAGTAGTCTGAAAAAAAAGGAAATGAAAAAAAATGATTATTGTACGTGATGTTAATTTCCCAAATTGGGAAGTATTTAGCGTGATGATAGATTGTATCTTGTTTCAATCCTAAAATAATGTGTTTAGGAAAAGTTTTGAGCTAAATATTTTCTTTTATCCTACCTTTACCTAAGTCATACATTACAAGCTTAATAAAATCCAATTGATTTTGTGTTTTGTGTTTGTCTACATTAGTAGAGAGAGAAATGAAAAATAAACTTATGAGATATGTGATTTCATTAAAAATAAATTGCGCTCATATTTGCATAAACTAATCCGGATTGCATGTGATAAAATATGAAAAGACTTCACCCACATACTAAATTCATTGTGAAAATGTAATATACTTTTAGATTAATTTCAATGCTTAGATAAAATTCTTTTATTTCTTTTAGTTATGTTATTTGAAATAAACAAAAAGAAATATTTTGAAAATCGCTATTTTAAATGCTTTTATCCTTGTTTTATTTCTTGCCTTTTGCTCGAGAGCTATCAAAATCTTAAGTTTGGGGGTGTAATAACTGTATTTTATACAGTTATTTTCGTCTATTTTATTAATTATAATTGCTAGTTTTTTACATTTTTAGTTAATTTTTAATTAATTAAATTAATATTTAGTATTAGTTTTTAATAAATATATTTTCAAGAAAATTAATGAATTTTAATAAAAAAAAGTACTTAATTGCAATTATAAAAAGCTTAAAATTTAATTTGAATTAAAAGTTGGTGAAATTGCAAATATCAAAAGATTAGAAGTTAATTTGAATTAAATTTGTGGGTCAAAATGTAATTAATAAAAGTTGAATTTTCTGCGCAAGAGAAGGAGCCACCCGTGCCATTCACAACACCTAACACCCACAGTTCGATCGTCCAATCAACTGTCAAGATCTGGCACGTGCAATCCAGACGCGACAAAAAGAGAGTGGACCCGGTATTCCTGAATCACGTGGCTCGGCGCCGGTTGGGACCCATATGTCGGATGCGCAGAAGTTTCTCCCGAGGCGCATCGCTCACCATTGGATTAGTTGAACGGTCCAGATTTAAGCGCATGGAATCAAGCTATCGTGCATCGAGCAGCTCGCCTACACTCTCGTGCGATGCGGTTCAGCGCATCAGAGTGCGCCATCACATTCCACCGAATAAGAAGCAGCCACGCGTTTCCTCAATCTTCTAACCAATCATATGATGACACATGTCATGTATTTAAAGAAAAAAAATCAGAAAAGCGTAGAACGGTCTTCACACGTGTTATTTCTTTTAATTCTTCCCATGAATTTTTGTCCCCCAATACATGTATTTTGATAAAAAAAATATTAATTGTAGAGGGGGATGTATTTGGACGCGAGAAAAAAAGGGGGTTGGAGTTTTCAGTTTGTCATTTTTCCATTTTCACTTCAAGCTTTAGTTCTCTGCGTGTTTTCTACAACACGCAGAAACTTTTATTTAACAGTACTCTTATGTTGTATTTTCTTAGGAAATAGGGAGAAAGAAGACACAAAGAAAGAAGGAAAGGGAAGAAATTAATTTTTCATTGAGGAATCGTGAAAGAGTTTCTCCTAATCTTTTTTCTTTTAAATTTTATTTCTCTGAAATGTTTAATTGTTGTTGTGTTGTAATTTTAATTTCTGCTATGAACTAATTTATTTGTTCCAGGGTTGCAGTGTAGCTTAAATTATGAAACTTGAATTAATTATTTTTGAATGATTTATGGAACGGTTTTAAGTTGTTTATTTTATCTATGCTTAATGCTTTTAATTATCGGAAGATTAATTAATTGATCTGTGACACTTAAATAAACTTGGAAAAGGCACTTTTGTGTGTTGCTCATGATAAAATAACGTATATATATAAAGGATAGGAATATACTTTTATTGTATGTGTAATTATTTGAGAACTTAGAACTTAATAAATCTGGTTGAATTTAATTCTTATAGGAATATAGTGAATTATTTTAACGAGATGTGTCTATATGGAACTCAGAAGAGATATATGGATAAATTAGGAGTTCTTGGTTAACAACTTAAAATACGAGAACATAAATCAAGAGAAAATATAATGATTCTAAGTGGATTAATTTGGTGAAACTACAATCCTAGAATTTTCTTGCAAATTGTTATAAAAATTAGTTAGTCAAACTACATCAAATTATCGAGTGTTTGGATAAAATTAGGTTGAAATAATTTTAGTAATTAATGAACACTAGTAACAAATCTCCGTGGGAACGATATTTTACTTATCATATTATTACTTGTGACCGTGTATACTTGCATGATTTTATGTTCTCCAAAAGAGACAACAGTCAACTTGGGTGGTAGTCTTCAATTAATTATAGAACTAAAGTTCTATGTAATTGTAATGGTCTCATAATCTCTGAATTTCCACTTCTTGGTTAGAATATCCTTCATAAGTTTCATGTATGATAACATTTGTTCTAAAGCCTTCATGAAGGGGATATTGATTTACAGGTTCTTAAAAATGTTTAGGGATTTGGAGAATTGTTGTTCTAGCTTTTTCTTAATGGGTCTTATGGAAAGGAAGAGGTATGGTGTAGACTCTCTCCCGTGAATGTTTCCTTCTTTAGGCTTCATAACTACTTCTTCATTCTTTTTATTTTCTTTCTTTTTTTTCCTTCCTCATCATTCATTATTTTCACCTCTCTTTTAGTTTTCATTTATTCCTCACCTTCTATTAGTTGCACACTTCTTATTATGATAGCATTGCACTACTCCCCAGCATCTTTCTTTGGATTCACCTCGGTGTTACTCTCTCCCATGAATGTTTCCTTCTTTAGGCTTCTTTAGTGATTGATTTGTCCATCTTATTAGTCATTTTTACCATTCTTGGCACAATATTAGATAACGTGTTTTCCATTAAGTTCTTGAGCTTATGAAGTCATGACTCTTTGACTCGTGCTTATTGTTGTTGTGACTAATTGAAGATCGGTGGATTAACATATGGTCTCTTGCTGGATAATCTACTTTGGTTGTTAATTCCCCAAGATAATTTAGGATGGTTCCTTAAACCTAGATTATATATGTTTAAGGATTCTCTTAGGGGTTTTGATTGTTGATATAATTCACAACCTCAGGATTGATTCCACTAGAATTACTACATAAGGTTCAATAGAGCAGTCACAAACAAGAAAACAATTTCACACCATATTAATTCCTCTAGGTTTTACAGCCCCAACAACAATGTATTTTTTTATGTTTGTAAAGTTGTAAAGGATTCCACATCTACTATCACGCCTTGAAAAATGGGTACTTGAGATAGAAAGAATAAAAGTTTTAAATCATGGTTATAGGAAAATTTTAATACTTTTAAAATAAAATTCTTTTAAAATCAGGACATCCCTTAAAAATATTACAACATTTTCAAAATTATTTAATTAGTAAACAACAATATATTATCACAAGAAAACATGGAAAAATATTCTCATGAAACATTCTACATAAGTCCTTGCAATGTCTCCATTAATACATGATATAAATGATTTTAACAAGAAAGAAAAAAACATGAACTCTACTTCTTCCTTAGCGTTGAATCATAGGCCGCCTTACTTAATGGGGAAATTGGGTGAGCTGTGACCAGCTCAGTAGGAGTTTACTAAAAATACTATCATAATAAACAATATGATGCATGTTGTAGTTTAATGAAATTCATGCATGGATAAAAGTAATATCATTACTACAAGTGATATAATGTTGGAAGAATTTATTTATAAAATATGGTAGACCAGTACTTATTCACTTCTAAAACTAGGTGAAGGGTGCATTTTAGGTATCCCAATGCATACTCATATGATAAAAGGTATACCATGCCAAGTGTAAAATATATATGCATGCTATGTAACCTCCATATGTATTAGTTAACTCCAAAATACATGGACAAATGTGCAGTCAACCTCCAAGATGCATGTGGGTCCACCTTCGACCCCATGTACAGTAATACTCTAAGATATATATGGAAAATGTATTAGTAAACTCTCAAGTACATAGGCAACCAACATCCTTGTCATATGGGTGGTTCACTTTGAGACATATGGGGGTTAGCCTCTGAGGCCCATATGTGGTCAAACTCTAAGACCTATAGGTAGACAAACTTTGAGATCCATGTATGGACAAACTTTTAAATTCATTTGAATACAATGTACATGAATATATTGAAAAATATTCCACTGCAACTAGTAGCCTAAGGGTACCATACTCAGCAAGACATCGATACATGTATAACCTTGGATGACATATGTAGTACTTTTTCTATTCATTTCATATAATTTTTTTTATGTATACATACAAAATGTTTATGGTAAGCATTTTATTATAATAAAATTCATAACACTTTTCATAAAATCATAGCATCCATTTTTTATTTGTAGTATATAATGCATGACATTTTCATAAAACAATGCATGAATAAAAAGTTAGAGTAAGAACCATTACTTGAAAACTCGTTCATCCATTCTCCTAAGCCTAATGCTAACTCCTTTTTTCCTTTTTAGCAAAAATTAATCACAAATTTATAAATTCGTACAAGAATTAGTAATATTATATGTTAGTTTATGAATGTAAATTTCATGCTTAAAGGAAGAATTTTACCTTTTAAACTTTGTTGAAATATAAACTAATATTTTTTCATCCCTACCCTCCACCTTTCCAAACTCAACTGCATGAAATTTTATCTTTGAATGGTACCTAAAAATGTACCATGATGAGGCTTAACGAACTCCTAAATTCCTCACCATCCTTCATCGTTGCTTGTCAATTGGCAAGACCCTATTGAGTTTGACAAAAAAGTTACAAAATTTTACGAATGATGATTGGATTTTTCTCATGAAATTTCCCGATATGTCATTATATCTTAAAATATTACTAAAAATTCTTTTTATGAAAATATTATAATTAATTTCCAATTCTTGTGATATTGAAGCTTAGCTTGAGACAAAGAAGATGGTTGGAGTTAATCAAAGATTATGATTGTGTTATTGACTATCAACATAGAAAAGCAAATATGGTAGCAGAAGCTCTTAGTAAAAAATCAATAAATTTATTTTCATGTCTACAAGAAATCTATCTTTCCCTACTTGAGGAATTAAGAAATTTGAATATGGACTTATCAACAAGTCATATAGGTATTGTACTTGTAAACTTTAAAGTGAGGTTTATTTTTGTCATGCCCTAAAAAAATGAGTAAGTGAGAATAGGAAAGGGTAAATTTTAAATTATATTTTTACGAATTCAAGAGGTTTATTAAAAAATATATTTAAATTCAATTCAAGATATCCCAATTTAAAAATATATATATATATATTTAAATTAAAAATCATAAATTACATATATTAGAAAAGGATTCATTTTATAACATGTCTCAGCAAAATAGGATACAAAATGAATTACATAATCAACCTAAAGTTTTCTTCTTTATCTTTGTCTTCGAGTCATGCACTACTTTATCAAACTCTAATCTAGAGATAAGGGAAAAATGGGGTGAGCTACACATAGCATAGTAGGAGTCTACTCTTATATTTATAAAAAATAAGTATTTGTGACACATATGATATATCAACAATTATTTTGTAAATGTAAGTAGTCATTATTGGCATATAGTGTGAGGAGATTTAGTCATAAAACTTGGGTTTACCTCCTCATTTTTGAGAGACTAGGAGAGTGTACATTTTGAGTATTCTAATGCTCATACAAATAGAAATATGCTATGTAGTATAAATCCAATGCATAAAATGCGACCCCATATGTATTGGTCATCCAAATTTATAGGTACATATGCGATTTTACTCTGAGATACATGTGGATCCACCTTCAACCCTATGTACGATTACAATACATATGGCACATGTATCTATCAAATAACATCATATGGGCTTTCACTTACGTATAATTTGACTCCAAAACACAATGAAGGGTTAAACACTAAGGCCCATATGTCATCAACGAATCCAGAATAGACGGCAATCTCCCAACACAATGAAGGGATCCAAGGCCTATGTGTGAGAAATAATTCATGGCCAACAATCCATGAACTCAATGGATACATATGTATACAATGCATACCTGTAATTCATTGAAAATAGTCTACTACAACCAATAGTATACGGGTACCATACTTCATAAGACAACATACAAGAATACTTCCCACATATAAAACCATTCTCATAATGTATGTATAAAATTCTCTGATGTCATATCACATTTTCAATGTTCATTTCAAATCATCATTTTATACTCATTTTATATACAAAAGTTTCCAATGAATGCATAATAATATATTTATGATGAGTACCTTACATCTAAATAATATTTATAATATTATACATTGATAATAAAATCATGATATCCGAAGTTTCACTTTTTTCATAACATATGATGCCTAACCTTTCATTTATAAAAAACAATTCATGAATTTAAAAAATTAGAGTAAGAACCCTACCTCGAATCCTTGACCTAAACACCTAGATATTTATTCTTGAAACATACACCAAGGTATACTAAATGCTCAAACACTTTTGGGAGAGAAAGGTTTTTGAGGGAGGGAGAGAGAAAAGAAGGGAATATAGGTGTGTGAAAATAGGTGAAACTCGCCCCCTTTTATAGGCATTTCATGGATCTTACCATCAAGCTCACCATAGGTGGTGGTGAGGTGGTGGCGAGGTTTGGAAAGGTAGTGGCAAGGGTGAAATAGAAAATGAACACTAAGTTGGTTATTTAATTTGATATGATAGAACTATTGTTTTTAATAATAGGTTATGTGTATGATGAGTGCTCAAAAAGCAATAAAATTACCATGATTTTATGCACATTAATTGATTAAATATATATATATATATATATATATATATTTATATGATTTTATCATATATTTATATAAATTTGTCTTTTCAGAATCACGGGTATTTTTATTGTTTTTCAGGTATTTTCGCTTAAAAACGTAACTTAAAGACTCAAAGAGAAATATTGGAAGCAATACATCACAAATATATTCAAAAATAAATGAGAAAAAGTCAACAAATATGGAAAAATGGGTCAAAAAGGTCAAAAATGTCAAAAAAGAGGAAATCGCGCCACCCAGCTGCCCAGCCGTGCTGCACAGCACGCCCATCCCGCGCGCGCTGCACTTCCTTTCCGCGCGCGTCGCGCGCACTCCTGCTGCTTCGCGCATGCACCCCTACGCGCACCGCTGCCCATCTGCGCCCCATTTTGCGTGCACCATCTACCCGCTGACGTCAATTGACGTCATTTTCACCTACTACGCGTTTCCTCCATTTTTTTATCATTTTTTCACCCACTTTTTCTCTCCATCCTTACCTATAAATACCCCCCTTCTCTTCACTTCTAACCACACCTCAAAACACACTTCTCTCCTCTTTCTTTCTCTCCATTTCTTAGTTTTTATTTTAGTTTAACTACATTTGAATAGTTTTAAAAATTGTTAAAACTAAAAAAAAATTGTTGAGAAGTTAGAAGTTTACAGCAATCTATCTGTGTGCACTTTAATGAACATGATGGATGCACCTGCATGTCTCCATCACTACTTGCAAAATTCTCAAGAAATAGGTAATATTTCCTCTCTTTTCTCTTTATCTTTAATTTACAGTTGTTACATTGAGGACAATGTAAGTTCTAGGTTGGGGTGGTGAAAAGTTACCATGCTTAATTTAAAAAAAAACTTTTAACAATTTTTAAAAAAATAAAATAATAATAATGTTTTCTTTTTTATGTTCACATTTTCATTTTTATTGTGTATGGTTTTATTTTCTTTGTGTGATTTAGTAATTTTTGGAATTTAAAAAAAAATCTCACAAAAATTTATCATTTCTTTAACTCAAATTTAAGTAAATAGTTAAGTCTTTTGTACTGTTAGATTAATTTTTGAAAACATATCATGAAATATTTTGTAATTGTTTTTGATAATTGGTTAATTTTTGTCATAACTAGTATTTCTTTTTAAGATGTAGAAATTATATTAAACCTAAAATCGGTGTTTATGAATTTGTTTTAGTGGAGACTACCTTTGTGAGATATAATTTGAGCCTAATTTCCCTTATTCAGAGTGAAATATATATTTTTTCTACTCCAAACACATTTCTTATTTCTTCAAATTCTTAGATGATCTCTATAGACATTAACATTTAATGTATAAATTTTTTCTCATCTTAATAGAGTGTCGTATATTTTTTATTATTATTTTTGCTTAGAATAAATGATTTGAGTAGAAATTGATAGTATATGCTTTTATCTCATTCATGCATGACTGCTACAAAAAAAAGATATATCTGGGGTTACCTAAACCAAATCAAACAGAAAAGCCACAAAATTAACCACTCACCAAAATCCTAAAAAAAAATAAAAAAAATTGTACAATCTGTACATGGGTTGACTCTCTAAAAAAATGATATATATTGAAAAATATCTTCAGAAAAAAATAGAGAGAAAGAATATATAGTATAATCTACATACTATGACCCACATTGCCTACAAAGTTGTGAGTAAAGGCTAATTACAAAAGAAAGATATAGGAAGTAATTCCCTAAAAAGTCATTGCACTTTCTTCATTTGTAAAAGGCATATATCTTGAAATTTTTTCTTAATGAGTTTGATTTATGCATGAAAATAATTTTTATATATGATATCTTTATAATTTATACATTTGATTCCTTCCATGAGATCAACGTCAAAATAACACTTTGAGCCTTTATTCTTTATACATATGCGAACATATTAGTTCATTTCTATACATCAACTCTTTCGCATATAAATTAGTATGAGTGCTTGAACCCATAGGATTCAGTGTTTTGAGAGTATTGACTTGTGAGGAATAGAGTCAAAGCGAATTCGGATTCATGATACTGAAATTGGGTAAAATTAAATTGATACATTTTTGATATAAAATATGAAAATGATTTTTGACTAATTATTATAATAAATCATGATTGTTTAAAGAGATTAAAATAACTTATGCTTGAGATTTTAATTATGATCTTAAAGTAGATTAAAAAGTATGAGACATTTTTGTGATATGTTGTTTTCTTTTATTCTTAAAAGTTAATTTTTGATTTTGTTGTAATTTTAGTTTTGAAGTTGATTGTTTTTATTATTTCTTTTAATTTTTATATTCAGTTCAATGTTTGTGGGTATCATTACTGAAAACCCTCACGAGACTCAAACTCATCCATTAGGACAACCTAGGGGTTTAAAGGCTTGTTGCATAGGCTAAATGCAACCATGTCAATCCACGGAAGTGATTTAGGATAGTTTAATTTTTAGTTTTTATCGCTTCTCTTGCTAAGGGACTAGCAAGAAGCTGGTTGGGGGTTGTGATGAGTGCTCAAAAAGCACTAAAATTACCATGATTTTATGCACATTAATTGATTAAATATATATATATTTATATGATTTTATCATATATTTATATAAATTTGTCTTTTCGGAATCACGGGTATTTTTATTGTTTTCAGGTATTTTCGCTTAAAAACGTAACTTAAAGACTCAAAGAGGAATACTGGAGGCAATACATCACAAATATATTCAAAAATAAATATAGAAAAGTCAACAAATATGGAAAAATTGGACAAAATGGGTCAAAAAGGAGGAAATCACGCCACCCAGCTACCCAGCCGTGCCGCACAACACGCCTATCCCGCGCGCGCCTTGCTCCTGTCCTGTGCGTGCTGCACTTCCTTTCCGCGCGCGCCGCTGCCCATCTGCACCCCATTTCGCACGCGCCACCTACCCGTTGACGTCAGGTGATGTCATTTTCACCTACTACGCGTTTCCTCCATTTTTTATCATTTTTTCACCCACTTTTTCTCTCCATCCTCACCTATAAATACCCCCTTCTCTTCACTTCTAACCACACCTCAAAACACACTTCTCTCCTCTTTCTTTCTCTCCATTTCTTAGTTTTTAGTTTTTCTTAGTTTTAGAGTTCTTCTCTTTTTTGAGAAGAACTAGTTATGTTTTTGTAATTTATTAGCTTTTTGATTCAATAAATGGGAGTGCAAATTCCGCTTGGAGGTTTTCCAGCAACGGGAATAGCATCGAAGTTCTGTAAGGATTTTATTATCTTTGCAGTTATTTTTTATGCTTTATTCTTACATGTTATATTTAATTTGTTTGTGATTAAATTTAACTATGTTGGTTGTTTGTAAACATGATATAATAATAACGTTGTTATGCTTGCGAAATATTAAATATGTAAAAATCTCTAAAATGAATTGATTTTTATTTTTATTCAAGATTTTATATTAAGAATGTTAGAGAGAAATATATTATTTTTCATTACAAACTTAAATCTGAAAATTAGATTTTAAGGTTTAGTTATCCGGTCTGATTTAGAGTAGTGCTCTTTTATTTGTTGGTACAATCGCCTCTAGTTAGAGTGAAGCTCTATTTCAAAAGTTTTTATAAGAATTATTATCTGAAAATGTATTGACAACATGTTTTCAGTAGTGGTTTTAAAACTTGAAAGTTAGTACTCAGATAATTAAATTCTTAGGTTTAATTTGGACACCTTGAATAAAGTTTAAACTGTCTAACCCCACCAAAGGTGGCATTTAAATGGTTCATTTTAAATCTCTTAGAAAAAGTAATTAATTTAATTAATCAAATTAGTTATCAACCCCACCCATAGGTGTTAATTGATTTGTTTAGTTAACAAAGAATATCTAACCCCACCAAATGTGGTATTCATATAAAAAAGAGAGAATCAATAAATATCAATTCATATCTTTAATAACCTAAATAATATGAGCAAGCATAATTAACTTAGTTATTATATCCATAAATACTCCACTGTTTTAACAGATAAAATTTGCATAAATGTTTATTGAATCTATGCTTATTTTTATTTTATTAGGTAAAAAAACATAAAACCCAAAATATCGTGACAGGATGTTTAGGATTTAATTTCGTTTTTAAAAGTTTAAATAATAAATTAAAAACCACATACATTCCTTCCTTAGATCAACCTTGGGAGTATACTTATCATTTTCTACGAAATGATTCGTGCACTTGCGAGAGTTTTATAAATATAAAACCAAACGAATGGTAGGATTGGCGATGTCGGTTCTGCCCGATCAGTGTACTAAATAATAGGGAAATACTAGAAGAAGCACATAGTTCAACTTATGCTATGCATCCGTGTAGTAGTAAGAGCTATCAAACTCTAAAGGAACATCATTGGTGGTATGGCATGAAACAAGAAATTGTAATATTTGTAGCAAGATGTTTAATTTCACAAGTCAAAACTGAACACCAAAAACCCATTTGATATCTTCGGCCACTCCCAATTCCTTAATGGAAATGGGAAGACATAACAATGGATTTTCTCTACAGCCTTCCACGCATCCAACGTGGTCATGATGGAATATGGATTATTGTAGATTGCTTAACCAAATCTACACGATTGTTTTTCTTATTAAGCAAATATTACCATTGGTAAAACAAGCCAAACTATTTGTGGAGTAAATTGTGAAGTTACTTGGAGTTTTAGTGTCTATTACTCCGATGGAGATTCAAGATTTACTTCTCAATTTTGGTCAAAATTACAATATGCTATAGGAACAAAGTTACGCTTTAGTACTGCCTTTCATCCTCAAATAGAAGAATAGTTGGAACAAACAATTCAAACTTTTGAATAGATGTTGCATGCTTGTGTTTTGCAATTTACGGGTAATTAGCATGATCACTTACCATTATGAAGTTTACCTACAATAATAACTAATATTTAAGCATTGAGATTGCCCCATATGAATCACTATATGGTAGGAAGTGTAGAACCCCAATGTGTAGAGATGGAGGAGGTGAAAGAAATATTTTAGGCATAGAGTATATACAAATGCTTATTGATAAGATTCGAGTTGTAAAGAAAAATATGAAGATATCCCAAGATCAACAAAAGAACTATGTAGATAATAATATTAAGAAGCGTGAATATGGAGTTGGATATAGATTCTTCTTAAAGCTATAACCAAGGACGGGTATTGTTCTATTTGGGAGACATGGCAAGCTTAGCCCACGTAAGATTGGCTTTACATGATCACAGAGAAAATTGGACCCATGGCATATTGTTTAGCTCTACCACCTTAACTATATAGGATCTATGATGCATTTGATGTATCTTTGCTTCGTGGATACGTCTTAGACTCATCCTATATCATAAAGCCCAAATAAGTCTAAGTAAAAGAAAATTTAACTTATGAAGAAAAACCAATGGCAATACTTGATTGTAGAGAACAAGTACTTTGAAACAACCATTCCACTGGTAAAAGTACGATGGAGAAATGACGGCATTGAAGAGGTGACATGGAAACTTGAAGAACGAATGAACATCCAATAGCCTAATTTATTTAAAAAAATATGTGAATTTTGAGGGAAATATTCTTAAAAGGGGAGAATTGTAACACTCTCTTTCTTACATTAAAATAACATTATTATTAAGTATATATTCTTAGTGTTAAAGTTATTATGACTTTACTCTCAATATTATCAAAATGTTGTAACTCTTACAAATTCTAAGTAATGGGATAATGGTATTCAAGATTTTACTTAATTTTTTTTTTATCATGAGGTTTCACCACTCTTATTTCTTAAGTGAAACATAACAATATAAAAACAAATCATAGTGAATCTGTTGGAACACTTGTCCTTGTTATACCATCCCTTGGTATTAAAAGGACAAATATCATTGCTCATAATCAATTACCTCTAGTTATTGAGCATAAGACATTTTCCTTATTTCATGGATCATTTTTATTTTCTCTCACATTGGAAAAGAGCACAAAAAATACAAGACTATATAGGGAGATAAAAATAGGAAAATAGATAAGAATAATAGGTAGTGCATTGTAGTGGTTGAAAGAAATAAAAATCGAAAACCTTACAAAAAGAATCAAATCTTGAATCATATCACTTTAGAAATATATAAATATCTATTTTATGATTTTTTTTTCATTTCGAGTTTTCTACACAAAGTTATATATATTTAATTGAGAGTGATTCTATGAAAATCTTGCTAAAAATCATGTTCGAAACCAACCATTATTTTTTTTATTTAACATTGCTTTATATAATGGAATTGGGTGACTTATATCTTGTTTTAAATCTTGAGGTGTTTAATTTTATAAATATTTTATGGATTTCTATTTTGATTTTCCTAAACAAAGTTATAGAAATTTAATTTAGGGTATGTTATGTGGAAATTATGCTAAAAAATCATATTTTAAACTTATTAGTATTTTATATTTTTGGAAATATTTTACATTTGATAATTAATTATGTTATATCTTGTTTTAAATATTGAAATGTTTAGTTTTTTGTATATTTTTACATAAATGAAGTTGGATATTTCTACTAAAAGATATATCTGAATGTATGAGGATAGGCCTGAGAGTTACCAAAAACTGTTTAAATGTAATGATAAAATGGAATGAATTATTAATAGCCCTTGTTTTTGGATTTTTTAGAGTATTTTTAGTTTGAATTAGGTAAACACGTTAGGCTGCTATTCTTGTATCTAACACAAGTGTAATTATATAGAAAGGGTTGAGCAAGTAGACCCTATAATGCATATAGAGAACCAATTGAAATCGTAACTTTAAGAAGTATGACATGATCCTTATGCAAAATATATGATTATTTCTATTTTGGTATTAAGATTGGTTGAAGTAGTCCTATACGTTTATTATGCTCTGCCTTGACTTGTTAATATATCAAACAATTGGCTACAAAATGAGTTACATCTTTCTCTGTTCCTCACCACCAATAGATCGTCTTTTAGGATATATTTTTGTGCTTCTAATTTAAAAGTTATTTGGAAGTGTGCTAGAAGTGTTGGTGGCATGGAATACAAGAAAAGGACAAGGCAAATCCCGATTTGGAAAGTCTTATTGAGGAGCTATCAATATTATTTACATATCTTTGCCATCTAATCACCAAATGAGGTGAATCATAATATGTTAGATTTATTACTCAATAAGCTATAATATTTATAGAGATATAAATTTTGCTATTCAGATTTTACATTGTAAAAATGGTATCATAATTTGTAGCCAAAATATTTGAAACAAATAACTTTTCTTTTTTATTTAGGCTTGACCTGCACTCTTTCGCTTTTAGGCTTTTATTTCCAGCAAATAAAGTATCTTAGATTTTATTTATAATCTACAAATATATTTTAGGATTTTATATTCTTTATATTAGCTAGGGTTTTTATCTTTTTCTCTTATAAATACCTAAGTAGTTGAACTATGAATAATAAGAATTTGAATATATTTTATAAGAGTTTTCATTTTAATTCTTTTGAGAACTTTACCAAACTTATGAAGAGTGAGTGTGTGGAATTTATCTTTGACATAACACACATCTCTCCCTATTCTTGAGGCCGGCATCTACCCTACTCTTCTTGTTACCTTTTGTTCCTATCTCCTTATAGATAACAGATCAAGATCCTCATTTTCTTTAAATTTTCAACCTATTTTAGAACATTCGTAGCTGAGATTTCAATGTTGATCTTCAAGTCTCACTTCTTTAGGTGAGGTTTGTATCATTTGGTATCATAATAAGGCTCTAAATTAGGTCAATCTATCCCTCTATATCCTTTCTTATTGTTATTTTTGTTTCCTTTATATGTTTTTATATTCTTATTTAGCATAAAAAATAGAAAAGAAGATTAAGCAAATTGAAACAATTTAGGATCAACAATGCTTGATAGATCAAGCCATCTGTCTACTAAATGAGACTAGATTCGATCGATTGATGAAATAGAGCATTATGCACAGGATCGACATAAAATAGTTAGATTGATTAAGTAGGATATCAATTGATCGATAATAGGTAGATCAAACAAATTTTGATTAAATTCTCTCAGGTTTATGAACGATTAGATCGATAGAGGAGGGTCTTGATCGATCAAGTGGAGTAGAATTTGACACATCAGTCCTAATTTGAAGTCCAACTATCAATCTCAACCATTGGATCAAAGTTAATATGAATACTAAATGGTTAGAACCTATTTTAGCCTATTTAAACACTATTAAGAGGCCATAAACAAGAACTAACAATTAAGAACTTAGAGAATTGAAGGAACAAAGAGATATCAAGTAGAGCAAAGTTTATGAGGCCATTAAATAGCTAGCAAGGGAGATTAAAGGAGTTGTATTCTTTGGAAAAGTTTTATCTAATTCATTTTTTTCATTATTCTTATAACTTTTATTACTCATATATTTTAATGATGATTTTTAGAGCTTTGAGAGGCTAGATTCTTATTTGGGATTTTTGATGAACCTTGCCACAAACCATGTGATAGATTTTATTTAATTGAATGAATTTCTCTATTATTAGTTAGTATAATAATTTTGATCTTAATGCTTTCATGGTTTGGCCAATAATTATATAATTTGAGATTAATTCTTAGCAAAGATTTATATTTATATAAGAGTATGCATCCAATCAATTAAATAGAGAAATCGTTCAATGATATTTGCTATTGTATGTAGAATGTTTAGAAAATTCATAGATTCTAAGTCCTCAAACATTGTTTACTTAATTATTACTTATTGTTTTGAATCATTTTAGGTTCTTAATTAATAGTTTGGATAACCTTTCCTTATTACTCATCTCACTAGTGTTGTGACTGCTATGTATTGGTACTTAATTATAAAAAATTATCACTCTCTATGGGATGATAGTTGTGCTTAACACACTTTATTACTTAATAAACCTGTATACTTGTGTAATCGTTACTAAGTTTTTTGCAGCATTGTCGGGGAAGTGTAATATATTTAATAATTTATACCAGTATTAGTATAGCATTATTAATTTTGGCAATTTAATCTTTTGCTAAAGTTTGTTGTATACCTAAAGAGATAGATACTAATATTCAACCTTTTGATCATGAGATAAAGAAAATTCTTCACAGGTTAAAACGAGAAAGACTGCACTGATATGAACCTCGCTTAAAGAAGTGAGACTTGAAGATCAATGTTGAAATCTAAATTAGCACTATTCTAAAAGAGGTTGAAATTTTAAATAGAAATAAGGACCTTGACTCGCTATCTATAAGGAGATAGCACTACTATAAAAGTGGTCATTTAAGTCGAGATTTAAAGTCAGTTTTTACGTCTTACATGTAGCATCAGTTCTACACGTCAACCAATGCTTAGCCGTGGCTTGTTTGATGATCTTGAATAATATATGACAACATCATGGTAATTTTTATAATGCTTTAATTTCTCTATTCTTGTGTCTAAAGTTTAGGCAGCTTGTTTGATGGATGTTTATATGCTTATGTATTTAGGAGAATTAATTGTTATATGGACTTGTTTTTTGCCCAAACTTCATCTCATATCTCTTTCATAGTTCTCTAGTATGACTACATCATGGTAGTCACTCGCTAGCCAAGTATAGGAAAACCACCAAGAATCATCATTCCGGTGTAATATCATGAATTAAAAAAAAACAAAAATATATATGTTAAAAGATTAGTAAAAGAGATTACCACATTGACACCGAAGTGATATAATAATAACCCCATCCCTTTGAAATCATATTAGCACTATATTAATTTTTTGTCTATAAATATGAAGCTATCTGGAATCAAGCTGGTATTTTTAATGTTATAATGAGCTCTAAATATGAAGTCAAGTGTAACTCTAATTTGTTACTTGGGTTGGTTGGGCAAAAAACAACTGTTCCATAAGTGTATGGGCACCAAAACTCAACCAACCCAAGTAATAAATCGAAGTTACACTTGACTTCATATTTAGAGCTCATTATAGCATTAAAAATACCAACTTAATTGATTCTAGATAGCTTCATATTTATAAACAAAATATTAATACAGTGCTAATATGATTTCAAAGAGATAAGGTTATTATTATATCACTCTGATGTCGATGTGATAATCTCTTTTACTAATATTTTAACATATATAAGTTATTTTTTATGATTTCATGATACTACATTCTTGTTTTGAATTTAATTACATATAGTTCTTTGGTTGGAACAAGTGGAGCTATAATATGTAAATTTTTGATGATTTACGAGAAGAATGGACAAAAGACTTGGTTCAAATTATAACATTAGGAGAAGAATCTAATGATCTTTAATAACATAGGATAACACCATGTTAATTTTTATAATGCTTTAATTTCTCCATTCTTGTGTCTCGGAAGTTTGGATTGCTTGTTTGATGGATGTTTACATGCTCATGTATTTAGAAGAATGAATTGTTGTATGAACTAGTTGTTTTTTGCCCAAACTTCATCTCATCTCTCTTGCCTAGTTTCTTGGTCATTACGTTCGTGATTCTAAGCAAATCAAGCTTCCTCTCCTTGAAATAAAGTGGAAATATCACAAAATCTATGACAAAAGAGAAGACATCAGTTTATTTATAATTTAGGTTAAATATATATGTATTGTATATAAATTATTTTTTTGTAATAAATTTAATTCTCAAGTAATTAATTAATATTTAATTTTTTAATTATTTGTATTATTTAAACTATTTGTTAAACAGATTTTGGTTTTTTCCAGCTATTATGTGATTGAAAGTACAGGTTTTGAGTATAATAAAAAATGAGTAAATTTTGTAAAAAAAAAAATTAAAATTTTTAAGTCAATTTACGCGTTGAACCAACTTTAAACACAAAATCAATTCACGCATTGGATTGACTTTAATAGTAAAGTCGGTCCATGCGTTGAACCAATTTTAAATGTAAAGTCGATTCACGCATTGAACTAACTTTAAATTTTTAAGTCACATCATTTAAAGTCCGTTCACTGAACTGACTTTAAAGGTTGGTTTTGGTGTAATGTAGGAATCAAATGTATCAAGATGGGTAGGGTAGGCATAACACTCAATAACATTGAGGAGATGTGAGTTATAAGTTAAGGATGAATGCTACAAGATTTTTTTTGATAAATTCGGTAAAGTTATCAAAAGAAATAAAGAAAAAAATCTTATAAAACATATTTAAAATCTCATTATTCATAGTTTGGATACTTAGGCATATATAGGCTAGAAACATAAAAAAACCTAGCTAATAAAATGAATATAAAATCCTATACAAAATTACTAGAATATATATAAAATCCTAAGATATTTTTTATTGGAAATAAAAGCCTAAAAGCTAAAAAGTATAGTCAAAACCAAATAAAAAAGGAAACAAACTTATTTTTAAAATTATGGCCAAAACTTACGAGCCTATTTTGACCTTATAAAGTTTCAAACTGAAAAATTCATGTTGTTACCGGTCATGGCGAATGGATATATAACGATGATCAACTTTGTGATAATTAATGTCCTAGCTCACTATAATGCCATCTGGGGTAGACCGTGGATACATAAGATGAAAACAGTTTCGTCTACCTTTTACCAAGTCATTAAATAGCCATTTGAGTAAGGAATAAAGGAAATAAGACGAGATAAAGAAAAGGTTAGAGGTTGTTATAATGCCACTATGAAAGAGGTTGCTTCTAAGCAGCATCCACACCAAAGGTCTTGTCCAAAAAGGCTATAAGGTAGATGTTCAATAGAGTCTCAACTTAAACAAGGTGTGAGATCTACCAATTGGAGACAAGGAGGAGGACCACTCTCTAAAGTTGAGCATTGACTTGACAACAGAGGTTAGGGAGCAACTATCTCAATTCCTAAAACAAATTTTGACGTCTTCATATGGAGGCCTGCAAACATGCCTGGGATTAACACATAGATCATAATCCACAGGTTGAATGTTGATCCAAAAGCTAGGCCTATCAAGCAAAGAAAGATGAATTTTCTTAGAGAAAAGAATGAGGTGATTAAAAGTCAAGTCCCCATCCTTAAAAAGATAGAGATTATTAGAGAGGTGAACTACCTTACCTGATTGTCAAATGTCGCTGGTGAAAAAGGCTTATGGATCTCCTCATATGTGTGTGGCCTTTATAGACTTAAATGATGCATGTCCAAAAGATTGTTTCCTCTTATAAGTATTGATCAAATGGTTGATGTCACTACCAATTTAGGCTTGTTGAGTTTTTTGGATGCATATTTTGGTTACCATCAAATCTAATGCATCCAGAGGATGAGGAGAAAACATATTTTATCACTGAGGAAGGCACCTTCTGTTACTCCTGAATGGCATTTGGGTTGAAGAATACGAGGGTCACGTATCAATGCTTCATCAATAAGATCTTTGTGGGAAGAAATCTACATGCATAAATAGATGACATGGTGGCAAAGTCAGCACGACCAGTAAACCATGTCTAAGACTTGGAAGAAATATGTCACGTAATCCGAGAGTATGGTATGATATTTAACCCTAACAAATGTGTTGTTGTTGTTGCTTCAGGAAAATTCTTGGGGTATCTAATATCTACTTGAGGGATAGAGGTCAACCAAGACAAGATACAAGCCTTGGTCAATATGAATCCCCCTACCAATTTGAAGGGAGTTTAGCAATTGAATGAAAGAATAGTGGCACAGAACAAATTTATTTCCAAATGTACAGACAAGTGTTTACCATTCTTCAAAATGTTGAGAAAGAATACATTGATTTTTTGGAATGAGGATTGCAATAAAGCCTTTCAAGGAATTAACAGTACTCGAGTAAGCCTTCGGTCCTAGTCAGCCTCTTCCTAGGAGAAATGCTTTATTTGTATTTGGTCATTGCTCTTCATACTTGTAGTACCATACTACTAGTTGAAAGAAACAAGGTCCAACATCGTCTACTATATCAGCCAAATCTTGATAGATGCCTAAAGTATGTACCGAATGATTGATAAGTTGGCTTTTTTTCCTAAAAATGACAGTATAGAAGCTCAAACATTACTTCAGCTCATATAGGGTGGTAATACTCACCTCATATCTAGAATGTATTGATAAGCCTAGAGGTCACAAGGATATCGGCACTAATTGCCATAGAGATGAGAGAGTATGAAATCAAGTATACGTGTAGAACTTCCTTTAAAGGACAAGCAGTGGCAAAGTTTGTTATTGAGTTCAGTGAGTCACCAGAGGTTGCCAGTGATGAAGTAGAGGCAAAAGTATGTGGCGTGGATCAAAGAGAGGCAATCCTGAAATGATGTGTATATTCATATTCTTTCACGAGACCGTGACCAAATGGTATGTGTGTGTGTGGTCACGATTGTTTTGGTAACAATTTTCCATGTAAAAGTCTATAGCTTCTCCCACTTAGGCCTCGGTTTTATAACCATGACCATAAGTCTATAATTACGATTAAAAACCATGGTTGTGTATCAATATTGTAGTAGTGTTTTAATTCAATTAGTAAAGCACAATTTTTCCCACAGACGACGCCAGATGTTGATGTTGATTTGTATTAGTATCGATGATTAGTTGTACCCCCCTTTGTTATGGACATGAAAACAAATAACACTGGTAGAACCTCGAACCACCATTGAGTGTAATAGCTTTTAGCCTTTCGATGCTTAAGTAAGTCTGGGTAATTAGTGATAAAGAAGAAGATTAATGTCTCTTTTGTGAATTAAAGAGATGAAGAGAGATTTTAGGAAAAACTATTTATATGATATCTTTATTAGATATCATATGATAACGTGTGAAGTGTTTAAAATGAATATATATAAGAGAGATTCTAATTGTGAATGATTCTTATCTATTGTGATAGACTTATTTTTACGGTAAAACTCATCTAGTAATTTAATGCTTAATGGATTGATTTATGAAATATTAGTCGAATGAAATCTCTCATATTGCACCACAAAACATGATTTTATACACTTTTCTTACTATATTTTGAACAAATGTTTAAAAAAAAAAAAGATATTCGTTATTTTACATGTTTTAAAAAAATAAAAAAATGGTGTAGTTTTGACAACTTCAATAAAATTCTTCAAATAAGTTTCATTTTTTAACACAATTAAATCAAGTCCCCTGACCGCTTTCAAACACATTAAAAAAATTGCATATATATTTAAGAACATAAAAGTTGTCAGAATTTCGACAACTCAGACGATGGATAATTGTTTAAGGTTCGACGAACTATACTATACTCCTAATAGAATTTTAGAGACCATTAACATTTTCCTGGAACTTTTCAAGTAAGTTGATTTTGTTAATTATATGTCTATGTTTTAACCATAAATTAACACGGTCAAAAATATAAAGAAATGTATGAGGCATAAAAAAAATTTCCATCATTATTTTTTCAAGTGCCTTGTATATAAAAAACAAAATTGCTTTCAAAACGTAAATACAAATTTATAAATAATCTTGTAATTATATGTATATTTTGTATTTAATTTAAAATTTATACTTAACTTAATGCATATAATATTAATATTTTATTATTAAAATTTAAATAAAATAATATTCTTAAAATTTATAATAATAAAAATAATAAGTTGATAATATTAAATATGATCTAATTAATCAAATTTTTAAAAAACAGTATCATATTAGTAAGTATTTAAGGAGATTTATTTAGGTTTAATTTTTTTGGGTGGTAATATATTGTGAACCTAAATTATTATTATTATATTTATTTTTATTAACATAATTTTTTTTAATAATAATAAAATTAAAGTGTAATTACTTGATATCAAAATTATATCATATTATGATATTAATAATTATTAATATATATGGTGCATAAATAAATAACCTATAAATAACATACTTATTCAAACGATTATATGAAGTAAAAGAAGAAATATCAGATATTTCCTTTTAAGTCAGTTAAAATTAAAATTTTATTTATGAAATATGTTATTTTGCGTATACTTTTCTGTGATGACGTGGAAGAATTTGAGGCTGCTAATTGCTATTATCCCAAAGGGAGCGATAAAACGTAAACCAATGATCCGCTTGATCTCTACTTTGAACTAACTGGGAATTTTTTGTTTGGGAATGCAAATGGATATTCAAGCTCAAATCGGAAGCATATTCTCTCCTACTTTCTCCTCCAGAAAACTAAAAGCTTATTCATCATTTTATCCGTATTCTTATTATTGGAAGACAATGTTGATCTGTTCGAGAGGGGATTCTCAAGAAAACCCACGAAAGGATCAAAATGGTAGTTCCTTTGTCTCCAGTTTAATAGTGCTATTCTCGTAATTTCTTTCTTATATTATATTCATTTATTATATTACCAAAATTCTGGAAGAATGTGCATATAGCCCCATTTGGGTAGTTCTAACTTGAAGTTTTCAATGGAAAAGTTTCAGGATGTAGTCTTATTTTTGGCTCTGCAAATAGCAGTTACCCATTTTGTTATTCTGTTGATAGTTATCCAATCCCGTTTATCTACTGGCAGGATCAAGTTAAATTATTACTTCATTTAATTAGAATTGCTCCACTTTAGGTAGTCTTTTCCTTTTCAAATATGCTAATCCATGTTATGGAAGTCATTTTTGGTGAACAACTTTACAAATCACGCCTGATCATTCTAATATGTGCCATATATCTCGTTTATAGTTTATAGTACTTTAACGAAAATTCAACTGAAAGGGTAGAAATGACTGGCACAAAAGAAAACTTAGAAAGTTATCCCCCATTTTATGTTTGTCTTTATTATAAATTTCCCAATATTGTCATACAGCTTAGGTAAGCCTACGTTGGAATATTTCTAAAATGAAATGATACAGCATTTGGCTATAATGTTTCAATGGTTGGGCAAGTACCTTTCATCAAAAGACCAATTGAATATTTGCAACTTCTAAAATGGAATAGTATGTTTTTATTGAAAGATTGTGACTTTCGGTAAAAATATATTACTCTTGAATAATTCATCGTAAAATTGTCGTAAAATTGTGATCTAAATTGAATACGCATAAGGTATTTCATAAATATACTATTCATTTAAGCCATTTAAAAATTCAGGTGGTGAATAACAATCTAATGTGATTGTTCTTTAGTTCTCTTATCTCCGGCTATATTTACCTATATATAAAATTAGTATTCTAAATACTACAAATTTAGAACATTAATTTTCTTGAGTTCAAAAGTAATGTGTTCTTGGGTTGTGTTCTTCAGTTCATTTTGTAGACAACAAGAGGTTTCATTGTATCCTAGAAACGTGGTTAACTTGATCCATCATCGAATTGGTAGGGTCAAATAACGTTTAAGACAACTTAAAGTCGTACCTTGAAGCTAAGTTCAAATCCACATTATTTAGTGTAATTTTGTAGTATCAAATTTGAAGACTTCGGATCATAGAGATCAACAATCAATAGTAAATCCAACATCCCCAACAGCCTATGTTTTGGTATGGATTGTTAATTTAATCAACCACCAACAATTGTGTTGGTTATGTGTGAATAAAGTCTCATATTGGTTGGACTTGGTTGATTTATAGTTAATAAATATTTTAGCTACTACACCTAATAAGTTAACCTGAAACCCAAGTTACTTACAAATTGATGAAACCCAAGTTACTTACAAATTGATTCCGTGTAAATTAGTACACATTTGATTGTCAACTTCCAATTATTCTGATCTGGTTGTATGGTAAGGTGCCTTTTGTGGTGTAGTCATTATCACAGGCATATATCCAAATGCTCATTCCTACAAGGTATGGAACCTTTGTGAGTGAGGCCATCAGCCGTCTTTGTGATGGATGCTTAAGATCCTCTCATGGTCAAGTTAGTGATGGTGCAGAATAGAGATAAAGGTCTCTACTTCATAGCGTAAGAGACCATAAGAAAAATATCTATAGAGAGCCATATGATTTCTGGTTTTCATGTGACAAAGGTCTTCTACTGAGAGGTTATAGCTTGGATCCTAAAAGAATGTTCTGGGTACTAATATGTATGTGATTATGCCAAGTGTTCTTCCCTTGATGTTGCTAATGTATATCCTATGTAGATTATGTAGCCTTGTGTTCTCTGTAAATCCTTGCGTGTATAGTGTTGCCCTGTATCTTGAAGTGATCATATAAGCTAGAATGCAACCTCTTCTACTAAGTTTTTCAACTTACCATGATCAGCTAGGAGGTTTCCCGAATGAGGCAAGGCTTAAAATAAAAAATAAAACATTACAAAAAATTATTAATAACAACAATTTATATAGTAAAAATACACTAAAAGTTAGACATAAATTATAAAATATAAGAATAACATAAGTTGTTTAGATATAAAGTCACAAATCATGAAAATAAATCTCCAATGTAAAAAAGAAGATTAAAGAGAGAAAACTTTCTTCTTTATGAAGAAATCAAACATAATGGAAAAAAAGAAGTAAAAACTAAGTAAACAAAGAAGAAGAAAAAAGAATCGAGTTGACCTAAGGAAAATTCCGCTCAAAGAGTTGAAGGGAGATGGTGCATCAAGCTGTTTGCAAGGCCAACTTGATCCTCTTCCCTAGGGTTACCGAATGAGAGAAACCTAGGAAAGTGTTGACTTCAACTACTTTCTATGTACGAGCCATACTGGATGTGACTAATTGCCCATCCTACCTCCGCACATCTTTACCTCAATAGAGTATTTCAGTGGCATGTTTTGGTCCTCTTCTCCATTACTTAGAAAAAGTGTCATTTTCTCTTCTATAAACACAATCTAGAGGCAACAAGAAGGATCTTTCTTGGCTAGTTTTTTAATGTTTTCTAAGCTATGTATGAGTATTTTTGTGTCTTCTTTTTCTTTTACTCTTTGATTTTTATACGATTCAGTTATTTATACGGTTTTCTTTTAACCCTTATAAAAAAACTCAGGATCTTCTGTCTTAAAAACCTGTCTTATTTTCTATCTTTGTAATAGGATTATAATGCATCATTTAAAAAATTACTTAAGTTTATAGGAACTTTACATCAGGAATAATACTGTAAATGATGTTTCATGATCCTATTAATAGGATAGATATTAAAACATGATTTAAAATAAAAGATATGAAGCTTAAAGAAAGCATATGGACAGTTTCATATGTTGCAACAATTGCATATATGTGAATTTAACTTCCAATCCATATAGGCATTCAGGATCTACAATGAGGGTGGATACTCCAACCCGTGAAATATTTTCGTGAGTTCTATTCCAACTAGACCAAACAGGTCTTATAACATGAATTAAGATAGTAACAGTGGAAATACAATAAGATAGCATGCTAAATTCAATACACCACAAAAAAACCTGCATATGGAGAAGAAAAATCTGTGTTAAACACACTAGCACCTAACCGACACACGACATACCACCACATAGGCTCCTTTCCTTTAGGAACTGTTGCACTCTTGCAACCATGAGCTGACACACGACAACCCAATATTGGGAGAAACTCCTCAAAATGACGTGGCTTTTCACTAGTCAACCATGCATTTTGACTTTCAAAAAATACTCATTCAATCTCACATTTTTTATATTCAACTCTGTGTGTCAGAAGAATAAGAAAACCCCTCTCGTCCTACATCATTCAGATGCTACACTGTTTTTTGGACCCGATATTTAGAAGGAAAATGATAGAGCCTTCCCACGGATATGGCCAAAAAAACAAGGATGAGGATAAGGAAATTTATAAAAAACAATTCAACCTCCTAGTCCATCATTGGTCACTCGTCAACTAGGGTGGCGAGAGTAATAGATATACGCCAATGAGGGTAATAGCCGTTACATATTCGTCTTCCAATAAGGTGAGGGGCTGGCAAACATCCCAACGAGAACACTTGCTCACTTGCCAAGAATCGCACAAAAACATTTTAAACATTGAAAACGTCTTAGCCCCCAACAGGACAACACAACCAATAAACAAAGTTCTCAACGGGACATCACGACAACAAACAAAGTCTCTAATGGGATAACACAACAACAAATGCCCAACAATGCAAGTTATATGCAATCTAAGAGGATAACTATATAATAGGTACAACTGAAACTGTGTCCTAAGTGATACCGAACCCTCAATAACTAACCTTACAAATGATAGATAGAAACATCAAATAAAATTCAAACATTATGTTTTGCACATAAGAATACCAACATCAAAACGAAACGACTTACAATCTCTTCCTTTAGCTTTTCGTGGAAAAAACACTGTACAACTCTAATGGATAAGTTCAAAAGGATTTTTCAAATATTAGAACATGTTGCGACCATATGTCATGGAGTCCATGAGAAATCATACTAAACAATTCCAACAATTGATTTCACATACAAGTATAAAACCTTCTAAGGACTCTGAGCTGATAAATAGAAAAGCAAGAAATCATGGGATAAGTACACAAGCCAAATTCACAGTACATCCTGGGAACACAAAAAATGTATCATGATTTAAAAAAGACGTACTGGTGGAAAGGAATGAAGAAAAATATTACTTAATTTGTAGTCAATTACGTGATATACGGGGCCACTTCAACTACTTCCAATGCTGGAATGGAAAAAGGAATGATGTAACTATAGACTTTATACAAGGATTACCACGTACTTCTCATGGTCATGATTTCATTTGGGTGTTTTTTGATCGTTTTATAAAGACTGCTTATTTCATTCCCGTCAGAACTCGATACTCAATGAACGCTTTGATAAATTTTTACATATGGGAGATCGCATAATTGCTTGGCATCCCAATTTGATAGTATCTAGTTAAGATCCAAAGTTTATCACACGATTGTGGAGATGCTTATAAGAGGCTTTGGGTATAGAGTTGCTATATAGCACAGCTTATCATCCTGAAATGGATGGACAAATCGAAAGAGGTATCTAGATGTTAGAAGATATGTTACGAGCCTGTGTGATGGAATTCAAGGGAAACTAGAGTAAATACCTACCCTCAATTGAATTTGCCTACAACTATCATGCTAGTATTGGGATGGCGCTTATGAAGCCTTGTATAGACAATCGTGTAGATCTCTAATATGCTGGATGAAATGCAAAGATTTCAGTATAATGAGAACTGATGTTATTGAGAAATAACTAAAACGATTCATATCGCACAAGACAAACTTCGAACAACTCAAAGTCGAAACAATAGTTATGTTGATCTAAACAACATTCATTAAACTTCGAAGAGGATGACCATAACTTCCTCACGGTTCAACCTCGTAAAGGAGTAACTCATTACGGAATAAAAAAATTGGCGATGTAGCATATCAGTCAAAAGTACCTCAAGATTGTCACAAGTTCATAATGTCACAATCAAAATACTATCCTAGATTAGACAGAACTTCTGATGCAGGGAAACGTGTCATATGAAGAAGAATTAGTGGTGATAATTGATTTTCAAGTTTGAGAAGAAGAACTATTTCACTAGTCAAGGTTCAGTGGAAACATCTAACTATGAAAATGAAAATTTGGACTTAAAGTTTGAAATTCGTACGAACTATCTGAACTTAAGGAATTGTGATATTTTGAGGATGAAATATTTTTTAAAGGGGTAGGAATGTAAAACCCTATAAATTTATTATAAGTACTTAAAGTGTCTTAAAAAGAATATTGGATAATATATTGAAGGGTATGGATGTATTGGGTATTTTTCGTGTGAAAAATTGGATCTAACAGGAAAAGTTTTACATACCTTGCTGCCACCTTGCTACCACCACCTCTCTAAACCCTCGTTACCACCTTTGCACCACTATTGGCAAGCTCTTTGAAGAGCTATTCGTTTTGGTTATAAAAAAGGGCCGAACTACCCCATTTTCTTCATATTTTTCTTCCCTTCTTTCTCCCTCACTCTATAACCTTCTCCCCTTGGTTGTATGGGTCTTTTGTACATCTTGGAGGACGATTCATGGATAAAATTCATGCATTGTTTTTAATGAAATTGTCATGCATCATATGTTATGAATAAAAGTGAAAAACTTGATGTCATGATTTTATTAACAATGTAGTAATGTCTTAAATATTGTTTAAAATGAAATATTTTCCATAAATACTTATTATGCATACATTAGAAAAGTTTGGTAAGACGAGTATCAAATGCTGATATGAAAAAACATTGAAAATGTGATATGATATCTGAGAATTTTATATATGCATTATGAGAGAGTTTATATGTGGGGAGTACACATGTACATTGTCTTGCGGAGTATGGTACCAATGAACAAGTGGTTGCAACAGATTGCTTGTGACGAATTACAAGTACACATCGCATACACATGTATCTTTGGAGATTTTTTGTTTATGTTGTTTACATGTGATTATGGATTATTGTGGTCGATATGTGTGACTACAAATTTGTTGCTCACACGGGCCTTGGAGTTGGACACCCCATTGTGTTTGGCGTTTGCCGTTTATTGTGAATTCGTTTACTGCATATAGATCTCGAAGTTGGATCCTCCATTGTGTTTGAGTCGACCTACTCGTAGATGTTATTTGACAAATACATGTGTCATATGTATTGTAATGGTACATGGGGTCAGAGGTGGACTCACATGCATCTCTGAGTTGACAGCGTTCATGCCTATGTATTTGGATGATCAATACATATAGGGTTGCATTTTATGCATTGGATTATACCATATAACATATTTTATATTGTATGAGCATGCATTGGAATACCTATATTGTACATTCCCTTGGTTTTTCCAGAAGCGAGAAGATACAAGTATACCTATGTTTTGTGATGAAAATGTCCACACTCCGTATATTGATAATTATTATCATAATGAAATTTTATTAATAAAACATGCATCATGAATAAATATTTTTTAAAATAATATTTAGAGTAGACTCCTACTGAGCTATGTGTAGCTCACCCCAATCTTCTTTCTCTATCTAACTATGTTGTTTGATTTGATTTAATAAATACATTTGATTTGAATTTTTGACTTTACAATGAATTTTACTTTTTGAATAGAAATTTTCTAAAGGCTATCCGAATTGTTGCATTCTTGCAACTACTAGCCAACATATGTCACACAACCATATAAGCTTCTCTCCTATGAGAACTGTTGTATTCTTACAACTACAAACCGACACATGGTAAATCAAGATGATGCAGAACCTCTAAGTGAATAATTCTAAGAACCCACAAACTCAAAAGAATAGGAATGATTGATTTTCTAAGAACGTCTTGAAGATGATCAGATTAGAACCTTAAAAACAAAGTCCTTAAAATCCCAACCTTGAGACGCCATAAAGGATAATCATTCCTTTTGATAAGTCGAATTCAAAGATTCAATCAAGAACATAAGAAGGAGAAGCAAAAGCTTTTTGAAATATTCTTTTCATCAATGATATTCGTTTTCTCTCAATGACAAGGTTGCTGCATTTTTTTATACAACCCTTATGAAAACGCCACTTCAAACCTTAGATGAAATGGGTCAAATGGGTCTAATTCATCCTTAAAGAATAAAAGACTAAAAAGACTTATGATAAATAAAACATTAAAAAACCTACAATTTACTAAAACAAAAATTACTAAACATAAAAGACCCATAATTAATTAAAACAAAAACAAATTGCTTCTTAAATTAATTCTTGCATCCAATTTGATATTCCAAATCTATCCATTGTGTAGGATCTTGAGAATATTTGTAAGATCTTGAAAATCTTTAGAATATTTGTAAACATTAACTTAGTTAGCACCTCAATCTCCATTACAAGACTGAGAGAAACTCCTCAAAATGATGTGGTTCTTTAGTAGCCAACCATGCATTTTGACTCAACAAATTCTCACTCTATCTCATTTTTTTACACTTAATCCAATGTTTGAGAAATATGAGAGAGAGGCTCCTCTCTGTTGTCCTACATCACATATATGTTATACTATTTTTCGGACCTGACACTCTAGGAGAGCGGATCAGGAACAGACTGGGAAAGTCTGGTGCTCGATGGGCAGAGTCGCCCCATGGATTCTGGCCAAGAAAACAAGGAAAGGGGATATATAGAAAAAAAAATCGACCTCCCAAATCATCGTTGGCCTGGGTTGCGAGGGCAATAACTATACCCCGACGAGGGTAATAGCAGTTACATAACCCAAGGTGGTAAAGGGGTGGGAAGCAACCCAGTAAGAACGTTAGTGTTTTGCTGGCTCACCGAAGACCACACAGAAGTGTTTCAAACACCATGAAACGTTGAGTCCCCAATGGGACAACACAATCAACAAAGAAAGTCTCCAACGAGACACTACGATAATAAACAAAGTCTCCAACAGGACAACACAACAATAAACATCCAATAACGCAAGCTATGTCCTATGTAATACTGTGCTACTAGTAACCAACCTTATAAAAGATAGACATAAACATCAAATACAATACAAATACAAATATTATGTTTTGTTTAAGAGAATACCAACACAAAATGATAGGATTTACACATGATTTTTATGTTGAGGAAAAAATATATGTACACCTTATTTTTAAACATGCGAAAAGCATATGTTTTTTTACTTTATATAGAAAAATATAGGGGGATTAAGAATAAAATTTCATTTATGAAGGGGGTTTGTGCTATGCAACTAAACTATTTTTTTTTTGTAATTTATTGGGCTATTTGGCTTTTTATATAAATATCTAGGCCTAGCTTTTTGGCATTTTAAAGTTTCGTGAAAGAGACGTAAGCGTGTTGTTTCCGGCACATAACATTAAGGCGTAAGCTTCACATTTTGGAGGGGAGCCCCTAGCTTTAAGGCGCCCCACCAGCCACCTCATATTTTTGGAACCTTGACCATGACCTCTATATTTCATAACCAAATACGGGGAGGATTATACTCCCAGCAGTACCTTTTGAGTTTTTTTGTTAAGAGTGTCTAATTGCTGTGATACATCCTTTATGAAGATTACTAGTGCGATTTAGTTGTACTGTCAAAACTGCATAATTATGTAGAAGATGGTAATACAGTGTTCCATGCATTTTAATGATCCTTAGTTCCCTTTACGAAGGATATTGCAGAAAGCCTCTGCATTTACATATCTTTCTACCAGAAGAACTATGTACTAAGTAATTAATTCTTATTGTGCTTAGACTAGAGAGAACTTATACCCAAGTTGTTCATGCAAGTATCTCAGGTGATAAATACTCAACAGATTGGGATAAGGCCTGGTCGAGCTTCAGTAAACAAGGAAAGAAAACACTCTTCTCAAAATTCTCCCCTAATAAGTATGTGAGCTGGAACCCCAGGCGTTCAGATTACCCTTTGTCTGAGGAGGTTGATCCAATTAAAAGAGCTGAGAAGTCAAATCTCATGTTATGGACTAGTCCTACTTTTACTCTAGTGGGTGCTATTTTATTGGTCTTATTTCTCTTAATCTACACCATTCTTGCTCCAATTAAGTGATTTCTTTATTGTGAAGAAGTTCCTCCACTATCAACTTGTCATCATTATCTTATAAGAGAATTTGGATAGAGAGAGAGAGCATTGTACATTAACTTGTAAGTAAATGAAGCTATTTGTTTCTTCATCCGTTCTTCTCATTTATATGACTTAAGTTTTTATAAATCTACTTTTGAGAATTTGACTGTATATTCAACTGCATAATGAACTTACGTGATGTTTACAAGTTAATGAGCTGCTAATCAAATTAATGTTCGTAAGTGCTGATGAATATTTATTTCCAAATATTCACGAGATCTTTTGCAAAGAATTGACAGTCCAATAATTAGGGATAGATTTGAAAGATTATGTTGGGTGCAAAGAAACACTCTTTGTTTTAATTAATTGTGTACCTTTTATGTTTAACAATTTTTATTTTATGAAATTGTGAGTTTTTTATTTTAAGTCATTTAATATTTTATTTTTAAGGATGTATTAGGTCTAATCCATAACTAAATAGGCTCATTAGGCCCTTTCTATGTAGGGTTTTTTCTTTTAAGGTTTCTTCCTTATAAAGAATAAGAGTTATGTAATTTGGAGATAAGACACGAATATTCATTTCTAAATATTCACAAGATCTTTTGTAAGGAATTAATGATCCAATTACTAGGGTTAGATTTAGAAGATCAATTTGGGTGCAAGGGAACACCTTTTGTTTTAATCAATTGTGGAACTTTTATGTTTAATAATTTTTATTTTACTGGATTGTGGGCTTTTTATTTTAAGTCTTTAGTCTTTTATTTTTAAGGTTAGATTAGGCCCAATCCATAACTAAATAGGTTCATTAGGTCCATTCCATCTGGGGTTTTTTCTTTTAGATTTTCTTGGTTATAAAGAAGAAGAGTTATGTAATTTAGAGGCAAGACACGAATATTCATTAATGAAAAGAAAATTTTAGAAAACTTCTTACTTTGCCTTCTTGTGTTCTATATTGAATACATGAATCCACTTATCAAAGAGAGTAATCATCCTTTATGACGTCTTAAGGTTTGTGTTTGAAGGAATCTGTTTCCTTAGGGTTTTAATCTGATCATTTTCAACACGTTCTTAGCAAATTAATTGTTTCTATTCCTTTGAGTTCATTGGTTCCTAGGTTATTCGCCTAAAGGGTTCGCATCACAAGTGTTGCCTATAAAAAGGCCGAACTCCACCCATTTGTTTCATACTCAATTTCCCTCCCCTCTCTATAAAAGTGTTTTTGGTACATTTTGGAGCACATTTCGAAGATAAATATCCAAGTGATCGGGTTAAGATTTTGAGGCTGGGATTTTTATTTTAACTTTTTAAATGTTTACATTGTTTTTATAAAATTGTCACGAATCATATGATATGAATAAAAAGGAAAAACTAAATGTCATTATTTTTATAATAAATGTCATAAATGTTGTTTAAACTAAATACTTGTTAATCATTTTTAAAAGGCATACATGAAATAAGTTTGAAAACTAGTATTAAATCTTGTTATGAAACATTACAAATATGGAATTTGCGATTTTTATACATGCATCAAGAAAATAATTTTATTTATAGAGAGTATGATACCCATGGGTTGGTGGTAGTAGATGACTATATGTATGCATTGTATCATATGTATTCTCGAAGTTTTTCCTGTCTATTGTGCCTCGGATTGTGGATTCTTGCTTGCACATGGGCCTCATAGTTAGACCTCCCATTGTGTTTGGAGTTTGTTATCTATTGTGTCTTGGATTTGTTGATTACACATGGGCCTCAGAGTTGAACTCTTATTGTGTTTCGGAGTTGACTGCCCATAGACAAGGTTCCTAGGACATTGATTTGACTAATACATGTGTCATATGTATTGTAATCATATATGGGATTGCAGGTGGATCGTGCATGTGCCCATGTATTTGGGTGAACAATACATATGGGGTTACATATCATGTATTGGATTTATGCTACATAAAATAATTTATATTGTATGAGCATGCATTGGGTTACTTGGAATGTATACTCTTCCCAGTCTCCCGAAAGTGAGGAAGTACAAGTATACCTTGGTTTTGTGATTGAAATCTCCCAACATTGTATAACGATAATGATGAGGATTATTACCATTCATAAATTTTATTGCAAATAACGTGCATCACGAATTCTTGTTTGTTATATTAATATGTTAGAATAGATTCTTACTGAGCTATAAGCTCACTCCCATTCTTCCCTCACTTTCCAACTGCAATATTCGAGGTAAATGCAAAAAAGACATGAAGATCCTTCATAAAAGATTCACGTGTTACAAGGTTTGACCTAAAAGCTTATTTAATTCATTGGTTGTTATAATTTACCTTTAGGTAGACTAAGACCACTATGATTTAATGAATTTTAATTAGCTTTATAAGTGTTTTAACTTTAAGTTTATGAAGTTATATTGAACTTTTCCTTTTGGAGAGAAAATCTTTAAAGGATACTCAAATTGTTTACAAAGAATTGATTTTCAAATGATTTTTAATTGATTATTTCAGAAATTTTCTTTTAATATAATTTTCTTCATATAATTCACTTACTCCTTTTCGGGGTGTGACAGTTTTAGTAATAAAGTATGGTTCTGGTCTCCCAAGAATAAAATTGTTTTATAAAAGTTTTTTTGTCTCAACTTACTAATCATAGAAGAATAGCCAATAATAATTGTGTGCAAATTAATTCCCCAGGATAATGATTGAACTCAAGAAGAATCTGAGGAGAAAAATAGAATTTATACCATGAAGATTTGTAAAGACTCATTTCTTTACTTCAATAGAACGACGGATTTCGATAATGCTACAAGATGGTTTCGAGAGATAGGACATATCTTCGCAACGTGTTCACACTATCTATATTTTGATTTTTGAAGAAGTTGGATATTTTACGAATGACTCATCGGATTGAACCAATTATGGAAACAACTGACAACATTTGCTTTTTGTCAAGACATAAGATTTTCTCAACGAATTATAGCAATCACTAGTCGGATTGAACAAGTTGAACTAGAAGTAAGTTTTTCAAAGTCTCGATCAAATGATTGGATTTTATATCACCATTATTACTATAAGTTGATTCATATAAGATTGTATTGCAACAAATGGATCAAGTTCATGTTCTACTTTCTACTATGAGGCATCAAATACTCCAATGTTTTTTCATGACAAAGTCAACGGTTTGGTTAATAGTCACATAAAAGTTTCAACAACCAAATATGACCTTTTGAAAACAATTCTTCTAACCCTATCAATCAGTCAAACAACCTTTTCTAGTAACAAATCCTTCATAAAAATTTAATCAACAACAATTTGTAGGGGAAAGAATAAGGATAAAGACATTGTAACTCAAGGACAAGGATTAATAGAGCAAGCCTTCATGATATTTGACAAGAGGAACCATAAATAATGATGATTCCTATGAGTTTAATATACAACCCTTCGATACAAATTATTTCTAACCTTTGCCCCACCCATTATTTCACTTCTTTAAACCTATACTCAAGTGTTAAATATTTCAAATATTCCTCTTGGAATATTTTCTTATGTCCTTTACGTCTATAATAGTCCAATTTCATGACACAAGGAGTAAACCTTTTTTTAGTGCTTTCCTTAATTATTGTCTAGAAGGAAGACATGATCATACAAGAATAATTCCTTTGAAAGTCTCTAGAAGCAGATGTTGATGACAAAAAGAGCTTGACACAACTACTAGTGGTGAATAAATATTTGAATGTATTTTTGAAAGAATTACTTGAACTTTCCCGAAACTCAAGAGCGATTTTATAATAAAGTTACAACTACATCAATAACCATCCCTTCCTATCGAATGACATCAACAGAATTGGATGAACTATTAACAAAAGAACTCATTCAACCAATATCATCGCCTTATGAATGCTTGTTCCATTTTTCAAAAGAAGGATGGAAACTTCAAACTATGCATTGATTTTCATCAAGCAAAAATTATTATTGGATTATTTGGTCAACTCAAGGATGTAAGCTTTCAATGTCAAGACATTAACAACTATAAGTTAAGAGAATCAAATGTACTAAAACTACTTTCAAGCTAAGGACGTGCACCTTTAGAGAATGAGGAATTCATGTATACTTTTAAGCAATTAGAGATTGATGATTTTACGTGAAAATAGAGAGGAAAATTTGGAGACTATGGTACCCCTTAACACAATTGACAAAAGCCATCAATTTAGTATCAAACCAAGCGTATGAATGTGTAGTAGCTCCATACCAGTCGAAGGTGAGATCATCATTAAATTATCCTATTGTAATGAAGCATCATATTAAATGTATATTGGCATGTCATAAAAAAAATTGGACACACTTGAATGTTTTTGCAGATATTGATACTGATGCAAACCCTCTAGGCGAACAACACTAGGAACCCACAAACTCAAAGGAATAAAAATTATTGAATTGCTAAGAATGTATTGAATATGATCAGATTAGAATCCTAAGGAAACAAAGTCCTTAAAACCCCAATCTTGAGACATCACAAAGGATGATCACTTCCTTTGATAAGTTGAATTCAAGCATTCAATCAAGAACACAAGAAGGCAAAGCAAAAGCTTTATGAAATATACTTTTTATTAATGATATTCGTTCTTTCTCCAAATTACATAGCAATTCTTCTTTATAAGCAAGAAACCTAAAAGAAAAAACAATAGATGGAATGGGCCTAATAGGTCTATTTAGTTATGGATTGGGCCAAATCCAACCTTAAAAATAAAAGACTAAAAGACATAAAAGAAAAAGCTATTAAAATAAAAATTGCTAAACATAAAAGACCCATAATTAATTAAAACAAAAATATTGCTTCCTAAATGAATCCTTATATCCAATTTAATATTCCAAGTCTATCTCTTGTGTAGGATCTTGAGAATATTTGTAGGATCTTAAAAATTTTAGAATATTTGTAAACATAAACTTGGTTGGTACCTTATTCTCCATTAGATACACTACAGTAGTAAACAAAATTTGATGAGAATAAGGGACCATTACAAATCTTGAGTGGATCAATCATGAGATCAAAGACGAAGCAACTCAAGGAAGCCTAGAATGGACTTATTTAAGAGTTGAATCATGATCTGGAGTACCATAAATGGAGCACAAGGCATGGATGGAGCCAGTCAATGAGATAATAGCAAATATGGAATTTCAAGAAAGGCAATGCGCACCACGGTAGGGGCTTTTGGCCATTGTAGCAAGGGTTTCACAAGCTAATTTTGGTTTTTAGGCAATAGCAACGGAGCCACGACATGGATTTGTTGCAACCACGGCCCACATATTTTTTTGAGTATTTTCTTTACCATGAGATCATAATCAATGGTGGAGATTCTTTTCTTTTAGGGTTTTTTATTGTATTCTATATAAATATTTGCAGCCCTAGTTGCCTTGGCTAGTTTATCATTAATATATTTTGATTTCAAATCAAAGTTGAGAGCTTGAATGCTCCATGTTCCTCTCCAAACCAACTTATCAAAGGATTTGCAAACCTTGTGCCATTTTCTTCATCTGGAGTCAATAGTAAGTAATATTCATCGAGTTAAGGTGAGTATTGTAAAATATGAATATTAATTTCAAAGAATCGATTCCAATTTTGTTGTTAGGTCTTAGGCCGTATCTCTTGTAATTCTCAAACTGTATCACGTTTGTGGGTTATAAAGTCCATGTTCCTAATATTAAATTTTTTTTCCAACATTTGCGTCTATTTTAGAACCTGTTTGTTTCATATCATAATTTTCTATGAGTTTATGAAATTTTTTTGTTATTTTCCTATCAAAAAATTTCATATTTGATTCATATTTTTTATGCCAATTTCTGAAATTATCTTTTCTATTTTTGTATCGTAAAATTTCTAGATTCGTATCATAAATTCTAAGCTGGCTTTTGTGAGTAGATTTATATATAAAAAGAAAGGAAAAATAAAAGCACAAAAAAATCATAAAAAAAGGCCAAAATATTGAAATATAGAAAAAATGTCAAAAATATAAAAAAAGAAATTATAAATATATATCTTTTATAATCATCTACTTTTAGAAAATTTAATTCCAATAATTGTATGTTGTTATTATTAGTCATGTCTTTAAATTTTCTATGAGCAAATTAATACCCTCGTATTTTATTGCCCTCTTTTGTTCCAATTCATGTCTATTCTAGCTTTAGGACTTCTAAACACCTTTAGTTCGTTCCATTGTGCTTTAACTTAATTGGATACTATAAACTACAATCAGGGATAGTGAATGATATAATTTTTTGGGATACCTGAATGGTTTGGTTTGCTTAGGAATTAAGAGCACTTGAGCAATCAACTGAGTGCTAAGTAGTAGAGGGTGGTGAGAGGAATTATCAGGACTTAACCTAGCTCAACACTAGATCGTGTGATGTGTCCTGAGCGATTATGATAACTAGCATACTGAGATAACTCTGATTTAACTTGAAAATTTAATGTAAGAATTTGAATAACTTTTGGACAATTTCCCCCCTCATTATTGAACTATCCTCCCTATGATAAAATGACAACGATTCTTAAATGATTATTTTCCACAAACCATCAAAATTCATATAACTTTATACATCCAGAAAGAGGTCTAAGGTCATACATAACTACATTCTGTAAGATACATACTATACATCGTATAAGACATGGTCACTAGCACAAAACACAACTGCCAAAATACATTATACAACATGACAAGGAGATAAAAATAACCTAGACTACACAACAAAATGTGGATCATAAGTTTCCAAACTCGTGCGATGCGACCTCAAAACTGGTTACTTGGGGAAGGAAAATAAATATAAAAGGTGAGCTAGAAAGCCTAATGAGTTAAGTTTTATAAAATAACATGATACTATTGTAAACTATGTATGAAATGCTTATGAATTATCTTGAATTATATGCTAATAAAAATAACCTGCATATAGTATTTACAAAAAAAATAATGTATTCATAAATGCATAATCTGAGTTTCATAAAATAACTATAAATGTCACATGCTCATAACTTATAATGAAATGACATTATGATGAAAATTATCTATCCATGATCTTTAGATTATAGTAATGTGTTATGATTAGTATACTAATAAAATGTATAACCGTGAGAAATGTACTTTTTATTGCCAAGAGCACTTGAAGATTTAGTCGTGCAAGGAGGAGATATTTAGCAATGGTGCTAGCTCTCAACTACATGTGTGGGGAACTTGCTTGATATAGCCATTATAATGGCTCGGTTGGCTCTACTGATACATGAGTCATGTGCACATTGATTTAATTGAACTTGTCATCATATTGAACTTGTAACATCATATTGACTTTGTAAACATCATAGTGAGCTAAATCTGGACCAAACTATTTTTTCATGATATTTTACCAAGTCACTGCATATTTGAATGCTGAGTAGAGCCAACTTTAATGAATACATGAGGGGAAGTACTCTAACAAGTGTGAAATATTTACTAAACTTACAAGTTTGTATAAAAACTAGTATACATAATAAAATTGATTTAATCATAATTTTCTTGCAAATTATCTTGCATGTACCTCACTTGTTCTAATAATGAAAATAAAATATATTCTCATGGTGTATATGTTCTTGAGTGTATTGAAATTGATACGTAAATGTTTCTTCCAATACTAGTGAAAATGAATGCACCTTCCATAACCATGCAACTTGTGAAAATTGCATTTACTTGAACATGAATGTGGTTTAAAACAATGCTATCATTGCTTTAGAAAAGATATTACGTATCCACTCATAGTACTAAATCACTGTTGGTTCTCTACATGTACTATAGAGTATGCTTGCTCAACTCTTTCTAAATAATCATACTTGTGTTAGAACATGAATAATGCCATAAATTGCGTATTTAATTCAAATTTAAAGGAACTTTATCACTTCCATAATAGGGGTTTCTATTAGTTGATTGTTGCATTTTAAATAGTTTTAGGGTACTCCCAAACCTATCCTTCTAATTTGAAATATAACTTTTGGTAGAAATGTCTATTCATTTATGTAAAAAGATACAAAAATTAGACATTTCAATATTTAAAATAAGATATCACTCACTCAAATATCATAAGGAAAACCCATTCAATCCATAGAATACCGATTAGCTTCAAAATGGATTTTTCAGCACAATTTCAATAGAAGATACCTTTAGCTAATTTGCTATAAATTTGTTTAGAAAATTCGGAATAACAAACCATAAAATCCATATTAAACTAGAAATCTTAAGATTTAAAACAAGATATAAATAATCTAATTTCAATTAGTGAAACTATTTCAAATAAAAAAAATACCAATTGGCTTCTAAATAGTTTTCTGAACACCAATCTTATGTGACATATCCTTGGTTAAACGAGCATAACTTTGTCTAGAAAATTCCAAACGAGAAACCAAAAAGTGTTTACATGTTAATATTTAAAACAAGATATAATTTACTAAGTCCAAACTGTATAACCATTTCAAACAACAAAAATACAAGTTGGTTCTAAATAGGATTTCAAGCATGATTTCTATAGAACCACCCTTAGTTAAACGTATATAACTTTGTGTAGAAAAATTGTAAAATTTCTCATAAAATAGAAACTTATAAATTTTTAAATAGATTTGATCGGAGGTCTAATTAATTCTACAAGTTCTCTAGTTTCTATTTCTTTTAGCCACTACCAAACAATACCTATTATCCTTGTCTGTTTTGTTATTTTCATCTCCATAAGCATTCTAATGTTTTTGTGCTTTAGTATACTATGAGAGAGAAGGAAAATGACTCATAAGATAGGGAAAATAACTTATTCTTAGCAACTAGCGCTATTTGATTGTGACCAAGGACATTTTTCCTTCTAAGACTAAGATTAATAAGGGCAAGTATCCTAGCTGATTCAGCTTAGTTCCTTTCATGTTTTTCATTTTTTTAAATTATGTTTTCATGTATTACTTGAGGAATAAGAGAGGTGATACCTCATGCTACAAAAATAATTAAGTAAAAGACCAAAATTCCTTTGTCTTATAACCTGAAATTTTTTAAGAGTTAGGATATTTTGGTAATATTAAGGATAAAATCATAATAACACTAAGAATGTTACTTTAAAACAAGGGAGGGGATGTTATAGGAATTAATTACTTTTTATTATTAACATTTTGTTTGTGTTAGTTGTTTCACAATATCCCTTAGAAATAGATCAACTAGTCCAAAAGAAAAACCGGATATAACATTCATGATGAGAGCTATACAACAATCAATTGAAAGGATGAATATAGTAATGGAGAGGCAAGAAGTCACAATAGCCATAATAGATAAGCTTATGTAGAGGAGGAATTTGAAGATGATAATTGGGAGGAAAACTTTGAAGAAGAAGAAGAAAGGTATCACGCCACGAAAAATGGGTACGTGAGATAGAAAATGGGGTAAATTTTTAAAGTTTTAAAGAAATTCAAAAGATTTCAAATTTAAAATTCAATTCAATTCGGGATATCCTTATTCGAAAATACAGTTATCAAAAAACATAATTTAACCCTATTACAAATCACAAAATACATATATTAGAGAAAGGATTCACTTTACAACATGTCTCACCATTTCTCCAAATAAAGGTTACAAGATAAAATACAAATTTATAACTTGAAGTTCTCTCCCTTTTCCTTGACTTAGAGTCATGCACCACTTTGTCAAATCCTAATATAGAGGTAAGAGGAAAACAAGGTGAGCTATATGTAACTCAATATGAGTCTACTCTAGTATATGTTTCCAACATGTCTTAATATTTACTCCAAATGAAGGTTACAAGATGAAATAAAAATTTATAACCTAAAGTTCCCTTCTTTTTCCTCGCCTCAAAGTCATGCACCACTTTATCAAATCATAATCTGGAGGTAAAAGGAAAATAGGGTGAGCTACTTGTAGCTTAGTAGAATTCTAATCTATTATATGTTTCTAGCAAATAATCATTCATGATGCATGTTGTTTATTAATAAAATTTCATGAATGGTAATTATTATCAATAAATAGAAGGGACATGTTTTTCACAAAATCCGAAGTACACTTGTACCTCCTTGCTTTCGGAGAAACCGAGGGAAAGTATAATACATGTATCTCAATGCATGCTCATACAATATAAAATATACTATGATATAAATCCAATGCATGAAATGCAACCCCATATGTATTGCTCATTCGAATACATGGGCATATGCGCGGTCTAACTTAGAGATACATGTGGGTCCACCTCTTACCCCATGTACCATCATAATACATTGGGAATATTTTTGGTCATATCACATCATATAGGCCCTTATATATGGGTAGGTTGACTCCAAACTCAATGTGGGGTCCAATTTTGAGGCCTATATGTAGTTAACGAATCCATAATAGACAATAAGCTCCAAACATAATGGGGAGATTTGAGGCCCATGTGTGAGTAATAAATCTGCAATCACATATATTGACCAAAATAATTCATGGCCACATATAGACACCATAGACAAAAAACTTGAAAGATAGACGTGTATCTGTTGCACACTTGTAGTTTTTCGAAAACAATCTCCTACAACCAGTAGCCTATGGGTACCATACTCCATAAGGCAATGTACAGGTATACTCCTCATATATGAAACATTCTCATGATGCATATATAAAATACTCGGATTCCATATCATTTTTTCATTGTTCATTTCATATCAACATTTGATACTTGTTTATTTATACAAACTTTTTCAATGTATGAATAATAAAAGATTTATGATGGGTATCTCATTTTAAACAACATTCATAACCTTATAACATTAATTATATAAATAATGGCATCTAATTTTCCAATTTTATGCGTAATATATGATGCATGATAATACGTATAAAAACAATGCATGAATTTAAAAGGTTAGAGTAAGAACCCCTACCTTGAATCCTTATCTAGAATACTTGAATATTCATCCCAAATTCCTTCTAAATTCTACCAAAAGCCTAAACAACTTAGGGAGAAGATGTTTTTAGAGTGAGGGATAAAGGAGGGAAGAAAATGTTTGTAAAAAGATGGTGGTTTGGCCTAGTTTTATAACAACCCAAGGAGCTCTCCAGTTGTAGTGGAGAAATGGTGAAGGTTGTATGTAATTTTTCTTGTTCAATCCAATTTTTCACACAAAAATTTTCCATTACATCCCTACATTGTATAACATTATTTAGAATTTCATTTTTGGTACTATAATTATTTATACTAAAATTATGGTGTTTTACAAATAGGTACCTATGGGAGGAAGAAATGGAAATAGAGGAGGTAGAAATGGTAGGGGATGTATATGGAGCCCACCACATAGGCCACAAGATGGAGTTGATAGAAATTTGTGTAGTATTAAAATGAAGATGCAACCATTTCAAGGAAAGAATGATCTAGATTTGCTCCTAGAATAGGAGAAAAAGGTGGAGCACATCTTTGAGTGCCACAACTACTCTAAAGAGAAGAAGGTAAAACTTACTTTCATTGAATTTACTGATTATGCATTAAACTGGTTGGATCAATCAGTTATTAGTAGGAGAAGGAACTATGAAAGGTCAATTGATAATTTCCAATATATGAAGGTTATTATGAGAAAAAGGTTTTTTTCTTATTATTATAGAGAGTTGCACTAGAAATTACAAAAGACTTAATCAAGGATTTAAATCAGTAGATGAATACTATAATGAAATGGAAGTGGTGATGATTAGGGCCAATGTAATGGAAGATAGGAAGTCATAATGGTTAGGTTTTTGAGTGGAATTTCACCATTATATAGACGGATACTACCACCAAAATCAAGTCCTTTCACATCGAAACTAAACCTTACTATGCCTTGGAAATCAAACTGGAAGATGGATGAAGGATGAAGTTCCAAGCCTAGACCCAAACCTTTTAATGCCATGGAGGTGAAAAAAGGAAAAATCGTAACCCCAACTCACAATCATGATATTAAGCATTTTCATTGTTTTGGTAGGGGTCACATAGAATTTCAATGTCCAAATAGAAGAACAATGATCACATAAGTAGATAGAGAGGTGGGAACTGATGATGAGAGTGAAAATAAAGAAATTCCACCACTAAAGGATGCTAGTGATTAAGAAATAGATGCAGTGGATGATAAAGCACTTGTAATAAGGAGATCTTTAATTGTTCAAATTAAATAAGATGACATGGAACAATAGAGAGTACTACACTATTATCTTTAACATAATATATCATGTGAACAACAAGGTTTGTAATGTCATTATTGATGCAGAAATCTATACTAATTTATCTAGTACTACACTGGTTGAGAAGCTTGAATTTTCTATGATTAAACACCCTAGGTCTTATAAGCTACAATGGTTGGATGATAGTGGACAAGTAATAGTGAATAGGAAAGTACTAGTATCTTTTTCTATTGGAAAATACAAAGATGAAGTGTTGTGTGACATGGTTTCAATGCAAGCTAGACATATCTTGTTAGCTAGGCCATGCAAATATGATTGTAGGGTTACACATGCCAGGTATTAATGTTACCCACCAAGATTACCCATACCAATAGGCCCATAAATGTTACTCACGTAGTCACATCATTCCCCCTTCCTAAAGGAAGTTCATCCTTGAACTTTTACACCCGTCAGGAGTCAAACTTGGGATTTGGCTTTGGTACCAAACCTAGGAACAATAGCTAACCATTCCTACCAAAAGATTAAGTTGTCAGTAGGGGGTGCCAATATCTCCATATCTAGGACCTTTACTTACTAACCTAGGGCTCACGATAACCGATGTGCAAAGCTTCAAACTAAATGACCCTTGGATGTTACCTACCAATGTTACCCATAAGAAAGGGCCCATGGATGTTACTCACAGTAGTCGCATAAGGTATAGAGGCAAGTACTCTTTTGTGAAAGACGATAGAAATATTACGCTTATACCCCTTACACCTAATGAAGACTTTGAAGACCAATTGAAATTATAAAAATAAAAATAGGAAAGTTGTAAAGAAATAAAAGGAGAAAAGAATGAGGAAAAAGAAAAGAAAAAGAAAAAGAAAAGAGTGAAAAAAGAGAAGAGTAGGATAGAAAGAGAGAAAAAAAAAGTGGCCTTTTATGCTAAAGCAAGCGAGGTCAAGCGAGATATTTTTGCAAAATGGCCCATACTCTTAGTTTTATACAAGTAGCTAATTTTTATGTTAGTGACCTTAATGTTTCTTTACCTAGTGCTACTATTTCTTTATTGCAGGTATTCAAAGACGTGTTTCCTTAAGAAATTCTCGATAGTGTGCTACCAGTTAAAAGGATTGAGCATCAAATTGACTTCATACTAGAAGGATATCTTTGAAACAAACTAGCCTAGAACTGATCCAGAAGACACTAAGATGATTCAAAGGGAGGTTGAGGATTACCTGACCAGAGATTAAGTGAGGGAAAGCTTAAACTTGTGTGTATTTTTAATTCTATTAGTGCCTAAGAAGGATGGTTCAAGTCGGATGTGTGTTGACTGTAGAGTTGTCAATAACATTATGCTAAAATATAGACACCATATTCCTAGGTTAGATGACATGTTAGATGAATTTCATGGTTCTTGTATTTTTATTATAATTGATCACAAAAGTGGAAACCATCAAATTAGGATGAAAGAGGGTGATGAACGGAAAACTGCATTTAAGACTAAACATTGTTTATACGAACTGTTTGTCATGCCCTTTAGTCTAACAAATGCACCTAGTACTTTTATAAGCCTTATGAATCATGTTTAATGTCCATTTATTGGAAAATTGTGGTTGTTTACTTTGATGATATTATCATTTATAGTAAAAATTTATAAGAACATGTTTCATATTTGCATTCTTTGCTTGAGGCATTAAGAAAAGAAAATTGTATGCTAACCTAAAAAAGTGTTATTTTTGTATGGATAAATTAGTTTTTCTTCGTTTTTTCATTATTCCTAAGGGTATAATGGTGGATGAAGAAAAGGTGACACCTATTAGGGAATGACTCACACCTAAGTCCATTACCGAGGTAAGAAGTTTTAATGGTTTGGCTAGTTTTTATCATAGATTTGTTAAGGATTTTAGTACACTAGCTGCACAATTAACTAAAGTTACTAAAAATAATATTGTGTTTAAGTGAGATGAGGATCACGAACAAGATTTTAACATGATAAAAGATAGATTATATTCTACAAATGTATTATTTACCTAATTTTTCTAATACATTTAAGGTTGAATGTGATGCTTTAGGTATAGGAGCTAATTTGATGTAGGAATGGTGGCCTTTCGTTTATTTCAATGAGAAAATCAATGGAGAGGCTCTTAACCACCCAACATATATGATAAGGAGCGTTATGCCTTAGTATGGACACTTTAGATGTGGAAACACTACCTTTAGCCCAAGGAATTCATCGTTCACATGGACCATGAGTCCTTAAAACACTTGAGAAGTCAAGGTAAGTTGAATAGAAGACATACTATATGGATGGAGATCATTGAAACGTTCCTTTATATTATTCAATATAAGAGATGTAAGGAAAATATCGTAGTTGATGCTTTATCTTAGAGGTATGCCTCACTCTCCACAATGAATGCTACATTGCTAGGATTTGAATATATTGAGGAAATATATGCCAATAGTGATGATTTCTTTGTTGCTTACAATGCATGTGGAAAAATTTCTTTTGAAAAGTTTTACAAGGTAAATGGATACCTATTTAAAGAGAATCAATATTATACATGAACTTTTATTTAAGGAGGCCCATAAGGGAGGTTTAATGGGACATTTTGGTGTTAAAAAGACTCTAGAAGGCTTGAATGCACATTTTTGTTGGCCAAAAATGAGAGGGGATGTAGAAAGATTATGTTCGCCAAGTCCAAGGTCCTACGCTAAGAGTTATATGCACCCTTACTCGTACCTAACTCACCTTAGGTAGATATTTCTATGGATTTTGTTTTAGGATTGCCTAGGTCAAAAAAGGTAGAGACTCTATTTTTGTGGGTGTAGATAGGTCTTTTAAAATGGCACACTTCATATTATGAGGTTCCCTAGAGCATTGTGTATGATCAAGACGTTAAATTCCTTGGTTTTTTATGGAAGACTTTATGGGCTAAATTGGGGAGTGATATTTTATTTTCTACTACATGTCAACGTCAAATTGATAGTCAAACTAAAGTAATCAATATAACTTTGTCTACTTTACTGAGAGTGGTGATACAAAAGAATTTGAAAAACTAGGATGATTGTTTTCCTTTTGTTTAATTTACTTATAATAGGAGTGTACATTCAACCATTGATCATTCTCCATTTAAAATTGTTTATGGCTTTAATCCATCTACTACTATGGATTTGTTACCTTTGCTTATTTCAAAAAGAACTAACTTAGATGAAAAGCTAAATGAAAGCATTCATGAAAGTATTGAAAAGAAGAACAAGGAATATGCTTTCAAGGACAACAAAGGATAATGAAAAGTCATTTTTGAAACAGATGAATGGGTTTGGGTACACACGAGGAAACAACGGCTCCCTAAAATATGAAGATCCAAGTTGCAACTTAAAGAAGATGGACCATTCCAAGTGCTTGAATGAATTAATGACAATCCCTAAAAACTAAATCTTCTAGGTGCGTATGATGTTAGAACTTCTTTTAATGTTTCTGATCTTTGTCCTTTAACTTATGTGGGTGATGATTCAAGGTTGAATCCTTTTGAAAAGAGGGAGAATGATGAGAATAACAGACCATTCCAAGTAGCTTGTAACCTTCCATTGTTTGGGTGTTTCATCAAGGATCCAACATACTTTGCACAATAAATCCTGACATGTGACTTAAAAGTATCTACCACAATACTAGCCTTGCCTGAATGATATTACAAAGTGAATTCTTAGTCTTGAACATACTCTACCCATATTCTTTGTCTAAAATTGAGATCCTTTTGAGTGAAAGGATATTTGAGACTCTAGTGGTCTTTGAGAAGATTTGGAATTTGGCACCCTAAAGGTAGCATCTCAATATCTTTAGAGCAAAGATCATAGTTGCTAACTCTAAGTCATGAGTTGGGTAATTTCTCTCATGAACCTTGAGTTTTTGTGATCAATAGGTAGCTACTCGGTCATTTTGCATAAATATGCACCTAAGGCCTTGTATTGAAGTATTGATGAAGACCATATAAGGTTATGTATTGTTTGGCATAGTGAGGATTGGTGCTATCGTAAGTCATGTTTTCAACTCTTAGAATGCCATTTCATAAGCTTTGTCACATAAGAATTTGACTCCTTTTAAAGTAAGTCTTAACAATGGTGTAGCAATATTTGAGATGTCTTGCACAAAACATAGATAATATCTAGCAAGTCCAATGAAACTTCGTACTTCAGTCACATTCCTTGGTTGATTCCAATTTATTACGGCTTCAATTTTGGAAGGATCTCCAATTGATTATGGCTTCAATATTGGAAGGATCCATAGCAATTTCTCTTCTAGATATAACATGTCCAAGGAATTTAACTTTGGTAAGCCAGAAGTCACACTTCTCAAACTTTGCATTCAATTAATACTCCCTTAGTGTTTGCAAGGTGATTTTGAGATGTTCTATTTTTCGTGGGTCCTTGAATGAATATATATATCGTCAACAAACACAACGATAAATGAATACAAGTAAGGTCAAAATACCCAATTCATTAAATCCATAAAGGTAGTAGGAGCATTTTTTTAGTCCAAATGGCATGACATGAAATTCAAAATTCCCATATCATGTACAGAAAATAACTTTAGGTATATTCAGTTCTTTGATCATTAGTTAGTGTATCCCAATCGGAGATTGATTTTTAAGAAGAAACTAGCTCCTTTGAGTTGGTAAAATAATTCCTTAATCCGAGGTAACATATATTTGTTCTCTATGGTTACCCTGTTCAATTGACAGTAATCAATGAAGAGTCTGAAACTTCCATCCTTCTTCTTGACAAAAAGAATAGGTGCTTCCCAAGGTGATGAACTCAGTTGAATGAATTCTTTTTCCAACAACTCATCTAACTGATCCTTTAGTTCTTGTTTTTTTGCAAGTGCCATATGACAAGGAGTGATGGATATTGGTATAGTTCCAAGATACAACTCAATCACAAAATTGATTTCTCAAGCTGGAGAGAGTCCAGGTAATTCTTCTGGAAACATATCCCAATATTTATTTACCACTGGTATTTATGCTAAGCTTATTCCATTATCTATGTTTGCTTCCATATAATTTAGGAGAGCTATGCTTGCCTAGTTCTGCCTTCCATCTAGGTCATATTTAAGGAAAATGATGGAAGGGTTTCACTCCCCTTTTGCCAAAAAATTGGACTTCTAAGCCTTTAAATGCTTAGATGGTAACCTTATTTTCAAATAAATTCATAATGGCTTGATAGTTGGTCAGCCAGCCTATTCCTAAAATGACGTCAAAATATTTCATATCGAGTATGATTAGAATTAGCTAGAAATCAGTGACCATTGAAACCGATCAAATAATTTTTGCAAATATACATGGTATTTGAAGAAGCTCTCAGAGGATTATTCAAGGTAAGAAGGGTTTCAATGGATTCATCATCAATTTTTAACATTTATCACAAGTTAATGAAATGAATAAATGAGTGGCACCAGTATCAAAACGTACTTGAACTAAAGAATGATATAACAGATTTGTACCTACCACAACATTAATGATTTTGGATCCTCCTTATTTGCAAGCTATTGCAAAGGCTTGACATTATGTTCCTTATTCCTGAGTGGTAGTACCTTTACCCTTGTCCTTTTCACAGGTAAATGGTTAACGTTGAAAAGCTGGTTCCATACTGGAAGGTAGTTGGAAAGATTTCCAAGGAGGTTGGTAGAATCTTGAGGTCTATTCTTGGAATGATCTTTTTAGTTGTTGAAAATTTTGTTGAGGTTGTCTACTAGTTTGTTGAGTTGTCCCTTGAGTTGTGACAGATATAAGGGTGATAGTGAGGACTTCTAGATGAGTTACCATTTGACAATCCACTACATTGTCTCCTTTACCAACATTTCTTATTCTCTTTTCCTTTATCCTTGGTCTTTCAAGATGATATGGCCACCTTTAACTATTCTACATTAACTTGCTCGACTCTATAAGCTATGGGAACTATGCAATGTAGCTTTGTACACCTTGATACATTAGTTTCATGCACATATCATCTCGTATACCCATCAAAAATTTTGATGCCTTGTCCAAATATCTTGCTACCGTATTCTTGCAAATCTTGACAGTGTTAAAATGATTCTCATATTGTGCAATAGTTGTGTTGCCTTCCTTAAGATTCCTTAATTTGATCTCCTTGTTAGATTTTGTAGTTTCATTGAAGAATCTTTCATAAAAAAACCCTCGAATTCTTTCCATATGACTATCTCTAAATCTATTTGCTTTTTCAGTTAGTTTTGTACACAATTAAACCAGCTCTAAAATGTGTCAGAATATCTAGAGCATACATCTTCTTCTTAATTTCTCAAACCAATCCTTCCACGATGTCAGGGTTGAGAATACCATCATAGAGCGGTGGTCTCATTTTCTCAAATTATTTGAGGTAATAAGCTCCACCTCTTTCCTCTAATTCTTGACCTTCAATAATCAATATTTGCAGTGCGTACAATAAACCATGATTTTCATCTACGTCTTGTGTGGATTTCTCTCTAGCTTCTCATGCAAGTGGGTTTTTAGTCACCTTTCTTTTTGGAGCCATTCTAAGACAAAAATAGTTCAAAAATATTTTAAAAGGGTAAATATTTTTTAAAGTATAATTAAAAGAAATCCAAAAGATTTATTTAACAAAATTTTAATTTAATTTGAGATATCCCAATTTTAAAAACATACTTTAACAAAAATTTTAAGTTATAAATCATAAAATACAAATCTAGGATTTATTTTACGTCATGTCTTAGCATTTACTACAAATAAAGGTTACAAAATGAAATACAAATTTAACCTAAAGTTCTCTTCTTTTTCCTCATCTTTTAGTGATGCACCACTTTGTTAAATCTTAATCTAGAGGTTATGAGAAAATGGGGTGAGGTACAAGTAGTTTAGTAGGAGTCTACTCTATTATACATTTCCAACAAATAATCATTTGGGATACGTGTTATTAATAAAATTTCATGAATGGTAATCATTATAAATATACAGAGTAGGGAGCTTTTATTCTCAAACTCCTAGGTATACCTATACTTCCTCGCTTTAGGGGAAACCGAGGGAAAGGACAATACATGTATCCCAATGCATACTCATCAAATATAAAATAAGCTTTGATATAAAGGCAATACATTAAATGCAACCCCATATGTATTGGTCATCCAAATACATGGGCACATGCATGGTTAAACTTTGATACTCATGTGGCTCCACCTCTGACCCCAGGTATGATCATAATACATTGAGCACATGTATTTGTCAAACCACATCATATGGGCTCTCATCTATGGGTAAGTCCACTTCAAACATAATAGGTGGTCTAACAATGAGGTCCATTTGTAGTCAACGAATCCACAATAGGTGGAAAACAAATGAGGGATCTAACTCTGTGGCCTATATGTGACCACAATAATTCAATCACATATATACATCATATATGGATAAATATCCAAAGATACACATGTATGCAATGCGTAACTAAAGTTTTTTAAAAACTATCTAATGCAAACAATAGCCTATGGGTACCATACTTTACAAGACAATGTATAGGTCTACTTCCCACATATAAAACATGCTCATGATGCATGTATAAAGCTCTCTAATGCCATATAACATTTCCAATTCTCATTTTGATATCAACCTTTGATACTCATTTGTTTATACAAAACTTTTTCAATGTATGCATAATAAAATATTTATGACTAGCATCTCTTTTTAAACAACATTTATAACATGACTTATAAAATTATGGCATCCAGCTTTCCACTTTTATTTCATAACATATGACACATGACATTTTTCTAAACAAAACAATGTGTGTATGTAAAAGGTTAGAGTGAAAGCCCTTACCTCAAATCCTTCACTCAAATACTCGGATATTTGTCACCAAAACACCCTCCAAATTGTGCCAAAAAGTCTGATCAACTTAGGGAGAAGATGTACTATAGTATGGGAGAAAGGAAGGGAGGAAAAATGTATGGAAATAGGTGGTTTGACCACCAATTTATAGCCAACCTAGGGAGCTCTCTAGGGAGCTCACTAGTAGTGGTTGCAAGGTCACAGTGAGGTAATAGTGGCAAGAAGGTGGAGGTTATACCCTCTTTTTCTCCTTTCGATCCAATTTTTCACATGAAACCTTCCCTTTACATCCCTACATTGTAAAACACTGTTTATAATTTATTTTTGGGTACTATAATTATTTATACTAAAATTTTAGAAATTTATAGAACTAGTCAAATATTATGATTATGATATTGACCATCACCCAGGAAAGCAAATGTAGTAATAGATATTCTTAATACCAAATCAACAATTTCATTAGAAAATATAAAAGTAGTCCATCTTTCCCTACTTATGAAGTTACAAAGTTGAAAGTGGAGTTATCAACAAGTCATTCAAGTATTCTGCTTGCAAACTTTAGAGTGATACTTGTTCTAATTTATAGAATTCATGAAGCTTAATCATAAGACTCTTTTCAAATGAATTGAATGGTAAAATTAATGGAGATCAAGGTGCTGATCAAGTTGATGTTCCTAAATATTTTCAAGATCCTTTGCAAGGAATTAGCGGTCCAATGACTAGGGAAAAGACTAAGAGGATGAAAGAAGCTTTGCAAGGCTTGATAATGGAAGTGCAATACAAAGCGGCTGTGCTAGAAGAATCAAAAACTAAATTTAAAGATTGTAAAGCTTCACCAGAGATGGTCTATTCCTTTTTATGCAAGGGATATATTTGAAAGATCAAGTTGGGACCAAAAATTGATTTAAGAAGTAATATTTTTGTTTTAGATAATTATAGGTTTTTTATGTTTAGTAATTTTTATTTTAGTGAACTATGGGATTTTTATTTTAGTGAACTGTGGGATTTTTATTTTAACTCTTTTAGTCTTTTATTTTTTAAGGTTGGATTAGGCCCAATCCACAACTAAATAGGCCCATTATGCTCATTTGTTTTAGGATTTTTTTCTTTTAGGGTTTCTTGCATATTAATAAGAAGAGCTATGTAATTTGGCGACAAGAACGAATATCATTAATGAAAAATATATTTCATAAAGCTTTTTATTTGCCTTCTTGTGTTCTTCATTGAATGCTTGGATTTGACTTATCAAAAGGAGTGATCATCCTTTGTGGCTTCTCAAGATTGGGGTTTTAAGAACTTTTTTTCCTTAGGATTATAATCTGACCATCTTTAACATGTTCTTAGAAAATCAATTGTTTCTATTACTTTGAGTTCGTGGGTTCCTAGGTTATTCACCTAAAGGGTCTGCATCATTTGGTATAAGAGCTTTGGTTGCTGAAAATTGGTTATCTATCTTCATCTATCTTTGTTTTAATTTCTAGATTTAAAAAAATTCATCATTTGATTTTTTTCTATTTTCTTGATTGTTTTCTGCATTCTTGAGTCACAAATCACAAAAACCAAAAAAGAAATTTCGTCCTTTTGAGTCTTGTGTTTTCTTTCAATTTCGTTGTCGTTGTTTTCGTATTTGGATTTTGTTTCATAGTTTTATTTTAATTCTTCATATCTTTTTCTTCATTCTTTATTTTTGTGTTCAACCTATCTTTGTTCTTAAAAAATGAAAAAAAAAGAAGAGGGCTACTGTTTAGTTTCAAAGAAAACAATTGATAAAACCGAGTTGCAACTTTAAATAGCCATAACTTTTGAATTAGGTTACAAAACGCCTATTATAATATATGAAATCGAAGCTCGTTTCAATTACTATAAGATAAACTAGGCTTCTCCACTGTTTTTACAATTTTCGAGTCCAAAGTATACCGTTTAAACCACTAACCGAGGGGTTAAAGGTTTATCAAACCTTTTTGCATTGTTTTCGGTTCTTATTCATTAAGATTGCAAATTTTTTGTTTTTTTTGTGAATTTTATATTCACAGTAGCAAAAGCAGAAGTAAAAATAAAAAAAAATAAAAAAAAATAAAAAAATAGAAAGAGAAAAAAATAGAAAAAAAAATAAGAAAATGAGAACATAGTAGTAGATTGTTCAAGAATCTAATTCTTTTCTTCCAGAGTTTTTTGGTTCTTATTGAAATTGGTTTTCCTTTATTTTGTTCTTTCTACCCAATACCTATTAAAAAAAGGGAATCAAAGTTGATCAAGTGTCTTTCTTTAGGGTCCTCTTTAGTTAAGAGTCTTCCTTTAGAGTCCTCTTGGGTCAAGAGTATTTATTTAGAGTCCTCTTTGGTCAAGAGTATTCCTTTAGAGTCCTCTTTGGTCAAGAGTATTCCTTTAGAGTCCTCTTTGGTCAAGATATTTTCTTTAGAGTCCACCTTGGTGAAGAGTCTTTCTTTAGAGTCCTCTTTGGTCAAGAGTCTTTCTTAAGAGTTCTCTTTGGTTAAGAGTCTTTCTTTAGGGACTTCTTTGGGTCAAGAGTCTTTATTTAGAGTCCTCTTTTGGTGAAGTGTCTTTCTGTAAAATACATGAAGTAAAATGAATGATAAAATAAAATCCGAATTTGGAATGTTTCATTGTGTAGCTATCAACATATTCTCCATATATTTTACATCGGATATCTAATTAAGGTGATACAAAATGCATTACAAATCCTACTTAACGAGCTAATATATTTGTAGAGATATATTTTTCCTAATTCAAATGTTTACTAGGTTAAACGTGGCTTTGAAGAATCGCCCAAAAATCTGACAAATAATTACCTTTTTAGTTTCATAGTTAATTTGGTCGATTTAATATTTACTTTATTTTATAGGATTTTATATTCAATTTTCAACATTAATTTAGAGCTTTATATTTATGTTTATTACCTAGGGTTTATGTTATCTTTTCAAGTCTAAATAACTATGTATGATTTTAATTAAGAAATCAACGAATATAATTTTAATGAGATTGATTATGTTTACTTCTATCACTCACATCTCCCTGATGTTCTTAAGTGTGGCATCTAAAACACCCTTCTTTGGTACACAGGTTCCTATCTTATTATAGATAGAGAGTCACGGTCATGGTCATCATTTTCTTTACCTTTACTATCTAATTTAGAACAATCTTGGTGAAGAGATCAACATTGATCTTCAGGTCTCACTTCTTTAGGTGAAGTTCATATCATAGACTTAAGCTATCTCTAACTCAACTTCTCAATATGTTCCTTTGCTTACTTAGCTTTGGAAAGAAAAAGTTAAACTTTAAGTTGTTTAACTTGAAAACCAAGGAAGGATTTTAATTTTCTAGCCAAGCTTATGTCGAACTCATTTAGCATGGTTATGGAAAAATCTTGACCAATAACATCCTTTGTAAAATCAAAGATGATGTCATCAATGTAAACTTATGTAATAACCACTTCTTTGTTTCCTATTTGAATATCCAAAGTCTTGTTACCACCACCTCTTTGAAATAGATTGTTGAGATGAAAGTGGCTAGGCGCTTATACCAGGCAAGAGAAGATTGTTTCAATTCTTACAATGCTTTCCTTAACTACATAAGAATCTTAAAATCCTTTGAGTTGCTCAATATAAATTTTTATTTTATCACACCATTTAGGAAGGCAATCTTAAAATTCATTTGATACAACTTGAATCCAAAGAAACATGCTAGTCCAATTAGAAGCTTGACTGACTCAAGGTAAGAAAAGTGAGAAACAATTTCTTTAAAGTCAATACCCTCAATTTGAGTGTAGCTAACATCCTCTCCCTTGAATTAAAAGAATATTATTGTTGTGTGTATATTATTAGTGTTAGTACGATTTTACCCTCAATATTATTCATTTAAATATTATAAGTTGAGATTTATTTGTTTTGTTTTGTTTTATTTTAAAGTTTTGAAATGTTAAATTGTTTGTATAATTATGTGTAAGATTGCCAAAATGTCCTAAGTATAAAATATTTCAAGTTATAGGATAAGGGTATTTTAGTCTTTTATTTTAAAAAATTTGGATGAGGTGTCACCACTCTTATTCCTTAAGTGACACTTGTCCATGTAACACCCTCCCTTGGTCTAAGAAGGAAAAATGTCCTTGTTCACAAACTTGTAGCTCTAGGTGTTAAGCATAAGACATTTTCCTCATTCCATGAGTAATTTTTCTTCTCTATGACCTTGGATTAGCTCATTAAAACATTACAGTGGAGAGAAAAATAGCAAAACATATAAGGATAATAGGTAGTGTTTGATAATGGCTAAAAGAAAAGGAAAATAAGAAACTTGCATAATAAATTTGGCCTTGCTTCATATTCCTTTAGATATTTATGAATGTATATTTTATGAAAAAAATTACAATTTTTCATTTCGAGTTTTCTATAAAACATTTATGTAGATTTAATTGAGAGTAATTTTGTGGAAATGATGATGGAAATCCTGTTTGAAACCAATCGGTATTTTTTGTGTTGGAGATGGTTTTACAAATTGGAATTGGGTGAGATATATCTTTCTTTAAATCTTGAAATTTCTAGTTTTTAAAATATTTTATGCTTTGTCATTTTGAGTTTTCTAAACAATGTTATAGTGATTTAATTCAAGGTGTGTTTTGTGGAAGTTATGCCGAAAAATCATATTTCAAGCTAATCAATATTCTATGTTTTTGAAATGGTATTACATTTGATAATTGGTTTTTTATGACTTGCTTTAAAGATTGAAATATCTAGTTTTTGTTTTTTTATAATAATAAATTTGTGATTTCTACCAAAATATCTATTTGAATGTATGAGGATAGGTCTAAGAGTATCCAAAACTATTTAAAATGTAATGATCAAATGGAATCAATTATTCATAGGCCCCTATTTTTAGAATTTTTAAGGTATTTTTAAATTTGAATTAGGTAAACAAGGTATGACATTGTTCTTATTTCTGACACAAGTGTGATTATATAGGAAGGATTGACCAAGCAAACCCTATATTGCACATAGAGAACTAACAATGATATAGCACAGTAAGTTGATATCTAGTTCATTTCAAAAGCTTTGAAAATATTATTTTAAACTTCATGTATGCTCAACTAAATTTAGTTAGTACAAGTTGCATATCTTTCAAAAGTGCATTAATTATTTAACTAGAACTTTAAAGAACATATTACATGACATTTTCATTGCACTTTTAGTATGATAATACCATGAGAATATATGTTATTTTCATTATCAGAACTAGCCAGTTTAAAGAAAGATAAAGTACAAGTAATTTAAACTTGAGATTATAAATTTTTTATTACTTATACTATTTTATATACGAGCTTGTAAGTTCATCAAATAATTTAGAATTTCTAGAGTACTTTCCCTTCCATATTAAGAGATTGTTGGATGTACTCAACATTCAAAATTTTTAGTTTGATTTTGTAAGATGTCATGGCCAAAAGATTAGGTACAATTCAACTTATTATGACTTTTATCAACTCAATATGATATTAGTTCAGCTTTGTACCAGTTCAATTAAGTACATATGTATAAAAAAAAACCAACTGAGTCATTTTAATTATTGTATCAAGTAAGTTCCTCACACTTGTAGTTAACATCTAACACCAATGCTAAATATCTCATCTCTATGCAATCAGATCCCCAACTCTAAGTGCTTTTGGCAAACTAGAATTAAAGTACATTTATCATGGCTATAGTTTTTATTTGTATAATGATCATAGCATGTTACTATATTCTAAATATTAGACACATTAATTTCATCATCATTTTACTTCAAGGTTACTCATAAGATAGTACATTATTTTATCATGCATAGATTATTTTCATCAATTTGTTATTTCATGATAATTCATAAATATTTGATAAGCATTTTTGTAAGTACTATATAAAATTATTTTATATAACTTATCCACTCACGGAGCTTTCATTCTCAACCTTTATTTTATTTTTCTCTATCAGATTACAACTTTGGATCACATTACATGAGTTTAGAGGCTTAATTTGGATAATCTTTTTCTATTCAATTTAAGTTGTTCTTTATCCTTTCCCTTTGTTAAGTACATTCTTGTTTATGTGTTTGTACTAGTGAAAAAGCCTAAGAATCTCTATATTTTTATAAAATGAGGCACTTTCTGGATATGTATGAAGTTTACTGGTTTGTGAAAAATCATCCTTTTAGAACTATTATCATTTTATTGTAGGGAGGATAGTTCAATAATTAGGGAAGACTCTACCCAATTTTTTTAAAAGAACTTTATAAATTAAATCTTCAAGTTTAACCAGAGCCAATTCATTAATGTTAATTTTTATGTTCCCTTAAGGAATTACACAGGCTTCATAGATGAGCTAGGGTAAGTCTTGATAATTTAGTATGAGAGTTGATTGAGTTTGTCATGTACAAATAGATACTAGATTCAATCGTAATCTCTTACTCATTTTTTTTGTATAGTTTAAATAGAAGTGTGACTCCACATGGTCAAGGTCGTATACATCCTAAGAGATGTCTCCATTAAAAACAAGTTGCTATCCAGAGAGATGACATTAACATAGACACATGTATAGTCAATAGTAGAAGCAAATGTACATGCACCACCAGTGCATACTAACTCACCGAGGCTACCATAACACCCAAATTTTGTATCATATCAATAGTAGAAGCAAATGTACATGCACCACCAGTGCATACTAACTCACCGAGGCTACCATAACACCCAAATTTTGTATCATATTTTCTATATGTAGTAAATACTGCTCCTATTTAAAATAATTTACCAAATATAATAGTCCCTATCCGTGAACTATGTTATGCTTTCACTACCGTATTAAAGAATAGAAACCATAATTCTATTGACAGAGATTTTTTAGAACTTTGGATGCTATAATTATAGATGACTAGATTATTAAGATTGAATGGATGCTTACAATCATGGTTTGTCCAATGGATCATAAGATTTCATTAACATCATACTTGTTGGATAGTAGTGGCTAGCATTGGTGGGCATCCTTTTAATTAAAAGAAACATGTTGATCTTACAACCATAACTTGGATGTTCCCAAATATTGGAGATCAAGTTGATGTTTCCAAATATTCCAAAGATCCTTTGCAAGGAATTGGTGGTCCAATGACTAGGGAAAAGACAAAGAGGATGAAGGAAGCTTTGCAAGGCTTAATCATGGAAGTGCAATACAAAGAGGATGTGCTAGAAGAATCAAAAACTAAATTCAAATATTCTAAAGCTTCACCAAGGATGGTTTATTACCTTTTTATGCAAGGGATGTATTTGGAAGATCAAGTATGGAGCAAATATTGATTTAGGAGGCGATTTTTTTGTTTTAATTAATTATAGGATTTTTATGTATATCAATTTTTATTTTAGTGAATTGTGAGTTTTTTATTTTAAGTTTTTTAGTATTCTATTTTTTAAAGTTGGATTAGGCCCAATCTATAACTAAATAGGTCCATTAGGCCCATTTCATCTAAGTTTTTTTCTTTTAGGGTTTCTTATAAAAAAGGGCAACTATGTAATTTGAAGAAAAGAACGAATATCATTAATTAAAAATATATTTCATAATGCTTTTGCTTTTCCTTCTTGTAATCTTGATTGAATTTTTGAATTTGACTTATCAAAGAGAGTGATCATCCTTGATACATCAACTATATGCAGATGTCATCCTATAAGCCCATGACAAACTTTACATCCTTGGTAGAGTCTCTTGTTACCATATATTTTTATAAATCTTGATAGTTAATTGAAATGATTCTTATACTATGCAACAGTTATGTCATCTTGGTTAAGATTCATAAATTTGATCACCTTGATACTTTTGTAGTTTCATTGAAGAATATTTTGCAAAATAGCTCCTCAAATTCTTCCCATGTGATTGTCTCTATATCTCTTCCTATGCTGATAGAGTTCCACCATAGTCAGCTTTTCTAGCCAGTTTGTATGTAGCTAAACCAACTCTAAAATGCGTCAGAATATTTAGAGAGTTCATATTATTCTTATTTTCCTGAATCCATCCTTCTACAATGTTTGGGTTAGGAATACCATCTTAGAGAAATGGCTTCATCTTCTCAAACTCTTTGACACAATAAGCTATACCTTTTTCCATGGGTTCTCCACCTTGAGTAATTAATCTATAAGGCCCATGTAATAGATTACGATTTTTATCTATGTCATGAGCAGGTTGCTCTCTAGCTTCCCTTATGGGTGGATTCTTAATTACCTTTCTTTTGAAGGAATGCCAAGACAAAATTAGTTCAAAAATATTTTAAGATTATGGACGAATATTATTCTCGAAAGATCAAAATCATGCTTTGAAAACCAAACAATCAGGACTCAAAAAATGGATACATGAAATATGAATGGGGGTAAATTTTTATGTTATATTCAAAATAAAATCAAGATATTTAAAATTTAAAATTCATTTCGATTCGGGATATCCCTTTATAAAACATAATTTAACAAAACTATTTAAATTAGAAAATACAATATACATATATTAGAGAAAAAATTCACTTTATAATATGTCTCAGCATTTTCTATAGAAAAGATAACAAGATGAAATACAAATTATAACCTGAACTTCTCTTCTTTTTCCTCAACTCCAAGTCATCCACCACTTTGTCAAACCTTAATATGGAGGTGAGGGGAAATAGGGTGAGCTACACATAGCTCAGTAGGAGTCTACTCTATCATATGTTTCCAACAAATAATCATTCATAATGCATGTTGTTTATTAATATATGGAGCGGGAAGATTTTTGTCACAAAAACCTAGGTATACTTATACCTCCTCACTTTAGGGGAAACCAATGGAATATACAATATAGGTATCCCAATGCACACTCATACAATAAAAAATGCTATGATATAAATCCAATGCATAAATGAAATTCCATTTGTATTGGTCATACAAATACATGGGCATATGTACGGTCTAAATCTGAGACACATATGGGTCCACCACTAACTCCATGTACTATCACAATAAATATGGATTATGTATCCATCAATCACATTATATGGGCCCTCATCTATGAATAGTTCAACTGTAAAATACAATGGGAGGTTAAACTCTAAGGCCTATATGCAGTTAACAAATCCACCATAGATGGTAAATCAATGGTCACATATATCAACCACAATAATCCACAGTCATATATAGATACCATAGACAAAAACTATCCCAAGATATATGTGTATACGATGCGTACCTGTAGTGTGTCAGAAATTGTCTTCTACAACCATTAGCCCACTGGTACCATACTCTACAAGACAACATACATGTGTACTTTGCACATATAAAACATTATCATGATGCATATATAAAATTCTTGTATGCCATATGACATTTATGATATTCATTTCATATCAACATTTGATACTCATTTTATATACAAAGCTTTTTCGCTGTATGAATATAAAATATTTAGAATGAGTATCTCATTCTAAATAACATTTATAACATCATAATACAACTTCTAAAATAATGGCATCCATTTTTTGTATTTTATTCATAATATATGATGCATGACATTTCATTAACAAAACAATGCATGTATTTAAAAAGTTAGAGTAAGAACGCCTACCTTGAATCCTTTACTTGAGCACTAGGATATTTATCCCTGAAATTCCCTTCAAAGTGTGTCAAAAATCCGAAACAACTTAGGAAAAGAAAGTTTTATGAAGAGAGAAAAGATGTAAGAAAACTGTGAAGAAAATGGGGTGGTTCATCCCCTTTTTATAACCAAATCGAGGAGCTTTCCAACTACGATGGTGAGGTGGCATAGAGGTGGAAATGAGGTTGTGGTGAGGCTGTGGTGAGGTGGTGAAGGTTGTACACAATTTTTCTTGTTCGATCCAATTTTTCACACTAATATTTTCACTATGTCCCTACGTCGTAAAACGTTTTTTTTTTAATTTCATTTTGGGTACTAAATTTATTTATACTTAAGTTATTGGTTTTTAAAATATGTGACCATATATTATTATGGTCATGGATTATTGACGGCAGATTATCGATCGTACAAGGGCCACAAATCCCCTCGTCAGGTTTTGAGCTTTCCATCCATTGTGGATTTGTTAATTGCATATAGGCCATGAAGTTTGATCCCCCATTATATTTTGGAGTCAACCTACTTATTAACAAGGGTCTATATGCTGTGATTTGATTGATACATGTGTCATATGTATTGTGATTGTACATGTGATTGGAGGTGGACCCACATGCATCTCGAAGTTGGACTGTGCATGTGTATTTGGATGACCAATACATATGAGGTTACATTTCATGCATTGGAATGTTCTGCATATTATATTTTATATTGTACTATCATGCATCGAGATACTTGGAATGTACACTTTCCCAGTTTCTCGGAAGCGAGGAAGTCCACATATACCTATATGACAAAAATATCCCAATATTATATACTAATGATGACTACTTACATTCATAAAAAATTGTTAAAATGAGCTTGCATCATGAAATTTGTTTAATATGACAATATTTTAGAGTAGACTCCTAATGAGCTATGTATAGCTCACCTTTACTCATGCCTCACTCCCTAATTGTGTTGTTCGAGATAATCATGGTGAAGACAGAAAGGTTTTATATGGAGGATTCAAATGTTGACAAGATTGACTTGAATAATTATTTCATTTATTGGTTATTAAAATTTATGATTAGATAGGCAGAAACTACTCTGATGAATTGAAATTGATGTATTGGATTTAAATTTATGACTTTATAAATTTATTTATAGAATTTATTTTTAAATTGAATTTTTCATAATTACCAAAGAAAATTTCTTTAAACATAACTTAAAATTTACCCATTTTTTATCTGACATACCCATTTTTTGAGGCCTGATAGTTTGGTATCAAAGCATGGTTCGAATCTCCTAGAAATAAAATTGCTTTCTAAAAGGTCATTTTTGTCTCAACTACCTACTTGTAGAATAGCCAATAAGAAACATGCGCAAATTAATTGCACTATGTAATAATTGAACACATGAGGAACCTAAAGTGAAAAATTGAAATTACTACATTGAAGATCTGTAATGAGCATCTTATTGGAAGGAATAATGACTTTCTTTATCACTATAAAATGGTTTCAAAAAATAAGATGTATCACTTATATTTAAAATATGTTCGTCCTAGTTGCTTTTGATTTTTTTGGAGAAGTTAGACATTTTATGACTGATTCATTGATTTGAGCTAACAATGGGAGCAATTGATCTCATTCATTTTTTACTAAGGCATAAGAGTTTCTCACATTGTAGAACCCACTCACTAAATTGAACAAGTTGAACCAAAAAAAGTTTGTGAAAGTCTAAATCTAATGATTGGTTCTTATACCTCCAATATTTCCATAAGACGATTCACGTCAAATTGGATCACAACCATGGATGAGGTTCACATTCTACTTTCTACTATGAGGCATCAAATACTCGAAAGAATTTCCCAAGGTAATGTCAATAGTCTAGCTGGCATTTGAATGAAATGTTTGATAACCAATACAACCTTTTCAAGAATTGTTCTTCCAAGCTTATCATTTGATTTGATAGCACTTCTAAAGAACAAATAAAATACCTTGTAAATTCTTAATTGAAATCAATTAGTATAAGGAAAGGATAAGGACATAAGTGACAACTCTAAGACAAGGATCACAAGAGCAAGTCTTCGTGATATCTAATAGGAGGAACTTGAAATAAATGATGATTTGATTTTTCTACACAACTCTTAGATACATATTCTTTCTAACACTTGTATCACCTATTTTTTTCACTTCTTGAACCTTTGTCCTATAACTAAATCTTACAAACCCCCTTATTTTAAATTTTCCTCTTGGATTCTCTTATGATATTCTTTATATATGTAATAGTCCAATTTCATGACTCATGGAATCATTGTCTAAAAGGTAGATAGGATCAGACAAGTATAATTCCTCTAAAAATTCTTCGAAAGAATGTATTGGAATGTATTTTTGAAAGAATTATTTGTACTTTCCCCATCTTGAGCATGTTTTTATAATCAAATTATATCTAGGAAACTGCATCAATTACTATCGTTCATTTTCAAAAGGCACCATTCAAGAAAGGAGTTAAGGAAATAGTTGGATGAACTATTGGCAAAGGATTCATTCGACCAAGGTTGTTGCCTTGAGGAACACCTGATCCATTAACCAAAAATAGAATTATGAATTCTAAGTTATACATTGATCATCGTCAACTGATAAATGAAAATTGGACTATTTGATCAAATCAAGAATGATAGATTTCAAGAACAAGACATCAATAAAGTTAAGAGATTTGAACATATCAAAACTACTTTTCAAGTATAGAATGAGTGCTCAAAAAGAAGGAGTAACTCATAAGAGAATTACTTTGGAATGATTAGAGATTGATGATTTTACGTGAAATTCAAGAAAGGTAAAAATTGGAGATAGAAACATAGTTAATTTAAAAGGGTGTCAATTGGTATCAAACAAAGAATGTAAGTGGGGTAACCCTATGAAAATCGAAAGTGTGACTGTTGACTACATCAATAATTGTCATATTGATTAACAAAGCATCACATGCAGTGTTCAATGACACATTCTAGAAAGGATTTGGACACATTTGAATGTTTACATAGAGATTAGTGAAACAAGATTTGCATGTGAGATGTATCTTAAAACTTAAAGCGCCATCTGCTTCGAAAGGCAAACCTAGATTATGTGACAAAAAATGATGAAAATCTATGCGATTTAAGGGAAATCAACACCGAGAATTACAAAGATTAAACCAAGGTGGATCCATTGAGAATATAGCAGTCAACTAATGACGATAATGATAGTAGCACAATTTAAGAAGAATTCGATGATAGACAAAATTAAGGGAAATCAAAGCACGTTGAATGTTCTAACATACGAGATGACAAAGAGGAGCCAAAAAATTGTTTTATTTTCTACGGAGAAGTAGAGAATGATCATAACTATAAACAAAATTATGAGAAAGGAGAAGGATCATAACTATAAACAAAATTATGCGAAAGGTATCTTCAAAGGATTATGATTTCACACAGAAAAAGCAATGGAAACTCTTAAGCTGATAGTTACAATTGTCCCATAATAGATATTGGTACATGCAGAAACACTCGAATGATAGATGGATTACAAGTTGCAAGATAATGGAAGACAAGTACAACCCGATAATGAACGGCTTAATTAAACGATCATATATTTTTGCAAAGCATGGTGAATAATTATTGGAAGGAAAAATAGTGGATAGAAATATTCTTGCTATTATAACATTTTTTCCATAGAAAGATAGCAATCCTAGATGAAGACTCTTTAAAGACAAGGAACCATGGATAAAAAGATATAAGAATTGATAACATGTCTAGAAATTATGGAATGTAGGGTGATCTTAAGAGAACTTATTGGTAAAATAGAATGAAGATTAACTTACAGTGAACTGCATTAGAAGGCATTTACATAAGACTTGATATTTTGGGAATGATTTTCATAAATGATCGTATGACTACATAGTATATCAAGATCCAAAATTCTCTCTTATCTATAGAATTGTCACAAGAAACTTTTCAAACAAAATTGATATGTAATTCAAACTAATGGATAGTTCTAAAGGATTATTTGAATATTATAAGAACATGTTGCAAATATGTGTCATGGAGTTAAGGAGAAATCAGATCAAACAATTTCTAACAACTGATTTTGCCTACAATAATGGCTGTATAATGCCTTCTACGTACAACCACATAAACTTCCAAGATGATGAATAGAAAAGAAAGAAATCATGGGATAAGCGCACATGTAAAATTAGGGGTGCATCTTGGTAACACAAAAATGTATCATGATTTAAAAAAACACATATTGGTAAAAAGGAATGAAGAAACATATTGCTCAGTGCATAGCCAGTTACGTGATATGTCAACAAATAACTTGTAGGAATACTTAGACCAAACCTAGTGCCGAATTTGAAATGGGATGACATAACCATAAACATCATAGAAGTATCACTATGTACCTCTCAAAGTCAATTGTATCTAATTAAGATCCAAAGTATACAACACGTTTGTGGAGGTAAATACAAGTGGCTTTAAGTATCAAGTTTTCGTATAGAGAATCATACAAATCTCCAATGTGCTAGACATAATGCAAAAATTTTAGAATGATGTGGACTATCATTTTGAAGAAATAATTGAAAAGATTTGCATTTCATAAGAAGAACTTCGAGCAGCTCAAAGTTGGTACAAGAGTTATACTGATTATGGATGACGACCATTGAACTTCAAAGTGGATGACTATGTTTTTTCTCAACATTCAACCTTGTAAAAGAGTAAACAATTTGGAATAAGAAGGATTGGCAATGTAGCATATCAGTTGGAATTGCCCTCGAATTGGTACAAGCTTATAATGACTTCCACATGTATGCTCTACGAAATGTCAAAGGAATCAAAATACTATCTTTGGTTGGAAACAACTTCCATTGCAAGAAAACCCATCATATAAAGAATAACCAATGATAATAATTGATTTCCAAGTTAGGAATTTGAGAAGAAGAAGAACAATAACACTAGCAAAGGTTTAGTGGGAACATCCTAGCATGGATAATTAAATATTGGAGTCAAATTTTGAAGTCTACATTCCAAACATAAGGAATTATGAAATTTTAATGATATAATTTCTTTGAAAAGTAGCAATGTAAAACACCATAAATTTATTATGAGTATTTAAAGTGCCTTGAAAAAAATGTGTGCATCATATTGAAATGTAGGGATATATCGAGAAACTTTCGTGCTTAAAAATCAAATTGAATAGAAAATGTTTTGTGTAACTCGTCACCAGCCTCGCCAACCCTTGCCACACCCTTCATCACCACCTTTGGTGAGGTGGTTTGTGAACTCCACATAATTTCTATAAAAGAGTGTCGAACTTCCCTCTATCTTTAACATAATTTCTTTCCCTATCCTTCCTCTCTTTCTAAAACTCTTTCTTCTAATTTTTTGGGGTTTCAGCACATTTTGGAGGGCATCTTGGGTATAAATATCAAGGAGTTTGGATTCAAATGCTCAATGGTAGAATAACTTTCCAAGTAAGGGTTCTTACTCTAAATTTTTAAATTCATACATTATTTTTTAAATGAAATTTCATGCATTATTTGTTATAAATAAAAGTGAAAAATTGGATGCCACGATCTTATTAGTAATGATATAATATTATAAATATTTTTTTAAAATGAGATACTTGCTATAAATTTTTTGTTATGCATAAATTGGAAAGCTTTTATATATAAAATAAGTATAAAATTTTGATATCAAATGAGCATTAAAAATGTGATATGGAATCCAAGAATTGTATACATGCATCATAAGAATGGTAAGTTATCTTGTAGAGTATGGTACCTATGGGATATTTGTTACAATAGACAATTTTTGATAAACTACAAGTATGCTCCGCATACATATGCATGCTTGGATTTTTTTTTGTTTATGGTGTCTATATGTAACCATAGATTATTGTAGTCATGAATTGTTGACCATGGATTATTCCTCACATATGGGCCTTAGATCCCCCCATAGTGTTTAGAGCTTGATACCTATTATGGATTCATTGACTGCACATGGGCCTTGGTGTTGGATGCCTCATTGTGCTTTGCAGTCGACCTACCTGTAAACTCTCCCATATGATATGATTTTACCCATATATGTGCCATATGTATTATGATCATACATGGGGTTAGAGGTGGACCCATGATGGGGACCCTCTAGGAAAACAGCCCTAGGAACCCACGAATGCAAAGGAATAGGAAAGATTCATTTGCTTAGAATGTGTTGAAGATGATCAGATTAGAACCTTAAGGAAACAAAGTTTTTAAAACCCTAATCTTGAGACACCACAAAGGTTGATCACTCCCTTTGATAAGTCGAATTCAAGCATTCAATCAAGAATACAAGAAAGCAAAGCAAAAGCTTTCTGAAATATACTTTTCATTAATGATATTCATTCTTACCTCCAAATTACATAGCTCTTCTTCTTTATAAGTAGGAAACTCTAATGTAAGACTAATTTGATGAGTTTTAATTGATGTATTGGATTTTAATTTATGGTTTTATAATGAATTTTCCCTTATGAATAGAAAACTTCTAAAGGGTACACAAATTGTTTATAAAATTAATTTTTAAATGATTTTCAAATTGAATTTTTCATGATTAGTAAAGAAATTTCCTTTAACAATAATTTAAAGTTTATCCCATTTCTATCTCATGTACCCATTTTTTGGGGTGTGACATAACCTATATCATCACCACCTATAAAAACTCTTAAAAGACTGAATTCTACTTCTTAACAGCCCTTTGTCGAAAAAGATGCTTGACTTTTCCACACTAACCATATAACTTGATAAAACACCATAAAGATGGAGAGCTTCAGAGACATTCTTGGTATTTTGTGAACTAGCTCTCATAAAAATAAGCAAATCATTTGCATTAAGAAAATGGGTTAGAGCTATAATATTATGAGGTGAAGAGACATGGGTAAGTCAACCATCATCAGCCATGATAGAGAGATATATACTAAAGAAATCCCCTACTATGCAAAACAAAAATGTTTATAAAGGATCACATGTTGCACCCTTCCAGAACAAGGGAAATAACCTTTAGGGTAGCCACCATATCAAAAGCTTTCCAAATATCAATTTGAAGAGAAACATTTCCACCATCACTATGGATTTCCAAAGCATTGAAGCACTCAGAGGCCTTTACCATGCAATCCCCAATACTATGTCTTAATATGAAACCAAACTAATTTGAAGGGAGAATATGAAAGTAGATCCCCTAAACACGAGTAGCTATTATTTTCATGATAATCTTAAACATGAAATTACCATATGCAATAGATCTTTATTGATTAACACAAACTACATGATCAACCTTAGGTATCAAGAATACAAAATTAGAATTGAGCTAGTGATGCATTCTTCTAGAATTAAAATAATTCTAGAAAGATTTGATAACAACAAAATTGATAGTATCCTAGTAGTGTTGGAAAAAACTACCAGTTTAGTTGTCTAGCCCAAATGCACTCAAGGGATCCATATCAAATACCATGGCTTTGATATCCTCTCTAGTAGGAAACTTTCTCAAAGAAATATTATCCTCATGTAAAAGCAAATTCAAAACAAGTGAATCAATAACTAAGCCATTAAATGACGAAGCAGAGTGATGCAGACCCTTTTGGCGAAAAACTTAGGAACCCACGAACTCAAAGGAATACAAACGATTAATTTGCTAAGAACATGTTGAAGATGATCATATTAGAACCCTAACGAAAAAATATCCTTAAAACCCAAAAGTTATAGCCGTTTAAAGTTGCAACTCCTTTTTATCAATTTTTTGTTTGAAACTGAACAATAACCTTCTTCTTTTTTTTTTTTTGAAGAATAAAGATAGATTGAACATAGAAATAAAGAATCAAGAAAGAGATACAAATAATTCAAAGAAACTACAAAACAAAACCAAATACGAAAATAATGACAACAAAATTGAAAAAAAAACACAAGACTCAAAAGGACGAAATATCTCTTTTTTTTGTGATTTGTGACTCAAGAACGCAAAAAAACAATCAAGAACAAAGAAAAAAACAAAAGGATGAATTTTTTTAAATCTAAAATTCAAAACAAAGATAGATGAAGATAGATGACCTGTTTCCAACAACCAAGACTCTGATACCAAATGATGCAGACCTTTTAGGCAAACAACCTAGGGGTGATAAACTCAAAGGAATAGAAACAATTGATTTGTTAAGAACGTGTTGAAGATGATCAAATTAAAACCCTAAGAAAACAAAGTCCTTGAAACCCAAGCCTTGAGACACCACAAAGGATGATCATGATAAGAGTAATTTGAGAGAGAGAATATGGAAAATGAGAATAAGGGTAATTGGCTTAATTTCATATATCATTCCTCAGTTTATCGGCTATCTTATAGCCTCACAAAATCAGAGAGAGAGACAGAGAATTAACCAAAATAATAGAAAGAGAAAGGTAGGGAATAACAGAATCTGTTCGAGCTATTTCGTGGTAGAGAGGTGCTCATTTAGGTGAAGGTACTACTCTAACCGCTAATTGATTCCCCTCGTGATGAAAGTGGATGGTCCCCCTCCTTCAACGAACAACAACCCTGCTCTGCTCATCCGCACGTAATTTAGCGCATATGCACCTATCAACTCCCCCCACCTGAGAATCCTTGTCCACAAGGATAAACACAGGGTAGGTTTTAGAGAACTGCCACTCATTCTTCCAAGTGTCATCCTCGGCTGGTACCCCTAACCATTTAACGAGGATTTCAAATTTTTGTCAATGCTTTCCCTTTTGGATTACCCTACACTCCAAAAAAGTTTCTAGTTGAGGAATCACTGTAGAATTATCTAAGAGAGGAGGCAATTGGGTGAAGATAGGGGTGTGGGGTCCAAGGTTCTTTTTGAGTCAACTGACATGGAAGATGTTGTGAACCTGAGAACCAGTAAGAAGGGCAAGCTTATAGGCCATAACTCCCATTCGAGCTGTTATCTGATAAGGACCATAGTAATGTGGAGCTAGCTTCATGGCAACTCGAAACACCACTGAGGTTTGTCTATAAGGCTGTAGACAGAGGTACACATATTCACCTACCTCAAAATTAACCTCTTATTGATGCTGATCAGCTTGACATTTCATTCTATTTTGTGCCTATAAGAGATTCTGGCGTAAATCACATAGCATTTGATCTCGATCTCGTGGAGTCTCATCCACTAACTGAACGTTGGAAGTGCTAGGAATATAAGCCAATAGATGGGGTGGTGGAGTTCCATAGACTACTTCAAATGGATACATCTTAGTTGAGGAGTGAATTGAGGTATTGTAACTGAATTCTGCCCAAGGTAGCCATTCTATCCAGTGTCTCGGTTGATCTCTTACAAAGTAGTACAGGTACTGTTCTAGGATATAGTTAACCACCTCTGTTTGGCCATCCGTTTGAGGATGGTAACTAGAAATCATGCAAATTTTGGTACCTTGGAGTTGGAATAAGGTTCTCCAAAAAGAACTGATGAATATCTTATCTCTATCACTCACTATAGATGCATGGAAGCCATGTAATCGCACCATATTGGCCAAAAATTCCTTGGCAACTGTTAGTGCAGTGAAGGGATGCCTCAAGGCAGTAAAGTGAGCATACTTTGTCAACCGATCCACCACTACCATAATAACAGTGTTTCCTTTTGAGGGAGGTAAGCCTTCGATGAAATCCATTGAAATTTTAGTCCAACTTTTGTTAGGAATTGGTAAGGGCTACAGCAGCCTTATTGGTTACATGTAATCATTCTTGCATCTCTAGCATATATCACATGAGTGTAGGAACTCCTTTACTCCTTTCTCCATATTAGGCCAACTGAAATTTTGTTTAATACGCGCGAGTGTCTTGTGGAACCCAAAGTGGCCCCCTACGGGTGATGAATGGCAGTCAGCCAGTATCTAGGAAACTAGGGTTGACTTGGGATTTAGGTATACTTTATTTCTTTTGAACTATACCCCATCCCTTTGGTATAAGTTATGTATTGCAACTGAGGTGATTCTATTTTGAAGTTTCTCATAAAAAAGGATCTTATTGAACTTCTTTTTGGAGTATGGGCCACCAGGTAGTTTGGGGTTGAGAAGTGGAAAGAAATTGAAATTCTACTACTCGGGATAAGGAATCTGTTGCTTGGTTTTCTGACCCCTTTTTATATTCAATCTCATAGTCATAACCGAGTAGCTTAGGTAACAAGCGTGCCTAGGTTGGTGTGGTGATCCTTTGTTCCAAGAGATACTTCAAGCTCTTCTGATCCATTCGTACAGTGAATGGTCTTCCTAGAAAATAGGGTCTCTATAGCTTGATAGCTTTAACTACTACTATCATTTCTTTCTCATAAGTGGGCAGAGCTAAGGCTAATCCTTTAAGGGCAGCACTGAAGTAAGCCATTGGGTGATTTTCTTGTGTCAAAACTTCCCTAAAACCTATGCCACTTGCATCACACTCAATGATAAAATGTTGAGTAAAATTAGGTAACTTCAGAATGGGAGGGGCACTCAATGCTTCCTTTAATTGTTAGAAGGCTCTAGCTATAATCTCGTTCCACTAGAACCCTTCTTTTCCCAATAGGTAGGTGAGTGGTGTTGCCATTCCTCCAAACTTTTTGATGAACTTTCTATAATAGCCTACTAACCCGAGAAATCCTCTAACTCCCTTGGTTGTTATTGGTGTTGGCCATTCCCTCACTGCAAGAATTTTTGTGGGGTCAACTGAGACCCCTTGTTCAGAGATCAGGTGGCCCAGATATTCTACCTACAAGACCCCAAAGTGACACTTGGAAGGTTTAGCATATAAACTGTTAGTTGCAAGTATTTGTAGAATAATCTGTAGGTGTAAGATGTGATCTTCCCAATTTCGAGAGTACACTAAGATTTCATTAAAGAAAACTAATATAAATTTCCTAAGATAAGGCCGAAAAAGGTCATTCATTAGGCTTTGGAAGGTGGCTGGAGCATTGGTGAGGCCAAATGGCATCACAAGGAACTCATAGTGCTCTTCATGTGTTCTAAAAGTAGTTTTTGCAGCATCATCCTAACAAACCCTTATTTGGTGATATCCTAACTGTAAGTCTAGCTTGGAATATATCTTGGCCCCATGTAACTCATCCAATAATTCATCTATGATAGGTATGGGGTACTTGTCTTTAACAATGATGGCATTCAATGATCTATAGTCAACACAGTATCTCCAGGCTCCATCTATTTTTTTAACCAACAAAAACAGTAATGAGATGGGCTGTTACTAGGTCTGATCAAGCCTGATTGTAAGAGTTCTTGCACCATTCTCTCTATTTCAGCCTTCTGATAATAAGGGTAACAGTAAGGGCGTACGTTTACTGGTCCTGAGCCTGGCTGTAAGGGTATGTGGTGATCATATGATTTTTTAGGTGGTAAGGTGGATTGAGGTTTGAATACCTGAGTAAATGAAGCCAGTAGTTTCTGTATCTCTGGGGGGTGTGTTTTGGTTTGTGTACTGGAGTTGTCATTGAGAGTTATTTGGATGAATAACCCAAATCCTGGCAAATTGTTGACCTCTTTGTGAGTTAGGGCTACAATGTTGGTGCGTTCTAATCCTTGAAATTTATGAATAACTCTTTTCACCTTGAAGTTGAGGGTAAGTTTCTTATAGTCCATCTCCACTGGTCCTAAGGTTTCTAGCCATTGAACTCCTAGAACCAATTGACAAGCTCCAACTGGGAGGACATAAAAGTATGTTGTGATTTGAAAACCTTGGATGGTAAGGTTAAAGTTACAGCATTGACCAACACATACTATCTGTTCTCGATTAGCCACCATTATCTATAATTTCTTTTCCTTAGTTATGGCTATTCCTAATTAGGAGGTTAGGGTTTGGTCAATGAATTTATGAGTACCTCCCCCATCAATCAACACCAATACCTTCTTATCTTTCATCTTCCTTATGATATGCATAGTTTGTGGATGCTCAGCTCCTACAATTGCATGGAGTGAGATCTTAGGTAATATTTCGGACATTCTATTTCCAACCAAAATTATTCCAGTTGATCTGTGTGGTCTATGTGAGGCTCTTCTATCATAAACAATTCAGGCATCGCACATCGATGACCAGCCATAAATTTTTCATCATAGTAGTAGCATAGCCCTTTGTCTCACCGTTCACGTGCTTCCTGGTTAGTGATTCTATGGAAAGTAGTTGGTTGAGCTGCTGGTGCTGAATTTCATCGAGTGGTGGTCCTAGTACAACAATGTTGGGATTTGGTGAGGTTTTTGCTATCACTGAAGTTGTTTGGTAATGTTGGTATTGCGTCATTTTTCTTTGGAGTGAACTCCTCTCTTCGATCAATCTTGCCACCCCTATAGCATCAGCTAGGGTTCGAGGTTGTTTGATTTTGACATCAATCTGGATATCATCTCTTAATCCTACTATAAAACTTCCCATTAGGAATTCTTCGAGCAAGCCATCCACCCTGTGAGATAATTTCTCAAAGGCTTCCTAGTAAGCAGCTATGCTTGAGGTATGCTTCAACCTACATAGTGCTTCTGAAGGGTCCTCATAATCTATGGGTCCAAACCTTACTTGTATAGCTCTAATTAACTCATCCTAGGTGAGAGAGCCACAAAATTTGGTGATCCATCGATGCCATTGCAAGGTAGTGCCCTCGAGGTGGAACGAAGCCAACTGGACTCATTGTTCGAATGGAGTTTTTGTGTACTCAAAGTACTACTCAGCCTTGTATATCCATCTGGTGGGGTGTTCCCCAGAAAATTTTGGAAATGAAAGCATCAGGTGAGAGTGAGAGTTTTTAGAGGGGTTTCGAGAGGTGTGAGGGTGAGGGTTTTCTTCTCTAGCGAAAGGATTAACCTCAAGAAGGGTGTGAGAGGCACCCAATGCTTGTAACTCAGTGAGCACCGCTTGTAGGGTGGTACCTACCTGGTCGAACCTAATCTCATGTCGAGCAAGGGTTTCCATTACCTCACTACGAAATTCAGCATTGGATTTTCCCCTGGTATCCATGGCTTTGATACCACTGATAACAGTAATTTGAGAGAGAAAAGAGGGAAAACGAGAATAAGAGCAATTGGCTTAATTTCATATATCATTACTTAGTTTCTCGGCTATCTGATAGCCTTAAAAAAGTAGAGAGAGAGACAATGAATTATCCAAAATAACAGAAAGAGAAAGGTAGGGAATAATAGAATCTACTCGGGCTGTTTCGTGGTAAAGAGGCGCTCAATGAGGTGGAGGTACTACTCTAACCGCTTATTGATTTCGCTCATGATGAAAGTGGATGGTTCCCCTCCTTGAATGAAAATCAACCCTGCTTTGCTCGTTGCTACTTATTTGCTTGCCCGAACAGTGCGTGTGCGATCTCATGTGCACGTGGTTCAGCGCATATGCACCTATTAGATCACTCCCTTTGATAATTCTAATATAATCATTCAATCAAGAACACAAGAAGGCATAAGAAAACTTTATGAAATATAATTTTCATTAATGATATTCATTCTTGCATCCAAATTACACAACTCTTCTTATTTATAAGCAAGAAGCCCTAAAAAAAAACCCTAGATGAAATGGGCCTAATAGGCCTATTTAGTTATGGATTGGGCCTAATCCAACCTTAAAAAATAAAAGACTAAAAGACTTCAAATAAAAAACTCACAATTCACTAAAATAAAAATTATTAAAAATAAAAGGTCCATAATTAAATAAAAGACTAAAATACTTCAAATAAAAAGCCCACAATTAACTAAAATAAAAATAGTTTAACATAAAAGGTCCACAATTAATTAAAACAAAAATCACTTCCTAAAGTAATCCTTCCATCCAATTTAATATCTCGAATCTATCCCTTGTGTAGGATCTTGAGAATATTTGTATGATCTTGAGAATCTTTAGAATATTTGTAGACATCAACTTGATTAGCACTTGGGAACATTAACTTGATTAGCACTTGAGAACATTAACTTGATTCGCACATCGATCTCCATTACATAGAATGATAAAAAGAAGTACACATATCGCCATACATAGGTCATTTTAATCTAAACTTCTCTTTGAGGAAGGTTTCTTGTGGATTTAAAAGCCCATTTAGATCAACCATGGAATCAGACTTAAGTTGAAAGATGTCCTCTAGGAAATCCTCATCATTTTTTGATTATTTGTAAACCTTGATTTGGCTAGTTCAATATTGCGATCCAAATTACCAACTACACTTCAACCAACCAACACATAGTCAACTAAATCAGAGTGAGAGAATTATATTTTACAAGCTATACTTATTTTAAATTGATATTTGTAAAGTGATATTGAGTTTTATTTTCTAAAGATTTCATAACATCCTTGGGAACACCATTCACCTTCAAGTAAATTCAGTTGGTTTTATTAGCATGTATCTAAACATGAAAGTTCAAAAGGCATTCAAATAATTTAACAAGAATTTGAAGAATACATTTTATGTTAGTTTCAATGCACTTCTAGCATGAAAGTATTCTGAGCATATATTTTATTATCATAACTAGAAAGCTAAAAGCAAGAAAATTTGCAAGTAACTTCAGCTTAATAATAAATAGAGTTTATTACTAATATTAATTTTATACAAGCTCACAGGTTAATTAAGCATTTAAGAAATTCCATTATACTTTGCCTTTAGTATTATGTAATAGTTTGCTCTACTCAATACTCAGAACATTTAGTTTTACTAAATTGTTTTCTAATTCAACTCAGCATGATGTTTACCAACTCAGTATGATATCATATCAATTTAGTATGTTGTTACTAGATTAGTATGATAATTAAAAGTTCAGTTTATTATGATAGTAGATCAGTTTAGTATGATGTCACTAGATCTGTATGATATTTATTAACTTAGTTCAGAATGATAATTATCCGTTCAGTTAAGTTAGTATACGCATGACATATATATAAACAGAACCAACTATGCCATTTTTAATGGTTATATCAAGTAAGTTCTCCACATGTGTGGTTGAGAGCTAATGTTAGTGTTAAATATCTCTTCCATGTTCCACCAAATCCCCTAAATACTCTTGACATAATAAAATCAAAGTACATTTCTCATGCCTATAGTTTACATTTGTATATTGATCATCCACATGTGTAGTTGAGAGCTAGCACCAATATTAAAATCCACATGTGTAGTTGAGAGCTAGCACCAATATTAAAATCCACATGTGTAGTTGAGAGCTAACACCAATATTAAAATCCACCTGTGTAGTTGAGAGCTAGCACCAATATTAAAAATCTCCTCCCTGTGCGACTAGATGCCCAAATTTTCTTGGCATAAAAAATTCAAAGTACATTTCTCATTGATGTAGACCCTCTAGGAAAAAATCTCTTCTATGTTGAAGATGATCAGATTAGAACCCTAAGAAAACAAAGTCCTTAAAAACCCCAATCTTGAGATGCCACAAAAGGTGATCACTCTCTTTGATAAGTCAAATTCAGGCATTCAATCAAGAACGCAAGAAGGAAAACCAAAAGCTTTCTAAAATATACTTTTCATTAATGATATTTGTTGTTGCTTCAAAATTACATAACTACTCATTTATAAGCAAGAAACCCTAATAGAAAAACCCTAGACAACATGGGCTTTGTTTATTAGTGGATTAGGCCTAATCCAACCTTAAAAAATAAAATGCTAAAAGACTTAAAATAAAAATCCCACAATTAATTAAAATAAAAATTACTAAATATAAAAGGCATCATCTTAATTAAAACAAAAAATATTGCTTTTTAAATTAATCTTTGCATCCAATTTAATATTCCAAATCTATCCCTTGTGTAGGATCTTGAGAATCTATAGACTATTTCTAAATATAAACTTGGTTAGCACCTCAATCTCCATTAATCATCTTATCCAAGTTGATGTATTAACCAAGTTCCATACATATAATAGCGTGTTATTTCTTAGAAACTAATGGAGATTGAAGTGCTAACCAAATTGATGTTTACAAATATTATAAAGATTCTCAAGATCCTACACAAGGGATAAATTTGGAATATTAAAATGGACGCAAGGATTAATTTATGAAGCAAATTTTTTTGTTTTAGTTAATTACGGGCCTTTTATGTTAAGCATTTTTTGTTTTAGTGAATTGTAGGCTTGTTATTTTAATTCTTTTTAGTCTTTTGTTTTTTAAGGTTGAATTAGACTCAATCCTTAACTAAATAGGCTCATTAGGCCCATTTCATCTAGGGTTTTTTGCTTATAAAGAAGAAGAGCTCTATAATTTGGAGGGAAGAATGAATATTCATTAATGAAAAGAAAATTTCATAAAGCTTTTTGCTTTCCCTTCTTATGTTCTTGATTGAATACTTAAATCTGACTTATCAAAGAAAGTGATCATCCTTTGTGGCCTCTCAAGGTTTTGGTTGTGAGGACTTTGTTACCATAAGGTTCTAATCTGATCATCTTCTAATGGTGATTGAGGTGCCAATCAAGTTAATGTTCCCAAATGCTGATCAAGTTGATGTTTCCAAATATTAACAAGATCTTTTGTAAGGAATTGATTGTCCAATGACTAGGAATAGATTTGGAAGATCAAGTTGGGTGCAAGGTTACTTAAGGAAACAATTTTTGTTTTAATTAATTATGGGCCTTTTATGTTTAGCAATTTTTGTTTTAATTAATTGTGGGCATTTATTGTTTAGCAATTTTTGTTTTAGTTAATTGTGAGCTTTTTATTTTAAGTATTTTAGTATTTTATTTATTAAGGTTGGATTAGGCAAAATCCATGACTAAATAATAGGCCCATCCCATATAGAGTTTTTGCTTTTAGGGTTTCTTGCTTATAAAGAAGAAGAGCAATGTAATTTGGAGGGAAGATCGAATATTCAATAATGAAAAGAAAATTTCAGAAAGCTTCTTGCGTTGCCTTATTATGTTCTTGATTGAATACTTGAATCTGACTTATCAAAGGGAGTGATCATCCTTTGAATCTGACTTATCATAGGGAGTGATCATCCTTTGAATCTGACTTATCAAATGAATAACCCAAGGAACCCACAAACTCAAAGAAATATGAATGATTGATTTGCTAATAAGGTGTTGAAGACTATCATATTAGAACCCTAAGGAAAAAATTCCTTAAAATCCTAATCATGAGATGCCACAAAGTATCATCACTCCTTTGGATAAGTCAGATTCAAGCATTCAATCAAGAACACAAGAAGGCAAAGAAAGAAGCTTTCTAAAATTTTCTTTTCATTAATGATATTCATTCTTCCCTCCAAATTACATAGCTCTTCTTCTTTATAAGCAAGAAACATTAAAAGAAAAACCCCTAGATGGAATGGGCCTAATAGGTCTATTATTAGTTATGGATTGGGCCTAATCCAACCTTAAAAAATAAAAGACTAAAATACTTAAAATAAAAGGCCCACAATTAATTAAAACAAAAATTGTTTCCTAAAATAACCCTTTCACCTAACTTGATCTTCCAAATCTATCCCTAGTCATTGGACCGCCAATTCCTTGAAAAATATCTTGTGCATATTTGCAAATATTAACTTCATCAACACTTGGGAACATTAACTTCATTAGCACCTCAATCTCTATTATTCTCTTATTCTTTTCAAAGATTCATCCTCGAATCGTAGCTTTATAGGCAGGTCGATTTGGTATAACAGTTGCATGTGTGAAGTCTATTTGATACTCAATTCCTCTTAAAGGAGGTAATCCATGGGGAATCTCTTCATGAAGTTTATCCTCAAAGTCATGCAATAAAGATACAATAACACAAGGCAAAGAAGAATTAAGATCGTTAGTAGAAAGATAAACATCCTTGTATATAAGTACAAAAACTTATTGCCTTGCCATCATTGCACTCTTATTCTCATGTTTTTCAAAAATTACACACTTTTTTATTTTCCTCTCTTATTTGCTCACTTTTCACTCCTTTCTCCTCACTTTTCTCTCTCTTTTATTCACTTTTCTCAATATTTTGCATACAGTTCTCTTCTTTTCGCTCATTTTTCTCTCCTCTTTTCTCACTCTTCTCTTCTTCATGCTCATTTTCTTCTATATTTTGCTCACATTTCCCTCCATTATGCTTACTTTTCTCCTCATTTTTCTCACTTTTCTCTCCATTTTTTTGCTCGACCTCACTTGCTCTCCTTTTATTTTCCCCTTACTCACACTTTTGTTTTTCCCACATCTTGCACTCTCCTTCTATCCTAATTTGGTCTTCTTAAGCTTGAAAAGGTTTGAGAGGAGCTAATACAACTTTTCAGTTGTTCATTTCAAAATAATAACAATTTTTGTCACCATCATATGACACCTTCCTATTAGACTGCCATGGTTGGCCGAGCAATATGTGAGCAGTATACATTAGTACCACATCATAAAGAACCTCATCTTTATATTTTAAAATTCAAAATGGAACCCAAACTTCTTTATTAATCTCCACTTCTCCACAATCATTTCACCATGGTAACTTGTACAGTTTAGGATGCTCCTGATACTTCAAATTTAACTTTTCTACCAACAAGGTACTAGCAACATTAGTGTAGCTCGTAATATCAATAATTAATGCCCATACTTTATCCTTCATATGGCATCTTGTGTGGAAAATATGATTATGGTGCTTGTCATCTTCTTTATCATTAGGTGGTATATTCAGGACTCTACTTGTGACAAGTGATTCTCTATGCAAAGGTTCTTCCACTTCAACATTAGAACCATCCTTCACTAGTGGTATCTCTTCATCACTTAAACTGTCACTTTTGATTTTTCCATTTGTCTGTACAACCATGACCTTTTTGTCCCGTTTACAACTTGGTCTCTCTTAGATTATGGAATCAACTTCTTCTTCCTCGAACTCATGTTTTATATGTCTTCTTTTATGTAATTTAGAACCGGAAGAGGATTCTAAATCATCAAACCTTACATTTAACTTCTTAAATTGGTCATTAAAAGTCATAAAGAGAAATTTTAAATCAAACTCTTGTGGTTCTCTTCCATCCTTACTCATGTTTACAAATTGTAGAAAAAATGAGATAACTAACACACACTCTCACGTGTTTTCTCTCAAATCAAATTATTATCACTCTTTTTTTTTCACTATTTTGACCTCTCTTTTTTCTATTTTGGTATATTTTTTTATCACTATTTCGGCCATTTTTTTACACTATTTTGGACTCTCTTTTTCTTTGTTTACCACTCAAAGCTCAAGCCAACCTATTTTATGTTCTTAACAAAATCAAAAAATCCAACTAATCTCAAGAAGTAACCATTTTATGAGTAACAATCTCAAAATTTAGAATTTTGAAAAAACTTAATCGCAAATTATGAAAAAAGGAAAGTCCAAAGAAGACTCTAAAGAAAGACTCTTGAACAAGGAGGACTCTATAGAAAGAATCTTGACCCAAGAGGACTTTATAGGAAGAATCTTGATCAAATATGATTCCCCATTTTTTTTAAATCAATCTTGGGCAGCAAGGACAAAATAATGGAAAACCAATTTCAACAAGAACAAGAAAACTCAGCAAGAAAATAAGAATTAGATTCTTGAACAATCTACTACTATGTTCTCCTTTTCTTCTTCTTCTTTTTCCCTTCCTTTTTTTTATTTTTCTTACTGCTTCTGCTATTGCTTTGAATAGAAAATTCACAAAAAACAATTTACAACCCCTAATGAACAAGAACAAAAAATAATGTAAAAAGTTAGGAAAAATCTTTAACCCCTTAATAAGTGGTCTAAACAATGGAATTTTTGGGTCAAAATGGTACGTAATGTAGGAATAATGAATTAAGGTTATAGGATTTGTAACGAGCTTTGATTTGATATATTATAATATTCATTCCACTACCCAAGTCAAAATTTAGGGTTGTTTAAAATTGCAACTCCTATTTATCAAATTTGTGTTTTTGAAACTACGAATAGTGGCCCTCTCCTTTTTTCGTTTTTTTTTTGAAGAACAAAGATAGGTTGAACACAGAATTAAAGAACAAGAAGAAGATATGAATAATTTAAAGAAAATTATGATGCAAAAACCAAATACGAAAACAACGACAACAAAATTGAAAGAAAACACAAGAAACAAAAAGACAAAATTTCACTTTTGTTGTGATTTGTGACTTAAGAACGCAGAAAAAAACAAAGGACGAATTTTTTTTAAATCTAAAATTCAAAAAAAAGATAGATGAAGATAGAAGATAACATTTTTTCAACAACCAAGGCTCTGATACCAAATGATGTGGACCCTTTATTCGAACAACCTAGGAACACACAAAATCAAAGGAATAGAAATGATTAATTTGCTAAGAAAATGTTGAAGATGATCAGATCAGAACCCTAAGGAAATAAAGTCCTTAAATCCTAAAATTTGAGATGCTATAAAAGTTGATCACTCCCTTGGATAAGTGGGATTCAAGTATTCAATCAAGAACACAAGAAGGCAATGCAAGAAGCTTTTTGAAATTTTCTTCTCGTTAATGATATTCATTATTGCCTCCAAATTACATAGCTCTTCTTCTTTATAAGCAAGAAACCCTAAAAGAAAAACCCTAGATGGAATGGACCTAATAGGCCTATTATTTAGTTATGGATTGGGCCTAATCCAACCTTGAAAAAAGGCTAAATACATAAAATAAAAAGCCCACAATTAACTAAAACAAAAATTACTAAACATAAAAGGACCATAATTAATTAAGACAAAATTTTCTAATCCGAAAAGGTCCACAATTAATTAAAACAAAAATTGTTTCCTTAAGTAACCCTTGCACCCAACTTGATCTTCCAAATCTATCCTTAGTCATTGGACCGCCAATTCCTTGCAAAAGATATTGTGAATATTTGGAAACATCAACTTGATCTGCACTTAGGAACATTAACTTGATTAGCACCTCAATCTCCATTATTTTCAAACTTATAATTATAAATATTTATGAAACTCATTCACTTACTAAGCTTTAATTCTCATCTTTTATATTTTCCTCCCCCAGTTAGCAATTCTGAGAAAAAATAGTGTTACAACAAGTTTGGAAGAATAGATGGTTTGATCTCTTTACCTTTTATATAGTTAATGCTGGTTGGTATGTAAGTCGACTAGTAGTCTAGTCTAAAATTCCTTATGATTTGATGTATAGCAAGTATATCATTATTTATATCCATGTTAATGGACATGAGTTACTTTATGCTTATGCACAAGCTATAATATTTGTTAGTCTATGAAAAAGCATAATATAAGAATCTTCATTCTACGATAGGATAGTTAGTTCCAATTTGGGGAAAACTCTACCTAATATTTTATAGAACTTATATAATTATGGTTTTGGTACAACATAGAATCAAATAATAAAGAAAGTTTGTTAGTCAATTTGATCTTTAGGATACGTCTCATGTAATCCAAATATATTCAAGATGGCTCTCGATAGCTTGGTATCAGATCAGATATTGATTCTATAGATATTACAAATAAAGATTAAGGGAAAGAAAAATACAATGTACATTACAATAGATGGAGAGACCCTTGTTATAGCATGTTAATAATTGATGAATGTGGTTGATCTTTCATATATTAGTGAAGATAGAAACTTGAAGTTGGAAGAGTGTGCATTATGTGAATGGAGTTTGATGCACTAAAATTGGGATGATAAATAGTGAATTGCTTTTAATTGTATTAGTATTTGAGCCTATGAATTAGACTTCTTAAGGAATCAGAACACAATTTCACAATGATGCCGACCTTTTAGGCAAATTATCTAGGAATCCACGAACTCAAAGGAATAGAAACAAGTGATTTGCTAAGAACGTGTTGAAGATGATCATATTAGAACCCTAAGAAAAAAAGTCCTAAAAACCCAAACCTTGAGACGCCACAAAGGATGATCACTCCTTTTGATAAGTTGGATTTAAGTATTCAATCAAGAACATAAGAAGGAAAAACAATAAGCTTGTTGAAATTTTCTTTTCATTAATGAATATTCATTCTCCATTATATGGATACTATTTATTTTATAAGAAATAAACCATAGACACTAGCTCTTCTAAAGAAGCTCTAGGAACTACTTCAAGAGCCAAAAAACTAATAGGCTTAATTATTGGTGGAATGATCCTAATCCATTCTTAAAAATAAAAGAAAAAAACTTAACATAAAAAAAGCCCAACAATAGCCTAAGATTGAAAAACATAAATGGCCCATAATTAACTAGAACAAACAAATTGCTTCCTAAATTAATCCTTGCATTCAATTTAAAATTACAAATATATCCCTTGTGTAGGATCTTGAGAATCTTTACAATATATATAAACATAAACTTGGTTAGCACATGAATCTTCATTATTCTCCTCCTCTATGAAAAATTTGTGTCCTTGAATCTTAGCTTTGTAAGCAGGTCAATTTGGTATTGCAGATTCAAGTATGAAGTCTACTTGATGTGGCATGCCATACAAAGAATGTAATCTTCAACAAATAGATCCTCAATGTCCTACAATAAAGACACAACAACACTAGACAAAGATAAGTTAAGATCGTTAGTAGAAAGATACATATCCTTGTACATAAGTACAAGTACTTGTTGCCTTGCCACCATTACACTCTTAATCTCCTAGTTTTGAGCAAATGCACTCATTTTTTTATTTTCCTCTCCTTGCTCACTTTTCTCTCCTTTTGGTTTTCCTCTTGCTCACACTTTTTTTTTCTCTCAACTTTCACTCTCTTGCTATCCTAATTTGGTCCTTATAAGCTTGCAAAGGTTTAAGAAAGGCTAATACAACTTTTTGGTTATTAATTTCAAAAGAGTACCAATTTTTATACCCATCATGCATCACTATCCTATCAAATTGAAATGGTCATCCAAGAAAAATATGAGCAACATACATTGGTGCCACATCACAAAGAACCTCATCCCCATACTTGCCAATTGAAAAAGGAACCCACACTTGTTTGTTGACATTCACTTTTACACAATCATTCAGTCATTGTAGCTTGTATGGTTTGGGATGCTTTTGCTACTTCAAATTCAACTTTTCTACCAACACAATACTAGCAACATTAGTATAGCTCCCACTTTCAATAATAAATGTGCATACCTTATCCTTCACATGGCATCTTCTATGAAAAATATTCTCACGTTTCTCCTCATCCCCTTCACTCTTAATTTGTATATTGAGGGCTCTCCATATGACAAGTAATTCTCATGCATAGGTTCTTCCAATTCTACATCAAAACAATCCTCCAATGGAGGCATTTCATAATCACTTGAACTAGCACTCTTAATTTCTCTTTTATCACGTACAACCATTTATCCCTTTTGTTTGGGCATTCAAAAGCAATATGTCCGAGTCCTTAGCACCTAAAACACTTAATATCAAGTGACTTAGTAAGATTTTTTGTTTCAAGTTTACCTTTAGGAACAACAATTGAATTGTTTGACTTCGCTTCACCTTTTGTTCTAAAGGTAGCTTTGTTGTCCTTCCAAGTTGATTTCCACGGAGAACTAGAGGAAAAACTAGACCTGAACCTTTTGGACTTGATTTGCTTCTCCACTTTAACGACTTTGTGCAGTAGTTCTTCCAATTCTACGTATAGTTGCAATTCAATCACATCAACAATTTCACTGTTTAACCTAGTAATGAATCTGGCCATTGTCGCTTCTCTATCTTGCTCTATGTTTGCTCTATTCATGGTGACTTCCATCTCCTTATAATAATCTTCTACACTAATGGAACCTTGGACCAATAATTTCATCTCTTCCCTTGATAGAATAGGTCTCTCAGCGCTTCTTCACCTATTGATCATCAATTGATCCCACCATATACGAGTATAATCTATAAATTCTATGTTTGCTAGCTTTAATTTCTTCTCCTAGGAGTAATTATGACAATTAAACACTTACTCAACCTTTCTTTCCCACACCAAGTTTAACTGATGTGGTCCCTCTAAGTGAACAACCCTAGGAACCCACGAACTCAAAGGAATAGAAATGATTGAATTGCTAAGAATGTGTTAAAGATGATCAAATTAGAATACTAAGGAAACAAAATCCTTAAAAACTCAATCTTGAGATGCCACAAAAAATGATCCCCCAAGTGGGAAGTAGTCTAATGACCTTTTCCCTTGGGATGCAGGACTTATCATATTCCTAATGATTAGAGGTGGAGTTTGCTGACCCCCCACTTGAGATGCGGGATTCATCCCATCCCTCATGATTGGAGGTGGAGTCCATTGACCCCCCCACTTGAGATGGATAATATGTCCGAAGAAGCACATATAAGGGAATGGATTTTCACCCTCGTATGTTGCCTACATTATGGAATTTATTTAATGACCCCCGAAGTGGGATGTAGTCTAATGACCTCATATGAGTGGCTAAAAGTACTAAAATTATCATGATTTAATGTACTTTAATTGATTAAATAGATTTATATTTGTATGATTTTATCATATATTTTATATAAATGTCTTTTCAAAATCATGGGTATTTTATTATTTTTCAAATATTTTTGTTCAAAAAAATAATTTAAAGACTTGAAGAAAAACAATATTGGATGTAATACATCACAAATATGTTAAAAATTTGAGGAAAAGTCAAAAAAATGGAGAAAAGAATAAAATTGCCAAAATCTGCATTAGAGTCACCCGTGTTAGCGCTTGTCCCTACCCATGCCCATGTCATGTCAGCACCTATCCCTATGCATGTCTATGCTATGTCAGTACCTATCCTTGCGCGTGTCCATGATATTTAAGTGCTTGTCCTTGCATGCGTCCATGTCGTGCCCATGCCACCCAAGGCCATCCACGTGTGCCATTTTTGTCCAAACGCATCCAAGATGAAATTTTGAGATATTTTTCCATTTCTTTTAGCCTTTTTCTCGCCTATAAAAACCACTCTCCCCCATTGTAAAAAACACACCTTAACACACAATTTTTCTCAACTCTCTCTCTAAAAAGCTTTCTTAGTTTTCTTAGTTTTAAATTTCTTCTCTTTTTAAGAAGAACTAGTTATGTGTTTATAAATTTCTAGCTCTTGATTCAATAAACGGAAATGCAAATCCATTTGGAGGTTTTCCAAAAGCGAAAGTAGCATCAAAATTTTGTAAGTATTCTTTTGAGGTATAAGTTTAAAATGAATTCTTTATAATTATTTTTATGTTTTATTCTAATATGTTATATTTAATTTGTTTGTGATTCAATTTAACATGGCTGGATGTTTGTAAACATGATATAATAATAACATTGTTATGATTGCAAAATATTAAATAGGTAAAACATTTCTATAAAATAAATTAATTTTTTATTCAAGATTTTATATTAAGGAGTTAGAGAGAAATATATTATTTTTTATTATAAACTTAAATTTGAAAATTAGATTTTAAGGTTTATTTATCCAGTCAAATTTAGAGTAATGCTTTTTTATTTGTTGGTACAAAGCTCTTTTATTTGTTGGTACAAAGCTTTATTTTTAAGAAGAACTTCTTTTTATTACAAAGCTCTATTTTAAAAAATTTTATAAGAATTATTATTCAAAAATGTATTGAAAGCATATTTTCAATAATAGTTTTAAAACTTGAAAGTTAGTATTTTGATAATTAAATTCTTAGGTTTAATTTAGACACCTTGAATAAAATTTAAAATGTCTAACCCCACCAAAGGTGGAATTTAAACGGTTCACTTTCAATCTTTTAGAAAAAAGGGAATTAATTTAATTTACCGAATTAATTTAATTTACCAAATTAATTTAATTTACCAAATTAATTATTGACCCCACCCCTATGTGTTAATTGTTTCGTTTAATTAACAATTTGTAAGTATTCTTTTGAGGTATAAGTTTAAAATGAATTCTTTATAATTACTTTTATGTTTTATTCTAATATGTTATATTTAATTTGTTTGTGATTCAATTTAACATAGGTGGATGTTTGTAAACATGATATAATAATAACATTGTTATGATTGCAAAATATTAAATAGGTAAAACATTTCTATAAAATAAATTGATTTTTTATTCAAGATTTTATATTAAGGAGTTAGAGAGAAATATATTATTTTTTATTATAAACTTAAATTTGAAAATTAGATTTTAAGGTTTATTTATCCAGTCAAATTTAGAGTAATGCTTTTTTATTTGTTGGTACAAAGCTCTTTTATTTGTTGGTACAAAGCTTTATTTTTAAGAAGAACTTCTTTTTATTACAAAGCTCTATTTTAAAAAATTTTATAAGAATTATTATTCAAAAATGTATTGAAAGCATATTTTCAATAATAGTTTTAAAACTTGAAAGTTAGTATTTTGATAATTAAATTCTTAGGTTTAATTTAGACACCTTGAATAAAATTTAAAATGTCTAACCCCACCAAAGGTGGAATTTAAACGGTTCACTTTCAATCTTTTAGAAAAAAGGGAATTAATTTAATTTACCGAATTAATTTAATTTACCAAATTAATTTAATTTACCAAATTAATTATTGACCCCACCCCTATGTGTTAATTGTTTCGTTTAATTAACAATTTGTAAGTATTCTTTTGAGGTATAAGTTTAAAATGAATTCTTTATAATTACTTTTATGTTTTATTCTAATATGTTATATTTAATTTGTTTGTGATTCAATTTAACATAGGTGGATGTTTATAAACATGATATAATAATAACATTGTTATGATTGCAAAATATTAAATAGGTAAAACATTTCTATAAAATAAATTGATTTTTTATTCAAGATTTTATATTAAGGAGTTAGAGAGAAATATATTATTTTTTATTATAAACTTAAATTTGAAAATTAGATTTTAAGGTTTATTTATCCAGTCAAATTTAGAGTAATGCTTTTTTATTTGTTGGTACAAAGCTCTTTTATTTGTTGGTACAAAGCTTTATTTTTAAGAAGAACTTCTTTTTATTACAAAGCTCTATTTTAAAATTTTTTATAAGAATTATTATTCAAAAATGTATTGAAAGCATATTTTCAATAATAGTTTTAAAACTTGAAAGTTAGTATTTTGATAATTAAATTCTTAGGTTTAATTTAGACACCTTGAATAAAATTTAAAATGTCTAACCCCACCAAAGGTGGAATTTAAACGGTTCACTTTCAATCTTTTAGAAAAAAGGGAATTAATTTAATTTACCGAATTAATTTAATTTACCAAATTAATTATTGACCCCACCTCTAGGTGTTAATTGTTTCGTTTAATTAACAATTTGTAAGTATTCTTTTGAGGTATAAGTTTAAAATGAATTCTTTATAATTATTTTTATGTTTTATTCTAATATGTTATATTTAATTTGTTTGTGATTCAATTTAACATGGCTGGATGTTTGTAAACATGATATAATAATAACATTGTTATGATTGCAAAATATTAAATAGGTAAAACATTTCTATAAAATAAATTGATTTTTTATTCAAGATTTTATATTAAGGAGTTAGAGAGAAATATATTATTTTTTATTATAAACTTAAATTTGAAAATTAGATTTTAAGGTTTATTTATCCAGTCAAATTTAGAGTAATGCCTTTTTATTTGTTGGTACAAAGCTCTTTTATTTGTTGGTACAAAGCTCTTTTATTTGTTGGTACAAAGCTTTATTTTTAAGAAGAACTTCTTTTTATTACAAAACTCTATTTTAAAATTTTTTATAAGAATTATTATTCAAAAATGTATTGAAAGCATATTTTCAATAATAGTTTTAAAACTTGAAAGTTAGTATTTTGATAATTAAATTCTTAGGTTTAATTTAGACACCTTGAATAAAATTTAAAATGTCTAACCCCACCAAAGGTGGAATTTAAACGGTTCACTTTCAATCTTTTAGAAAAAAGGGAATTAATTTAATTTACCAAATTAATTATTGACCCCACCCCTAGGTGTTAATTGTTTCGTTTAATTAACAAAGAATATCTAACTCCACCAAAGATGCTATTCATAAAAATAGAGAATCAATAAATATCAATTTATATCTTTAATAACCCAAATAATATAAGTAAGCATAATTAACTTAATTATTATATCCATAAATACTCCCTTGTTATGAATGATAAAAATTTGCATGATTGTTTATAGAAACCATAGCTATGTTTATTTTTTATGTTATTAGATTAGGAAACACAAGCCAAAATACCATGACAGGATGTTTAGGATTTAATTTCGTTTTTAAAAGTTTGAATAATAAATTAAAAACCATATATATTCCTTCCTTAGATCGACCGTATGAGTATAATGTTTATTTTCTATAAAATGATTTGTGTACTTGTGAGAGTTTTACAAATATAGAACCAAAATATTGGCAAGATCGGCATTGCTGGTTTTGTTTATCAACCTCCTCCCTTGGGATGTAGAATTTATCCTATGCCTCAGGATTGGAGGTGGAGTCCATTGATCCCCCTACTTGGGATGCGGGATTCATCCTATGCCTCATGATTGAAGGTGGAGTCCATTGACCCCCCACTTGAAATGCGAAAACATTCGTAGGAGTGCATGCAAAGGAACAGATTTTCACCCTTGTATGACGCATATCTTATGGACAAGAAGGCAAAGAAAAGGTTTTATGAAATGTATTTTTCATTGATGATATTCGTTCTTGCCTCCAAATTACATAGCTCTTCTTCTTTATAAGCAAAAAACCCTAAAAGAAAAAACCTAGATGAAATGGGCCTAATGGGCTTATTTAGTAATGGATTAGGCCAAATCCAACCTTAAAAAATAAAAGACTAAAAGACTTAAAATAAAAAGCCCACAATTCACAAAATAAAAATTGTTAAACATAATAGGCTCATAATTAACTAAATCAAAAAATTACTTCCTAAATTAATCCTTGCATCCAATTTAATATTCCAAATGTATCCCTTGTGTAGGATCTTAAGAATATTTGTAGGATCTTGAGAATCTTTAGAGTATTTGTAAACATAAAATTAGTTGGCACCTTAATCTCTATTAATAACTTAGCATCATTCTTTCCTTGAAATGGTAGAATTGTCATCTTTATACCGCATATATTGTTATCTTCTTTGTAGTTAGTCTTTTTGTCCCAATTATAATTGGTTCCCTCTTCCACATTGGAATCAACTTCTTCTTCCTCGAACTCATATATTCTATGTATTCTTCTATGTGATTGATAATCGAAGGAAGATTCTGAATTATCCAACTTTACATTCATTCTCTTAAATTGGTTATTAACATCTTTGATGAAGAATTTCAAGTAAAACTCTCTTGCTTCTCCTACTTCCTTACTCATGTTGTCAACCTGTCAAAATAAAATGAGATAATCCATGCACTCCCTCACGTGTTTTCTCTCAAATAAGATTTCTAATAATCCCTTTTTTCACACTATTTTTGCTCCTTTTTAACCACTCAAAGCTCACGACAACCTCCTTTGTGTTCTTAACAAAGTCAAAGCATCCAACTAATCTTAAGAAGTAACCGTTTTATTGGTGACAATCTCTAAATTCAAAATTTTAAAAGAACTTAATCGTAAGTTTGACAAAAGAAAAGTCTAAAAAGGACTCTAAAGAAAGAAATTCCAAAGAGGATTCTAAAGAAAGACTCTTGAGCAAATAGGACTCTAAGGAAAGATTCTTGACCAAAGATAACTCTAAGGAAAGACTTTTGACCAAGGAGGACTCTAAATAAAGACTATTGACCAAAGAGGACTCTAAAGGAAGACTCCAACAAGAACAAAATAAAGGAAAACCAATTTCTACAAGAACAAGAAAACTCAACAAGAAAACAAGAATTAGAATCTTGAACAATCTACTACTTTGTTCCCCATTTCTTCTTCTTCTCTTTTTTTTCTCATTTTTTTTACTAATGCTGCTGGTACTATGAATAAAGAACTCGCAAAAATAAATTTGCAACCCGAAAGAACAAGAACTGAAAACAACGCAAAAAGGTGCGAAAAAACTTTAAACCCTCTGTAAGTAGTGTAAACAAAGGAATTTGGGCTCAAAAAATTTTTAGATATCAAAACAAGCTTTGATTTGATATATTATAATAATCGTTTCGATGTCTAAGTTAAAAGGTATTACTATTTAAAGTTGCAATGCCAATCTATCACTTTTTTTAAAAAAAACTGTGTACTGTAGTATCTCTCTTCTTTTTTGGAAAAACAAAGATAGATTAAACCTAGAAAAAAAAAGAATAAGAAATAGATAGATAATCTATCTTCAGCAAGCAAGACTCTAATACCAAATGATGCGGACCCTATAGGCAAACAACTTAGGAACTCATGAACTCAAAGAAATAGAAACCATTGATTTGCTAAGAACGTGTTGAAGATGATCATATTAGAACCCTAAGGAAACAAAGTCCTTAAAACCCAAACCTTGAGATGCCATAAAGGATGATCACTCCTTTTGATAAGTTGGATTTAGGTATTCAATCAAGAACACAAGAAGGCAAACCAAAAAGCTATCTGAAATTTTCTTTTCATTAATTAATATTTGTCTTTTCTAAAAATTACATAACTCTTCTTATTAATAAGGAAAAAAAACCCTAAAAGTAAAAACCCTAGATGGAATGCGCCTCATAGGCCTATTTAGTTATGGATTATGCCTAATCCAACTTTAAAAATAAAAGACTAAAAGTCATAAAATAAGAAGCCCACAATTAACTAAAATAAAAATTGCTAAACATAAAAGAGCCACTATTAAATAAAAGACTAAGACTTAAAATAAAAAAACCCACAATTCACTAAAATAAAACTTGCTAAACATAGAACGACCATAATTAATTAAAACAAGAATATTGCTTCCTAAATTAATCCTTGCATCCAATTTATTATTCCAAATCTATCCGTTGGTTAGGATATTGAGAATATTTGTAGGATCTTGAGAATCTTTAGAATATATGTAAACAAAAACTTGGTTGGCACCTCAATCTCCATTATTCCCCTCCTTTTCAAAAAGATTCATCTTCGAAATCTTAGCTTTGTAAGTAGGTCTTTTCTCACTCTTCTCTCCTTCATGCTCACTTTCTTCTATTTTCGCTCACTTTTCCCTCCATTATGTTCATTTTTCTTTCCATTTTCCTAAAATTTCTCTCTACCTCACTTACTCTCTTTTTTATTTTCCTCTTGCTCATGATCGCCACACAAATTGTGTGTGCAATAAATACGCAAGTATACGTATCGTAACAAGTAATACAATGATAAGTAAAGATCGTTTCCACGAAGATTATTTTCTTAGAAACTAATTTTTAAAACTAAAAATAATAAAAATCAATTTTTTGGTGTTTTTATATCTTAAGAAAGCAAAATTAAAATAACTAAAAGTAAATAGCAATAATTAATTAAATCAGATTTTGTGACTAAAAAGATATATGAGAAAATATCTAGGAATACTTAATCCACCAATTTTTTAAACATGCGAATCACTAAAATCCCCCCAACATAATATCAATTAATTACATGATAAATTGAATCTAACTTAGCATGTATTCCTCTCTCAAGTAAACTACACACCATATAGTAATTAATTTAATCACACTCTCATGCCAATTAAATTGCATACTACTCATTAAGGTCATCAATTATGGATCACATACATAAAAATCATACATCTCTGCCTAGAAACTATGCATGTTATTTAATTAAGACAAACAATTAAATAATTTTCTCAAATCTATTTAATTGCCTCTATAGATAAATTGTTGGCCAAATAATTAATAACATAAAAATTAGATTAAATAATATAATTAAATTAATATTATAATTGGGAAAATATATTAGATCATCACATGATAAAAATTGGGTTCATAAGATCCCTATATTAATAAATTAATTACACGTAATTGTGTTCATAAAGCTCATATTTTTCATAAAGAAAGACATAAAATTAATAAAGAAAAGAGTAGAAAAATAAATACAATCAATCCCTTGAATTGTAGAATTAATTTCCACTTGAATCTCCACCAAAATTGTGTCGTTTCTTGAATTTTTCTATATTTTTCTCTCTTTTTAGCTCTAAAAACCAACCAAAATTTTGCTAATGGAGGCCAATTAGGGTTTATGAAGTGATTAGGGGCTTAAATAAAGCTCAGGTGTGATTTGAACCATCCGATCAGTTTTAGCCAATCATAGCATGACACGTGACTTAGAAGTTCATTGAGATGGTCAGACAGCGACGCATGGCAAGGGAGACCGGTCAAAGTCAACCTTTGTCGAGTCAGCACCGTGTGGCGTGACGTGATTCACGAGAATGGATGGCAAGGCACACGGGTGGAACGCGCATAAAAATAGCGTGGTGACACGTGTCATAGCGCGTTGACTGATTTCCGAACTCGGATTGAACACCGTTATAACACGTGGCGCATGTTTTGTCCTCCTCACACGCGACACAACGTAATTCGCTCTCCGTGCTTGTATGGCATCCACGTGGCTTGCTTAGTCAACTCCTATGCTTGCGTGGCATGCCACATGGCAGCTTTTGATTGGTCATGCGTTAAAAATTCATAAAAAATCCCAAAAAATTCCAAAAATTATATTTTTACCCCTTTTCACTAAAAATTATATATTTTAATTTTTTTAGCCACAAAAATACTATTTATTCAATAAAACAAGTAAATATTAAGTGAAAAAGTGCGCTAATGACTCTATTTTCATAGAGTCATTAGCTCATACTTTTGTTTTTCCCATATCTCACACTATCTTGCTATCCTAATTTGGTCTTCATAATCATGCAAAGTTTTGAGAGGAGCTAATACAACTTTTTGGTTGTTCATTTCAAAAGAATACCGATTTATGTAACCATCATGTGGCACCTTCCTATTAGACTACCATGGTCGGTCGAGCAATATGTGAGTAGTATACATTGGTGCCATATCACAAAGAACCTCATCTTCATATTTTCCAATTGAAAAAAGAACCCAAACTTGTTTGTTACCCTCCACTTCTCCACAATCATTCAACCATGGTAGCTTGTATGATTTGGGATACTCCAGCCACTTCAAATTTACCTTTTCTACTAACAAGGTATTGGCAACATTTTGCAGCTTATACTATAAATAATTAATACGCATACTTTATCCTTCATATGGCATCTTGTGTGGAAAATATGATCACAGTGCTTGTCAACTTCTTCATCATTAGGTGGTATATTCAGGACTCTCCTTGGGGCAAGTGAATCTCTATGCACAGGTTCTTCTACTTCAATATTAGAACCATCATTCAATAGTGGTATCTCTTCATTACATGAATTGGAATTTTTTATTTTTCCATTTGTTTGTAAAACTATGATGTTTTTGTCACGTTTACAACTTGCTCTCTCTTCAACATTGGAATCAGTTTCTTCTTTGTCTAACCCATGTCTTCTATGTCTTCTTTTATGTAATTTAGAACTGAAAAAGGATTATAAATCATCCAACCTTACATTCATTCTATTAAATTGGTCATTAATAGATTTAAAGAAGAATTTCAAGTAAACCTCTGGTGGCTCTCCTCCTTCTTTACTTATGTTTCCAACCTATAAAATAAAATGAGATAATCCACGCACACCCTCAAAAGAGCACTCTAAAGAAAGACTTTGAATAAAGAGGACTCTATAGAAAGACTCTTAGACAAAGAGGACTCTAAAGAAAGACTCTTGACCATAGAGGACTCTAAAGAAAGACTCTTGACCAAGAAGGACTCTAAAGAAAGACTCTTGACCAAAGAGGACTCTATAGGAAGACTCTTGACTAAAGAGGACTCTAAAGAAAGACTCTTGGGGAGCAAGAACAAAATAAAGGAAACCCAATTTCAACAAGAATAAGAAAACTCGGCAAGAAAAGAAGAATTAGATTCTTGAACAATCTACTACTATGCTCTTCTTTTCTTCTTCTTCTTCTTCGTTTTCCCTTTTTATTCCTTTTTTTTATTTTTTACTGCTTCTATGAATATAAAATTCACAAAAAAAATTTGCAACCCTAATGAGCAAGAAACGAAAGCAAACCAAAAAGTTGCAACAAATCTTTATCCCCTCGGTAAGTGTTCTAAAATATGAAATTTGGGATCGAAAATGGTATGGAATGCAGGAAAATATTAAATGAACTTATAGGAATCGAAATGAGCTTTGATTATATATATTATAATAGTCGTTTCATTAGCCAAGTCAAAAGTTATGGTTGTTTAAATTTGCAACTCTAATTTATCAATTTGTTTTTTGAAATTGTGAATAGTAGCCCTCTTCACATTTTTTTTTCTTCAAGAACAAAGATGATTGAAAATAGAAAATAAAGTATCAAGAAAAAGATACAAATAATTCAAAGAAAACTATGAAAACAATGACAATAAAATTGAAAGAAAACAAAAGACTTTAAAGGACGCAATGTTTTTTTTTTGTGATTTGTGACTCAAGAAAGTAGAAAACCATCAAAGGAAAAAAAATTAATTTAAAATTTAAAATAAATATAGATGAAGATAGATAACCTATTTTCAGTAACCAAGGCTCTGATACCAAATGATGCGGACCCTTTAGGCGAACAACCTAGGAACCCACGAAATCAAAGAAATAGAAATAATTGATTTGCTAAGAACGTGTTGAAGATGATTAGCTTAGACCCCTAAGGAAACAAAGTCCTTAAAACCTAAACCTTGAGACGCCACAAAGGATGATCTCTCCTTTTGATAAGTTGAATTCAAGTATTAAATCAAGAAGATAAGAAGGCAAAGCAAGAAGCTTTCTGAAATTTTCTTCTTATTAATTAATATTCCTTTTTTCTCCAAATTACATAGCTCTTCTTCTTTATATGCATGAAACCCTAAAAGAAAAAACCCAAGATGAAATGGGCCTAATGAGACTATTTAGTTGTGGATTGGGCCTAATCTAACCTTAAAAAATAAAGGACTAAAAAACTTAAAATAAAAAGCCCACAATTAACTATAATAAAAATTTATAAACATAAAAAGCTTATAATTAACTAAAACAAAAAATTTCTTTCTAATTTATTCCTTGCATCCAATTTGACATTCCAAATCTATCCCTTGTAAAGGATTATGAGAATATTTGTAGGATCTTTATTTGTAAGATCTTGAGAATATTTTTAGAATATTCGTTAACATCAACTTGGTCTACATCTCAATCTCCATTACTTGAATACCAAATGATACGAAATCCACCAAAAATTGTGATGAAACCCAATAAAAATGATGGATTTAAACCCTAAGATCATGAAGACAAGATTTATTGAGTCTTAACCCGTCACCTAACAAGATAAAAATCAAGACTACAGATGATTGAAACGCCACACTAAGAAAACCTAAGGGTTTTCTCAAGAATTCAAGGTGATAAGTTTGGTTGTTTAAACACCAAAAGATTAACTTGATAAGTTCAAGAGTTCTTTTAAGAACTAAGAGGAACACAAGACCTCACAAGAAGATAATTTTCTTAATAATTCCAATCTGTTTTTTAAAATTCATAGTACTCATCTTTATACTTGGAAAAACCGTCCAAGAATAGGAAAAGTCATAAATACAGCACAAAAATTAGACTAAACAAGTTCTTTACCTTTTTTGGACCCTTAGTCTTCTAAACAGAGCTAATAAATAGTTATTTATTGACTTTTAGAGATAGCTAATAAATGGCTATTTTGGACTTCTTAAGACAGCCATTTTGGACTTCTTAAGACAACCATTTTGGACTTCTTAAGACAATCATTTTGGACTTCTAAAGACAGCCAATAAATAGATAAATGACTATATTCAATGTATTTTAACATGCCCAATTAAGACCAAGTTATTCTTCTATTTAATATTCTTAAAACTCTTCAAATTCACACCCTTTAATGGTCAAATTATGTTGGCTTTGAATTTGCATGCTAATAAGCCTCTTCAATTGCTTTGATAACATAATATTCTTGAAACTCTTCACATTCACACCCTTTAATGGTCAAACTATGATGGCTACGGATTTGTATGCTAATAAGCCTCTTCAATTGCTTTAATGACATGGACTAGGCCTTGATTATTATTTGAGTACATCTTGGTCATTTTAGAATCAGCCCAATTCTTATGGATAAGCCCATTTAGTGCTTCCTTGAAACGTTTGGCTCTAAGTCATGTAATTAGGCCACTAGGAAATGACAAAGGATCATATGCACATTCAACTCCATTCCCACTTGTATGATTAACATGTCTAGCTCCTCTGTTTGCATCAAAATGTATATTTCATAAAGCTTTATCTTTGCCTTCTTATGTTCTTGATTGAATGTTTGAATTAAACTTATCAAAGGGAGTGATCATCCTTTGTGGAATATCAAGGTTTGTGTTTTAAAAAAATTGTTTCCTTAGGGTTCTAATATGATCATCTTCAACACATTCTTAGTAAATCAATCGTTTCTATTCCTTATGTATATTTCATAAAGCTTTATCTTTGCCTTCTTATGTTCTTGATTGAATGTTTGAATTAAACTTATCAAAGGGAGTGATCATCCTTTGTGGAATATCAAGGTTTGTGTTTTAAAAAAATTGTTTCCTTAGGGTTCTAATATGATCATCTTCAACACATTCTTAGTAAATCAATCGTTTCTATTCCTTTGAGTTCGTGGGTTCCTAGGTTCTTCACCTAAAGGGTTTGCATCATTTGGTATCAAAGCCTTCGTTGTTGGAAACATGTTATCTATCTTCATATATCTTTGTTTTGAATTATATATTTCAAAAAAATAAAATAAAATTGGTTCTTAGATTATTTTCTGCATTCTAGAGTCACAAATCACAAAAAAAGTGAAATTTTTTCCTTTTGAGTCTTTGCTTTCTTTCAATTTTATTGTCGTTGTTTTCATAGTTTTATTTAAATTCTTCATATATTTTTCTTGTTCTTTATTTCTATGTTCAGTCTATCTTTCTTCTTCAAAGCTAAAAAAGAAAAAAAAAAGAAAAGAAGAGGGTTGTTGTTTAGTTTCAAAAATATTGATAAAATGGAGTTGCAACTTTAAATGGCCATAACTTTTGACTCGGGTAACAGAACAACTATTCTAATATATCAAATCAAAGCTCTTTTCGATTCATATAATAAAAATGGGTACATTCTCGGTTCTTGAAATTTTAGAGTATAATGTCCACCGTTTACACCACTAGCTGAGGGGTTAAAGATTTGTTGCACCTTTTGTGTTGTTTTCGGTTCTTGTTCATTAGGGTTGCAATTTTTTTATGAATTTTCTATTCATATTAGAAGAAGCAGCAGTAAAAAGAGAGAAAAAAATAAATAAAATAAATAAAAAAAGAAAAGAAAAAAGAAGAAGAAGAAAAGGAGAACATAGTAGTAGAATGTTCAACAATCTAATTCTTGTTTTCTTGCTGAGTTTTCTTGTTTTTGTTGAAATTGGTTTTCTTTTATTTTGTTCTTAATGTCCAAGACTGATTTAAAAAAAGGTGTCATAGTTGATCAAGAGTATTTCTTTAGAGTCCTCTTTGGTCAAGACTCTTTCTTTAGAGTTCTCTTTGGTCAAGAGTCTTTCTTTAGAGCCTTCTTTGGTCAAAAGTCTTCCTTTAGAGCCTTCTTTGGTCAAGAATCTTTCTATAGAGTCCTCTTTGGTCAAGAGTCTTTCTTTAGAGTCATCTTTGTTCAAAATTATTTCTTTAGATTCCTTTTTGGTCAAAAATCTTCATTTAGAGTCCTTTCTGGTCAAGATTCTTTCTTTAGAGTCCTCTTTGGTCAAAAGTCTTTCTTTAGAGTCCTCCTTGGTTAAGAGTCTTTCTTTAGAGTCCTCCTTGGTTAAGAGTCTTTATTTAGAGTCCTCTTTGATCAAGTGTATTTCTTTAGAGTCCTCATTGGTCAAGATTCTTTATTTTTAATCCTCTTTGGATTTTATTTCTTTAGAGACATCTTTAAACTTTCTTTTTTTCATATTTTTCCATTAAGTTTTTAGAATTCTAAATTTTGATATTGTCACCAATAAAATGGTTACTTCTTGAGATTAGTTGGATTCTTTGATTTTTTTAAGAACACAAAGAAGTTTGGAGTGAGGTTTGATTGGTAAGAGATAGCGAAAATAGTGTTAAAAAGGGAGAGTGATAACAATTTTATTTGAGAGCAAACACGTGAGGGAGTGCGTGGGTTCCTAGCTACTACTTTAGAGAGTTATACCAATGCCTACAAATAATGACTCAAGGATATAAGTCTATTGATGAGTACTATAAGGAAATGGAAGTGGCGATGGTAAGAGCTAATGTCGACGAAGATAGAGAGGCCACAATGGCTAGGTTTCTTAGTGGATTGAATCCAAACATTGCCAACATTATGGAAATTCATCATTATGTGGAGATGGAGGACATGGTCCACATGGAAATTAAAGATGGAAAGGAAATTAAAGAAATGGAGTTTTCAGTCCTAACCATCAAGGTCTAGTCTCATTATTCCAAAATCGATCCCTACTGGTCCTTGGAAGTCCAATGAGAAAAAAAATGAATTAGCTAGTTCCAAACCAGGATTTGAGTATTATAAAGCCAAAGAGAAGGGTGCTAGCAAGGACAAAGGTAAAATCGACACCCCAATTTGTAATCATGACTTTAAGAGTTTTCGGTGTCTTAGTAATGGTCATATAGTCTTTTAATGTCCAAACAAGAAGGCAATGATCACCTTAGCTAGTGGTGAGGTGGGAACCGATAATGAAAGTGAGGAAGAAGAAATGACATCTCCAAAGGAAGCTAGTGAAGAGGACATAGGACCTGTGGATGGTGAAGCATTTGTAATAAGGCGATATTTGAGTGTTCAAGTCAAGGAGGATGATATTGAACAACAAAAAGATAACATCTTTCACAAAAAGTGTCATGTGAGCAATAAGGTGTGTAGTGTTAACATAGATGGGGGAAGTTGCACCAATGTGGCTAGTACTACATTAGTTGAGAAATTAGGGTTGCCTTTATTCAACCACCTTAAGCCTTACAAGTTGCAATGATTAAATGATAGTGGTAAAGTGAAGGTTGATGGACAAGTATTAGTGAGCTTCTCCATTGGAAAGTACAAAGATGAAGTGTTGTGTGATGTGGTTCCCATGCAAGCGGGGAACTTGTTATTAGGATGACCATGGAAATTTTATAGGCGAGTCAAGCATGATAGATTCACCAAGAAGTATTCATTTGTTCACAATCAAAGAATAATTACTTTTGTACCTTTGACACCAAAACAAGTTTATGAGGGTCAAGTGAAGTTACAAAAAGAGAGTGAACAAAATAATATTAGTGATAAAGAGAGTAAGAAAAAAAATTAAGAGAAAATCAGAGAGAAAAAAAGAGAGAGATTGAAAATTTTGAGAAAAAAGAAGAGAGAAAAACAAATGTCTATGTAAAAGTGAGCGAAATAAGGAAAGCAATATTACTTAATCAACCAATGATTGTACTTCTATACAATGAGGCATTTTTGAATACTAAACAACTTAATGATGCTTCGCCTAGTTCAATTGTTCCTATCATAGAGGAATTTGAGGATGTCTTTCTCGTGGAAATTCCTAATGAATTACCTCTTATCCGAGGGATTGAACATCAAATTGATTTTGTACCTAGTGTTAACATTCCAAACTGACTAGCATGTAAGAGTAATCTTGAGGAGACGAAGGAACTACAAATGCAGGTTAATGAGTTGATGGAAAAAAGGTATATGAGAGAAAGCATGAGTCCATGCATTGTTCTAGTAATTTTATTCCCTAAGAAGGATGGGACATGGAGGATGTGCATAGACTGTCGAACATTCAACAATATCACAGTAACTTATCATCATCCTATTACTCGCTTAGTTGATATGTTGAATGAGTAACACGATTCTTGTGTCTTTTCTAAAATTAATATGAAAAGTGGATATCACCAAATTCAAATGAAAAAAGGTGATGAATGGAAGACTACATTTAAGACAAAATATGGTTTATATGAGTGGTTAGTCATGCCTTTTGGTTTAACAAATGCTCCTATTACTTTCATGATATTAATGAACCATGTTTTGTGTGCTTTGATTGGAAAATTTGTAGCTGCCTATTTTGATCACATTCTCATTTATTATAAAAATTTAGAAGATCATTTGATACATTTACAATCTTTTCTTGAAGTGCTCGGGAGACAGAAACTATTTGCTAACCTAAAGAAGTGCACATTTTGTACTGACAAGCTTATGTTTCTTGGTTTTGTTGTGAGTGCGTAAGGATTACAGGTTAATGAAGAAAAGATTCGAGCTATCCAAGAGTGGCCAAGCCCAACAAGTGTAAGTAATGTTCAAAGTTTTCATGGACTTACTAGCTTTTATTGATGATTTGTGAAAGACTTTAGCATAGTCGCACAGATAACCGAAGTCATCAAAAAAATGTTGGGTTCAAATGAGGATAAGAGAAAGAAAAGGCATTCCAACTGTTTAAGAAAAAATTGACTCATGCTTCTTTATTTTATTTACCTAACTTTCCTAATGAGGATAATTGAACAATACGCCAAATAAGCCACCAAAAGGCATCATAGGCTGATCTTTGAGCTTAGAGATTGGGTGTAGGTGCAAATGAGAAAAGTGTGTTTTCCATAACAAAGAAAATCAAAGTGTCTGCCATGAGGAGATTTTCCATTTAAAGTCATCAAAAGGATCAATGATAATGCCTACAAGGTAGACTTGCTTGGTGAGTATAATGTTAGTACTTAATTTAAATTTTCTGATATTTATCCTTTTGATTATGCAGGTGATGATTCAAGGATAAATCCTCTCGAAGAGAGGGGGAATGATGAGAATCATGGAGCCACACAAATCCCAAGTGGACCAATCACAAGGTCTAGAAGGGCACAACTAGAGATGGCTTTAAATGGGCTCATTCAAGAGGTCATGCATAACCTAAGGACCCAAAATGGGAGTGTAAGGATTGGGACAAGCCTAGAATGGAAATTAGTGCAAAATTGGCAAAAGAAAACTAGGAACATTGCTGTGCCATTTCAACTTATTTTTGGCACATTTCTTTTCAATCCTTGGATGAAATCAAGGGTTAAGATCTAATATTTTCTTGGGAATCCTTTGTACTCAGTTGCTCTATTTTTTTCTCCATGTTTTGTTGTGCCGTTTCAACTAATTTTGTGCAACTTTATTTTGATCCTTTGGATGAAATCAAGGGTTAAGATGTGATATTTTCTTAGGATACCTTTTTACTTTTAAGATTAAGGGTTGTGATGTAATATATTTTAGGGTTTAGTTGTATACTATATGAACTTAAAAGTAGCAAAGCTGTAGAAGGCTAGATTTTTCTTACTGAAATTTTATTTTTTAAATCATTTGAGAGCTCATTCATTCTCTTTGTTCATCTTCAAGCAACTTATCAAGTTATTGGATACCTTTGTGGCGTTGTTTAGAAACTGAGCATTTGTGGTGAGTAATGTACATACTTGTTAGGGTGTTAGTTATGCTAGACTTATCAAGGAGCCATCACCTTCTTGTGGCGTCTTTCTCTTAAATTTAATGATGAGTCATATCCATTATTTTGTTGATAAACCCTTCGCTATATAATCTAAAAATTAGCTAGGTCCTAACCCCTTGGTTTATATCACTAGAGACAAGGCAACATTACCTTTGGCCAAGGGAATTTTTCATCCACACCTATCATGAATCTCTAAAACATTGAAAGTGCCAAGGTAAATTTAATAGGAGGCATGCTAGATGGATGGAATTCATTGAGACATTTCTTTATACTGTTCAATATAAGATAGGTAAGGAGAATTTTGTATCCGATGCTTTATCATGGAGGTATGCCTTACTCTCAACTCTAAATGCCAGATTGTTAGGATTTAAATATGTTAGGGAAATGTATGCTAATAATGGTGACTTCTCTATAGTTTACCAAGCATGTGAAAAAACTTCTTTTGAATTTTTTTTAAATTAGATAGGTATTTATTTAATGAAAAAAAAATTTATATACCCAAATTTTCAATGCGGGAATTTTTTATTAAGGAGGCCTATATGGGAGGATTAGTGGGACATTTCAGAATCAAGAAGACATTAGATGTTTTGCGCAAGCATTTTTTATTGGTCGACAATAAGGGAGATGTAACGAGAATACGTTCTAGATGCATCACTTGTAAGCAAGGAAAATACAAAGTCCTACGACAAGGACTATATACTCCCTTGCCTATACCTTGCACACCTTGGGTAGATATTTCCATGGATTTTGCTTTAGGGTTGCCTTGGTATAAGAAGGGTAGAGACTCCATTTTTGTTGTTGTAGATAGGTTTTATAAAATGGCACACTTCATAACATGTAATAAAACCGATGATGCCACTAATGTAGCAACGTTGTTCTTTAGGGAGGTTGTTAGGCTTCATGGAGTTCCTAGGAGCATTGTGTCTAATAAGGATGTTAAATTCCTTAGTTATTTTTTGAAACTCTTTTGACTAAAATGGGCACTAAACTCTTGTTTTCGACTACTTATCACCCCCAAACTTATGGGAAAACATAGGTAGCCAAAGGGACTCTGTCCATGATGCTTAGGGCAGTAATAAAAAGGAATTTTGAAAAATTGGGAGAATTTTCTACCTTTTTTTAATTTTCTTATAACTAGAGTATGCATTCCACTACAGATCATTCTTCATTCAAAATAGTTTATGGTTTCAATCCCCTAACTCCTTTGTACTTATTTCCTATACATATTTAAGAGAAAACTAACTTAGATTGTGCCAGGAAGGCTGAAATGGTGAAGAAGTTCCATGAACACATTCATGAGCAAATTGAAAATAGGAACAAGGATTATGCTTGTAGGGCCATCAAAGGGCGGTGAAGATTCAATTTTGAGCCTAATGATTGGTTTTGGGTGCTTATGAGGAAGGAACGGTCTCTCAAGAAAATACGGTCCAAGTTGTAACCTCAAGGAGAAGGACCATTTCAAGTGATCGAGTGAATTAAATACAATTCCTACAAAATCGATCTTTCTAGTGAGTATAATATCAATACCTCTTTTAATTTTTCTAATCTTTTGCCTTTTGATTATGCAGGTGACAATTCGAGGATAAATCCTCTTGAAGAGAAGGGGAATTATGAGAATCATGGAGCCATATGAATTCCAAGTGGAACAACCATAAGGTCTAGGAAGGCACAACTCGAAGAGGCTTTAAATGGGCTTATTTTAGAAGTCATGCATAACCAAGGGGACCCAAAATGGGTGTGCAAGGAATGGGATAACCTAGAATGGAAATTAGGGTAAAATTGGTAAAAGAAACTAGGCACATTGTTGTGCCATTTGGACTGATTTTGGGCAATTTTATTTTTAGCCCTTGGAAGAAATCAAAGGTTAAGATATAATATTTTCTTGGGATTCCTTTCTACTTAGCTACCCCATTTTTGCTGCATGATTTTCTGTGCCATTTGGACTAATTTTTCGTAGCTTTCTTTTTATCCCTTGGATGAAATCAAGGGTTAAGATGTGATATTTTCTTGGGATTCCTTTGTACTCAGCTACCCCATTTTTTATCAATGTTTTGCTCCACCTTTTTGTGCTTTTTTGGCTATTTTTATTTCAGCACTTGGATGAGATCAAGGGCTATGATGTAATAAAGTTTAGGGTTTATTTGTATCCTATAAATTCTTAAAAGTAGCATAGTTGCATGGATTGGATTTTTTAAATGAAATTTGATTTTTTAAATCATTTGAGAGCTCATTCATGCTCTTTGTTCCTCTTTACGTAACTTATCAAGGTATTGGAAATATTTGTGACATTGTTTAACATCCAACCATTTGTGATGAGTAATATGCATACTTGTTAGGGTGTAATTTATGCTATACTTATTAAAGAGCCAGCATCTCCGTGTGGCGTCCTTTCTCTTCAATTTAATGGTCAGTCATATCTATTGTTTTATGGAGAAACCCTTTGATATATAATCTAAAAATTAGCTAGGTCCTAACCCCTTTGTTCATATCATTAAGAAGTTAAATCCAAAGGTGACAATGGGTTAAAGACATAATGTACACCAAAATGACCCATCAAACCACCACCATAAGCTTCTTCATCAAATCTATTCATGACCAATTAAAGAGGATGAATGCAAGGTTGGATAATTTAGAATCCCCTTTCAGTTTTAAATTACATAAAAAGAAGACATAGAAGGAATGGTTGATAAGTGCTACATTATACACATTTTTATATATCACCTTTCTTTATATATATATATATTACAATGAGCTAAAATTATTTATTTTGTATTTATTGGAAAAATATTGATTTTCTTGAGTTTTTAGGATTTTTTTGGGGTTTTTATGGATTTTTTATGATTTTTATTTGATATGTGGATTCACTTAGAAAAGAAGTGATATATTTTGCAACTTATCCTATCTTTTTAACATGTGGTGCACACTAATCCTATCTCTACCAAAATACCAAAATTCCTAATCACAACCTATTTGATTTTTATCTCTTATAAATACAAAACAACACCATACAAAATAGGAGGAATATCATAATATAGATTTAGAGAGATTTAGATAAAAAAATTTATAGAATTAAACTAGAGGCAAGAACTAACAATAAGATTCAAGAGACAATCGAAGGATTTGAAGATCAGATTCATGAATATAAATTATAAGATTTCTTCTCATTTCTTTTATTTTTATCATGAATAATATTATGAGTTTATTATTTTTCATGAGTAGCTAATTTTATAATAGATTGTGGGTGATTTCGAAGCCCTAGACATGGATTGTAATATTTAATAAGATCTACAATATTTGATTCATCAATTCTTTGTGATTATATATTAATTCTTAGTTTTTGTGTATGAATTTTCTTAATTATTTAAGTGTACAACTGAATAATCAAATTAATACATTATCAATCATTTTAGTTGATTGGTTACATAATTGCTTAATCAATTTGAATAACTAGTGACAAATTGCTTGCAATGAGAATTAATACTCAAGATAATTAAACTAAGCTTGCGTGTTTAACTTTGATATAAAATTAAATTATTTTGATAGAATAAATTGAGAGAGCTTATTCTAGATTGTCGATTAAAAAGAGTTTGGATTAAGACCTTGTTTAATTCAA